>JADMLE010000010.1:0-1200000 GCA_016508685.1 Cytospora piceae | reverse complement strand
GTATTCGTGACGACGACCTGGGACAGGACGCTCTTGTTGATGTTATCGATGGCGGGGCCGCTGAGGATGCCGTGGGTGACGATGGCGACGACCTCGCGGGCCTGGTGCTCCTTGACGACGGCGGCGGCCTTGGCGAGGGTGCCGCACGTGTCGGCCATGTCGTCCACCAGGATGCAGACCTTGTCGACCACGTTGCCGACCAGCACCATGCGGCCGACCTCGTTGGGCCGGGGGCGCTCCTTGTGGATCAGCGCGAAGGGGAGGTCGAGGCGGTCGGCGAGAGAGGTCGCGCGCTTGGCGCCGCCGGCGTCCGGGGAGACGATGACGCAGTCTTTTATGGAGAGGTTCTCTTGCACCCAGCGCAGGACGGAGGGCTCGGCGTAGAGGTTGTCGACGGGGACGTTGAAGAAGCCTTGGATTTGTCTGTGTGAAAAGGGAGGCGGGTTAGAATTCGAGGGGCCACTGGGCATGGGAGAAGGAAGAGACGAAGGTCTGAACGTACGAAGCGTGCAGGTCCATTGTGATGACATGGTTGCAGCCGGCAGTTGTGAGCATGTTAGCGATCAACCTCGCGCTCTATACACATGTCAGTATCTCCGAGCAAGTATTGGGGTGTCACAGGTCGCATGGGCGTACGATAGGTGCCCGACTCTTATCCTTCTTGTCCTGTCGTGCGTAGGGGAAGTTCGGTATAACTGCTGTGATGCGCCTTGCGGATGCGGTTCGGCCTGTCGCGATGGATGATCAGTATTTGGCTGGCCCTCCATCCCACCGGAGAGGTCGACAAAGCGCATGACATACAGGCGTGGATCATGATCAAAAGCTCCATCAGTCCATCGTTGATGTCGCCCGGTGCGGTCGACTGGATGATGAAGACATCCTCGTCTCGAACAGACTCGCCGACTGTGACACTGGTCTCCTGGTTGGAGTAGTTCAGACTCATAGTCTTTGCGATCTCTATCCCCAGCCTGTTCCTCCCATGGTTTCGATATCAGTCTGCGCCGTCCCTTTTTCGATATACTTTCATTCATTTTATGTTTCTACTCGAGGGGTGGTAACTGGGGGTGGTAACTGACCGGTCGGCTACCAGCCGTGCCAGCAGGGGATGAGAGTTCCCGCTGAGGAGTTTGATCTCGTTCGACATTGTTGACATAGTGGAAGATTTGGAGGCTGTTCCGCGGGGAGATGAGACCCCTTTTTCCGATATGTACCTGGGGTACGGTAGGCACGTAGAGTCGTACGGGGCTGGTGTATGTGAGTGTCCCAGGTGGTCCGCACTACCGTGGTAATGGCTGAATCTTTTTTAGCGCGGGGTCCTGCTGAAGGTCGGTCGGTATTCGGTTCGAGGGCGTGGAGGGGTAGGTAGAGATTTCGACGGTGATGGATGTTATCAGCTCTGAGGACTGCTTGATAGATATGAGGATGTCGAATGTTCGAATCGGTAGATAGATATTGACCCAACAAAGGATAGAATAGTTATGGATTCAAAGAATTTGGGACTTGACGAGAATTCCACGGTTGATTGATTTAGACCGGCAAAATGCGCCTTCACCGGGTTTTCGAAAACGCGCCAGAGACGGCAAGACGGTCAGACACCGGCTTCTTTTCTTAGCTCGTAATCATTACACCTGCACCTCAGGTGCTCTCTCTCTCTCCCTCTCTCTCTCTCCCGTCACCTATCAGGCCTATCAAAAAGTTCTTCTGCGGCTCCACGGATTTGAGCTTGGGCCCGACGTCGATGCCAGGCAGGGATTACCGCGCGTGGCTTGCACCTCCATGACTGGCATGTATGTACTGTGTAGGGCTGCTGTGTGGGGCCGAATGGGCACAGGTGAGGCTCCGTACGTCCGGGTTCGATGCCGAGACGGATTTCTGGTGCTCCGATAGCTGAAAAGCTGATGTGTGTGACCAGAACAGTAATGGAAGCGCCAAAGTGACCGTAGCATGTGAGTGGTGTTGGTGCTATAAAGTGACGAATGTGCTAATGGTGATGCGGGTGACGATTGATATTCAAATGCTTGAGTGACGGCTACGTGATGGCCAATGTATCGAAGCGGGATTACTTACATTCTGGAAATGTCTGATTATGATGAGTATATACATGGAAAAGGCCTAACCAAGCATTGGCATTTGAATCGTGGTCATATACCTAGTAAGTATGTCCATCTTTCCTCCATGTGCGGTGGACCACCGAGGCTGGCTCCGGCGAGACAACCTTGGAATGTCCGGATGATCCACCCGGCTCCGTGCCGAAACATCTGAAGATCGGCCTCAAGACACGGACGGATCTTTACTCCTTTCTCTACTACACTCGAAATGTGACACACGATCAGAGCTCTAGCACATCTTGAAGAGGTCTTTTAGGGCACTTGGGTGGATTTGAATATAATTACTGTATATGGAACGATGAAAGTAGAACAGCATCCAGAAGTCGCCCGGGCCTCTTGAACGACTTATTTCCATAGATGAGGTGTAGTAGCCTGACGAGATGCAATATGAAACTCGAGGCTTTGAGATCTCAGTCTCTTCTGTTTCATCCTGCTTACCCGATTTAATAGCACCGAACATCCAGCTTACGCAGGAGCAAGAGGCACTGCTTCCCGTTTGGTTTGTTGCTCACTGCGTGTGCAAAAACCCCCGGTGCCTTCCTTCTTGTTGGCCGGGGTGCCCTTATTGTACCTTAGGTACCTAGGTAGGTACGTAGATACCTAAGTACCTAGGTAGCTTTCAAATCGAAAGCAAAAGCTCTCCTTAGAAGGTCCATTCCATTGGCTGCCTGCCTAGGTAGGTACACCTAGGTACCTATGTACCTTCCAACGGAGACCACCTGTACACCTGGATAGGTGAGGCTCGAGGCAGAACCTCGAGGTGAGGCCTAACAGTGAAGCGCTGCAGGGGTGCCCGCACCGGCCAAGGAAACGTCGCCCCACCCATCAAAAGCGTGGAGAGCCTGGGAGCCTGCCGGAGCCTTTTACCTCCAGAAGCTTGGGCCTATTACGCAGATGCTGCCGGACTTTTTACAGTTGCAACGCTTAACGGCTAAAACCATCCACTCAACCTCTCAACCTTCCATACTACATCACCGCGCGCCCACCTCAACCTCCTCCTTCTCCATCATCACCACAAACGACGACCGATCCCCATATCGTCTCCCCTCGCACAGCTGAATTCTGCATCTTCAGTTGAATCTCTCCAGACGAAGGGAAACACTTTTGGACGAAGTCACGGCACCTGCACACGTCGTGACCTCCCCCCCCCAAAAAGGTTTCGTTTCTTCATTCGCATTGCGTTAACTCGTTAACCTGCTGTCGCCTCGCCTCGGCATTTTGACCTCCCCGTTTCGGCAAACTACTTGACTTCACCTACGCAGGCCGCTCCTGCATCACGTCAAGCTGTCGGCCACGACAGTCGTCATCGCGTAGTGGAGGGGGAGCTTTCATTTCTGCGGCTCTGCCGCTCCCGCCGTCAAGATGGGGAAGATTACCAAGACAATGCAGTCCAAGCATAGGGAGACTCTGGTATGTCACTCCTTCCTGCCCGCGAACAATCCAATGCAGACAACTAACCTCCTACCAAGTCGCCCTGGCTCAAGGACTTTGTGCAAACAACCTCGACCGTTCCGTTGCCACTACTGCCACAACGCCTCGACACCTTCCCCGTAGCGAGATGGCCTCTGCCCCGTGGTGATCTGTATCACTGGATCCCTCTGCTGAACCGATTCGACAACATCCTCGAGTGCTTCAATAAGGTCTATAACCTGCACGAGGGACCGCAGATGCGTGACTTCGGCTCTGATCTTCTGCTGGGTCGCGACGTACGAGTCGAAGATTATGGCTCGGACGAGTGGGACACAGAGAAATTGAGAACACTGGGCTACACGGAGGATGGTGATGCTCAGCTAATCAAAGCTGTCCTGCAGTTTACCAGGCGGCTGTTGAACCACTGTGGCAACCGCAGCATCTACGCGAGCAGTTCCCACTTGAATGATCTCTTGAACAGCAGCGACCTGTCTGTCATCCATGCGACTTTGGAGGTTGGCCTGGAGCTTGCACAACGCTATCAGGCATCTGTCAAGCGTATGACGCAACCTTCTCGCCAGGTCAGCAATGCCTTGCTCGCCAACCATTACAATATCGAACTAGATCGTGTTCAGCAAATCGCCCAACCTTTCGTGAAGACCCCAATCCTCAGCCTGTCTGATTCTTCCGCTCATGCAACGCCTGCTTCCGCGGGAAAAGGCAAGGAGAAGGAGAAGGCCCACTCTGCAAGCTCGAAGAATGCAGCGACCATGCTTGCCAACGATCTAGGGGCCGTAATCTCTTCTGACCAGGCGTTAGAGAGCCGCTGGAAGAGCTGGGGCGACTTGAAGCTCATTTATTACCCGAAGACCGATGGCGGCGACCCTGTCCCTCTAACTTCAACTGACCGAGGTACCGCGTCTGTTCCAAACACACCCACTCCTTTGCGCCGCAGCACTACCATGGGAACCCAGCAAACACCACGCGCCTCCAGAGCTGCACATAGCTCTGATGACCCCCCTGTGCCCGCCCAAACTTCTCCAGCTATCAATGCTGAGGGCGCGCCAGCGTCCAGTCAGAAATCTGTGGAGATTCCACAAAGCGTTGTCGCCTCTTCACCAATCTACGACCTCTTGAAGCGTACACCTGCGGATATGCCCAAGACATCACAGTATGAGTTCCTCAATCGTTCGAGGATAAGCAAAGCTTTGCTGCAAGGCTCAGAACCCCGCCAGCAAGCCCTTGCTGTCCGTCTCCTGGCTATTGCGAACCTGGCCTACATACATCCAGAGTTTGCATTCCTCGAGCAGGTCCTGAAGCAGGATAATGATGAGCCCCGTCAGTTTCACCTTGTTTATCAGCTGGTGGAGCTCATCCACCCTTCTACGACTGGGCAGGCAGCTGCGCCGCGTTGGTTGCAGCAGATCGCCTTGTCACTGCTGGAGGCTGTTTCCCATTACGGTGCGAAGTACCAAGATGTTATCTCGGCCTTGAACGCTACTGTAAATCACGGTGTTCTCTTATACGTCATCCGTAAGGCCGTCGCCGAGATGAAAGAGGGCGGTGGGCAATCCGACAACCACTCTATCGAGCTGGATGACTGGCGGAACAGCTTGTTCTCTCTTGCGCTGCACCTTGCTATGAACGGACGAGTCGGCTCTGATATGATATCTGCTGGATTCATGGACATTCTCGTCGATATTGTGAACATGCGCACAAGCATTGCAGATCGCTTGCATGCCATGGCTGTCTCCTACATAGATGCGCTGGTCTTGAACTACCCGCCAATCGCGTTCCAGGCCTTCATCAACGTCAGCGGATTAGACAGCATTGCACAGCTGACAATCGACGCCTCATCCTCTGCGAAGAGCCTTGCAGACTCTGGTCATGGTACCAAACCCGAGTTTTACTCCAGTGTCGTTGACTACGAGATTCCCTACGTTCAACAGCAGACCTTGAAGTGGTTGTTGAAGTTCATGCACCACATTATGAACCCGAGTTCCTTCACGCACGGAGGCAACACTGACCGATTGTTGAGGAACCTGGTTGACAACTCAAAGCTTCTTCGAAGTCTGCGGTCCATCATGGAGAATACTAAGTCTTTTGGATCGGTCGTGTGGACAAACTCGATCAATCTCCTGACCGATTTCATCAACAACGACCCTACCAGCTTTGCCGCCATTTCTGAAACCGGCATGGTCAATAGTCTGCTTGAATCCCTCACCAGCCGGCAGGTTTCAGCAGCCCCAGCAGCCGAACGCAAGGCGGATGAAGCACCAAATGACGAGACTGAATCCCACTTCGAGCAGTCTGTCGTTCTGGAGCCGGATAATCGCCCTCATCCTCCAGACCAAGAGACTCTGCGAGCTCCGCGAAGCGGTCCGCTTGCTGCCGGTATCCTGCCGTCTTCAGAAGCGGTTGCTGTCATTATTCCAGTCGTAAACTCGATTTGTCTAAACAATGATGGCATGAAGTTGGTGGCGGCTTCAAGAGTCCTGGAGAGCTTCTTGGAAGTCTTCGAGAGTCCAGAGCACGTACGGATCATGCAGATCGACTCCGAACTCGCGTACAACATCGGACTCCAATTCGATGAGCTTGGACGACACCACCCTGCTTTGAGACAGACAGTCGCAAACGCGGTGATAGATATGATCGCCAGGGTCAAATTCTTGGGCACTTCGAAGGCAGAGTCCTCTGGGTGGGGAGCCAAGCTCTCCGTGACCGATCCAGATGGAAAAGTCATTCCCGCTGACAAGGACCTATTGCAGAAGTCCAGTACCACGGCCTCTTCGAGGAAGGGCAAAGAGGTAGCAACGTCATCTGAAGATGTCGAGATGGAGGATATCACAGAACCAGTTGACCCAGCGTCATCGCAGTCGGATTCTTCGGATGGCCCATCTAAGCTTCCTGATAACATCACGGCCTATGTCAACGCGCTTGCCTCGTTCCTGAACGCATACATCAGCAACACCAGCCTAAGGACTTCCTTGACAAAGAGTGGTGGAATCGAATATCTATTGGACATCATGGGATTGCCGAGTCTACCTTACGATTTCGCCGATTCTGCTGCTTTAGGGTTGCTACAACAGGTTGTTGCCAGTATCGTCGAGAACGCCCCTGTCATTGGGATGCCTTCACTGCTGAACCGCATTGAAGTCGCCATGGAATCTTTGGAGCCATTGTTGTCCAGCTCTCCATCAGCATCGTTCTTCCGACCATTTGTGGAGCCCGGTGTGACTCTGCGAGGGGATGGCACTGACACCTGGAATGTCGAGCTCGTCCACAAGGTCATGAAGGGCACGGACGTGGCGAGAGCATTGCTGACTATCCAGTCCCTGCTCAAGACCCTGTACAGCTGTTTCCCTTACCAGAGCCGGCACGCATCCATTTCCTTGCCCGCCGTCAACGTCTACGATCATTTTTACAAGGTGATCAAATCTCTGGGACCCCTCTTGCGCGTTGTCCTCTCAGAAGAGATATCCATAATCAGCCTTGTTCCGCAGCATTGGACGTCGCGAAAAATGCAGAACGTGCGATCTGGCAGCGCAGGTGAACTTTTGATAGGCGAGCAGGAGCCATTTTCTCAAATGCTGGGCAATTTTGGCCTTGGCACTTCCATCGAGCAAGCAGACCCAACTCGACAGAATCGACCTACTCCAGAAGAGCAATCGAGCTCCCAGTACCAGAATTACCAAGTCCTGAAAGTACTGCTGCAGTCTATCATGCCCAGTGCCTATTCCTTCTTCCAGACACTGGGCAAGGCTTTGATGTCACGTCGGGAGCGAGACAGCTATGCTAGAGCTAGGCATATGCAGATGGCAGATGCCCTAGCCCAGACGGTACTGGATCAGTTGGAGCCATTCGGTGACAAAACCCCAACTAAGCACGAGCTGCAGTATTGCATTATTATGCTGCACATTGTCCACGAAATGCTCACCGACTCTTCCCGACACACTGAACGGGCGGGTGTGAGTGTTATTGTTCCTGTGCTTGACGCCTTCAAAGAGCATCAGGGCTTGGACGTCCTGAACAAGTTGCTCAATGTGTTTGCGAAAGAGGTCAGCAAGCAACGCCAGGAGACAGAAGATGCCTCTATGGCTAGGCTTGGATCTATTGGCATGAAGAAGATTCTGGACCTATACATCATGATCGTCAACGGCAAGAACATCACTGATTCCATGCAACATCTCAATGTGCCCAGCCGATCCTCGTCGAGTCGACAGCCAGAATGGTACCCAATGATTAACCAATATATCGTCGAGATCCGAATGTCAGTGCTGCCTACGGTTGCGGAGCTGTGGCGTTCGGACTTGGTTGAAAAGGCTTCCACAGATGTTGTCGGCAAAGTCGTGGACATTCTCAAGGTGGTTTGCCAGGGAGAGGGCGAGGGTTCTGCATGGCGCAGAAGCGAGCTATCAAAGGCTGTGCCCCTGTTCAAGCGTGAGAAAGCAACCTTCCCGTGGCACATGTACGCGGCTCAGAGCACACGCCTGGCTGGTGACTACCCCGAGGACCTGGCGCGCGAGGCCGTGTATCGTGCTCTAGGCGTTCAAGATAATGCAAACGAGTACTGCAGAATGCATCGGGAGGGACTAGCGGGACAGCGCAATCCCATCCCTACTGAAGACGCATTCCAAGTGACCTCACCTACGCAGAACGGCTCAGCGGACCAAACCCCTGCCTCCTCTCGCAGTTCTGACTTGCTACGGGAAGCCATGGTTGTGGACTCTTCCCCAGAGTTCGAGCAACTGATTGGCGCTGCGCTCGCAGACCGCGGCATCTCCTCTGAAGCTAGAGACAGCGAGGCACCCGTCGAAACCCAGGATCAAATTGAATCCTCATCTACTCCGGCGGCTGCCCCCGTGGCGGCTACAACTTCATCGACTGGTCAAGATCAGGAACCTAGTGATCGACCTCTTGTGTCCAAGGACGATCTTGATGCGGAGCGTGATGTATTGCGCAAGGATCTGATCGACCGTTGCCTGGATGTTATAAGAGCGCATCCTGACTCGGTCTTCGAGGTGTCTGAGCTGATTAACGTCACGATTGACCGTCCCGATAGCGAAGAAGCTCGGCAAGAGGTCGGTGAGACACTCGCAAACGCGTTGATGTCTTACGCCCTTGATGACGAGGAGAAGAAGTCCAACGGCCGGAGCATTGCCGCCTATGCTCACCTACTCTCCCTGATGCTACACGGTTCGCCCCGATTCTTCAAGTCCACGGTCAAGACCCTGAAGGACAATGTGTCGGAGTACCTCAGCTTCCTGAAGGTCCCTGCTGGCAATACCGCCGATGAGCTGCCTCCTTGGATCCCCCACATCCTCTTGATCTTCGAGATGCTCTTGGCTGATGATGCGCAGCCCGTGGAGGCAAAGTGGACCCCGCCTGCCAGCGAAAACGACAAGATTGAGGATCCCGTACTGCAGGCTAAAGAGCCCATCATTCTTGAGGACGAGAAGGCGACTCTACTGGAGTCTGTGCTTGACATACTCCCGCGCATTGGCAAGAACGAGAACTTGGCTGTTGCAGTCCTCCGTGTGTTGGTCATACTGACACGAAGCCGCTCAGTCGCGAAGATTGTGGGTGACAAGAGGAACCTGCAGCGTGTCTTCGTTATGACGAAGCAGCTTTCTGGCCTGGGTTCTGCCCGCCTCAAGGACTCTACTGTCTCCGGAAATGTGATGACCGTCTTGAGACACATCATCGAGGACGATGAAACCATCCGACAAATCATGCGAAGTGAAATTCGGAGGTACTTCGAGCAGATGGGCCACAGCCACCGCAACTCACGGGCCATCGACATTCCCACGTACACTCGCAACCTTGCGCATGTTGCCTTACGGTCGCCCGAGATTTTCATTGAAATCACGAACGACACCGTCAAACTCGCGAGATTCCAAGCACCGACTGAGCCCACGGGAACTAATTCCCGGGGAGTCACCCTAACGCTCAAGGAGAAGCCCGCAGAGAAGTCCCCAGCCTCGCTCCCCAAGAGCGAAGTCGAGCCAGCTGTCCAAGCAACGGAAGGGCTCACCATCAACGACGTCAAGCCAACAACAGAGGCTCCTGCCAAGGAGAATACGGATGCCACGAAGTCCTCTCCAACCGAGCCGAAGCGACCTCTTGTTGAGACTCCCGACGGCGTCGTCCATTTCCTGTTGTGTGAGCTACTCAACTACCGAGAAGTTGCCGATAAGGAGCCATCAGAAGTCACAAAGGAGACTACTGCGCCTACGCCTGCTCCTGCTCCTGCTCCTGCTCCTGCTCCTGTCGAAGCCTCTGGAACCGCGAGCGGCGAGTCCTCGTCTAACGAAGAACAGAGTGGCGAGAACAAGGACAAGAAGTCCTCGAAACCTTCATTCAAAGCTGAAGAGCACCCGATCTTCGTTTATCGCTGCTTCCTGCTCCACTGCTTGGCAGAAATCTTGCAGAGCTACACTCGCACCAAGATGGAATTCATCAACTTCAAGCGCAACGCGCCGATGTTTGCCAACACACCTGTCAAGCCTCGATCAGGGGTCCTCAACTACCTTCTGAACGACCTCCTCTGCACGAGCAGCCTCACATCTCCGCAGGACAGCATTGCAGCGAAGAAGAAGGCAGCAACCTCTGAGCAGGCACGCCAGGTTCTCGTGGCATTGGTCGCCAAGACCAGCGAGAAACCTGTCGATAGAAGCCGCGAGCGTTTTGACTACGATGATGATTCTGATCTGCTCTTCGTCCGCAAGTGGGTCCTGGACATGATCATTCGGGCTTACAAGGATGCTTCCATGCCTGGCGAGGCTTTTGATGTTAGATACTCAAAGCTTCTGTCTCTGGCCGAGCTCATGATCAATATGATGGGCGAAAAGGATCGCGACTCGACAAACCCTCGTTTCTCAGAACACTCGACAGGCAGCCGCTCGCACATGCAACTCAAGCGTCTGATGTACGAGAAGGCCTTCTTGCCAGCACTCACTGCTTCCATTGCCGACATTGACCTCACGTTCCCGGGCGTGAAGCGGACCATAAAGTACATCCTTCGTGTCCTCCAAATCATGACGACCACGGGCATCCAGCTGAGTCAAGCTGGACTGATACCTTCCGGTCCTCAAGACAACGTTGACGATGAAATCGGCTCTGTGTCGTCACTCTCTGAGGTAGACGACGAGCGTGAGGAGACACCGGATCTCTACCGAAATTCAGCACTTGGCATGCTAGAAGCTGGTCGGGAAGACGACTTCGATGAGGATTCTGACGACGACGGTGAGCGACTCCCCTTCTCCCCGCAGCAGCCCTTTGGCTCGAATCAACTGAACGCTAATACATGTTATAGAAGACGAGGAGATGTACGACGAGGAATACCCCGATGAGCTTGACTACGGCGACGAAATGTCCCAGGACGGCGAAGAAGACGTGAGCGACGACGACGAAGAGCTCGGCGAGATGGGCGAAATCGAAGGCCTTCCCGGAGATCATCCCGTCGGTGTCGAAGTCATCATGGAAGATGATGACGATGATGATGACGACGACGAGGATATGGACGAAGATGATGAGCTCAGCGATGACGATGGAGATGAAGATGACGACGATGTCGGCTCAGAAGACATGGATGACATCGAAGATCGCATTGAAATCGTCGACGAGGAGGGAAATCCACTTGACGATGACGGTGGATCCGGCTGGGAGAGCGAAACTGACGATGAAGATGAAGGGGACGATGACGAAGATGGTCATGACTACGAGGACGGTGTGCAAGATCTTGACGAGCTCGCCGATATGCCCAACCCACTGCACGAGTTGCACGAGCTAATGCAGGGTGATCTTGCAGAAGATGGCCATCGCCTCTTGGCCGACGAGGGGTTCAACTTCGGTGGTGATCGCTACGATGATGAAGCTGAGGATGATGGTAAGTTACCTGAAAACATTCTTGAATGTTTCATATCCAATCATATTGAAGAGGCAAGAACTTGTACTGACCACTCTCCACAGATGACGAGGAAGATGAGCAAGTAGATGTGGATGATGACTACATCTATGACTATCCAAGTGAGTATCATAGAGCCCTTTATTCCCACGTTAGCATGCCAACATCTTTATCAGGACCTGGAGACGAAATTGCGCCTCCAGTCATGCCCGCCGGCCTGGGCTGGGACGCTCTCGTTGTTGAACGCGGCCCCCCACGTCCTCGCCGAAGTCCTTTCCCGATTGGTCCATTCGTTATTGGCGGTGGTCCCAGAGGAGCTGATCCCATTGGTGGTATGTCTTCTCGTGATACAGAGGTTGAAACGATTGCACATAGAACGCAATTGTTTGAACAGGAGTTTACGGGTGTTTTATCTCGGCTCCTTGGGAACCGTCGTACTGATACTGTGACAGATTTCCGCAGCTATTTCCGAAGTCGGGCCCCCGGTCCAGCGGCAAACCAAGTCGATGGCCTCAACCCTCTTCTTCGCCGTGGCAACAGCGGACGCGATGCTTCCCCACGTCCTGGAGCCACCTCGACCATGGCACGTCTAGGGGGTTTGCATGGTCTCCTTGACAGCCCCATGAACATCCTCAGCGATTTGATGGCAAACCTGCCTCCAGGCGTTGCAGGCCGTGCTCCCCAGCTGTCCTTCCACATCCAGGGCCCGGGCGGCCATGGACTTCAAGAGTTCAGCATCCCTCTGCGGGCTGGCCAGTACAGCCGCGACGTGAGGACTGAAGCCCGCCGTGAAGTGTACCAGGAGCCACAGCAAGCCGTTAGCTTCGCACCAACTGCGACTGATCAGCGGTGGATGGATGAAGCGCGAGTTATCTTCAGCCACAATTACCAAGAGAGAGTTTCAAGGTTGAACAATCGTATCTGGGCAAAGCTCACACCTCATGCCGCCGAGGAAGAGAGGAAGGTCAAGGCTGAGGAGACCGAGCGCCGACGCAAAGAGGAAGAGGAACGTCAAAAGCGATACGAAGAAGAGCGAAAAGTGCGCGAGGCCAAGGAGGCCGAAGAGAAGGCTGCACGAGAAAAGGCAGAAGCCGAGGAACGCGAGCGCCTGGAGCAGTTGGCAGCCGAGGCAGCAGCTCAAGCTGCTTCGAAGGCAGAAAACGAAGAGCCTCCTGCTGGAGGATCTGAGAATGCCGAGCCGCAGCCTATGGAGGGTGTTGAGACAGCTGAGAGTGCTCATCAATCAGAGCCACAAGAAAACGCACCGGCACAGCCACGCGTGGTCACTACTATTCGCGGCGAAGAAGTCGATGTCACCGAGCTAGGGATCGACCCCGAGTACCTTGCCGCCCTACCGGACGAATTCAGGGAGGAAGTCATCGCGCAGACCGTTACCACTCGACGCACTGAAGCCCGCGCGGCCGCAGCAGAGAGCTCCGCCGGAGAGAACACCGAGGTCTTCCAAGAATTTCTGGATGCTCTCCCTGAGGATATACGCCATGAAATTGTCCAACAAGAGCGTCAAGAACGCCGACGAGCTGAACGCGATGCACAGCGGCGCCAGGCCGCGGCAAGCGGGCAAGCCGCCGCACCACAGGACATGGATGCCGCCAGCATCTTAGCAACCCTTCCTGATAGCCTGAGAGAAGAGGTTCTCAGGGACCAAGGTAATGAGATCATGGATCAGCTACCTCCAGACATGGCAGCAGAGGCTCGCGCCTTGTTCCAGCGCACCCAACGTGATGCGTCTGCCTTGTTCCGCGTGCGTGACGCAGCCCGCAGTGCAGCCGAGCCTGTGGTTGTCACCGACACCAACAAGGTTCAACGTCGCGCTACCGTACAGATGCTGGACAAGGCCGGTGTTGCGACACTCCTTCGCCTCATGTTCGTGAGCCAGCAGGGCTCCATCCGCAGCCATCTGTTCCGTGTGCTTGGTGACGTCTGTGACAATCGCCAAAACCGGTTTGAGGTTATTGGCTCTTTGCTACAGATTCTTCAGTTTGGTAGCACCGACATGGAAGCCGTCGAACGCAGCTTCAGTTCACTCTCCCTCAAAGCTAAGCAGCCCAAGGATAAAGAGAAGGAGAAGGACAAGGACAAGGATAAGGAAAAGGACAAGGATTACAAGACTCCCGCAAGTCTGAAGCGGACGTTCACGAACATTAGTTCTACCGGCACCATTCAACAGAACTCGGAGATCTCGCCGCTTCTGGTTGTCCAGCAATGTCTCGACTTGCTTGTGGAGCTGTCAAGCAGAAACCCACATATCCCATCACTGTTCCTGACTGAGCACGATGGCATTGCAGTCTCTCTGAAGCAAGCTCACAACCGCAAGGGGAAGTCTAAGGATCTAAAGGTGCACAAGTACGCCATCAACTCTCTGTTGCATTTGCTCGACCGCGAACTCGTCATGGAGAGCTCTGCCGTGATGCAACTCCTTGTGGATCTCCTCAACAAGGTTACTCTGCCCCTCCAGGCTCTCGAGCGCCGCCGCAAGGAGGCCGAGGAAGAAGCCAAGAAGGCCGCAGAAAAGTCAAAGGAAGATGTGGCCAATGTGGAAGCCGCCCCTCCTGCTGATAGCGCTGGAGTATCTTCTGTCCCGAACGAAACACCCGCAGAGCCATCCACAAAGACAGCTGAGGCCCAAGCTGGTGATGCGCAGCAGCCTGAGCAGAAGAAGGTTCGGCAACTCCAACCACCATTCATCCCCCCAGAGAACTTGAAATTGGTGGTGAAGATCTTTGTTGCGCGCGAGTGCAGCTCGAAGACTTTCCAGAACACTATCTCCACCATCAAGAATCTGTCCAACATTCCGGAAGCCAAGCAGACATTCGGACGTGAACTTGTCAAGCAGGCACAGAACCTTAGCAAGAACATCGTCTCGGACCTCGACGAGCTTCTGCCGCACATTGCAAAGGCGGAGTCTGGTACTGAGATTCAAGGACTGGCACTGGCCAAGTTCTCGCCCGGCGCGTCGGAACAGAATAAGCTTCTCCGTGTCCTCACCGCTCTTGATCATCTTTTTGAGACTAAGAAGGACGACAACCGCGATGCAAGTGATGCTGCTGCAGCTGATGAGAAGTCCAGCTTGCTCATGACGCTGTACCATAACGAGACGTTCAATAAGATGTGGGAGAAGCTGAGTGATTGTCTTGCGGCTATTCGCCAGCGAGACAACATGATAAACGTCGCTACCATCCTACTCCCCCTCATCGAGTCTCTTATGGTCGTCTGCAAGAACACGACGCTTGAGGATGCTCCCCAGGCCAAGAGACAGCTCAACAAGGACATGGTTCTCTCCAGTCCACCCCCCGAGGACTCCATGGCAGGCCTGTTCTTCACTTTCACCAACGAGCACCGACGAATTCTCAACGAGCTTGTCCGTCAGAACAACAAGCTTATGTCGGGCACTTTCTCTCTTTTGGTAAAGAACCCGAAGGTGCTGGAATTCGACAACAAGCGAAGCTACTTCACTCGCACGGTGCATGCCAAGCAGACCGGTCACACGCGGCCATCGTACCCGCCGTTGACTGTGAATGTCAGGCGTGATAACGTCTTCCATGACTCCTACCGGACGCTCGCCTTCAAATCGGATGATGAGATCAAGTACGGCAAGCTGAATGTGCGCTTCCATGGCGAAGAGGGTGTTGACGCAGGAGGTGTCACTCGAGAGTGGTTCGCCGTACTCACCAGGGCCATGTTCAACCCAGACTATGCGCTGTTCACACCCGTGTCTGCTGACCGCACGACTTTCCACCCGAACAAGGCCAGTCACATCAACGAAGAGCATCTGCACTTCTTCAAGTTCATTGGCCGAATCATTGGCAAGGCAGTCTACGAAGGACGTCTCCTGGAGTGTTACTTCAGCCGTGCGCTCTACAAGCGCATACTTGGCAAGCCTGTCTCTGTGAAAGACATGGAATCATTCGACCCTGACTACTACAAGTCCCTTCTCTGGATGCTGGAGAATGACATCACGGGGGCTGTGATTGAGACATTTTCGGTCGAGGAAGAAGAGTTTGGCGCAAGCAAGACAGTCGACCTTATCGAGAATGGCAGCAACATCGAGGTGACCAACGACAACAAGCACGAGTACGTCCGTCTCATAGTAGAGCACAAGCTGCTGTCCTCAGTCAAGGTCCAGATGGAGCACTTCCTGCAGGGCTTCCACGGCGTTATCCCGGCAGACCTGATCGCCATCTTCAACGAGCAGGAGTTGGAGCTGCTCATCTCGGGTCTTCCCGACATCGATGTGGACGATTGGAAGAGCAACACCGAGTACCACAACTACACGGCAGCTTCCCAGCAGATCCAGTGGTTCTGGCGCGCTCTGCGCTCATTCGACAAGGAAGAGCGGGCCAAGCTTCTGCAGTTCGTGACCGGAACGTCCAAGGTTCCACTCAACGGCTTCAAGGAGCTGGAGGGTATGAACGGCATCAACCGGTTCAACATCCACCGGGACTACGGCAACAAGGACCGTCTGCCAAGTTCGCACACCTGCTTCAACCGTAAGTTGACCCCCTCTCGTCATTACTTGTTGACCTGACAATGCTAACCTCGGCCTTTACAGAGCTTGACCTCCCCGAGTATGAGAGCTACGAGGCTCTCCGGACACAGGTTCTCAAGGCTATCACGGCGGGAAGCGATTACTTCGGATTCGCCTAAGAATGGCGAATAGAAACGAGAAATGATATGGTTGAAGTGGTATCTCTGGCATGGATCGTTCATCATGAAAATAGGTGTTTATTGAAGGGTTTTGGTGTTCCGGAAGGAAAGAAGACATCAGCATTGGGCAGCATCCAGTGGCTTCCCCTTTACCTCTATGATTGTGTATTGTCGTGGTTTGGACTGGGCCCTTTCACGCTTTTACTCTGGCACGCCTTGGACGACGATGATGAGAGACAAGGGGTTGCTGGATTTTGGGCCGTTTGGAGGGGAGTTAGATAGTTATTGAAGCGGAGTGCAGGCCGTGGAAATGAATACTACTCTTCTCTTCTAGACAAATTGTGGTCGCCTTGAAACAGTCGAAATGACAAGAGTGACCAGTTGCTGACATGGCGATGGTGTGAAACAGGTAGCCTTGGCTGTGATATTGGGCCAACTGGCCGCTCTTCCTTCCTTCACAGTGCCCTGCTTACGGGATTTGTCGATCTGTAATCCGAGTTGGGGGGGGGGGGACCGTTCGTCGGTCTTTTGGTCTTGTTTCGTTTTGTTTTGTTTTGTTTTGTTTTGTTTCGTTTCAGTGATTGTAGGTCAGATAGATACTGACCTTCGACCCCTCTAGTAGACTGAGAAGTTTGAGTAAAACTATTGTTTATACGGATGATCCGGAGAAGATGCAAGTTGTGATTCGGATTAGAGCCGAGGTGGACTGAGTACTAGTTATAAGGCAGATAGATAAATACCTAGGTAGATGTCCGTCCACATGAAAAAGGGGTAGGGATAAGTAAACAAGTATGTCTGTAGGGATTAGATTCACTAGGGCATGCTTGCAAAGTCAATAGTTACCCGTGCGGCTAAGCAACCGCCCTCGCCGTTAGCGACACGGAGGCGCTAGGCCCGCCTGTGGGCCAAGAGACCCGCCTGTAGAAACGCTAGAAGTAGGTGGTCGACAGCCACCCCTGTCCAACGGTGAACCCCTGGCCGTGACAGCCTCCCAGTCTTTCCCTCTGGATACTTGGTTGGTGATGGTGTTTCCCCTCCAAACACGAAGCTTAGAAAGAGGACCGGGATGAACCGAATCCTCCCCGTTTCAACAAGCAACCTTGATTTATTTTTCTATTTCCAGACCGCCCGTCAGCAATCAGCAACGAATTTGTTAATAACGAAACGAAACAAAGGCATTTGGGTGAGTGAGTGAGCTTCCATTAAGCTCCAGCTGTTCTGATCCATCACACCACAGGAACCCCACACTGCATCCCTTCACCGCAGTATACAGATACAGCAGTGCAGTAGTCTACGATTACCTGCATCCCATTCGAGTACACGTCTCCCTCGACGCCGTCAAAGAAAGAGAACGAAAGAAAAGAAAAAAACAGACACGACACATCTTCGAGTTTACATACAGTACCACGATCAAACAAACTACCGCCAGAGCATCAATCCCAATTAGGTAGTCCATAGCTATTCATACATGGCCTAAGCTGCAAACAGCTCTCCAATTCGATCTCCGCCCTCCGTTTATCCCTTTATATTCTCCGAGATCCCCCACCCCCCTTCAGCGCCCGCGCAATCGCAACCCTCGGGTTCACATTCCAGAGACTTAAGGCCAACATGTCCGATCACGAAGAGAACGCCGTCCGGCCTCCAGTCTCTCCCACCAGCATCAAGGAGGACAAAGAGGACAAGGACGACTCTGCTGCCGACTCTGACAAGGAAATGGTACGGAACACCCTGGCGCGTCTGCTGAGCACGATCCCCTAGCCTCGAACATCACCATCACCGCATCTTGGTTGCAGCCCTAGTTACACACCGATGTTTGCTGTTACACGACAGGACACGCGGCAGCCCACAATCTTAATTGATCACACCACATGAAGCACCGGGCTCTCCAGGGGAAATTACATGTTGCTAACGTTGTCGACTACTTGACAGGATACATTCGAAGACGCCCAAGACACTACTGCCCCAGAGAACTCCTCTGTTCGATCCTTGACCCGAAGAACGTCCTCCAACCCGAGACCCCAGAGCACCGACAAGCCGACTATCGAGAAGGACGAGTCCGAGGAAGAGCAGAAGAAGCCCGATCTGGTCGAGGTCAACCCCGAATCCGTGCATGAGCCTGAGCCCGAGCCCGAGGCAGAGGCAGACAGCAAGGACGACTTTGTCGACGTCGAAACTACAACGATAGGGGACGAAAATGTGGCACCTATAGCACAACCACGAAAGTCCTCTGTTGCACCGAGCCAGCGCTTGTCTGTAGCATCGAACAGTCAACTTGACACCGTCAGCCTAGATGACGATACACCCGCGAAACCCAAAGGTCCGTGGTTCGGTTAAGCTGCTACCTCGAAGCGAGACTTGCTAACAGTACGCAGACGCAGAAGAAGAGGAGGTCAAGATGAGCCCCAGCGAGGACCATCCCAAGAAGACGATATCCCTGAGCAGTCTAACAAATTCCCTCCCTCCAATGCCTTGGACACCCGGGGCACAAGGCTCACCTACCAAGAGCCCCGACACACCTCCAGCTACAGCCCCGGCACCCGCCTCTCCGGAAGCTCCTGCTGTCCAACCAGCACAGGCTCCCGCTCCCGCGCCCGCTCCCACTCGAAAGCTCGCTAGTGCTTTCTCATGGCTGTCCAGGAGTTCTTCCAAGGACCTGTCGAACACGTCACCACCGCCCGTTATATCCCCTAGGAGGAATACTGACAGCTCCGTGACGACCCTGACTAGCAATCCGGAGATGATGCTTGGCAGGCTGGAAGAGGAGGGCGGGCTCAATGGCGTAAAAGGGAATGTGCGGAATAGTCTGAAGGACCGCTTCAAGGCCATGAGGATGAGGGAGGAGGCTGGAATCACCAGTCTTCCCGACGATGGCGATAGCAACGGCATCGCCAATCTGGTCAACAAGGGTCCTAATGGGCTCGTAGCCACGCCGATAGAAGAGAAGGACCAGCCCCCGCTGTCACCCAATGCATCAACTGCCCATCTGGCTCCTGGGACTGCGTCCGGAACGGCAGCTGGTCCTTCGACGTTGTCCGACACGCCAGTGGATTGGGACCTGTGGCAATCTGTCGTCTACGAGGGGCCTGTTGCCGTTGCCAAGACGAGCGCAGAGGAGCTGAACCGAGCCATTGCGACCGGTATACCGAGTGCTATTCGGGGCGTCATATGGCAGGTCTTAGCACAGAGCCAGAGCGAGGAACTCGACGCCGTCTACCGAGAGCTTGTAGCTAGGGGCACAAGCAAGGAGAAGGACCGGAACAGTAACGGCTCGCTCCTGGCCGGTAGCAACAGCAACAGCAACAGCGTCCATTCATCGGCATCATCGATACATTCTGGTAACTCTGCAACCAACGGCGCGACATCCCCTCCGGCGAAGGACGACAGTGAAGCTTCCATAAAAGCGCAGCAGGCGGCGGAGGCTGACCGGCTGAGGAAAAAGAAGGAAGATGTCGAGAAGATCGAGAGGCTGGAGAAGACTATCCGGAGAGATCTCGGTGCTCGGACGGCCTACTCCAAGTTTGCTGCCGCTCAAGGGCTTCAAGAGGGTCTTTACGGTGTCTGCAAGGCGTATGCCCTGTTCGATGAGGAGGTTGGATATGCCCAGGGCATGAACTTCCTCATTATGCCCCTTTTGTTCAATGTGAGTCTTGGCGAAGAGGCCTTGAAGTGTGCTTAGAAGGATTGAATGCTAACGAAGCTATAGATGTCCGAGGAAGAAGCGTTCTGCCTTCTCGTGCGTTTGATGAACCAGTACCATCTCCGTGACCTTTTCATCCAGGACATGCCTGGCCTACACATGCATCTTTTCCAATTTGAGCGGTTGCTCGAAGATACCGAGCCTGCCCTATACTGCCACCTAAGACGGAGAGGAATCTCACCGCACCTCTACGCCACACAGTGGTTCCTGACCCTGTTCTCATACCGCTTCCCATTACAACTGGTCCTTCGGATCTACGACTTGATCTTTTCCGAGGGTCTGTCTGCTATCCTCAGATTCGGCATTGTCCTGATGCAGAAGAATTCCCAAAAGCTTCTGGCAATGACCGACATGTCTCATTTAACGACCTACCTGAGAGACCGGTTATTCGACGTGTACATTGAGTCGACCCCAAGCGCCAACAGTATTCTAGAAAATGGGTTCTTCGGCAGCTCCACATCCAGCATGGACAAGGAAGTATACCGGGCCGATCAGCTCGTCCACGACGCATGCGAGGTCAAGATCACCCCTGAGATACTCAAATTCTACCGAACCGAGTGGGAAGAGAAAACGAAGGCCGAAAAGGAGCAGCAGCTCGAGATCGAGACCCTGCGGTCACAGAACACCAGGTACTCGGCAAAGGTCCGCAAGCTGGAGGACAGGCTGCAGGCCGTCGACCGCGAGCAGGCGGACCTGGCGACGGAGCTGGTGCACACCAAGGTCGAGAACGAGGAGCTCAAGGACCAGAACGAGTCGCTGGTCGGGCAGGTCCGGGAGCTCAAGATCGTGATCGAGAGGCAGCCCATCGACTTCGAGGACCAGTGGAAGCTGGAGAGGGACGCGCTCATCGAGACGAACCAGAGGGTGCACGAGGAGAACGAGAAGGTGGAGAGGGAGATGGCCGAGCTGGAGGAGCAGTTGGTGCAGACCAAGATGCAGTATGCCGAGGTGAGTTGCTACTACTACTATTACCACGTTATCTTTTTAATGCCTGAGTGGCCATGTGCTGACACAACCGAACCAGATAAATTCCCAACACGAAACCCTTCTGAGGAAGTGGAACGACCTTAAACGAACATTCGCGTAGAGGGGGTGGTGGACGACGAAGAATGAGCATGAGCATGAGCACGTGTATGATGTGGACAATAGAAAGTACAGTACACACAGGTCTGGAGTATCTGATCTAGCCGGGCCAGGAGAGAAGGCTTTTAAGAAACCTGAACGTCTAAGCGAAGGCGATGCGGTGTAAAATATCTGGTCTCTTTTTCCCACTACCCACTACCATTCAAGGGTTTATAAGGACTCTCGGGCGCCTGAGGCCATCGCCGGCGCCCTGGCGTTCGAAGCAAATGTATAGTAAAGCAACGCAAAGCAGAGCAGAGCAGAGCAGAGCAGTTATGGAGGGGAATATGAGACGCTCGCACACGCACACACACAAAAACACACCAGAGAGGAGAGAGATAAAGAACCATTCGAGATCCATGGGCGGTGCGTGATGATCGATGAGTGGTGATGCTTTGGGTACAATTGAAGCAATCGACTTAGACTTGATTTAGAAGCATGGGAGGGTATTATTGGCTAACTACCAACAACCCAACACAAAACCTAAAATCGTGTGTGTAAGAAAAAGACAAGTGACATTGGCTCTCTTCCGGTGTACTTGCTTTCCCCGTGTGAGATATCACCATCAAGCCCGGACAGCTTTTACATGTGTAGTATGAACGAGCATACAGCTGGCGGAGGAGACAAAAACGCCTGCGTTCACTGAGCCAGGGCGGATGAATCATGCTGGCTGGTTATTGAAGTTTACTGATATTTTCGAGAGCCGGAGCGAGGCCAATTGGAATAGCAATACATCAACGTAACATTATTCCACAGAAAGGCTCTGAATTACCTATCGCAGTAAGAGGCATGTCCGCCATCCAGTGGTGGTCATGCAATTGCAGCGGTGGTACGGCAAAGTTTACCGTGGCATTTGTGGGCAGAAGGTGTGGATGAAGCAGGGTGGGTTCTCGGGTAGGGACCGAGCCAAAATATTAAATCTGTCTTACAAATTTTTCCTTCCCTTTTTTCCCTTTCATTTCTGATCTGGGGTAGCGGTGACCGTTGCGGTCTCTACGCCTGCCAGCCATGTGCTTCTGTCCGTCGTTCAGATCCCCCGTCGAAGCAGTCGACGTGACTGGTTTGGACAGGACCGTAAAAGGGAACATACTACGCCCGAAGCTTGACAATGCTGTTGTTTCCGTCTCTCACAAGTGTTGTTCCGAGTCGATCGTCTGTACCCGCGACCAAGTTCATCGCAAGACCATATTACATATCACGGGAAAGGACAGGAGTTCTGCAGGATGGACCGGATGTTCATTGCGCATGAGGCATTTCTTCCTTTTGTTTTTGATTGTTCCCTTTTCCCTTGTCCCAATGCTGCGACGAACCTGAAGAAAAACGACCAAACGGGCATCTCATTAGCTGGAGAAAAAACACAGCCAAAGCCACCGAATTCATATGAAAGGCAGCCAATCCGTAGAACACCGAGTCCGATTTTGCCTGGTGAGGGGTCCTATCCCCTCTCGCTAGACTATCATCATTCCATCCTGCTTGCTTCCTCCGCCGCATCTCGGCACCTCCTACACGGTCACCATCCTCTACTTGTGGAGCTTGCGCTGGTAGAAAGAGAGCTCCTCACCCTCGAGGATGTATCCGTCGCAGCGACCGGACTGGCCGGGCCTGGAGGCAATGACAGCGTACAGACGACCAGCCTCGAACTGCTTCTCGAGAGCGGCATCGACCTTGCCGTGGGTGGCAAAGCGGGTAGCCTGCTTCTTCTCGATGGACTTGCTCTTCTTGACGGTCTCCTCCTCCTTGCCGGACTTCTGCTGGCGTCTACGACCGATGGGCTGGCCGTAGTGGGCCTCGTACCACTGACGGAAGGGAGCGGCGTCGATCTGGACGACGGCGGACTTGGTCAGGGTGTTGGTGCGGACGAGCTCGTTGTTGGAGGGGTGGTAGGCGACGACGATGACACGGGTCTTGCGGGTGCAGCCCTCGGAGGCCCAGGCGAAGTTACCGGAGTCGAGACGCAGGGCACGGTACTTGTGGTTGCCGCCGCGGGTGCGGACGGTGTGGATGCGCTTGGCACCGATACGGGTCTGGGCCGGCTGGCGACCGAGCTCGAAAGCGCGCTTCTTCCCTGTTGACGAAGGTCAGAACGTATGTTCCAGAGGGTGTCTCCAGGGTCACAAGAGACAGAGCTCCGAAAGCGATACGGGCTTTCGTTTATTCATGTGTATTTCGGAGAGAACGCACTGTAGAAGGCACGCTTGGCACCGGAGGCGGAGCGCTTGTGGCGAGAGTCTCTTGAAATACCCATGATTGCGGTTTCTGTTGTGGGTGACGGGACCCAAGACGTTAGTGAAGGTATTCACAAATTGTGGTAGGATCAGACAGTTGGCTGGCTGAAGGACTCTCTCTCGCGGAGATTCTCTCTTCTCCACAAAACCGCCGAGGTCGACCTGTTTGGAAATATCCAAATGAGATCTTGAGGATTGGTTCCTCTCGTTCGAACGTACCTGATGAGTTATTGAATCACCAGTGCAATCGTTGTTGGAATAGTTGGTCGTCGGCTCGTCGGAGGGTGTGAGGTCTGGCGAGAAAGTGCAAATTGTAAAAATCGATTGAGGATGGGTCCTGGCTGTGGGAAGTGACAGGGCGGTCAAAACTGGCAGAACCTTAGCGCTGCACGTGACCCTACACATGACACCCTTCGACTTCACCCGGTCATTTTTGGGGGCGAGCGGGAACGAGTCTAGCGGCAACGGCAAGGCCTGGATTTACCCAATCAGCCAATTGAAGTAACTAATATATACACTGGGAATTGGCGCATTTCCGGACGCCTGATTTGATGATAATAATTGCACCAGCTGCGCAAGACGCCGCCGTAGCACGATACCCAAACAGCTGGTCTGCTCAGTGGCATTGACACACCAAAGGCGTTAGCACAACGTCTCGCAGCTGGTAATCTCCTCGGTCAATCCTGGCGGGACGGTCCGGGTAAAGAGTCTACAACACAACGATGTATATCAGGCCAGTGATGGTACTATATTGTACAGATTCTATTTAATTTCCTTCCGGCAATTTGTCGCACGCCCCCGCTGAAGCTCAGTGTCAAGAATACATGCTTTTGTTACATTGTATTGTATTGTGATACAATCCGTCCAAATCTGATGATGTTGCCTTGGTCGAAATCCTCAAAAAGCCGATCTAAAATCCAATACGGAAAAATGCATGTCTTTTTCCGACTCTCCCCTGCGTCGTCGTCGTACGACGACGCATCATGAGTCGACCTCAAGAGACGCCTAAGTAGTGTGTAGGCTGGAACAGCCAAGTCTGTAGAGGAGAAGGACCGAAGACGGCTCCTGGGCTGTCCTCCAATGTATATTATCACATTATTCGAACAGCTCCTGATTCTTTTGACCTTCCAGATGTTGCCCTCCCATGGGTCGAAGAAAACCAATAAAAAATATAATACAAGATACAAAACGCCTAGTCCGTCATTGATGATGCCTACTATATGCAGTCCAAACTTCCCTTTATGCTACTTCAAAATGATGCAAACTTTCTCTTATGTTCGTTGTCGTAAGTTTCATAGGGCGACCCTGCGATCGTGGTTCAGTCGAATCGGCAGGGGCGCGCCATATGGCGCCGGGACCGGGTTCATCGGGCCCGGCGTCATGAGGTCGTCGTTGGACGATGTGGTGCTGTTGATAGAGCTGAGACTCGAGTGTCCAGATGCACTTGAAATGGTCCCGTTACGGGAGGCCATGGACCGTCCACCTAAGCCTCCCATGGAGATCAAAGCATCGGCCCTCTCGAAGACGCCGCCGCTAAAAGCATTCGCGAACGATGCGCTCTGCGGGGTCGCGACGGTAGCCTGGACGGCCGGGCCCAAGGCCGCGGATTGAGGCGTCATCGGTAGTTGAGTCTGGATCGGATGGATCTGGCTTTGCGCGGACGAGAAGGAGCTGGACGCCGAGTTGATGTAGTTGTGTCCGCGGAGGGCGTCTGCCCAAGGCGACGCCTGAATAAGGGCACAAGTCTCCTGGACACTGTGCTGTACGGGGCGAAGGCGCTGTCGAGTATCGTGTGGCAGTTGCACTTCTGGCACATTGGTTGCGATGTCCTTCACCATCTTTCCC
This sequence comes from Cytospora piceae, assembly GCA_016508685.1. Taxonomy (NCBI): domain Eukaryota; kingdom Fungi; phylum Ascomycota; class Sordariomycetes; order Diaporthales; family Cytosporaceae; genus Cytospora; species Cytospora piceae. Next base: position 1,175,022 of record JADMLE010000010.1, on the reverse strand, counting down.
AATTCGGCCCATGCATCGATGAAGTTGTTGCAGAGAGTCCAGAAGCCGCCGTGAGTCCTTATGCCTGGCTCCTTAAGCTTGATAAGGGACAAACGCTTCTTGAGTGTCTCTGTATTCTGAATGGCCGTGGTACACTTGCCGATTATGATCCTCCAGTATTGCATAACCTTCGGTGCTCCATGGATCATGGCGTTATCTAGGCAAGCACCAAACTGGCTGTTGAGAGACGGTAGGGTCCGCATGATCCAATTGGTTGACCTCTGGAGGGACAGGAAAATCTTCTCAAACAGGCGGTCTTCTTCGGTGAAGTCTGCATTATTACCTCTACTACTCGACGATGTCCAGGACTCCCCAGAGCGTGGTGTAGGTGTGATCGTCGCAGTACGTCCTAGCCCGTTGACGTATGGAGCTGGCGAGGTGTTAAGCGGCACATCGGTAGCGACTCGGAGGTTGCTTGGGTTATGGACAAAGTTTCCGCTGCGGGATCGGAAACCATGGCCTGGCCGCTCAGCCGTGGGAGTGACTGAGCTCTCACGAGAGTGAGGGTGGGGCCTGATGGTATCACCCATCGCGGCCCTGTTGGCAGCCCTCCTAAAGCCAGCATCAGGACTGGGGTTGGAAACAGTGACGCGCAATTCCATGATGCTGTTATAGAGCACCATAAGGAGTGTGCGAATGTACCGCGGGTCTCCGTTCTCGATGAACATGTCGACGTTCGTTGCCAGGAGCGAGCAGACGTGTGCATAGGCGTTCACCAGAGTTATGCAAGCCCGCTGCACACTTTCATTCTCCTTGGGACCAGATTCTTCCGTCTCGATGGATGCCTCGTGTCTCTGTATTTCCTGCTCGAGTTCCTCAACATGGACATTTGTGTTGTAGAAAACAATTTCGAGGCTGGATCGCCTCGATGTGCCATCGCTGGTGAGGTGCATCAACATTTGGATCATAGGGTGGATCTGGAAGACTGAGTAGAGAATTCCTTTTGCCGCCTCGAGAACTGGGTCAATGTATTTAGACTCGCGCTTACGTTCAGGCAGAACCGAAAGCCGTCGCACATAGATCGGGCGTTGAAGGAAGGGTTCTGCGGGGCTGGCAGGGCTCTTGGCAGTCAGGCCATTACCGTTCGTACCTTGCATGGCCGATCCGTGACTGAGGCCACGATAGTGGCTGAAAAGATTATTTGCCTGCGTCTCGTCTAAGGTACCCAATTCTTGGGCTCGCTTGGATACAGATGCCATGCGCCGCTGGCGGTCGACGGGGTACTGGCTACGAGGTTGGAGTAGCGTCTCGGAATTGCTGCGGACGCGTTCGTTGACATTTCCGATGGTTAAAGGCATGACACCTGGTCGACGTATCGCCGCGTTTTGTTGAGAGAGACCGCGGTAGTGTGATCGCGTGGGAATTGGTGGTGCCCGTGCTGCGTTGTTTGGTGAACGCAGGTCTGGTACGTCGGTCCCGTTGACTTTGATGGGGAATCGCCCGCTCGCAATTCGTTTGACAGGAGGCAATCGCGGCGTCTCAACACCTTCGGACGAGTCCTCGCCGGCAGCAGCGGCTTCTGCTTCCATACGGTCGTTTTGCGCGTGTTGCCTCAAGAACTTTTTGATGGAAGTTGTAACTGTCAACTCCTTAACTTCCGTTTCCTTTAAGAATCCTTCGTTTGGTGGGCTGCTAGCCTGTGCTTGCAGCACTTCTCTTGGGGGAAAGACGATTGGATTTCCATCAAGCTTGATCATCTGCAGTGAGCCCATGTCAGCTAGACAGAGGGGCAGTTCCTTGATGAAATTCTTTTGCACAGCGAGGACCTTCAATGAGGTGAGCTTCGCAATGTCTGGCGGAAGCACCTTGAGTTGATTTCGGCCGAGGTCAAGGATCTCGAGTGATTGCAGGTCACATAACTGCGAGGTAGGTCAGACATGACTCTCACCAATATCGGGGACGAAGCAATGCCAAGGAAGGTCAATTACCGGTAATGGAAACTCGCTAATCCTATTACTACGGACGTTCAGGTATCGGAGCAACGTGCATTCGGAGAAACGGGCGGGGAACGAGGAGATTTTGTTGTGAGAGAGCGCAAGCCTAACAAAAGCAAATATTCATGGTCAGCTGCATCCCTTGTACCATCTCCCTTGCGTCTGCGACGGAGTCATCTAACATACCTCTCTAATTGATCTTTTATAATGTCGACCACCTCCTCTGGGAGCTTCTGGATGTTTTTGTGGCTCAAATTGACAGTGACGCCAGCCTTAAGCTCGCTGCTGACGACACTGGCCTCGCCGGCCTGGCTCTCATTCTCCTCCAAGGCCTTCTTCATGGCCTCCTTCGCCAGGACAACAACTTGGGTCGCAGCAATAGGAGCTGAAGCCGTGAGGCCGGAGTTCGAGGGCATTTTCCGGACGGTCTTGGGAATTGGTGGTGGAGGAGGAATGTTGACACCGGCAGCAACGCCAACTCGCCGCCCCTTGGCTGGGCTGCCCGGAAGCCCTGGAGGCGCCGGGCTTGGACCAGAAGGCCTCTCCATTATGGTCGCAATCATAGACCCAGCTCTTGCTCAGTATTATAACGAGAACAGATGATGGAGGTGGTACAAGATTCCCGTCGGTTCGTCTGTCTGTTTGTCCAACCAGGGGTCCGCGCTCGAGGACTGCTGCTCGATAGGGGCCGATACTATGGTATGTCGGATCGTACAAGCAGGCGGTGGGTTTAGACCAGCTGGTTGGATTGTAAAGGTGAGGCAGGCGGTGTCATGATGCCAAAGCAAACGGGCACAGCAGGCGGTGGTCGTTGAGGGCAAGGACACAGAAGCCCAGCAGGTAATGAAGCAGTGTAGAGGTCGTTGTTTTCTTGTTCAGCAGCAAGTTGTCGTAGCATGAGCCCTTCTCCTGGTTGCCTTGAATTGTTTGGAAGTTGTTGCTCGGATATAACAAGACGTATACGGACAGTGTCGGGATGGTGTGGTCGACCTCGTTAGGTATTTGGGCAGAATAGCGGCCGCGCCTCGGAGGCCGTCAACGCCTTACAACACGGTCGTCGGATCGCTGTCAATGGGCGGAGGCAAGGATGATGTGGCCGAGTCCAAAACAGAAAAGGGGGCCCGGATGCCCAATGTCGATATGCAAGATGTTCCTTTGTTCAAGGTTGGGTGTCGTTCAAGCATCGAGCACACCTACTCAAATGTTGTCGATGTGGATGGAAAGGGGTTCAATGTTGCATGTGCAGAAAGAGTGTCGGGTACCAAAGGTGGTAGCGACGCTATGTGCCTGTAGCCGACGCTTGGACCACTCACAGTCCAAGCCAACCTTGGAACCTTGGAAGTAGTTAACTGGTTACTGTTCTTTTTAGCCCCAAAATACATCCAAAGCACATCCCCAGATCCCCCTAAAACCCCCTAGACCCCAGGAGCCCAGCCCCATCCTGGGCGTGTCCGGGTACTGCACAGCACTTGCATTTGAAAAGCATGTAAGACAACTGGAACAGGCTAAATTCAAACATTCTCTTGGTCCAAAATCAAGGGATTGCATCATCCTGATCGACTTCGAGTTTGTTACCAGTAACCACACACCATCGCACTGAAATAGCTGCAAGGCACAGGAACAGCTCTGGGCTGATGTCAGCCAATGCTGCCCCTGTCCGCCGGTCAACGGAGGGATCTGACTGGATCTCCTTCATCAGACGAAATGGCGTCGGATTTGATATCACCGTATCGAGCCGCTATATCCATCCAATTGTTTCTTCATGACAGATTATGGACCCCAGCCATTTGCTGCCGTGCGTGCTCCGTATATGTCGCCCAAGAGCATCTCAATTCTGCAGCCACTCTGACACGTTAATTTTGAAGAAGAAGCGGTGTCGACTTCTAGGTACCTGGGTATGTTTATCTCGAGTGCCTACCGGTCAGAAAAGGGAGCCGGCGAGGCCGTTCAACACTCACCGAGATCTCCACCTCACCGATGGTTTATCTATTATTACAGTACCACTGCATCTCTATATTAGTCGACCCGGCTATTCAATAACCACCGGCTCTGGAATTTGCCAAAATATCGTAGCTTTGTATTCTCCGTTGATTCGCTGTCCTGCGTGACAGCCCCTGAATCCGTGCCATCTCGCGTACCGGGCCGAGTTAGACTTTTGTAAGTCGAACGAAGTCTCCTTTCTCTATGTGTACCGAGGAAAACTGCCGACTACCACTTCTACCGACAAATATGGTTCAAGCAATATATGCAATGAAGCAAGACGGTCCATCCAGGATTTCGACCGGAGTAAAAGGCACTGGAACTCGGACGTGTGCAGGCCTGATGAGTCTCGTACCAACCATGGAAAGAATACAAAAGAAGTCTAGGTGATCGCCAAACCCAAAACACTTGACAATTTGCTGCAAGCCCACACAAAATGCCCGGATGTGACCTTTCCGCCCTTGGGTATCCTGAAGGCGGATGTCGTGTATTGGCCAGTGGGTCACGGCCGCTGTACCATGCATGGAATGGCGCTAGAACGTTCCCACTAGGTGCAGCTTCAGGGGACCCTTGCCACCAAATCATCGAGTCTCATATACAACGACGCGACACGGGCCGAAGACGACCCTGAAAACACCATGACTGAGGCATCGCGACTGCATGCTTTTCGGCTTCCTATGCACATGCTCCGCTAGATATAGACATACGGACATTCAGGCTGTCCTGCTCCTTTTTGCCATACACCTTACCCCTCGCACGAACTTATCTTGCCTTTGATACACCTCTCGAGGCAGAAGTGAACTCGGATCTCATTAAAAGAAGAAAATGGGTGAAGTGACTTGACAGACTCTTGGAGGGTACAGTCACGGCTCAGTGGTCTGCGACGGAAATCGTCAGGGGATTATCTATATTGCCTGAGACTGTATTGTCAAGATGCCTCCATTATCGAGGACAAAATCATGCGCCGACCCTGACTTCACCTTGAGACGTCAGTTTGGCAAGGCTCAATTCAGGTACTCAGCAGTCAAGTCTACAGCTTCCTTGGCCCGAATATTTAACTGACCATCATTTTAGACCTCACCAGAAGGAGATCATCGAGGCAGCCCTCGAAGGCAAAGACGTATTCGTCCAAGCCGCCACCTCCTTCGGCAAAAGTCTGTGCTTCCAGCTACCCGCCGTGATCGACCACGGCATCACCATCGTCATATCCCCACTGCTGAGCTTGATGATGAACCAGATCGAAGCCCTGCGGCTCGCCAACGTGGACGCCAGGACCCTGAACAGCAACACGCCCCAGGCCGAGAAGGACCACATCTACCGGGACCTCGCCTCGGGCCACCCGCGCACGAGGCTGCTGTACGTCACCCCGGAGTTGTGCTCGGGCGAGCACTTCCGGCGCAGGTTGAGGCTTGTCCACGAACAGCGCGAGCTGGCGCGGATCGCCGTCGATGAGGCACACTGCATTTCGGAGTGGGGTCATGACTTCCGGAAGGACTTCAAGAGGCTGTCGTTCTTCCGCGATACGTTCCCCGACGTTCCTATTATGTGCCTCACGGCGACCGCCAACAACCAGGTGCGCAATGACGTGCTGTCGACGCTGGGCTTGCTCAAGAGCCCGGCGCGGCTGAAGACTTTCGCTATGACTGCATACCGGCCAAACCTGCACATGGAGATCCGATTCACGAGTGACGAGGCGGACGACCGTTTCGATAACTTTGTTACCTGGATACAGGGCGTGTACGCCAGACGGGAGACAGACGAGAGGAAACGGGAGCTCGATTCCAGGGGCGAGCGGGTGAAGAACGTGCCTGGGATAATATACACTAACTCACGCGACGAGTGCGAGATGATCGCAGCCGCGCTCCGACAGGAGGGCATCGGCGCGCGGCCCTTCCACGCGAAACTACTCAACCAGACCAAGGAGGAGACCCTGGCCCGGTGGATCAACAACCAGGAGGGCTACGATATAATCGTGGCGACTACGGCCTTCGGTATGGGTATCGACAAGGAAAACGTGCGTTTCGTGGTGCACTGGCGGATGCCCAAGAGCTTCGAGGGGTACTACCAGGAAGCCGGCCGGGCAGGGAGGGACGGAAACGCGAGCTATTGTTTCCTATACTACAGCCGTGAGGACCGTGATCGGATGTGTAACATGGTAGCGAGGGACGTCGGGGACGGGGAGAACCGCCAGGCCAGGCTGGGCAGTCTGAAGACACTGGCCGGGTACTGTGAGAGTACGGACGGGTGCCGGCATGCGGCGATATGCAGGTACTTCGGGGAGGCGGGTGTTCCTGCCTGCGACTTTGCTTGCGACTGGCATAAGGACCCCCAGGATCTCAGGAGGAGATGGGCGAGAGGCCTAGCGAGCGAGGAATTTGTCAGCACGCAGGCGCAGGGTGGCGCTTACGATGATTATCACGATGATTATTGACAGGTCGGCATTTTCGATGATACCCCGGCATTGCTTGCCCGCCATGCTCAATATTGTTTGGACAAACGCTTTTTGTGTTTCGCTAAGACCGTTTTTGTTCAGCTTTCTGTGCTAGTCCACCATCTGGTCCTCAAGGGCCTCGATGCCGCCCTCGGTGAGCCTCCTCTTGTTCTCTTGCCATCGTATGAACGCAATGCCCTGCAACAAGCAATCGGCCATATCGTCGAGCTTCTTGAAGCTCTCTGATTTCTTCTTCCCTCTCACTTTCCCATTCCACACATCCAGATACTCCTGAGCCACCGGCGCCACCTCAGCCGACACCGACACCCCCTCGCCCGTAGCCAACATCCTGTTCACAATCGCCTTCTTGACTTTCTTATTATCCGCATCCTTCTCCCAAATCTCCGCCACGTCCACGCCGGCTACCTTCTCCTGCAGAGCCATAAACTCCAGGACGTTCCTCGCCACGACGCCCTCGACGCGGCCGCCCGGCCACCGGCCCAGCGTCCGCAGCGTCGTGAAGACGGCGTACAGCATCGCCTCGAGGCTGTTGACCCGCAGAGTCCACTCGTACACGCCCGAGCCGCCCATGGACCGGAACCGCTGCTGCTCCAGCGTGATGATGTCCGGCCGGAGCGGGAGGAGCCGGTTGAGGATCAGGTCGACGGCGAGGGCCGAGAGGCGCGAGGGCGAGAAGTCCTCCATGATGACGGGGGTGGTCGCCTTGTCTCCCGCTTCTGTTTCTGCTGGGAGCTCGGCCGGGCTCTCATCATCGTGGTCCTCCAGCTCGTCAATCTGGCCCTTCTTTGGTTTTTTGGGTTTTCGTTTCTTGGGTGTGGCTAGCTTTGGTGTTTTGGGAATGAGCGCCAGACGCTCCCAGGCGTGTAAAATGGGTGTTATGGTCTCATTAGGAGACGTCGTTATTGGGGTGTTCTTCTTCCGCCCCCTTTTCATCTTGGTAGCAGGTGGCTCATGGGTGTCACCTGGAACCTCTAAAAGGCTGTACGCGAGGTTACGGATACCCAGATCGATGCTCAAAATTCTTGTTCCAGGAGCCAAGGGCTTGGGATTTTCCAGAGCTTCTTCGATGCGTTCTGTGAGTACGGCCTTTGTGCCTGACCTGGTCTTGCCTAACAGCCGTGCGATCTGGCGGAGTTGTACCCCCTTCAAGGAGGCGTTCATTATATGGCTGGGCATTATAGTACCGGTAGAAATGAGGGCTGCCTCCTCAGTCGCGTCCCCTTTTCTTTCACAGCGCGACTACGGTACCAAATCCTTTTGCCCCTGATGAAGGCATATTATGTTGGTAAGCAGTCCTTTTTACGCAGGTTGATTGATGATCTACGTACAAGTCCAACTCCCTCGAAATTGTGTGTCGAGTTTCCTGATTAGTACTGAAGTATGCAATGCAACCTCGAACGCGAGGTTATTCCCGAAGACCCCCAGCAAGTTCGGAAATCTGCAAGTCGCGGTCCACAGACGCGCTGCAACCCAATAGGGAGCGCGCCAGATCATGTACGATAATCCCTGCAATTGGGGGTATGACGCTGTAAGACATGCCGACCGTGGTGGATTCTTGAACCCGGCGCCGAGAGGAGTGACCGCGAATTGGCCGTCGGGCCGTCTCGCAGCTGGCAGTGACTACCACCTGCCAGCTGTCAACAACGCCGGCTTCGTGCGCCTCCAACGCCGGGACACGGTGCTATTTGCCGTGCAATACCTTCAACGAGTACATGAACGTGCACATCACGTCCGTGGCCATTATCATGCATACCTTCAACGCCGCTCCTTCACAAGTCGGCGGCCAAGGAAACGGTCTTCAGTTCGACCGTCTTGACGTCAGCCGGGAACGGCTCAGGGAATAGATCACTCAAGTCGATACCCGTAACGACATACTTGCTGTTGTTGGTTGCAGAGCCGTTGGTGGTGTGCCCTTTGGTAGTCATGTTTGGGTGCTGAAAAGGAGTTTTATGTGAAGATTCTCGAAGTAAAAAGATCCCTGAGGTGCAAACTATGCTTCAATATGTTATGAAACGCATAAGACCGAGCCAAAGTATGAAGACTTTGAATGTTGAGGAAAATCAACAGTAGTTCTGAACCATGGCTGTGAAGGGCGCTGTTGGAATATTTGATAAATACATGTAGGTTGATCACACTTGCTGCTCGCGCCTTTCCTCGGCCTCCGAGATCTTTCCAGTCTTTCTCTGAGTACATATCTCGTTTTTTGACCTATCCGGACACGCCATGAGGTTCACAGCTCTTGTGACGCGCCAGAAAGCAAGTGATCCGTATTAAGCACGTGCTGGTCATACTTGTCATGGGCATGGACTACTATGTCCACGATCACCAGTATACTTTTCTTTTTATGTCTTATACTCCGCATTATCTCGCAGAATCCTTTCAATTCATTCATTCTAGGAAGTAAATCCTTCGTTTCTTTCCTCACCCGAACGTAGTCATTGGTATCACGAAGGGAATATCTGATTGGAGTTGTTCAATCAATATCACATCCTGCTGGAAAAGATTGCGGGTTGCTCGGGGAGGGAGGAATACACTCAAGCTGTTCGGTCTGGATGACGATCCAGAGTGTCGAGTTCAATATTATCATGCTTCAACGTTTCTTATAAAGTTGGGTTTTCCTCAACCCAAGTTCGGCCTCGACACAATGCCAGATACAAGTCATCGGGCTCCAGTGCTTAATTTTTCGACTTATCTAACATATAATTTTGAATTATTGTTTTGGAAATATAAATCACAATTATGCCTGTGTCCCCTCCCGCCGTCAACCCGCCGTCGGAGGGAGAGACCTCAACGGAGGGCTCTTCGCCTGTCTCGTCTGGGTTTGACCCTCCTATCTTTGGTCGTGATCATGTGCGTACAGACTTGCCAGTTTCGTCCAAGCACAACGAGCCTGTCGCAATTTGTGGGATGGGATTGCGCCTCCCGGAAGACATTCGTCACGATGCAGGTTTCTGGGACCTCCTGGTAAATGGCAAAGACGCTCGAACTCCTATCCCGGCCAGTAGATATAATATCTCTGGCTTTGATGCTTCGCTGCATGGATCAGACCCATCAGAACCAAGCATGGGTACTTCCTGGGTGAAGACCTATCTAGTCTCGACAATTCCTATGACAAAAAGCGAGTTGGAAAAGTGTGATCCACAGCAGCGCCAGCTTTTGGAAGTGGCGCGAGAGTGCCTGGAAGACGCCCGCGAGACTCATTATCGCGGTCAAATTGTCGGCTTCTACATATATTACAGATCCCTGGCCAACACGCACTGTCCATTGCCATCAAACGGATTTGCGACAACGCGCAACTCATATTCAGAGGGGAGAGGGATACGTTGGACTTGCCGATGCAAGATGACACCCTGACCAAGATCTACAACGCTGTGAGCTTCGGCTGTAGTGACTTTGTGCGGCTCCTCTCGAACAGCCGGCCGAACCTCCGCATACTCGAAGTAGGCGCAGGTACAGGTGGGACCACCGAGCTGATACTCCGCGATATTGTCGATGGCAGTGGCTTCCCTCCCTACTCCACGTATACCTTTACCGACGTCTCGGCAGGATTCTTCCCGCAAGCCAAGGAGCGCTTCGCCTACGCGCCGAATATGGAGTATAAGACGTTCGATATTTCCCAGGACGGCCTCGGACAAGGCTTCGAGGCGTCGTCATACGATCTAATCTTAGCCCCGAACGTCGTGCATGTGACGGCGTCCTTGAAGGAAACACTGTCGAACCTGGAGCCGCTTCTCAAGCCGGACGGGTTCTTCATCCTCCCCGAGCTGTGCTCCCTTATCAAGTCCCCCAACTTCATCTTTGGTAACTTTGTCGGATGGTGGCTGGGAGGCCGACGGCCGCAACTGGGAGCCCTATGTACAACCAGAGCGGTGGGACACCGATCTCAGAGCAGCTGGCTTCACGGGCGTCGAGGCCGCGGTGACGGACCAGGACGTGCCATACCGGCTGGCCGCGACGATCGTCGCGCGGCCTCAAAGGGGAGCCGGCACGCAAAACGGTGACCGAGCTGTGACCCTGCTCTGCGAAGACCCCGAGAGCAGTATCGCAAAGAAGCTCGGTTCGTACCTGCAGCAGGTCGGCTGGGATACCGAGACATGCAAGCTGGGCGAGCAGCGGCCCCTCAAAGGCCGTGACATTATCGCGTGCGTGGGATTGGAGAGCCACTTCTTCGACGAGGACATGACGGAGGCTAGGTCTACCGCGTTCCTGGCTCTGCTGCGGCGCCTTGAAGACGAAAAACTCCTCTGGCTTACCTGTCCGATCCAGGTGCAGTGCAGGGACCTGCGTTCGGCGCAGATGCTCGGCTTTGCTAGGACTGCCCGTACGGAGCTGTCACTGCCTCTTTCCACGCTGGAGATCGATGCAGACGAGCCCCGATTGGAGGGTCTCGTCTGCGAGGTCTTTGACAAGATCCCAATGAGGACGGACGAGGCGGTCCTTCATGCGGACAAGGAATCCGCGGTGGTCGACGGCGTCACCTGCATTGGGCGCTATCACCCGTTTGAGCTCAAGAAAGAGGTGTTGGCTCTGACTGCCAACGAGGTGCCAGTTGAGAAAAGTCGCGCTGTCTCATTCAGCCCTGAGGCCACGTATATTCTCGTCGGGGGCACAGGAGGTCTTGGGCGATCCATTGCGACTTGGATGGTGGAACACGGCGCCGCAGACCTGACGTTTCTTTCTAGACACGCCGGCACAGACAAGAACAGTTTGGTTCTGTTCAGGGAGCTCCAGGCCATGGAATGCAGCGTGCATGCTGTGGCGGGGAGCGTGGAAAGTGCCGTGGACGTGGAGAAGGCTGTTTCTGTTTCCAATAAGCCGGTCAAGGGAGTATTCCACTTGGCCATGGTCCTGAAGGTAAGTCAAGTGCAATGACTTTGGGAGATTCGACAATCCCCACTCACACATAGCTAGGACGCGTCTCTCGTGGACATGAAGTACAGTGACTGGGTCGACGTCGTCCGCCCCAAGATCAACGGTGCATGGCATCTCCATCATGCCCTACGAGACCACCAGCTGGATTACTTCTGGCTAGCCAGCTCTATTCTTACTGCCGTGGACCAACCCGGACAGGGTAATTACCTCGCCACAGGCACCTTTCTCGAGGCCTTCTGCCAGTACAGACATTCGCTCGGGTTCCCCGCCTCGGTGCTCAACATATGGCCCGTTGAGGGCGTCGGGTTCGTCGCCGAGAACCCACAAGCCAAGAACAGCATGAAGACCCAAGGGATCTCCTCCCTGGGCGAGCGTGAGTTCCTCGACTTCCTGGAGCTCAGCCTCCTCGACTGCAAGCCAGCAACCTCCAACGGCGAAGGCCCACTAAATAGCCCGAGCGCCTCGCTTCCCAAGCCATGGGCGAACAGGTCCCAAGTTCTCATGGGGTTGCGTTCCGAATGGGACCTTGGCGACTCGAGCAACCGCACCAGCTGGCGCCACGACCGGCGCATGGGCTTTTACCACGATGTGCGCGCCGGTGTGAAGGAACAGGTCGCTGACTCGAGCGCACTAAAGACATTCCTATGCCGGGCGCGCGAGGCAGCGGGCGACGGCGAAGGAATTCCCAGGAGCAAGGAAAGCATTGATTTCCTCGCGCTCGAGATCGGGAAGAAAATACACGATTTCATGCTGAAGCCGGACGAAGAGGTCGACAGCAGTCTGACGCTTGGGCAGATTGGTCTGGACTCGTTGATGGCGATTGAGTTGAGGAGATGGACGAAGCAAGCCTTTGGTCTGACCATGAGTGTATTGGAGATTATGGGGACCGGGTCCTTAAGAGACCTGGGTGAGATGGTAGCCGCGAAGCTGGACGAGGAAATACGCGGGCAGACGTAGTAGTAGTATTTGTGTTGGGGATCTGAGTGGAGTATCATTGAAAAGGGGGGGGGGGGAGGAGGCCACGAAAGATGAATGCATTGAACACTGAACATATTTTCGCAGAAAGTGCCGAATTCAACATGATAGAACTCAAACTGCGAATAGAACCAAGAATTGTGCATTTATAAGAATCTTAATCGTCCTCAGAAGAAATGTGGTAAAGTCTCTTCTCTTTCTCGGACATGTCGACGAATTGGTCTGAAGAAAGAGTGTACACTAGGAACAGGGCCATAGAACAGGTACCGTTCTTTACCTCTGAAGACGAAGACCCGTGGACCCCGAGTTCGAATGTACATTTTCGTCTCCTTGTCTATAATAAAGCCATAAAGGGCGTAAGTGAAGTATATGGTAATATATGGTAATGAAGTACCACAATTATCAGATGTTTAATTAGAATCATACTCCCGCGTTTCCGACCTCGCTCGAGTCGTTCCATGTTGCTTACTGATACAATATGTGTCGTCATAAAAACGAAGAAGAAAAAAGAACACGGGATTGGTAAGCCTCTGTCTAACACATGCCGATTACTGATGATCGACCCTTGACAAATTATCCCAATGCACTACTACTAGATCAATTCATCTAAGACGACATATCAACCCCTCCACCCCGACTTCCTTTTCCCCTTCCTTACTCAGAGTGTACGATATACGGTAGAAGCACCTCATGCTAGCCTTTGCAAACCTTACAAGAGCTTCTTCAAGAACAGCAGCAAACAGATTAGCTGGTTTCTCACGGCAATTCTCTTCCTCGGCAGCAATCATGGCTCCCATCAGTAAGGAGACCGACTACCTCGTCATCGGCGGTGGTAGCGGCGGTCTTGCCTCCGCCCGCATGGCGAGCTCCAAGTTCGGCACCAAGGCCATGATCATTGAGAACAAGAGGCTGGGTGGAACATGTGTTAACGTCGGGTAAGTTTTGCCCAGAACCCAGTAACGAATACAACGAGGAAACTCGGGAGTACTGACAGATGCCCCCTCGTGGCTCACAAACAGCTGCGTGCCCAAGAAGGTCACCTTCAACGCCGCCATGCTCCGCGAGCAGATGCACGACGCCAAGGCCTACGGCTTCTCCATCGAGGAGACCAAGCCCTTCGACTGGACCTCCTTCAAGCACAAGCGCGACGCCTACATCACGCGGCTGAACGGCATCTACGAGCGCAACCTCAAGAACGACAAGGTCGAGTACGTGCACGGCTACGCGCGCCTGCTGTCGCGCAACGAGGTCGAGGTCACCCTCGACGACGGCACCAAGGAGACGGTGCGCGCCAAGAAGATCCTGGTCGCCGTCGGCGGCGACCCCACGATAGCGCCCGACGTCCCCGGCGCCGAGCTGGGCACCAACAGCGACGGCTTCTTCGACATCGACACCCTGCCGAGCAAGGTGGCCCTCGTGGGCGCGGGCTACATCGCCGTCGAGTTCGCGGGCATGTTCAACGCCCTGGGCGTCGAGACGCACCTGTTCATCCGGAATGACACCTTCCTGCGCACCTTCGACCCCATGGTCCAGGAGGCCATCACCGCCGAGTACGAGCGCCTGGGCGTGCACCTGCACAAGGGCTCGTCGCAGTCCAAGGTGGAGAAGGACAGCAACGGCAAGATCGCGCTGCACTACAAGGACAAGAACGGCGAGGGAGTCCTGGATGGCGTCGACCACCTGATCTGGGCCATCGGCCGGACACCCGCGACTAGGGGCCTCGGCCTGGACAAGGCCGGCGTCGAGATCAACGACAAGAACTACATCGTCGTGGACGAGTACCAGAACACCTCGGTGGACAACATCTTCGCGCTCGGCGACGTCACGGGGCAGGTCGAGCTGACGCCCGTGGCCATCGCGGCCGGCCGGAAGCTGGCGCACAGGCTGTTCGGCGGCCCGGAGTACAGCGACCTGAAGCTGGACTACAGCAACATCCCCTCAGTGGTGTTCGCGCACCCCGAGGTTGGCTCGATCGGCCTGACGGAGCCGGAGGCCGTCGAGAAGTACGGCAGGGAGAACATCAAGGTGTACAGCACGAGCTTCACGGCCATGTACTACGCCATGATGGAGCCCGAGGACAAGGCGCCCACCAAGTACAAGCTGATCTGCGCCGGGCCCGAGGAGAAGGTCGTCGGCCTGCACATCCTGGGGCTGGGCAGCGGCGAGATGCTGCAGGGCTTCGGCGTGGCCGTCAAGATGGGCGCGACCAAGAAGGACTTTGACAGCTGCGTTGCTATCCACCCGACGAGCGCCGAGGAGCTGGTCACGCTGAAGTAGACGGATGGCGATATGTTTTTAGATATATGAGCGATCAGTTCAGGGCGTGATAGAGCTAGAGAATTTAGTAATCCAACGCAGTGGTTTATTGCGTTGTCAATTTTGAAGCATCTACCCATTTCTGTTTCCGTATGCTAGCTGTGCCTCCATCTCCATGTCGACCTTCTTGGCTGGCGACTCCTAGGCAGACGCATTGCCATCCCCACGGTGACGCTTGCCGTCAGTAAGGTCAACCTTGCCGTCATATCTCACGATTCGTCTCGATGTGGGCGGATCCCAAACCACATCCTTCACACCCAGCCTCCGCCGGGATGGCACCAGAATAATGCCCTCCGCGGCAGTCGTCCCAGCCCCAGGCAAATCGTCAAACTCAGGGTTCTCAACGAGCAGCCCCGGGTACGGCACACCCCCCAGGCCCCGTATCCCCGCCCCCTCCGGCTCAAGACCCACCGCCCTCGCGGCCCGGCCGCTGACGCACTGGTAGAGCAGCTCCGCGTCGTCCGCGGTGCCGGCGTGGTACAGCCCGGCGCCCCAGCAGGCCAGCTGCAGCGGGTCGCCGTCGCCGTGGGGCGTGAAGGGGTTCCCGACGTTGTTGACGCCCAGGCAGGCGTTCAGGCCCCAGTCCTTGATCATGGAGATGACCTGGAGTGTGCCCCGGGGCCGGGAGAAGGGGTTGTTACTTGAGGAGGAGGAGGAGGATCCTCCTGCTGGCTGTCCCGGGGGTGGTTGGGGGCGTCCCATCATTAGCAGGTCGCTTGTGGGTAGGCCGACGAAGTGGACTGGGAGGCTGTGCTCGTTGATCTGGGTTCGAATCTCGCGGAGCTCGGGTGAGGTGAGTGTGGTCAGCCTTGTGCAGTGGCCTATGGCGATGGGCTGTTTGCTCTTGGTGGCGTTGGTGGTCCAGCCCATCTTGATGAGGAGATCCAGGAGGGTTTGGATCATCACTTTAACGCTCGGAGTTAGCTCTCTATTCGTGGACATGTGCCTAACCAACTCAGCCCGTTAGAATATCCCAGAGCGGACCTCAGCCAGGATTCAGGTTGTTCAAGATTTCGAAACCATATCGACAACGGATGAGGCATACCAGAGCGTAAATCGATGAAACACAAATACATATCTGTTGAAAAAAAAAAACCTGAAAAAAAAAACTTACTAGCACCGCCACCTACTGAGCTTTGCAGGTGGTAATCCAGGTGGAAGTCCAGAAACAGCTGTCTATCCATCGCATTATGGATCGCCCATCTCATATTATCCACTGCCGCGTCCTCGTCTGCCTCTACATACGGCGTCGTTCCCAATGCCTCTATATCTCCTGCATAACAATCCAGAGCCCGAGCCAGCACTTGCATGTTGCCCAGTCCAGCTTCCCCCGAGAAGAGCGGCCCCTGGGCAAACGCGCATATCTGTACCCTCACCAGGTGGGCAAAGTCCCGCTTCAGCCGGATGGCCGCCTCGAGTGTCTTGAACTGGGTAACGGAGTCCACCTCGACGAAGGCGCGCATCGAAGCAACGCCATGTCGGAAACAGTCCGCGATGAGCTGGCGGCCACGCAGGTAGAGGTCCTCGGGGGTGAACCGATGTTTGGCCTCATGAGATTTGTCCAACGCTTCCTGAAAATCGCCATTTAGTGGCGCGAGATCAGAGTAGCTTGGGATTGAACCGGACGGTGGGTGGTTGCTGGTGAGGAGATAGGCCTTGTCAAGATGGATATGCTGTATATCTCGAATTAGTCTATCCTGTCTCAGAGTGAGGGCGGGAGTGTACTACATAAGAGGCTCTCAAGACACTTCCCAAAAGTTGAAGATAGCCCGGGTGAAGCACTGTTCGAAAATAGGCCAAGGGTTTCACTTACTGGATGGCACAGGGATGGCAGAAGAAGTTTGGGAGGGGAGAGGCTTGGATCGGGGAAATCCGATGTGAGTTTGGACAGTGTGAGTTGTCTATCAGCAACCTCGAGGTCCCACCGAACCCTCGGGTGTACGCTCGGGATGATTACATTCTTCAAGGCAAAGCTGCTGGTGTCCATAATGTCGGTCCTGTCTAAATTATCGGATTGTTCGTGAAGTGGTTTGACGAGAGGTCGATGAGTTCAAGTAGAAAGAGATAAAAACAAAAGCTAGGAAGCATAGATGTTGATCAAGAAGGAGAAGGATGCCGGTTAGGCACGACGGGGCCGTGTGGGTTCCCATATCAAGGGCAGGACTCTGGACTGTTATGCTCAAGAAGCATCGATCTTTTGTTCTATTTCGAGATGATTTGTCTAGGCTTCTTTCTCCAAGTTAGGGGTCTCGAATGCCCGCTCGAATTCCGTTACCCAAGGATGGATTGTCCACGGGGACCTCTGCTTGTGACTCGGGAGGGGTTCTCTTCCATCACCCAGCTTTGTTGAGCCCTAACCCCGAGATATGCCTCATATGACTGAACACTTCAGTCCGTACTCAAGTATACTGATCAAGCGTACGTCGATGTTGTCATGTTTTCAGCATTGTACTTCATCACAAGTCGACCGTTCCGGCACCCATGCAGTAGAAAAGTAATCAATCATTCACAAGTCCTTGACGGTGATGCCTCCAGATAGAGAACACTTGAACAGAAGAAATAGCACTCGACGTTACGCATGGTCTAGGGATTTCTAGGACGTCCATATTTGAAGAAGAAGATGATGATGTGGATCTAACAGGGCTCGAACGATGTTGTGAGTGAGAAGTGACAAAATGACATGAAAGTGGTGTTGAAGTGAGCTGACTTCAGAAAGAGTGAGACAAAGGTCAATAAATATTGGACACATCTGGGCACCTGAAGCGTACCATGTCATCACCAGTAATCACTGCTTTTTAAGATAGTTGCCTTGAGCGTATCAGGAGGCGAGGCCAAGCAATTACTATAGATGACGGACTTTTATAGGGTACCGGTATGGTCAAGTGAGAGAGGCATGCAAGCAGTGCCGAACTTCGGTCAGATCTATCTATTCGATATCTTGTTGCTTGCAGTAGCGCGAAACCAACTGCCACTCGCGGGGTACGTATAATCAATCATCCCCTGTTTGTCCTCTACTACACTCCCTTTTGCTCGCCCCCTTGGACTGTATCATTCTGACGACTTACCATTGTTGTCCGTCCCGAGCTAGATACCTCCCTGACAGCAACATGTCCTCATCAATACGCCCCATCAGCCCGCCGCAGCCGTCCTCGGCATCGGTAACAACAACCACCGTTTCGTCCTCCTCGCCTCCGACCACAAGCAGGAGCAGGAGCACAGGCGAGGGTCCGTCCACAACGGGCCCGTCCTCCGCCTCATCCCCCCACTTTCATCCGATCCCCGGTCCGGCAGCCGCAGCCGGAGCCGGAGCCGGAGCCGGAATACATGCCCACCACTTTGCGCCCGGCCAGCACCACCCGAACCATGGCGGGTCAACGACAACCACGACAACAACCACCACCTCCCCGCCATCAGACCTCTCCGACCCGTCATCTCAGACCTCCCCCACCAGCCCCTCCTACCTCCCCACGGAGTCCCAGCAGACCCAGATCGCCCAGGCGCGCACGGCGCTGGTCGCCAGCATCGGCAACATGCTGGACCACGAGCTGCAGACGCGCGCGTCGCTGCTGCACTCGAACCAGGCCGCCATCGAGCGGCAGGAGCGCGACGTGGAGCGGGCGCTGGCCGACCTGCGGAGGGAGGACGACAGGCTGCTCAAGGTGCTGAACCAGGGGAGCAAGCAGGTCAAGGAGCTGGGGGACGTGCAGAACTGGGCGGAGAGGATGGAGACGGACTTCTTGGTGCTGGAGGAGACCATGAGGCTTGTGAGGGAGGAGGGTGGGGGTGGGAGTGACGGGAGTGAGAATGGGAGTGGTAGTTGGTCGGGCAGCGGGAGTGGGAGTGGGAGCTGGTCTGGGAGTGATAGGGGTAGTGTGGCTGGGGATGAGGAGGGTGATGTGCGGATGCGAGATAGGGATGATGAAGATGGGGCCGTATATAGTGCTGATGGTGGTGCTGAGACGGTGGACAAGGGCAAGGGGAGGCAGCAGCAGGTGGATATGTCCTCCTCGGCGGCTATGGATGTCGACCCCACACAAATCCCTTTGCCTCTTGACGATCAGAACATCGCCGAGGTTGCTCTCCCCGCACCGCCGTCTGAGCAAAGCACCACGGCGGCGCAACCATCCCCAGGAGCAACCAATTGGCTCCGTAGGATGATGTGGAGGAAGTGAACTGGAAGGTCCATAGTACAGCATTGATTTATGCACTCTCACGACTAACGACTCTATACGAGGTACCACGAAAAATTGGGCATTTTTCTACTCTGTTTGAACTTAGCATCATCTATTTTGCCATCTATCTTGAGCGTATGACCATTCGCAATGAAACAAGATCTTTGCAACCCAGACCACTGCCAGCGAACACAAGAAACAAGTATCCATGCCGGCTGGGCATTTAGATGAGCCCTGGAAGCATAGTGTACCTCTTGTTCTTGTACTTGTCGCCAAAGGTGGCCCTCAGTGCCCTCTCCTTGTCCCGCGACCATTGCGCCATATACGACGTGCCAACGGAGATGAACACGATCACGGCCCATTCCCTCGAGATCAGGATGACACCGATCCACGCAGTCACCTCAAACATGTAGTTCGGCGATGTGACCAGGCTGCTGCCAATGCAGCTTGGGATGCCCTTCTCGGTGCCGCCCGGCTTGCGCAGACCAGCAAGGTGCTTGTGCACGATGAAGTTGCACGTCTCGCCGCCCAAGAACAGCGCGATACCAACGTAGTCCAGGAGACCCAGTTCCGTACGAGCAGAGAGCGATTTGGGCGAGTAGATGAAGTAAGCGGAGAGCAGGCCGGCGAAGAACCAGTAGAAGAACGAGTTCCGGAAGATGTTGAAGGCGGGCATGGTGCTGGCCGAGAACTTGTGCAGGAAGGCGGTCTCAAGCTCACGCTTGGTGAAGTGCGCGATGAACATGTAGAAGCAGATGGTCTGGACGATCGTAGCGGGGATCTTGTCGGCGTCCTTGTAGAAGTAGGGGTCGATCTTGGCGAGCTGTGGGCGGATGGAGTAAAACAGGCCGTGGAAGAGGATGGGGCCGAGATATTCGACGAGGAAGACTGTTCGCCAGGCCATTTGGGCGCCTATATTTCGCTGTCAGTCAAACTAATGATAAAATTGGTGTCTGTTGATTAGGGTTCCCATACCAAGATCCTGCACGAGGATTTCCCCGTTGGACATCACATCCTCTTGGTCGCGCACAAGAGCTCTTCGGTCTGCGATCCTCTTCTTGGTAGACGGGTAGAACAGGCCGATGCGGTTGTGATCCTTGACTCCAGCCTGGCGCGCGACGGCCTTCTTCACATCATCGATTTCGGCATCGTCTGGCAAGGCGACTGAAGCAGGAAGCTTTCGGAACGGTTTCTTGGGTGCTGCACAGGGACATGTGATCAGTGTTGGCTCAGCAGGGCAATTACAAAGGAATACACACCTCTGTTAGAGATCTTGAGTGATATTTCAGAAGCCATGACCAGATTGATGCAGCTGCCTTGCAGTTCGATAGAGAAGGAGGTTTCGGGCTTGTTGATCAAGAGGACAAGATTTCGTTGAACTCCCCAAAATTTTAGGGATATGACGCCTCGGCTGCAGTGTCCGTGCATGAACTCAGCTTTGAAGCTTCGATAGCTCTAACCTGCGAATACAGCATAACCCTAACCCTAGATTATATCTCGACTCGAAGGTATACATTTCCGGTTGCACTTTAAGTCTTCCAATCATGTTCCTTGCTTATATGGTAAACCCAATTGTCTAAGATGCCTTCAATAACGTTGTGGGAATGTCGGATATTGGTGAAGCTTTATGGTCATGTAAGTATCCGGGTTTACAAGAAACTGTCCCATAGAGAATCGAGACCCACGGGGAGGGGGCTCCTTATGTACCGCAACGATCAAGAACCACCAAGTGGACGTATATTCGAGCCGAAATACCCTCTTATCTTCTGATTTAATTGGCCTAGTCAATCCCCTTTAGATCACATTACTTTGACGCGAGCACGCAGTGGTGCAGCTTGCCAGTGGTATTACAAATGGAATCGTGGATACCACAGACCTGCCCCGCACTTACATCCGCCTTCCGCTATTCCGCCCTCTGCTGAGTGATATCAACTTCGTGTCTTACGCACTTCCATTGAGCTTTTCCTGAACTCGTGACACTTTATATAATCCCTTCTCAGGTTATGCACAGAGCTGTTCCCAGACTTCAGGCCATCAGCAGAGGCTTAAAACCCCAGAAATTCAGCTCGTTCCATACGTCATCCGTCTTCGCTATGCGCGCAGTCGTCTACGACAAGACCGGAGACTCCTCCGTCCTTCACGTTGGGGACATCCCTAAGCCTACGGCTGGACCTAGTGATGCTCTTGTTAAGATCAATTATGCCGGCATAAACTTCATCGGTAAGTAGTTTCGGGGGCAGCTTTCCACTCCGTTTGTCCATGTTTGGAGTTGCCAGCCTGTCCGGTCCCAGGAGTACTGTATCAAAGGCCGTACTCCATATTAGAACTCCCACTTCTATCTCCAAGCAATTACTAACACACGACAACGCTCATAGACATCTACTTCCGCATCGGTCTCTACCCCACCACATTCCCAGCCACTACCGGCAGGGAAGGTGCCGGGATTATCGAGCAGCTTGGTTCTGACGTCTCATCATCCCTCAACCTGAAGGTCGGCGACCGAGTCGCCCTTTACTCGTCCGATGTCATGGCCGAGTACTGCGCGGCCCCCGCAGCCAGATTGATGAAGCTCCCAGAGGGTGTATCCAACAGGGATGGCGCAGCTCTCATCCTGCAGGGCCTCACAGCCTGGACACTCGTCCGGGATGCCCACGAGGTGAAGGCCGGCGAGGTTGTGCTGGTCCACGCTGCAGCAGGTGGAACAGGCGGTCTCATTGTGCAGATGGCGAAGCACCTAGGAGCCACCGTGATCGGAACCGCGTCGACGCCGGAGAAGATCGAGATCGCTAAGCAGCATGGCTGCGACCATGTCATCAACTACTCCAAGGAGAAGGTCCTGGACGAGGTGATGAAGCTCACAGACGGCAAGGGCTGCCATGCCGTGTTCAGCGGGATCGGCAAGGCGACTTTCGATGATGACCTGGAGTGCTGCAGGAGGAAAGGCAGCATGATCACTTTCGGAAACGCTTCCGGTGCTATCGAGGGTTTCCGGCCTTTGGCGCTGGGCAAGAAGAACGTGAAACTCCTCAGGCCGAGGTTGGACGTTTACGTCTCTGAGAGGGAGGACTTTGAACTGCGGTCGGCTGAGTTGCTGGAATTGGTTGCAAAGGGCATTGTGAAGCTGGATATCGGAAAGGAATACACGATGGAGGAGGTTGGTCAAGCTCACGACGACTTGGGTGGCAGGAAGTCGACTGGCAAGCTGATAGTGAAGATATCTTGATGGGTAGCTCAATTAGCCTCCCAATGCAGCTTGTGGTAGGCTGTGAATGAGAATGCCTTTTCTGTTACTGATTGTTTCCATCTCCCTTATGTTAAGGATACTAACTCTGATTACTATAATTTAGGGGTCATAATCAAGTCTGAAGCCAAGCAAATATAACAGGTTTAATGGCACTTGTGCTCTTCACAAGAAAGCGAGTGCGTTTCCTTTGTTAGAGTCAACCCCCTGCCTACGGGCGCAGGAAAGATTACCCAGTGGTTGGATGTTTCTCTCATGGTCAAAGATGCAACTTGATGGGGCCTTAGGCTTCAACACATTTAAGGTCAATGCCAGCTTAAATTTGAAACGCTGATGGCTTTGACTGCATATAACGAGTAGTCTGTGATCATATAGTGTTTTCCCTAAGGAGTTAACATGGTGTGCAATAGACTGCTCAGTTATCAGTTAGAGGCCATGCATGGCCATGTATATTGTCTTGAGTAGGCTTCCTTATATCAAGCCAGATAGGTTTCTGAGGGGAATATGTATATAGTGTGGCCAGTGCTATGGTCCCTATCAATCTGTACCCTGTTACATATATCACATACAACTAGAGCCAACCCCCACAGCGTGGATGAAAGCCTCGTCGCCTTTTTATCCCAGGTGCTGAATTTGTGTCGAAACCCTTCGAGGCTTTCTTTCCCCCCACCTTCACTCCCACATCTTGTTTTCGCAAACCTCATAACATCTACCTTCCTTTGACTGCGGGTCTTAGACCAGCAGCTCTAGCTTTCCTCATTCTCAAAGTGTATTCCAGCAACCTTTCTGTTTCTTTTCTGATACCACAACCACAAGCTGATACCTCTACCATTCCTACCATTCCACCACTTCACACACACTTCCTCTTCAGTTAGCATCAATACTCCTCTGAGCCACCACCGGTCCTCAAGATGGGAAGAACTAACCAGGAGACGTGGAAGCAACCGCCTGTGTCCCTCAATGTGGAGTGGCCCACGGACTGCACCAAGCGGTCAGGCCCTACCCTCGAGGAACAAAAGGCGCGTATGAGAGAGACGCGGGCGAGAGTCGCCAACGCGATCGCTGCATCTGGAAACCCTGTGCCGAACTGGCCTGAGGTCGGACAGTCAGTCATTTGGAGCTCTTCTCGACACGCGTTTCTTGGTGAAGGACCGTTCGACTTGAGCGGACAGGCAAGCCGACCTCCCTCGTGGCGTATTCCCATTCGCTACCAAACCTCTGTTCCAGTTACATTCCCTCTAACCCCTATCCGACGGGGACGAGGTATCGTCGGACAAACCCCTAGCAGCTTGCAAGGTTCACCTTTGTCTCCCTTTCCTACTCGCCCACGATCAAAGTCACATCAATCACCTGCAGAGAACACCGGCCTAGTCAAAACCATGATGGATGCTGCCCGAACTCCTAACCAGCATCTCAACACCAAGCCCCTTGGACCCTACATGGCTTCACGAGGCCAGAACGGCCTACCCGTCGACGTCGATCCCTCCATCTTCAACCCACGCGTTTTCGTCGTCGAGCTCCCCGACCATGTCTTCCAGCGCACCCCGCCAATCGCCCCACGAGCAATGCTGGAACAGATGTCACACATGAATGTCCCACGCCAGTTCAATCGGGCTCGAGTGGACTCTGAGGCAACTGCCTCGAGTAGCCATCGGAGCTACGAGACCGCAAGAAGTAGAGCGCGTGGCTGCTCTGCAACCACCATGGGTTCTCACCACAGCTTCGAGCCTAAGCTTCCCGATTGCAATGACTGCACCGAGCCTGGAGAGAGCTTCAAGACCGCGTTGACTCACATCCCTCCCCTGACCCCACCAAGTGTGGCACAAGGATACTCTCCAACGGACATGGAAACTACCGCCATTCACCAGGGCATCGATGCTCCAGTCTCCGAGCCCGAGCATAACTACAAGCTTGCTCGAAGCATTCCTCCTCCCCCAGGCTTTGAGCGCCATCTCGCCACTAATCCTACCCAGTACATCCCACCTCCTCTGAGCTTCGAGAACTCTGTAGTAGACTTCATCGATACCACCGGAACATGGAGCTACTCCAAGATCTGGGTCAGCGAGGAGGAGCGCCTGAGAATCAACTTCGCGCGCCTGCAGGAGAAGGCCCACCACACCAGCTTGGACAAGTCGCCATTTTTTCCCCAGACCGTCAGTGAGTACGCCGCACTGCTCGCCGAGAAGAAAGCCGCCGAGGCTGAGCGCATTCGCAAGAGGATCCAGCACAATGAGGGGACTGTGCATAGTCGCCATGACTATGTTGGGGTGGAGACTGTAAGCGCCGAATGCCAAGCATTAATTACTCACCATTGTTTGACGATAAACTGACTTGTTCATCAAGGCGACGTCACCCGCGCAGCAGTTCCAGCTATTCTCGGGCAAGAAGATGAGGGATGGACTGTCAGCAGTTCTGGCAATGGAGACCTGCTTTAACGAGATCCCCGACACACCTAAGCGCGAGAGGGTTGACTGGCCACCCAACTCCGAGTTCCGCAGCTGGAAGGCATCACGACCACCCCGTGGCACTAGATTGAGGAGAGACTCCCACCGTGGGGCATGGCCTTTTCCTCGACTCAACATGCCTTTCCAGGCCGACGAGACCTTCGACGATGGCGTGATTCCGTACAGCAAGAGGAAGATGGTCTTTGCCCCTCGTTGGGACTGGGCGCCGAAGCTTGTGTGGATAAAGAATGAGGAGATTCAAATGCCGGTGTGTGAGATCTCTATGACTTGGCTGTTCAGTGCCAACCCGATGTTGGCGGATCTCCTCGAGGAGATCCGCCAACTCCCTCCTCAATAGCGGTCGGATGACTAGATCGCACCTGGCACAGGAGACAGGACTTATCTCAGTTTGAATCGGCGTCTTTGATGTCTGTGTTTTTTTTTCACCTGCCCCTTCGGCTTTTCTTTTTGTTTCTCTTCTTTTTCTTCCCTTTGACTTCATCACTTGGGGTCTTATGCACGCGAATGGCGTCGCGGTTGTCACATCAAGCACAACCTCTGTTTTTCTGGTCTTCCAGGATAGCACCTTGGCAATTTTCAACCACACTCACAACTTCATCACAACCGACCTCTTGAATTACGGACGACAGACTGAAGGAAATATGAAACATTCTTATATGAAAGCAATAGTTCTCTACTTCAGGCTTCAACATGGACACGAGTAATCCAGACAGATAGATAATGTACTTCTTTGATCATGCATATGAACATGCCACCTTGACTGCTGGGTTGGAGACTTGATAGTGAGGGTACATTGCCTTGGAAGTGAATGTGCAGGTCTACTTACCTTGCTGTTGAAGCAGGCAACCCTGCTTGAAAATTCATCTCCAAGAGGGTAAGACATCTCTAACGGGCCTAATGATACTATAGAGGAAGCTGGTTGTATTATTTTCAGCTAGTAGTTGACAAATACAAGTGTGATTCGAATTGTTGTGTGGTGATGCTGTTTAGGGGTGTCGGAATCCATGTGGGTCGACTGAACATTCCTCAGAACACCAGGCCAACGGCTGCTCAGTGTCCCGGCAACGGACGATCGTGCAACATGCAAGTGTGTATGACACTATGAACACATTCCTTGTTGATGCATCCATCGGCCTTGTCCCGTGCGGCACATGGAGGAACGGCAATAGCTCCGACATGCCCGCCCAACCAAGTGCCGTAGACAAGTACAATCTCATCAACGAATCTATTCCAGGCGATAAGCCAAATATATACATTGGCCGTGTCAATAAGAGGTACTAACCGCAAATGGTGATCTGTCTGGCATGACTAGCCCAATTGCACCTGGGCATCATGATTAGCAGGTTTATATCGTCATCATCAACACATCCGACTTGACTTGACTTTCTACAAAGTCAAGTCCTGTTATACTCCAGCAACGCTAGTCCAGGCCTTCCACCTTCCTTCTCCCTCTCAGCAACCCGACTAGAAGCTATCTTCCTCTACTTCGTCGCCCCTCCCCCCACCAATCTTACAGCTATTCTACATAGGTAGAGCTAGTCGCCATGGTTGCCATGAAGACGAATGATGGCCTTGAGTTT
Source organism: Cytospora piceae (assembly GCA_016508685.1). Lineage (NCBI taxonomy): Eukaryota > Fungi > Ascomycota > Sordariomycetes > Diaporthales > Cytosporaceae > Cytospora > Cytospora piceae. The sequence continues at coordinate 1,148,996 of JADMLE010000010.1, read as the reverse complement.
CGTGTGATCGGCGATGAGCCGTACTTCGCAGAGGAGCGGGCCGGCTGGAAAGGATACGTCGAGTGGGAGGTTGGTGCCCATCCGTGAAGGTGACCTTGAGGTTTCCAGCTCATGCTTGCATGCAGAAATATCCCGAGAAGAAAAGGGAAGCCGAGATGATCCTGGCAAAATATGACTTTCCAGCTCCGCCAGAGTTCCAGCTTGTCCCCCTGCCAGAGAGCAACCCCATCCTCGAGGGAGTGCGATGGAAGCAGTACCACTTCGCGATGGGCTCAACTCTTAAGAATCAACCGGATATCAGGTACTCGTTCACCATCTGTTTGTGCAATCATCATGTACTGACCAACTTGGAAGCTGGAAGTACGTGAAACAGGAGAAGGCGGCCGATATGATCCACGTGTTGCAATTCCCGTACAACGGAGAGCCACCCAGGGTACGACGGGTTGTCCATTGAAGAAAAAAAGAAGACGAAATACACAACAATACTAATTGTGATACAGAGCCGGTTGGTTGAGACAGAGATCACGAACAACGAAGATTTCTTCGTCCGAAACCACGGCGGTATCCCAGAGATTGATACATCCCAGTACTCACTCGACATCGAAGGTCTCGTCAATCAGCCCAAAAGACTCACCCTGGCCGACTTACAGAACGAAGAGCTTTTCCCTAGGCAAACCAGCGTCGTCTCGCTGCAATGCTCAGGCACGCGACGTAAGGAGCAGATCTCACAGTACCCTGGTGATGGCGATGAACTCATCAACGCTCCCTGGGGCGAAGGCGCCATCGGAACTGCACGATGGACTGGCGTTAGCCTGAAGAAGGTGATTAAGTACTGTGGAGGACTGAAGGATGGCGGTGATGAAGACATCCATCTCGAATTCTACGGTGCCGATACCTACTTCAAAAAGGGCAAGGTCTACAACTATGTGGTCAGCGTACCGTGGCGTAAGGTCAAACTCAACGAAGTCTTGGTTGCGTGGGAGATGAACGGCAAACCCTTGCCATATATCCACGGCTTCCCACTCCGCACGGTTGTGTTCGGATACATCGGAGCTCGAAGCTGCAAATGGCTCTACAAGATCAAGGCCATTCGAGGACCCAGCACTGCACCCGTTCAGATGAAGGAGTATCTCTACTACAGCCCGCAGCATGGGAAGCACAACGCAATGTACTCCAACGGGTTCAGTATCCAGGACATGCCTGTCTCGTCTGCGATCATGACACCTGTGGACATGGAGCAGATCATACACGACGGGAGCATCAAGCTGAGAGGCTGGGCATACAGCGGTGGAGGGCATTGGCCCATCAAGGTCGAGGTCAGTGGAGATGGCGGGAACATCTGGTACGAGGTGCCATTCGAGAACCTGACGGAGAAGTACTACTACGCCTGGAGGCTTTGGGAGATTGATCTTCCGACTGATGCAGAAGGATGGCTCGAATTCTGCGTGAGAACGTGGGACAATGCACTAAACACCCAGCCCACATTTGTCAGATCAGCTTGGTATGCCGTCCCTCCGAATGATTGCCTTTCACTCAGCTAATCATTTACACAGGAATTGGGACCTGCATGTGACTTCAAGTTGTCATCGGATCAAGATCTACAGCATTAACAGGTCGAAGCCGGTGACAGCGCAAAGGCTGAAGGCTCTGGAGAAGGCTGGCATTCCAATGATCCCCATCACTCATCCTCTTGAGATTGACTTGGAGAGTCAAGAGCACTATGACGAGGCCATGTCGAAGCGTGGAGGTCGCGATCCAAAGCAGTAAGGCGGTTGGAATTAGATGTGAGGGTATCTGAGGTTGACATGGTTTCGTTGATCGAGGAGCAAATGTCAAATTAAGTAATTGTTTGTGGAAGGTTTAACGACATGGAGGTACCTAGGTGACCTCAAACATAAAGTTTCAATTTCGGTAATTAACGAGTGTCTCCAGTGATGAGCGAGTCTCCGATAGAGCGATGGAGGACAACGGTAGTGTCATAATGTAGTTCATGACTAATTACTTGAAGCATCTAGTTAAATTCATAAGCACTACCAGGTCTCATGCGCCACTATTGCCCTCTATAGTCACAACTCCAGGGCTTACATCAGACATATATCAGAGGGACCCTGGAGTGTTAAATTTTATTATAGATATTACTTGACAGTAGACGATTAGATAGACGTCGTCCAAACTTACAAAATCGACAAAATATGCTGGTGGGTGAGGCACATCATCATCATGGGCTTGCGGCAAAGGAACAGGTGAAATTGAAAGGCAAGGGTAAGTTATGGAAGGTTGATAAGAGACAGGTTGGACCGAAGCGAATATTCAGTACGTCATTATGTGATGTGCATGCTCATTGTAATTGTTTCGCTCGATTTATCATCAATGTGCTCACGATTTATCTTTTAGGCTGGAAATGTTCCCACCATGGTCGTCTTCTGGCAGCGTGGGACTGGACTGAGACTCGACCCTATGCTTCTCCTCGAGGGCAAGACGAGACTGCTTCTGTCGCTCCTGTCGTATCTTTCTCTCAACCTTATCAGCTTCGATTCGCTGGAGGATCTTGTTCCTGGTCTCCTCTGTCGCCTTCTTCTCCTTCATGACCAGTAACGCATGCTTCTGGATATCGTTCAGTTCCTCCTTGGCATCAGCCTTCTTGCTGCTATTATGCTGACTGTCGGATCGATCCTTGGGCGTCAGCTGCTCGGTTTCATTATCGCCATTGTTGATGCTGACGTTCTCCTTGGTGCGGTGGACGCCTATGTCCACGAGAAAAGCGGCGAAATCGTCAATACGCTTGCCGTCCCAGGTCGTAGTTTGCACCTTGTAGCCGCCCTGGATGAACTTGTGCGGTGTGTTCGTGACGATGGTGGTACTGATGGTTCTCACCCCTGGCAGCTTGGATGCGATACCAAGGTTCTTCGCGTCGCGCGTGACCGTGCCCCCTTGCGCGTGCATGCCGACAAAGCCAGCGAGCTTCAGCTGGCTCGTCTCAGTCCAAGAGGGATGAAAGTACTCTTGAATGAACCGGACCATGACCTCAGGGTCGGCCCTCTCCGCCCCTCTGAGCTCCGGGAACGAGGACATGGCTTCATGCGCGGCCTCTGCTGTCTCTCCCTGCCCACCAAGGATGACCTTGTCGAGCCCCCCGGCGCGCCTGGATTCCTGGATGACGATCTGGGTGATGTAGGGCAGGCCGCCGAGGTCCAGGCCCAGCTCGGCCTTGTCCTCTGCGGAGAGGTTGCTCCAGTGGCGGGGGTGGGCTTTGGGGTGGGGAAAGACCCAGCGCACGGCGGGGAATTGCTCCTGCAGGGTCTTGTGGTTCTTGGTCAACTTCTGAGCGAGGACCTTGCTGCGCAGCTCCTCCTCTGTCGTATCCGCTGGGAAACGGTGCAAGAAGACCACCGTGTGGGTGTGCTCGTCTGTCGGGTCGACGACGAGCGGCTTGGTGAGGTTCTGGCAGAGAGACATGGTAAGTTCAGGGGGGATCTGAAGAGGGGTAGCTCAGTAGTTCTGAGTGGAAATGTCCAGACACTGTAAAAAAAACAAAAGCGGACGTGACGTGGCTGTAGTTAATGAAACATTCTTCAGATGGTTCCAGGGAAGTAAAATGGTACTGAGATGAGTCCAGGGAGTGGATGAAAGAAAGTTCCAGCTCGAGACAGAATCGCCATTTGTATGCGGGAGGCCTATCATATGCAACATCCAGGTATACCTAAGTATGTATCATTGGTACGAACCAATGACCTTCAAAATTGTATATTCTGAATGCCGTGTGTGGCAAGCGTATGTATTTTGTATTGTAAGTCTCCGCATATCAGATTTCGCTTTCTCATATATAATTACCTAGGTATGTAAATACTTTTCTTAACTTTGTGTCTATATATTGCGGGCTTGACCTGACATCACCCAAAATACGACGAACAGGTCTACCCACGACACACAACGCCTCAAAGGTGCCGATGGTTACATACAAGTTACAGAGCGCAACTTGATAGTCGTCAAATGGAAGCACACTCCTCAGCCTCCGCCACTTCAAAAATCGTCCCCTCCGTGCCACGTTCCCTCTTAATAGATCTCCACTTCATCCCAAGCGAAGCAACGAAAGCACCAGCTGCCAACGCAACGGAACAGAAGAAGACGCTCGTCAAAGCCCTATTATAAGCCTCTTCATGGCAGCTAGGTATCGCGTTTCAACCGCGGCTCGCAGACCCGTGGCGCTGGCATCCAAGTTTGGCACCAGTCCGACGAGGCCCTCGAGAAGCTGACTGGTGAGCACGTTGCGTGCCACTGACAGCCAGATCGTGCCCCCGATGATCTCTGTGCGAATATGAGCACGACCGCTCCCATGGGGACATCGTCGGCCGCCAGGACCGTCTGGGCTGCCGTCTGGGCCTGCTGGATGCCTAGCCTGGCGCCGGCGGCAAGGGGACCTGGTAGCCTATCCACTGCCCTGGTGGTGATGTGATGCGGAAGATGGTATTCATGGCGGAGCTGGCGACGAGGCAGGCGGCCCCGAGGTTCATGAAGGGGGTGTAGTAGCCTTGTCGGGAGACCCCGAAGCCGGCTGCGATGGAGAATAGGATGGTCCTCAGTGTTAGAACGAGCATGTGCTTGGATCCCCGAGTCGAGGGCGCTCGCCCCTTGGATGGTCTGGAACCACTAGATCATGAAGCATGTCAGATTCTTGACAACCCGAAGACTGCCGGGGTGAAATCAGCAGCTGGCACCTATACGTTCTACCCTACGTAAGTACTAGACTATGTACCAAGGCACTACGGTACAGTATCTCCGGAGCCATTCGTCCGGGCAGCAGCACGTTGTACAGGCATCCGAAATGAGACACGCACGAAATGGGGCGCAGCAACTTGAACCAACCGCGTATGCCAGGCATGCGAATGTGACTGAGGCGATCCATATCAGTGGAACGTCTCCCGAATTAATCTAACTTCGTCACATGCACAACACTTCTGTCTTTTGGGCGTATATTTCGCGTCCGCTGTAGGTCAGCGCGAGAGCATACATGAGAAACCCACATCGTCTTCTCTGCCTCCTTGACACTCCCATTACGAAGGCAAAACATTCACTTGAGTATCATGGCTCTCCAATTCGGATAGCCATTTCTGGGGGCGGCCTGGTAGGTGCCTGCTTAACTCAAGCTCTCATCAAGCACCCTCGCTTAGACGCTCATATCTTCGAGTCTGCTGCTGCATTCAAAGAAAGCGGCGCAGCCGTCGGAATCCCTCGGAATGCCCTTACGGCTCTTGATCTCATCGGTCCCTCGGCGGCGGAAAGTCTCAAGCGTGCTGGCGCCGTTCCTCAGCTGGGCGTCTGCTTGGGCTAGGTCAAGGCCCAAACCAAGGTGCTCTAATCGCTGAAGCAGACTCCAAGACCGAAGACAGGCGCTTGACTAGCATCGTACACCGTGCCGCATTTCTGCGAGAACTGCTGGCTGACATCCCAAAAGAGCGGATGCACGCTTCGAAGAAGCTCGTCACAGTTAATCGACCTACCGGAGAGGGGCCTATCACACTTCACTTCACGGACGGGTCGACTCACGAATGTGATGTGCTCGTCGGGGCTGATGGATACACAGCACAGTTCGAGGGCTGATTCGAAGAGGATGCTGCTACTCATCCTAGAAATACGGGCTTCTGGGTGATCATGACCTTACAGCCATACGACAAAGCTCAAGCAAGCCTCGGCAAGGAAATAGTTAACTCTGAGGATGCTCGCGAGTATATGTTGCTTGGAGACGGGCACATGATACTACATAACGTTCTGGACAACGGAAAGCTCGTGCAATTCGTTGTCGGCTCGTACGACCATGATGCTGAAACGTCGCATCAGTGGCAACGCAGTGTCAGCGCCAACGAAATGAAGGCGTTCTTCCAAAATGGCTCGCGAGTGCCGCATCTGAACAAAAGCTATAAACGAGGTAATATTCTTGTATCTTCGCCCTTTACAATATGATACTAATAACACTTTACACACAGCTTCTTTGCGACCAGTCTGAATAGTCTGCCATCTACCTTTGGGAACATCCTCCAGCCTGCACTTACGTCTCTGGTTCGATTTGCGTTGTGGGCGATGCCGCTCACGCGACGACGCCCTAGCAGGTATGTTTTCTAAGCTTTCCTTTCGTCCTCTTTATTACCATTTCCGTCTTGACGGAACATACATTTCCATGAGAGGAGGTATATTCGCGAAGGTTGAGAACGGATGCTGCGACAGTGACTGGCGTTTGCCAAAACTTCGGCCCCCAGCTCGAATTTTCTGGCGTTCCATGGGATGGTCTCTCATAGGATACCCTCCGATGGGGAAGCCTTCTGCTGCGACACTGTTATTTCGATATGCTTACTATACGGACTAACTCTGCAACATCCGTTCTCATCCCTGCGATTATCTGTTCTCTTTCCTCAACAGTGTTGGCCCGGATGCAGCTCCGGAAAAAGCCTTGTTCAGGACGCGTCCCAGGTCGCTCCTACATCAGTTCGAAGTTGTGTGGAAGCTGATTACCGTTATTGTGCAGGGCTCCGGCGCTGGCATGTTCATTGAAGACAGCCTCATCCTATCGACTTTGCTCGGACGCGCAGCAAACCCAGCTGAGGCGCAAATCGCCTTGAAGGTGTACGATCGATTCGACGCCCACACACACAGCGCATCGTTGAGTCCAGCCGGGGCACTGGAATCATTATGACCGGAAAGGGTGAGAAGGGTCTAGATTTGGCATGGCTGAAAGAGAACTTACTCCCGAGGTGGGACTCCATCATTGACTTCGACAATGAGAAGCACCGTGGCGAAGCGCTCGAAATGATGGAGAGCCAATTGAAGACGGCTTGACTAAGCGCAATGCGCAGGAGTATGGCAGACATGTTTTGAGATCGGGTCAACCAATGATTTCCAAGGGACGCAGAGAATGTTGGACAAACGAGACCTCATGCATCCGATGCAGAGCTCGGAGCTGAATCGTTCCGCTCGGTAGCACTAGTAATTGATCAGTTCTCAAATCGTACTTGGCTCCAGAGAATGATTGCATACCTATCTGAAGTCGTAAAAGCAAAATATGCACGGCGGTGACCCGTTCTTCCGTGGCTTAATGCTGGTGTCCAGTCGAGGAGGCGGAAAGAGGGAAAGAGCGGTGAGCTTTTTTGAAGCTTTCCCGGAAATTTAACCCAATCGAGACGACGCACCTACAGCCTTGCTCGCCTTTCTTAGTAATTCTCAGAACCTCAACCCCGTCGTTGAAGCCGAGACTGGAGACGATACCGCAAGAGGCTTTGAGGACTAGCTTTTCCAATTTGTGGATCCTGGCCCTGTTTCACTTCTCGACGATACCCTTGATGCCGCTGAAGACTGGAATGCTGATGGGGATTATGGTGGCGAGGAAGCTTATGATGAGGACGTGAGCCCGGACACCGACACAGCTCTTGAGGCTACCCGTCGAACAAATCTCAGTCGTTGTGGACCAGACAGCGGGGAGTTTCCGGGATACAGTATGGTGATCCCAAATGAAAAAGAACGACTAGAAATGAGGCGCAGGCTACAAAAATATAAGTATACGACGCTGGTTAACGGCATGCGAACCCGCCGGGGCGTAAACCGGCAATTTGACAGTGCCTATGAGCCTTCCGGTGTGTTCATGAACTGGAATGATGCTGAAAACCGTCTTCTATGGAAATTCCTGTTCAATGAGGATGAGAGGGCTACCCTCGGTTTCCCGTCGGTGGGCGGCGCCAGCAGATACTACACCCTGCAACTACCCTGGCCTCAGTCGATTCACATGGGCGCAAGTGCGAGGTCATGCACCTGCCCTGGGCTTCCGATTGCAAATAAAAGGACAAGACTTTGGTATTTTTCCGCTTCCAACACCAGGAGAACTTGACGCAGTGGAGTTACTCTGCACCGTCGCTTCCCAGGAATATACACCTGAAGACCAACCCACCAGGGCTGACTTGTGCAATTACCCTGGCCTCACGGGTTCAAATCGGGGACAACTTCGATATATCGCCTACCCAACCTGCCATATAAAGATACAATTGTTTCACCCTTCCGGTGATCCTGTGGTCGGCCCAAGTCGTAAAGATACTTGGAGCGGCCGATAATTGAAAGCCCTGGACACGTTGAGAACTAATGATCTAGAGAAACTTCAATGGTGTAAGGGACGGAAAGGAAGGTTTCAATGTGAATATCCAGGGCTAGAGCGTTTTACATGGGGTTCGGTGTGGATCAGACTGACGACAATAGTTGAGCGCAGAGCCAACAGGGATGGAAAGCATGTTCTCAAAGCACCGCGTCTTCGTCACCAAAGATGATCTCCGCAACGATTAGCAGCCCTGGAGATGTTAATAACTCATAATCCAGATAAGTGATTGGGCGTCGCAGTTTGGCTTCAGAGACGCTTCCATGTGATTATCCAGGGTTGGATGGATTTTTATGGCGTGCAGTATGTCATAAGGCCTGGCAGTCAAGAAGATAATCAATGTTAACTTAGGAAATAAGAATAGTAAGGCTTCGGCCATGTCGTATTCTTTCGTCAGCGGGGACGCTGCAGCGAGATTGGCACTCTGCCTGTAGGATGTTCCGTGGAACGGCGTGGAACGGGAGTGTGTGGTAGTTACTAGTTGGAAGACACGAAGGGATTGTTTACCGTGTTTGAATGAAAGTCCCTACTATGGGAAACGCACTGGGAATCTCTTCCCGACAACCATCAATAACACTACTTCAAACGGGCTGACCCCGTCTACCTATGTACTTTGACCACTTCAAGTGCTAACGGAAGCTGGGAGAGAGGCGCCTGCATGTAAGACATGGGGTGCGTTGAAGGTAAGAAATCCTAAGTCAGTGGATATAGGCGTCCCGAGCATTAACACTAGCACATACGACCATAGGTAGAAGAAAATACGGGATCCCGTCCGCTCTCCCTTAGTCAAGCTTCTGACCGCTGGATTAGTAGTTGGGTCGGTGACGACCAGCGAATACCCGGTGTTGTATGTTTTTGCCATTTTCTTTTTGCTTCCAGGTCAGTCGCATCGATAGCTGTGTGCCGTCCAACACGGTTGAGTTGCGACAACCTGACAACTGTTTCGCAGCCATGACTGAAATGAGATCTGGAACAAGAAGGCAGCTGGACCATATTTACAGAGGTTAAGTTGTGCAGTCTCGCTATATGCAATCAACTCCTTTTAAAAATTGTTGTCAAACTAACAGTCAATGCTACTGAGCAAACTCGATGAAGCATGAGGTTTAGAACCAATTCTAGAGACCGAGTAAATATGTTCTTGGTTCTGGATTTACGTAACTCTTCTTTTCTTTAATTCAGGCGTTGCAAAGCTGGCTGAATTTTGGGCTGCAAAGGGGGAACGACACTCCAGTTGAAGTTGAGACCCAGGTACTTCCATGGTTATTCAAGTACTTAAGTAAGTACGTAGCAATATTGGCTTACCGGGTACCCAGCTCGATAGTTGCATGAGGCTCTGCTTAGTGTGGGGGCGGGGCCAGGGGCATCAAGGGACATGGGCCCAGTCCATTCCAGACGTCAATCCATCAGGGACAAACCACCTACAATCCATCCGAACGCGGCTCTCCTTGGCGCGCAACCCTCTCACCTCTGGAATCGAGCAATGGTGTGAGTTCCTGACAGTCTTCTTGCCAGTCCGGCATCTATTCCTCCAGAATGGCAATGGATGCCCCCCAGGTCAAGCTCTCGGAGCTCCTCCGAATCCCTGACGATCTCGACAAGGTCATCGCCATGAAGCAGGAATTCTCGCGCAAGAAGGGCGCCGTCGATGCACAACTCCGGAGCGGTCTCCGAGAGCAACTCGAGACCACACAGTCTGGCATGAATGGCCTCTCAGACGGGCAAAAGGCGGTGCAACAGATCAAGGAGGAGATGATGAAGATCGACAAGCTATGCTCGGAGTCGCAGAACATGATCAAGGACTTCGCCACTATAAACATCGTATCACAAGCACATCGAAACTTTGGAGCCGTAGAGGAAATGCGGAAAAACCTCGAGACCTTCAACGACAGGCTGGCGGGCGTGGAGAACATGTTGCGGGAGGACGAGGCGGACCAAGAGAACATGCCGAACCTATTACCGATACACTACGAGTTGACGCAACTGCGAAACATAAGGGACGATGCGATAGAACAAATACAAAGGAGCGGAGAGCAGGATTTACAATCGACACTTGAAGACTACTTTGAGAGGCTGGATGCGGCAATCGACTGGTTTGACGAGCATGTCGGCCTTGTCGCGACGAGTCTCATTAACCTTGTTACTGCCGAAAATAATGGACTTATCGTACGATTTGCCGTCGTTATCGAAGCTGAGGAGAAGAGTGATCAGAGGGTGCTGGCCCTGCAAGAGGCGCTGAAGGATCACAAGGAGATGGCGGCGCGGTTCCAGAGTATCACAGACGGAGCCAAGACGGTACGAGGATACAAGGACAAATTCATGCAGGCAATCAAGGCATATGCCGAGGCACAGTTCACCCAGGCGCGAGAAGAATTCCTGGACGACCCAACAAAACTGGACAAGATCATGAAGTGGTTCTTCAATGATTTGAATGCCGTTAGAATAGGCATGGTCCCGTTGATGCCCAAGAAGTGGAAGATATTCAAAACCTACACCGACATATACCACGGCTTGATGCACGACTTCCTTACCGGCATGGTAGACGATCCCGATAGCAGCTCTGCAAATACACTCGAGATCATCAACTGGCCAGAGAAATATTACAAGAAGATGAAGAAGTTGGGCTTCACACAAGATCAACTGACGCCTCACGTCATTGACAACAGGGAAGCCGAACTTGTGAGGGAATTCCGATCAGTCATCATCAAATTCCTGGACGAGTGGATGGACCGAATATTTTTGCAAGAGCAGAAGGACTTCGCCAACCGCAACGTGGAGGGTTCAAACTTGGACGCCGACGAATACGGATATTTCCGTACGAAGAATCTTGTGGACATGTGGAGGATGCTAAAGGAGCAGCTCGATGGAGCAGCTGGCTCACAGCGAGCCGACGTTGTCGAAGGTGTAGTCGATGCTATGTTCATGAGATTACGGCAAAGGCAACAAGCGTGGCAGGAAATGCTGGAAGACGAGGCGTCAAGGTACGAGTCTGGAAAGGAGCCCGAGCTCGACGGATTCCAGACCCTTCATGATTGGCTTGTTGCTACCGCCAACGACCAGATTGCCTGCATTGACGACAACGAGGAAGAGAACCGCTTTGGCTACCTGACCAGCTTCAAGCAAAAGTTCGAGCCTCTCGTATCGCCACAGTACATGGAGCGTGCCGAGGCAGAAGTCGCTGCCCTACGCGACGGCTATGTCGATTTCAGCACTTGGTGCATCACGAAGTTCTCTCAGCTCATCTTTGCCGTTGATTTCAGGGCTGTCATGTCAGACTTCTTTACGCCTAAATGGTACACCAGCCAGGCGATGAAGCAGATCATTGTCACTTTCCAGGACTACGTCGAGGACTACAAGCTGGTGCTGCACCACAGCATTGTGGACATCTTCATCGAGATTTTCGCAGACGAGCTTCTCATCAAATACCTATCATCAGTAAGAAACAAAGGCGCCAAGTTCAGGAGGGCAGACATGTTCAGCGATAAGCTCTTCGACGATCTGTCCGCCGCCTTCGACTTCTTCGACCAGCTGGAGAGGCCTGAAGTCGGCGAGGTGATCAAGCAGACTTGGCGGGTGTCGGAGAACTTCTTGGAGCTCCTCACGCAGCCTAAGGAGGTCATTCCAGATGTTTTCGAGGGTTTCAAGCAGACATACTGGGACCTGCAGCTTGGCTGGGTGGAGGCGGTGTTGAGGTCGAGGGACGACTACGAGAGGAGCATGCTGAACTCTGTTAAGAGCAGGGCGGCATCCATCAGTGTCGAGCGAGGAGTGGAGACGATCATGGGAAAGATCAAGTAATGGCAGTTTATTATATATAATTAGACGCATGAAGAAAGTCCTGGGCGGTCGACTACTGCCCTTTTTGGTATTAAGCGAGTTCTGTCTTGATATGGCAAGCACCAACTTTACTTCACGAGCCTGGACATCGTGCCTTCCTTAGTCTCTTGTGACTGCAAAGCTGTTAACAAGAGGTAGCCACAACAAGGAGGCCATTATTGCAATATTGAAGAACTGAACCTTGGAAGTTTTGCAAGCCTCCCTGTCTCGGGTACATACCTACCTAGGTAGGTACCTAGGTACCCCTGGGACGGCCTGGTACCTTCCATATTACACTAGAGTCAACCCTGGACCCTCGGACTGCTTAGTAAGCCCCCGCATACTTTGGACCCTTGTGTCATCCCGTCATTGCCTGCAGCTCGGCAGGCATCTAGCTACTTCGTAGTGGTACCTAGCCCGCTGTCTAAACCGCACTTGCATTTATCAGCCTCCCAACTCTGACGACTTCACGCTTGACGGGCACGTTAAGCAACAACCACTTCTCTCGCAATTCTTTTCTTGGGTTCTGTTGTGAGAGTGCGCAAGATGGATCCCAACGAGCAGCCTCCAAGCATGCCAGATGCTCCTGATAAGGAGAAGATGGAGCAGGTGAGCTTGATATACTACCCCGATGATGCCTGCAGCAGCGATGCTTCGGCAGACAATCGAGACAGGCTGACTCTGTATTACTTAGATCCGGCGACGGCGACTGGAGAAGCTCGGGTCAACAAACACTCCTCCCGCCACCCCAACCGATAGCAAACCACCCTCCCCTCAGGATGGGCCCTCGGGTAGCTCCTCCAGTGACGCGAAAGAGAATGCGGCGGTCAAACGGTCGAAGATAAATATAACTCCGGCACCCTCGTCGCCAGCCGGGGAGAACCCGTTCGCAAAGCTAGGTCTTGGCTCGGCAGGAGGATCAGCGTCGGTTTCAGGTACCAATCTCGACAAGAAGCGTCCCTTTTCAACTGCAGACGTTAATTGTCCTCCAGGACCCGCGGCACCCCCTACCAAGCGCCATGCACCCGAGACTTTCGAAGACTGGTCTGATAAGACCATCAGCCAAATATTCAGGGTCTCAACCGACGAGAAGCGGCAGGCGGATGTCCACGGACATAAACTGATCTTCCTGCCTGATTTGAGCGCAGAATTGCAGGAACAGAACCCCGACGGACCCATTCGGTTATCATCTGACAACATCGAGCAAGCGATCCTCGAAGCCGCGAACGCGTTCCCGCACGAGAGACCCCTGATGGACTACATGCTGCCATGTTGGAAGCGAGTGGTGCGAGCGAAGAAGAGTCTCCGGACTCCAACACCGGAAAAAGAGGCAGTACTACTGGAGGCAAAGCGGCTGTGCATGAGCTACTGCATATTCGCTGTGACTCTGCCAGATCTTTTCAGGTACTTGATATCAATACCAACGGAGGCTCAGGGGCTAACTATCTTTCAACAGTCGCGAGCCAAATCCTCAGCATGACACCCTTGTGCCATATCTTCTACGGGACATCGACCACGACAACGGTATTTGCTTAGATTTCCTACAGGAGGCCGTATCTCGCATCTCGGAGGATGAGTCCATAATAGAAATCCTCGTCAAAGCGATGGTTGAGATCAGCACACAGCTGTCGAAACTGACGATGAATGATGGCTATAAGAGCCATGTAAATGTAAGATCTATACGAATCACGCCTCAGCGGCTCCATTTGTACCATTGCTAACTCTGGATACAGGCCCTCAAGCTGTACTCAAAATTTCCTGCGTTACTCGATGCACTGGCCAACCATCCAACATTTCTGATGGCTCAATCCGCGCCCGGAATTGAGAAAAACACACTCCTTGGGCCATTCTTCCGAATATCTCCTCTTCAAGCGGAGGTTACCAAGACCTACTTTGCTGGCCCACGAACCCTCGACCGGGGCGCCATCAAGAACGCTCAAAGCGCTTTACAACTTACACTGGCAACGCACCAGCTTGATCTCCGGGACATTGTCAATGCCTTCATCCGTGCAAGCCTTGGTACTCGACATAAGCTGCTTGACTGGTTTGCCTATATCATGAACAGCAACCACAAGAGACGAGCCATGCAAGTTGATCCTAAGCATGTCGCTTCGGATGGATTCATGATGAACGTCACTGTGGTGCTCGACCACCTTTGCGAGCCCTTCATGGACACCACTTTCTCGAAGGTGGACAGAATCGATGTTGGATACTTCAGACGCAGCCCTCGTATTGACATCAAGGAGGAGACCAAATTGAACGCCGACCAGTCTCAGTCAGACGAGTACTATTCACAGAAGCTGGACGGTGAATCAAACTTCATCTCCGAGGTCTTCTTCCTGACCCTAGCCGCCCATCACTATGGCAGCGAGGCCACCAACGCTAAGCTGAAGTCGCTGGACAAGGACATCAAGTTCTATGAAAAACATCTCAGAACCATGGAGGCTGAACGCGTCAAGTTCGTGAATTCGCCTCATCAACTGCAGCTTTTCGAGGTCACTCTGAGGCGGCACACTGACGTCCTCGAAAAGTCGATGTCTCTGAAGTATGCCATCGAAGGCGTTCTTCTGGATGAGAAGATGCAGGGAAGATCTCTGCAGTTCATGAGATACGTGGCAGTGTGGCTGCTTCGCGTTGCGAGTCAATCGGACTACAAACCAGATCGGGCACTCAAGCTGCCGCTTCCAAAGGAGCAGCCGGAAGCCTTCAAATGCCTACCGGAGTATGCTCTCCAGGACGTCGTGGACAATTTCAAATTCGTGTTCCGCTACGTTCCACAGATCATCTTGTCCGCTGTCGGCGATGAGATGATTGCTCTGTGTATTGCGTTCCTCGAGTCCTCCGACTACGTACGGAACCCTTATCTGAAGTCCACCTTGGTCACCCTTCTCTATTCCGGCACCTGGCCTACCTATCATCTTGGCAAGGGTGTTTTGGGCGATGCCTTGACAAACTTGAAGTTTGCCAATGATCACCTGCTGCACGCGGTTATGAAGTTCTACATCGAAGCGGAGTCTACCGGAGCTCATACCCAGTTCTACGACAAATTCAACATCCGCTATGAGATCTTCCAGATCATCAAATGTGTCTGGTCGAACGACTTCTACAAAGATCAACTGGCAAAACAGAGTCGGACGGACCGCCAGTTCTTCATCCGATTCGTCAACCTTCTGCTCAACGACGCAACGTACGTGATGGATGAAGCTTTGTCGAAGTTCCCCAAGATCCACGATTTGGAGATCGAACTGCGGGACAACCACAGCTTGTCGCAGGAGGACCGCCAGAAAAAGGAAGAAGAGCTACATACCGTCGAGGGTCAAGCGACCTCCTACATGCAATTGGCCAACGAAACGATTGCGATGATGAAGCTCTTCACTAAGGCCTTGTGCGAGGCTTTCACAATGCCCGAGATCGTGGCACGTCTGGCCGGTATGCTCGACTACAATCTCGACACTCTCGTGAGCCCCAAGAGTCTGAACTTGAAGGTGGACAATCCAGAGAAGTACCACTTCAACGCCAAGACGCTCCTGCCTGATATTGTGGAGATATTCCTCAACCTTGGGAGTGCGCCAAGCTTTGTGGAGGCCGTCGCAGGGGATGGTCGCTCATACAAAGCGTCGACATTCGACCGTGCCTCTGATATCATGTCTAAGAAGGGTCTGAAGGCACCGGAAGAACTGGCGGCGTGGAACGCCCTGAAGGTTCATTTCGCGAAGGCGAAGGAGGTTCTGGACCAGGCCGAACTGGACTTTGGTGAGATCCCGGCTGACTTTGAGGACCCCCTCATTGGCGATTTGATGAAGGACCCGGTCATCCTGCCTTCTCAGAACATTGTGGACAGATCCACCATCGTTCAGCACCTTCTCTCAGATGAGAAGGACCCCTTCACCCGGCAGCCGATGACCATCGATGATATCGTTCCAGCGGACGACCTGCGGCAGCAGATTGACGCTTGGAAGGCCGAGAAGTTGGCTGCAGCAAAGGCAAAGGCTGCTGCTACTGAACCCATGGATACCACCGAGGGTTGATTGTTAGCCCGGCATTGAGTGTTTTGCAGGGCTAGCATAGATAGGATCTACATTTGCCTGTCTGGTATCGGGAGCTTTGCTCACCATGGCTTCGTTTTCGGCTACATAAAAACACTGGGAGTTGGGGAATATGGAGTTTGTGTAGGTTTACGACGTATACACCTGTCATTAGGTCTATTTTATGAATGGAATGAATACCCAGATTGAGGGCATTTCGTCCTCCCTTGGTGGAGTCTTATCACCTTGCTCTGAAAACTGAGACAGTTTTAATAATCGTGAGGTTTGCCCGTTGGCAGATCCAAATCATTGAGGAATTTCCGAGCAATGAATAACAAGTCGACCATGAAAGGTGTCAGAGGAAAGAAGAAGAAGGAAGAAAAAGGGCACCCGAAGTCATGAGCGGGAACGATTGTCGTTCTAAAGATAAAAACGGCTTGATATAACCTTAAGGCTCGTCCCGGTGCGGGTGCGGATACAGCCCCGGTGTATGAATATGAATATTACTATAAATAGACAGTCACCCACTTGCATAAATCGATATCGTCATTAGCCATCATTCGTACCTCCGTTAGTCACTTAGTCAATAGTTCTTCATGCCTGACCCCCTCATCCCTTGATGCAAGTTTGGATACTGTGGTCTCAAGTTTTGCTTCTTTTTTTTACTCTACAATCATGTCAACCTGATTGAAGCCTTGTTGGGAGACGCTGGACCATCATTTCAGTCAGGAATAATCCAGAAGATGCTAAGCCAGAGACACCACGATGGACGCCGAAGCTTCAACATCCCCACTTGAGCTTGAGCGGTCCGTCTCGCAGATCTCCATCCGCTCTACCAAATCCGAGAGGTCGACAAGCGCGCGGGCAAGCAGCAAAAAAAGGGCGAAGCTTACCTCGCAGCCGACCAGCTCTGCAGCTTCGATTGCCGAATCCGACAAGTCGCTCACCTCGTTCCCGAGCTTCTCTCCCGAATCACCGCACGACAATCGGCCCTCCACACCAAAGTCGCCGTCGCCTGTCGCGGCCGATGATGGCGCCCAAGATGGAACGCTCAGCGCTGCTGTGGAGTTCCTCCAGCCCCCACAGACAGATTCGCGCAATCGCGCCCCATCCACGGTCCAGACGCTGCTGACGACTGCGTCCCCTCCCTTGCCCTCGTCGACTCAACCCCGCACCGCACTATTTGACGACGACACGACCGTGTTCCAACAAAACATCCCGGGCGCGTTGCACATCGCGGATGACGCGCATATAGAACAATTGATCGCCCGGCATGGCGCCGTGGGGCTGGTGCGCTCGATAGCGGAGGACCTGGCCACGCGCGACGCGCAGATAGCAGCGCAGCGGCGGCGGGCTGATGACCGTGAGAGGGCGCTGCGCAAGATCATCTTGGAGTGTGGGCTTTCGAACCTGGATCTAGAGACAAGGTTGCGGGCAATCGAGCGGGAGGCAAAAGCGTTGGGGGCAAGGAAGGGAGGCGTAGAGGAACTAGTGGAGGACGCCATGTCGGAAGATTTCATGTCTCGCGGGAACATCTACAGAGAAAACGACGCGACGGTCAGGGCTAGAAACGCGTCGAATCCGGCAGCCAGCAATGGGGACAATAGGGGTACGACGAAAGGCTGGAAGGACTACCTCTGGGGGACGAGCAAGCCATCCAGCAGGGCGAGCAGCGTCAATGGTGATACTGGAAAGCAGACGATCATCAAGACTGCGGATCGGCGACCGGTGATTCAGGAGGATTTGTTCCATCCACCAGAGCAGGAATCTGCACGAAGCTCTAGCCGTGCGTCTAGTGTTCAGTCTGTGAATGCGAACAGGAAACCGTCCCTGGCAAGCTCAGTGCTTAGAATGGTAGCCGGAGGCGGGGCTTCTTCGGGACGAGATGGCGAGCCTAGAGGGCGCGCCAGCAGTTCAAATGCCGCAGGCTCGCTGCGAACACCATCGGCTTCAAGCGCCCGGACGAATGCCTCAGCTCGAGCGGTATCTATGCAGGCAGGCCCTAAGGGGGCGCTGGCGGCCATGCGCCGTACGGCGACCCAGCACAACATACAAACCGTGCCAGCATCACGGGCTCAACCACAGGCTAGGTGGGACACGATGGAAGCGGATCCGCCTAATGAACTTGATGCCCGTCCAGAAAGTTATGGGCCTGTTGAGATGGACAGCATCCTGCCCCCTGAGGATCAGCCTCCGACTCTCACGCGGCTGTACAATAGCTACAATGGGTCAGAATATCTGACAGATCGTTTCGGGTTTATCTACGACCAGCGAAGGAAGAAGAGGCAACGGGACGCGCAGCAGATGGCTAAGAGGTTCAAGAGAGGGAGCCGCACGGAGATGCTTATGAATGGCAGAGCCAATTTGTCCCCTGTGACAACCCCGGAGGATGGTGGCGGTATCAAGTGGGATGCCAGTAGCGATGAAAGACCCGGGACGCCTTCTTCACTGGAGGAAGTCCGAGATGAGAGCAAACCTAAAAGGTGGCAGGACTACTTGAAAATCGCGACGTTCCCAACCGAACTGCTATCGCATACGCCATCCATCAGTGCCCCGACAATCGAGGTCTTGGAAGGTGGCGAAGTACCCAAGTCACCGGCCCTGATTCCCGCTGAAGATGATCGCGGGTTCATACCACCTGCAGGCACCGCTACAGCAGCTGTGAGCGAAGAGCCGGCTACCACAACGGAAGAAACATATTCTGGCACTCTTGTCAAGGAGGACGTCGAGCCGGTCAGAATCCTGCTTCAGCAGCTTAGTGAAGTGCACGACGGCCTGCAGCGGGAGAAGACGATCCGATGGAATGAGTTCCTGCGAAAGGTCAGAGCCGAGCGACGGCGCGAAGGCGAGGCGGCCAATGCATCCGCCGCGGAGGCAGCAGCGGCACGTTTCCAGAAGGCAACAGCTATGATGCCCGAGGCACGCGTTGCGGACGGCGAACAAATTGGTGTAGCCAACTGGGCCAACAAGGGCAAGGTCGGCCGGGCGAAGTGGAACGAGTTCAACCGTCTCGTGCTTGCTGGCATCCCGGTGCCAATGAGGTCCAAAACTTGGGCAGAGTGCTCAGGCGCGATCAACTTGCGCGTGCCAGGCTACTACGACGACCTTGTCAACCGGCCCGAGTCGCAAGACAGTCCAGAAGTGGCCCAGCAGATCCGTGCCGACATCAACCGAACACTGACGGACAATATCTTCTTCCGCAAGGGACCGGGTGTGCAAAAGCTCAACGAGGTGCTACTGGCGTATTCGCGCCGCAACACCGAGGTCGGATACTGCCAAGGCATGAACCTGATCACTGCAAACCTCCTGTTGATCATGCCTTCCGCCGAAGATGCCTTCTGGATTCTAGCCTGCATCATCGAGAAAATCCTACCCACGGGCTACTACGACCACAGCCTCCTGGCCTCCCGCGCCGACCAACAGGTCCTACGCGGCTACGTCGCGCAGGTGCTCCCCCGTCTCTCGGCGCACTTCGACGAGCTGAGCATCGCGCTGGAGACGATGACGTTCCAGTGGTTCCTGTCCGTGTTCACCGACTGCCTGTCGGCCGAGGCGCTCTTCCGGGTGTGGGACGTGGTGTTCTGCTTCGGCGACGGGAGCACGTTCCTGTTCCAGGTGGCGCTGGCGCTGCTCAAGCTCAACGAGCAGCAGCTCCTGGGGTGCGTGACCCCCGCGGCGGTGTACACGTACATCAACCACCAGATGACGAACCACGCCATCAGCATCGACGGGCTGATCCAGGCCAGCGAGGGCCTGAGGAGGGTCGTCAGGCGCGAGGACGTCGAGGCCCGGAGGGAGAAGGCGATCGAGGCGGAGAGGGAGCTGGTCAGGCAGAGGGAGGAGAGGCTGAGGGCTTACAAGGAGAGGAAGGCGGCGGCGGCGGCGGCGGCCTTGTCTGCCTCTACGGTTGTCGAGGAGGGGGAGGAGGAGGAGGAGGGAGGATCTAAGACGGCCGTTGATGTGCCTGTCGGGGAGTCGCAAGTGGCGGCTCCGGAAAGTGATGGCACTGTGACTGCTGTCAGTTCGGCTGAGGACTTGACTCGCCAGGAACCTGCTCCGGTCGAGGAAGTTGTTGATTAAAAGAACGTCGAAAAGTTTCCGTCCGCAAGTGTCTTTCACAGAGCGTTGTTTCGTCTTGGCTTTCCATCGATCGACTTGGAGTATTTCTTGGGCACAACACACAACTAACAGTTGTACTGGCGGTATTTTTGTTTTCTGTTGCTCGAATTGCGAGGGCTGTCTCTAGAGATTGGGAATTATCCGTCATACAAGATACCCTATTCCCGTGGTGCTTTTCATAGCTATCAAGAAGGTTGCACAATGGCACACACTTTGCTCGACTCAGGTATGATGGATCTCTTCAGGTTTATGATAGTGTACATCGTCTTGAATTACAAGCGTAAATCTTCTTTCTATCTCAAGTCTCTCGGCCAGTCAAGTTCCTGGCAGTTATTGGCCGTGTTGCTTGGCCGAGTTGATTTCTACATATAGCCGGTCGCCCTTATCGATGTTGGCATTCCCGAGTTTGAGCACGCAATCCTCCCCTCCCTCTTCCGAGGCAAAACAAGCCAAAAAATCCACCATCGAGACGATCCAGCAATGGTACCCATCTCCGCCCAGCCGCCGTCTCCATTTTGCAGAACCCATCCTGATCAATTCCATTAGCAGATGGATATTTCTCCATTGGCTCACCCAGTCACCGTGGTGTTGATGCCATATCACACCTTGTCGCACAATACCGCAGAACAAGGTTTCTCTCTCTCTCTCCAGGCTCGTCCCGCGTCGAGGTTTCTCCTATCACATCACTGCGGCAAAATTCAACAACCTGCCCTGCTCGCCCCTGGCCTTTCCCCTGTTATATGCATGTTGGCTTTGAAACCTGGATCATCATACAGGTCCATCGTACAGGTCTAATTTATAGTGGTTCCGTCCTGTCGGGTTAGGTTATCTCCACGTTGTCGCCCGGCTGTCCGCAGCTTTCGGGACATTATTACCACCGGTATGGCAGCCTGGTTTACCTTTTGTAAATACCGGTTTGTTTCGTGTTGAAGTAGTCTTCATCATTATCCCCCGAGATCGTTATACCGGATGTCGTCACATTGTAGGTATCGTTCGGTATGTTCTCTTAGTGTCGTGTCTTTACTTGGTATGTACCAAGGCCGCTGCGATAGTATTGCACTTGGCCATGCTCACTACCCACCCTCCCAGTAGATATTTCAAGATTTTTGAGCATATTTATCGATGAATTTCAACAAAGTGGGCTGGTCCATCTGTGTACTTAAGTATGCAGCCTGGGCGCCACTGGTGCGCTGTGCTGTTACTCCTAACCCAAACACGACGCTGTTTCCGTGCTTCGTCGTCGCCTCTGAGGCCGTTGCCACCTTAGTCCGAATCACATCATCACCCTCTTGCGTGCCCGTACCCTTGCATTACCACACCTCGCTTGTCGAAAAAAACACTGCAATGCAAGATGGGTATCAAGATGGGTAACATTGGCAGGGAATAACCGCATGGGCGTCCCATTATCTCGCATGCATGCCGAAGAAGATCTACAAGCCGCAGGATACAAATATGATATATATATGATAATTCCTGCTTCCCATATCCCGTGTGATCCTCTTTCGATCACCTCACGTTTTTCGCTTCTTAGTCTTGACTTGTTGCGTCTTCCGTTGACCCCCACCCTTTCACCTTGTTTATCTAGGTTGAAGAGCGAGGACCTCGGCCGTCACCAACCATGTCGTCCATCACATCACCCAGGACCCAGGATGAGTCCGAACGAGGGGACCTCGAGTACGCCAAGGGTGGCATCGAGGTGTCGGACTCGGACAAGTCTGGGTCTTTCAGGCTGGGACAGAGTGAAGGCGGAGCTTGGGCTGTGGGCGGGAACATCGACTCTTATAAACCCATCGCCGAGTATGAAGGAGCCCATCGGTGGGATCCGTCGTTCGAGTGGGGGGAGAAGGAGGAGAAGAAGCTGGTTCGAAGGGTAAGTTGATATCGAGAATGCCTACACGCCTACCCACAGACGAGAGTACACCACGTTTGATCAATAACAAGCCCGGTTGGCACCCTGGGTATCTCAACATGTACGAGGGACGCTGGAAGCTAACTTAGCCTGGCAATCTAGCTCGACTACAAGATCTGTTCATTCTGTTGCTTGATGTTCTTCGCCCTGCAGCTGGACCGTGGCAACATCACTCAGGCTCTGTCGGATAACATGCTCGAAGACCTCGGCATGGTTTCGAACCAATACAACTACGGAATGACCATCTTTTACCTATGCTTCTTGTGTGCCGAGCTGCCATCACAAATGCTCTCGAAGAAGCTTGGACCCGATCGATGTAAGTCACTCACTCGAACACACTTGCTATTCTATGCGCAACTACTTACAGATAGAACACAGGGATCCCAATCCAAATGACACTCTGGTCAATCGTTGCCATTTGCCAGTGCCGTATTACAGGAGTGAAGACATACTACGCTACTCGTGCCCTGTTGGGACTTCTCGAGGGTGGTTTCATCCCCGATGTCGTGCTTTACCTCAGCTTCTTCTACACGAGCAAGGAGTTGCCGATCCGACTTAGCTTCTTCTGGGGTGCTTACATTACGACGCAAATTGTCTCGGCTCTTCTCGCATATGGAATATTACACATGCGCGACACCGCTGGATTGGAAGGATGGCGCTGGCTCTTTGCCATTGAGGGAGGAGTGACCTGTCTCATCGGCCTGTTCTCCGCCATCTACCTCCCGTCATCACCAACCCAGACCTCGGGCTGGTTCAGAGGCGCCAAGGGCTGGTTTTCCGAACGCGAAGAGATGATCATGGTCAACCGCATCCTCCGCGACGACCCGGCCAAGGGCGACATGCACAACCGCCAGGGCCTGACTCTCATCCTGCTGTGGGAGGCCATCTGCGACTACGATCTGTGGCCGGTCTACCTCCTGGGCCTGACGTGGACCATCCCCGCGACCCCGGTCACGGCCTACCTGACGCTGAACCTCAAGAGCCTTGGCTTCAACACATTCGAGACGAACCTGCTGACGATCCCCGCGTACGTGCTGTTCCTGATCCAGCTCCTGTGGTGGACATGGGTCTCGGAGAAGTGGAACAACAGATTCGCCATCGTGCTGGTCAGCCAGATCTGGTGTCTGCCGCTGGTGCTCGGCCTGGAGCTTATGCCGTCTGGTGCGAGCCCTTGGGCGTGGTATACTTGCTCTATGATGCTGGTTGGATATCCTTATATTCATGCTATTCTTGGTAAGCCGCACCCCTGCGTTAAGGTGTTGAAGATGGATGTATGCTAACAGGTTTGCAGTGGCCATTACTTCGCGAAATGCCGGTTCAGTACGAACAAGAACTGTGGGCAGTGCTCTGTACAACATGTGTGTCCAGGCGAGCAGCATCATCTCGTCAAACGTGAGTCTCTTACCAATCCCCATCTACCCTGCTGGCCGCCATTCTGACATGACCCAATCCAGATCTACCGCACTTCCGACGCCCCTGACTACAGGATCGGCAACAAGGTCATCCTTGGAATCATTGCTTGGACAATCTGCCTGATAATCGCCATCAAGGCCTACTACATATGGCGTAACGCCAGCAGGGACAAGATATGGAGCGTTATGACCTCGGAGCAGAGGGACGAATACCTGAACACGACCAAGGACCAGGGCAACAAGAGGCTGGACTTCAGGTTTGCGCACTAGGGTTGGGTTTTATATATGACTTGGAATGCGTTTAAAAGGGGTGATGATATACATACCAATGCTTGTTAGAAGGGAGGGAGCATACCACTCAAGCGAGATAATGAACATAGACGCCTTGCATCTTAAACAGTCGTGATTATCAACCTCCATCGCACTCGGTGCCGTCCACGGTCTAGCCTATCGCTGCTTTTTCTTCTATGTTCGTGACGATGCCTTTAGATGTTTTGTTCTCTGAGATATTTACGTTTGCAGAGACATACATTACACAGCCTTGGAGATATGTCCGCAGCAGTACGTACTTTACGTATGGTTTCGTACTGTTCGTATTGTACTGAATCTTACAGAAAACAAGACTTATCGATAAGCATGTTGATACCTCGGCTGCTCGGGCTGACAACAAGAACGCCAACACATTAAAGTTCACCAGTCGGTCTCACGGGCCAGACTTGGTCTTGACCTGATCACCGCTTATTCACCCAGACTCATGCCATTGCCCAATGTCTAGAAGCAATCCCCAAATCTGAAAACCCTTTGATACGAAATAGATGTGCTTGCCGCATTGCAACTGGGTAAGACATGCCTCCTCCGAACACTCCTAACGATGCCTCGGGCTCAAGCTCGCCCACTTCGACTCGAAATGCGCGCCGCAGCTCAGAGCAGACTGCTTCTCCGATCCAATCATCTCCGTCAGAGACTCTCGTCCGAGACCTACACACAATCCTCTTCGCCGGCCCTCCTACACCTACCCGAACGAGCTCTGTCTCGGCAACTCCATCCGTAGCCACGGCACCAACTACACCCCTCGACATCAATGTCAATACACAACGGCTTCCAAACGAGCTGTCCTCCTCGCGTAGCAACATGCTGGCACCGACAAGCCCGACTGTCTCGACCACGCCTGCTATGGCTGTTGGTACGAATTACAACACACAAGGGCGCGCAAATCTAGAACGACGGCGGTCATCGCTTCATACAACCTCTGCACCACGGCTTGACCTGTCAATACAACCAGAGCCCGATTACGTAGAAGCAGTCCATATGTCAATATGGTCTCCATCCAGGTCTGAGTCGCCGTCCCCGGTTAGAAACACCCAGCACGTAAGGAACCAACAGCCTTTTGAACCGGCACTAGATTGGCAGGGCTTGGAATACATCAGCCAGGTGGACGAGAACCTTCTCTGTGCAATATGCAAGGCGCCTTTTCACAAGCCAATGACAACCAAGGCATGCGGGCACACTTTCTGCGAGGCGTGCATCGACCAGGCGCTGGAGGAGGCGAGAGGTCGAGCCCGGAATCGAGTCCCCTGCCCCTTGTGCCGGACAGAGCTTAGCACCGGCTGCGACCGAGGCTCAAACAGGTTTGTCCGCGTCGTCGAAATGAGCGCCCAGCTCGACCAGCTGGAGGTGAAGTGTTCCAACAACGCGCAGCTCTGCAAGTGGACAGGCCGGCGGTCAAGTGTCGAAGATCACGTGCGGAACGTGTGCGAATACACCATGCTCCCCTGTCTGTCGAGCAGCTGCGACAAGATGATTATCCGCAAAAGCCGCGGCGATGAGTCGGTCGAGGGAAGCCCACTATGTCGACACTACATTCTGGCGTGTAGCCTTTGCAATGAGATGATCGATATGTCCACACAATACCAGCACCTGTTGACGACCTGTAGGGAATACCTGGCGCCGTGTGGCTATTGCGGAAAGGCAATCATCCGCGAACAGCTTGCTGCGCATGGAGAAGTGTGCGCGGACGAGGAGACGGCTTGTACGCATGCGAAACTAGGTTGCTCGTTTACATCCACACGCAAGGACGTCATGGCACATGAGAAGGTTTGCAAACGTGCATCGGTCAGGGATTTTGTCGATGAGCTTCTTGAGGAGCGGCTCAATGCCAGAATCAGCCAGGTGCAGGTGGACCTGACGAGGCAGGTCGAGCAAATACTGCAGCGAGAGAGACGGTTCATGGAGGCAAGCTTCCAGGAGATCCGAGCAGAGCTCCGAGAAGCCCTCCAAGGCGAACGAAGGCAACGAGAGGAACTCGCCCTGAACCTGTCGAGCATACTACGGTACAGGGGCCCAGCGAGCAGCGGCAACGCACCAGCCGACGAGGGCGCGGACGAGCCGGGCCGCGGCGCCCCGCTACTCCCCATCCCGGCGGGGGGCTCCGACTACGAGCAGGCCGAGTACATGTTCCGGATGTTCGACGAGCTGGACACGCGCATGGCGGACATCTCCAAGGCGCTGATCGACCAGGACGCGCGGCACTCGGTGATGCTGCTCGGCGAGCTCATGCCCGTCAAGGAGCAGCTGGTCGAGGCGCGCAGCCAGCTGGGCGTCATGGGCATGCACGTGCGCTGGCTGATGGACCTGCAGCGGTCCCGGCAGAGGCAGATCGCCGAGGTGGTCAGCGGGCTTACCACCGGGGGCTCGGGGTCAGGCTCGGGGTCGGGGTCTTCGAGCTCTGCTGCCACGGCGAGTAGCGATGCGCAGTCGGATTCGAGGCGGGGGAATTCGGGGAGTGGCGGCGCTGGTGCTGGCGGCTCGGGTGATAACTTGCCTGGGGGGTCGAGGCGGATGAGTGATAGGGCTAGTCCGGTGCGACCTAGCTTGTGAGTCGCTTGGGTTAGGCCGCTCTGAGCTCTGGTGATGCCTCGATTGGGAGGGCCTGTGCCTGAGCCTTATCATGAACATGGTGGGCCTCAGAGGATGGGTAATGATATATGAGCAGTCTGGAGTGTGACCGATATGTTGCTTCGATGGGTTGCAGTCTTTGGTGGTTGATATATTGATCGGCGGAAACGAGAAGGCGTTAAGCTGATATGTGGTCAGGGAGTTTGAACAACCCTACGTTTGGTTCGTTGACAATGGTGTTATGGGATTTGAGAACGTTCTGAGAACTGGGTCTGAGCAATGGCGTTGTCGTTCAGGTTTCGAAATGTCATTACAGGCAAATGAATCGAGTTTTTGGTCTTATCTCGATGAGAACGAAAGAACTTGGGCACGTTGGACGACAATGTTCGATCGCAAGTAGTATGCTCTTCGATGTCAAGAGCTAGTGGACGTAAGCAAGTTGCGAGTTCAGTTCAGGTGCAAATGGAAGTTCAATTTTATGGACTTATTTGGGTACTTAGTACCGTCCTGCCTCCTCATGTTTGTGCGTTCAGTGAATTCTAGCAACAACATCTAGTAGTTCGCTTCTCAGGTGGTATTTTCAAACCAAGCTCTATCATCTTTCTCGAACTCTGAATTGCGTGAAAACAAGTGCGTTTCCCTTGCTCGCCCTCGCTTTCGTCTATTCGGAACTTTGCAAGGTTGCCTCTCAAACCTTGGAGAAATGGAGACTTTGCGTGTGACAGTAGCCCAGCAGCCCTTGCTTCCCCATCTCACCACCGACACCGCTGTCCTTCATGCCCGAGAAGTATGCATTCTCGTTGGGCAGTTCAAACGTGTTGATGTACACGGAACCAGCCTCGACCCTCCTTGCAAGGCTCTCGGCGCGCCGAAGGTCCTTGGAGTATACCGCGGCGGCGAGTCCTGCGTTGTCCAGGTTTGCGCGGGCGAGGACGTCCTCCTCGGTGCGCCACTTGAGGATGGGGACCACGGGACCTGATCATACATGTCAGCATAGCCGCACCTTAAAGGATCACACATATTGAATGTAGCTGGGCTTACCGAATTGCTCCTCCTGCACGATCAGCGCGTCCTCCGGGGGGTCGACAACCACGGTGGCGGGGACCCAGAAGCCCTTTTCAGGGACACTATCCGCGTCGAAGACCTCCATCTTGATATCCCTCTTCTTGGTATCGTCGATCATCCTCGTTACAGTGTCGAACTGCAGCTTGTTCGATACCGGTCCAAACACCGTCGGCACACCCCTGTCCTCCGCGATCCTGTACTTCTCCCTCGTCTCCGCCACGAACTTGCGCAGGAACTCATCGTAGATATCCTCATGAACATAGATCCGCTTAGTAGCAACACACATCTGGCCAGCATTGAAGAACGACCCCGTAGCCGTCTTCCCCACGACCTCATCAACATCCACATCCGGGCACACGATAGCGGCATCGTTCCCCGCCAGCTCGAGCGTGACATTCTTCAGCGTCAGCGCACACCCTGCCATAACCTTCTTTCCCGTGGACGTCTGGCCCGTGAACGAGATCTTGTGGATGCCGTCGTGCGTGGTCATCAGGGCGCCCAGGGCGGCGCCGCCGCTGACGGCCTGCAGGACGCCCGGCGGGAAGACGGGGGCGCACAGCTCGACGAGGCGGAGCACGGCGTAGGGCGCGAAGGGCGAGGGCTTGACGATGACGCAGTTGCCCGTGACCAGCGCGCTGGCCATCTTGAGCGTCGACAGGATCACGGGGAAGTTCCACGGGCAGATGGCGCCTACGACGCCGAGGGGCGGGTGCGTCGCGACGACCTTGACGCTGTCGTCTTCGTGCTGGACGTAGTCCTCTAGGGCGGAGTTGGCTGTGGGGGGTTGGGTCAGTCTTTGGTGGGGATGGGGTGAATAGAAGGGGGGGAGGGGGACCACAAACCGATGGCCAGGATCTGTCTGCCCGTGTTGCCGATTTCGATCTGGCCCATCAGCTTCGACTTGCCCGTCTCCCTCATGGCGAGCTCGGCGATCTCTGGGGCGTTGTTGTTCACGATGTCGACCATCTTCCGGAGCGCCTCCTGGCGCTCAGGCACTGTCGTCTTGCCCCATGTCTTGAAGGCCTTGTTGGCGGCGATGATGGCCTCCTCGAGGTCCTCGGCGGTGGCTATGGGGGCGTCCCAGAGGGGCTCCTCTGTCCGCGGGTCGGTGACCTGGTGCGACGTGGTACCAGTGCGCTTCTCGCCGTTTATGATGTTGTAAAACTTGAGGTCTTTGAGGGTTGCCATCTTGACAATGCTATGCCAAGTACTGTTCCAGAACGTTTCTCAAGGTTCCTCTTGAGTTACGGGATTAATAGCACGGACTTGCGAAGGGCGAAGTGAGGGGATAGACAGATAATAGGCTGTTTCTTCATTGTGTGCAGATCGCAACACGCCCCCCCCCCCCTCAAATATTTGGGATCTTCACCAGATGATTATCCATCAAGCACATGGAGCAATTTGGTGGGTCCACTGAACAGCAAGTCAGGCATGTTACCGTAGTATCGACATATATCCGCCACGGCTTGTCAAGAAGGCCATATCATCGACAGCCATGTCAATGTGATGACCCTTTATGAGTAGCGGGGTGTAATGTGATAATGTGAGGCCGTGTCTTGTAGATCACGATAGCAGCAGGTTCGAGGGTCCTTGGGAGGTTAGGTGCACTTCTTGCAGCGGGTGGCCGTTATCTGGCTTAGCCATACTGCTTGCCTTGCGACTCGACCCTTGTGATTGGCTAGTCGATGTCGAAGGGTGACGGTGGGCCACCTATGGTCTTGAAGGAGACGAAGACGAGGACGAGGATGAGGACGATATAATATTCGATGAAGGCTACTTGTAAGTCGGTAGCTTCCGGACTCCGGGGTCGCCTCCGGCCGCGAGCGGGGCTTCTCATCGGCAATGCAAGGGTTAGACTTGGTCCTTCGCCGTACGTGGACCTCGGGTGACAGTGGATATCTTCCACTAGTACGTCCGCTAGTGCTGGCGACTGATAAGACTAGAGTAGTAGGCTCTTATAAGGTAATTCTGGTGAACATGGAGGTGTCATAACTGTCATAAATGAGGTGAAGTAGCCTGTATATCTTTACCGACCAAAGCTGAGACACTCATCCGGGGCCTGCCGATAAGTGCCGGTAGTTAGGTAGGCACAGAAGTAAAATGTACAACCCGGGCATACTGTTTGTCCCCCGTGGCGAGACAAGCCGCTTTCCTAGCTTACCAAACCGGGGAAGTAACAGCAACGGCGACCAATCCCGTTAGCTTTGTTTGATATCAACGTCCTTTCTTATCCCCCGTCTTCTGACGTTGATCTCCTAGTCACCTATATCACCTTTCTCGCTCTATCACTGTCTGTCTGTCTGTCTGCTTGTCTGCTTGTCAGTGTTCACCTATCTATCTTCTCTTCTTCTCTGTGGCCTCTTCTTGCCCTGACATCTTATATTGTCTTCTGGTTCCACGACATCTGCGTCCCGATATGAACTGAAGCATTCAGGGTGGCGACCATCACACATCATGGCTCCAACCGCTATCTCACCCCAGCGGGAAGCCCCGCAGCTGGCTTCCTTAACAGCCGACTTCGACGACACCATCCGCTTCTATTTGAATGGCACCCGCGTCGTTCTGGATGAAATCGATCCTGAGGTCACACTGCTGGAATATCTCAGGGGCATTGGGCTTACGGGCACAAAGCTGTACGTATTAGTCTATGCCGGGACACAGTAGAGTCTTGTCTATCAACCAGACTTTACCCCAATCTTTACTGATATCTTGGTCCGTTCCTTGCATCACGTTCGTGCTAACCTTTCTCTCATAGCGGGTGCTCAGAAGGAGGATGTGGTGCTTGCACAGTGGTGGTGAGCCAGTATAATCCCACCACAAAAACCATTTACCATGCCAGTGTCAATGCCTGTCTTGCACCATTAGCAAGCGTCGACGGTAAACATGTCATCACTATCGAGGGTATCGGCAACGTCAAATCGCCACATCCAACCCAGGAGAGGATCGCCAAAGGAAACGGCTCGCAGTGCGGATTTTGCACTCCGGGCATCGTCATGAGTCTGTATGCCCTTCTGCGGAACAATGAGGCCCCATCGGACGACGACATCGAGGAGGCTTTCGACGGAAACCTGTGCCGCTGCACGGGATATCGGCCCATCTTGGACTCGGCGAGAAGCTTCAGCGTAACAGCAGGCTGTGGCAAGTCGAAAGCCAATGGCGGAGGCGGCTGCTGCATGGACAAGGAGAATGGCGAGGGCGGCGGTTGCTGCAAAAGCAATGGTAACGGCACGGATGGAAACGACCAACCGATCAAGAGATTTACCCCGCCCGGATTTATCGAGTATAATCCAGATACGGAACTCATCTTCCCGCCAGCGCTGAAGAAACATGATTTTAAACCCTTAGCTTTTGGAAACAAGCGCAAGAAGTGGTATCGACCTGTTACTCTTGACCAGTTGCTGGAGATCAAGAGTGTCCATCCGGAAGCCAAGATCATCGGTGGAAGCACAGAAACACAGATCGAAATCAAGTTCAAGGCCATGAAGTACCCAGTCTCAGTTTTTGTTGGGGATATCGCGGAGCTGAGACAATATTCCTTTAAGGAAGATCATCTTGAGATTGGCGGAAACGTCATTTTGACGGACCTGGAGGATATCTGTCTGGAGGCCATAAAACACTACGGCAAAGACAAGGCACAGGTATTTGCCGCGATGCACAAGCAGTTGAAGTACTTCGCTGGTCGCCAAATCAGAAACGTTGGCACACCGGCCGGTAACCTGGCCACAGCCTCCCCTATCTCTGACCTTAACCCTGTCTTTATGGCGTCGGACGCAGTGTTGATCGCCAGGTCTGCAAGCAAAACGACTGAGATACCCATGTCTGGGTTCTTCAAGGGTTATAGGCGGACAGCACTGGCGCCAGACGACATCCTTGCGTCGATTCGCATACCCCTTACACAGCCCGACCGCGAGTTTTTCAGAGCCTATAAACAAGCCAAGAGGAAGGACGACGACATTGCCATTGTCACTGGCGCACTTAGAGTCAAACTCGACGATAGTGGCCTTGTGGAGCAGGCCAACCTTTGTTTTGGAGGTATGGCGGCATGGACGACAGCCGCCAAGCAAGCGAATGAGTTCCTGGTCGGCAAGAAGTTCGCGGAGCTGGAGACCCTCGAAGGGGCTATGAACGCCCTTGAGCAGGACTTTAACCTCCAGTTCGGCGTACCGGGCGGCATGGCTTCGTACAGAAAGGCACTGGCATTGAGCTTCTTCTATCGCTTCTATCATGAGATCATGCTCGAGTTGGGCGAGGAAAAGAACACAGACGAGGAAGCTGTGGAGGAGATCGAGAGGGAGATCTCGACTGGAGAAACGGATGGCACTGCTGCTCTGGCCTACCAGCAGACCATTGTGGGCAAGGCTAACCCCCACCTCGCTGCCCTGAAGCAGACTACAGGTGAGGCTCAATACACGGACGACATACCAAGTTTGGCGAACGAGCTTTATGGCTGTCTTGTCCTGTCAAGCAAGGCACATGCCAAAGTCAAGTCTGTTGACTTCTCGGCTGCGTTGGACATACCCGGCGTGATTGACTACATTGACCAACACGATATGCCAAACAAAGAGGCCAATCATTGGGGCGCGCCACATTTCGAAGAAGTATTCTTGGCTGAAGATGAGGTCTTCACCGCAGGCCAACCCATTGCTCTGATCCTGGCCACTTCGCAGCAGAAAGCAGCCGAAGGTGCCAGGGCAGTCAAGGTGGAATATGAAGACCTCCCGGCCATTTTCACCATAGAGGAGGCTATCGAGAAGAATAGTCTGTTCAAATACTTCCAACAAATCAAGAAGGGGGACCCGGAAGCTGCCTTTAAAAACTGCGATTACACATTTACTGGCGTGGCTCGGATGGGCGGCCAGGAACACTTTTACCTGGAGACGAATGCCTGCGTTGCGATACCGAAACCTGAGGATGGCGAGATGGAGATCTGGTCGAGTTCACAGAACCCTA
Organism: Cytospora piceae; assembly: GCA_016508685.1. Classification (NCBI taxonomy): domain Eukaryota; kingdom Fungi; phylum Ascomycota; class Sordariomycetes; order Diaporthales; family Cytosporaceae; genus Cytospora; species Cytospora piceae. The sequence continues at coordinate 1,116,680 of JADMLE010000010.1, read as the reverse complement.
ACGAGTCTCAAGCATACGCCGCAAGAGTCCTTGAGGTTCAAGCGAACAAAATTGTTGTCAAAGTAAAGCGACTTGGTGGCGGCTTTGGTGGCAAGGAGACGCGGTGTGTCCAATTGAGCACCATCCTCGCTCTGGCCGCTCAGAAAACACGCAAACCCGTTCGTTGTATGCTCACACGTGAGGAGGATATGGTGACCTCTGGACAGCGGCATCCCTTCCTGGGTAGGTGGAAAGTAGGCGTCAACAAGGACGGGAAGATACAGGCGCTGGACCTGGACATCTTCAACAACGGAGGCTGGAGCTGGGACCTGTCCGCCGCCGTGTGCGAGCGCGCCATGACCCACAGTGATGGGTGCTACCGGATCCCAAATGTCCATGTGCGGGGCCGCGTATGCAAGACGAACACCATGTCGAACACAGCCTTCCGTGGGTTTGGTGGACCGCAGGGCCTGTTCATTGCCGAGTCGTACATGAGCGAGGTTGCTGATCACTTGGGCATTCCGGTCGAGAAGTTCAGGGAGATCAACATGTACAAGGCGCTCGAGGAGACCCATTTCAACCAGAAGTTGACGGACTGGCATGTCCCGCTTATGTATGAGCAGGTACAGGAGGAGACCAAGTATGCAGAGAAGAGGGGGGCCATAACGGCATTCAATAAGGACCATAAGTGGCGGAAGCGAGGCTTGGTAAGTTGACCTATTCTCAATACCTCTTAGTGGACTCAGACTGACCATTGTTGCAAAGGCTATCATCCCCACCAAGTTTGGCATCTCCTTCACAGCTCTCTGGTTCAATCAGGCAGGTGCGCTGGTGCACATCTACCACGATGGCTCCATCCTCGTAGCCCACGGTGGCACAGAGATGGGCCAAGGTCTCCACACCAAGATGACGATGATTGCGGCGGAAGCACTTAAAGTGCCCCTGGAGAGCGTCTTCATCTCCGAGACGGCAACCAACACCGTGGCCAACGCAAGCGCGACGGCGGCATCGGCCTCCTCAGACCTGAACGGCTACGCGATCTACAACGCCTGCCAGCTACTCAACGACCGGCTCGCGCCGTACCGGGAGAAGCTGGGCCCGTCGGCGACGATGAAGGAGCTCGCGCACGCGGCGTACTTCGACCGGGTGAACCTGTCGGCGCAGGGGTTCTACAAGACGCCCGAGATCGGCTACACCTGGGGCGAGAACAAGGGCAAGATGTTCTTCTACTTCACGCAGGGTGTGGCGGCGGCCGAGGTGGAGGTGGACACGCTGACGGGGTCGTGGACGTGCCTCCGGGCGGACGTCAAGATGGACGTGGGGCGGTCCATCAACCCGTCCATCGACTACGGGCAGATCCAGGGCGCCTTCGTCCAAGGCATGGGGCTGTTCACCATGGAGGAGAGCCTATGGCTGCGAAATGGCCCGCAGGCGGGGAACCTGTTCACGCGGGGCCCGGGCAACTACAAGATCCCCGGGTTCAGGGACGTGCCGCAGGTGTTTAATGTTAGTCTGCTGAAGGGCGTCGAGTGGGAAGACCTGAGGACCATCCAGAGGAGCCGGGGCGTGGGCGAGCCGCCGCTGTTTATGGGCAGTGCCGTCTTCTTTGCGATTCGGGACGCGCTGAAGGCTGCTAGGGAGCAGTATGGTGTCAAGGCGAGGACGGTGGTCGAGGGTGGTGATGTTGATGCTACGAATGATGGGCTGTTGAGGCTGGAGAGCCCGGCGACGACGGAGAGGATCCGGTTGGCTTGTGTGGATCCTATCATGGAGAGGGCGAGGGTGTTGCCGAAGGAGGGGGAGAAGAACTTCTTTGTTGCCATCTGAGCGGCGACATGGCGGATGTGTGCCTAGGTACAGTCTTTTTTGTTTTGTTTTTCTGTATAGGTTGTTATTAGCATGCGTGATCTCTTTTCTATGTAGAAAGAATGGACATTTCAAACCAAACAAAGGATCTCATTTGTGTGGATATACAGGAGCGAGTGAACATATCAGCCTGCTTAAGTAAATCCTTGGCTTTGGGCAATATATCCTGATGCAACATCGTCACCTGCAGTTCGTTTCTGGAGTCTTGTTTCAGGGGAAACATGTCTGCTCATCGTATCGTCTATCGGCAGATTCGATAGTATCAGCCTCGGCTAATGCAAGCCAAGCCCGACTTGCAGCTTCGAGAAGAAGCATGGGATACTACTCAAGTAAGTAGCTATCCAGGGCATTTTCATTGTGGCTTGGAGGGCTCTGTTGCACATGGCCACTATAGGCTTGGTTTTCCATAGATGGATGCTTGTGAATACGAGCCTCGAGCGAGCATCCTGTCGGTCTTGTCGTGCGTAGGTGACTTCCGACGATAGGTATCTAGTCTCCCGTACATGTCGATACATCATCTCTTTGTAAAAGGTCGAAGACATGATACGCTCGGTCCGGAGCAATCTGAGAGCAGGGGAGGCCCCTCCACCACGAGCACGGCCAAGCCAAGCTGCACGATCGATGATCATGTGCGCATGTCTCTTTGCTTCTTATCTCAACGTCCCGTGCCGCGGTCTCCAGTTGCCAAAGCCTCGGGTCCAAAATTCCAGATCTGCAAGGCGCCACCACCATCAAAGAAAATCTTGTGACAGAACCGAGCGGAGAAATACACACGACCGTTTGTTTATGGTATCCGAGGATACATGCTGCTTATCCTATACATGAAATACGGTAATAGCATGATAGCAGAGCCGAGGTCTCACGGCATTGTCCTTGTCTCGGGTTGAGCTGCAACAAACCTTGGAAACCTGGGAAGACAAGAAGCTTGTCAAGGTAAGGTTGAACCCACAAGTCAGTCCGTCAGTCCGTCAGTCCGTCAGTCAGTCAGTCAGTCAGTCAGTCAGCGCTATCATGGCATAGCGGCACTTTTCGATGTTCCCTTTTGGAGATGGCTGACGTGAAAGCGGTCACGGTATCACCAACAAGAATTCTGCAGCGAGTCGTCACTACATACCTACAATTACAACTACACACTAGTGCTTCAGTGGAGGGTCTCAGCCCAACAGCGCCCCTCCCGCCTCGCCCGCGTCCACTCACATCCTTCCACAATCCAGCCCCGGGCATCCTTGCCAGGCTTGCCAGGCTTGCCTAAGTGCCAGGCGGACTACCAGCCTAAGTCCAGTAGTAGTAACTTCCCGCCTCCGGGGTTCCGCTCAACGCGAACGACCCGGCGGGCAAAAAGAAGATTCAAGATCTCCATCAGCCTCTTGTTTTTGCGCCGACCCTTCTCTACCGTCAGGCATTCTCTTGACCTCGGCTCACTACCAACGGACGCAATTGGTGTCGCACAGCCGGCATACATCATTTCGAACGACTTCACGACGTCCATTGATGACCAGAGTGCTTTGCGACCGGACAACCCTTGCTTGCACATTTCTGGGTGCTGCGCGACCGGAACCCCAGCAAGAGCAAGAGTACCAGCACGAACAGCGGCGGCAGCAGCAGCAGCAGCAGCGATCTTCGTCATTGTTGTGAAGGGGGACGCGAGGCTCGGAAGACTTGTGGTCGAATCAACCCGCCCACGCTGCAGAGAGCCGCACACCTTGCTCAAATGAGCCACGAACTCGACGCCCATTGCGTAACACACAGACCCAATGGGAGCGGAGCGCATTGAGTAACCCGGAGCCGGAAACTGTAATTTTCTGGAAAGAAAGAGAGAGGGGAATCTAGGAAGCAGGGCGGCAAGAGAAGGAAAAGCTGCGAGTTATGGACAAAAAGAAGAAAAATGGCCCCAACGGCAGCGAGGATCAGGACCGAAAGGCCGGAGACGACTCCAAGTCCAGGCCGGCGCAGAGAGGGTCGGTTAATGATGACACGCCGAGGGCCAGCACGAGCACGAGCAGTGACAAGGACAGCAACAGTAAACCCCATGCCCATTCCCATGCGCCAGATGGCGCCAGCAAGCAAGGCCCCCAGAAGAAGAGGCGCAAGGTTACTCATGGTACGGCCCTTATACCCTGGACTGACTGACTGACTGACTGTCGTTGTCCTCCATGGCACCCCAATCGCCTCGTCTTCGCACGCTAATTCTGTGTCTCCGCGTTCCTACAGCATGCGTATATTGCCGTCGATCTGTAAGTCGAGAAACCTCCCGAGCTGGGCCAGCCAATTGGCTCCTGTTCGCCCATGTGGCTGCAGCAGTGATATGTTCAACGAGCACCCTGCTTGCACATGCCGCAGACTCGCCTTGTCTTCTCGGGATGGGATACCCGTGGCTAACATGATCTGATTTTCTTTGAATGCTTGCAGCATATGACATGCGACCTCGTATGTGAGACCCTTTTACTCCTCTTCTGCCCCCTTTTCCCCGTCAAGGGGCTGTCGTGCTCTGCTGCAACTGCAGCAGCCATCTGCACGGCTCGAGAGCGAACAGACCATTGACCACTGTATGGCGCTTTGCTTGGAATAGGAGAGACCTTGTACGAGATGCATTAAGCGCAATATTGGTCACCTCTGCCATGACGAGCCTCGAGAGCATGACACCAAGAAGGCGAGAGGCAGCAGTACCGTCGCCGGCTCAACTATGGACGAATCGGACACCCAGTCAGACATCGCGCGCAGCTCCGTCGACCACACGGCAAATATCGCCGTGGCTACCGCTTCCATGAGACCACCCTCCTTTGACGGAGGTGCTGGTGGTGGTATCACTGCTGGTCCTGCGGGCTCACTGGGCCGGGGCAACTCCGTACAACTTGTGCGACCGACACAACTCTCTGGGATACAAGCCAGCGGCTCGGCCAACAGTAATATGAATCAATGTAGGTCTCCTAATTTATCAAAACGTCTCTTCCGTTGAAAGTTCCAAAAAAAAAAAAAAAGCTGAACCGTGCTGCTATCTATAGTTTTTGGTTTCTCGGATGCGTGGTTGACTGCGCAGAACCACCTCCAGGACATGCAGAACTACCAGTCCAACTACTTGATCGCACCGGAAGTCAGCAACGAGTTTAACCTTCTCAACGAGTTTCTGAATAGCAGTCTTCTCGATGACGCTGGTATACTACCCGGAGAATCTGACCACCAGACTCTTAAAAACGAGAACGACATGTTACCAGGCTACCTTCACCAGCAGCAGCAGCACCAGCAGCATCAGCACCAGCAGCACAGTTTGCTTCCGCCGAGCGCGCTCTCTGGAGGGCAGCAGCAGTCCATGCAGCCCCCAAGCAACCCGGAACACCAACAACCACAACAAAGCGTCCCCGCCCCCGTCGCCCAACCAGCAACAGTCAGCCCCGTGGACAAGAAGAGCCGCGAGGCAGCCGAATTCTACCTCCAGGTTGCCGACCCGTCGGGCAACGACACGCCCGAGGCGCGGATGGAGCGGGTGCTGCGGGCCAAGTACGACGCGGGCCTGCTGAAGCCGTTCAACTACATCCAGGGGTACAAGCGGCTGCAGGACTACCTCGAGTCGCACATCGCGCCGACGTCGAAGCAGAAGATCCTGACGCAGATCAACCGGTTCCGGCCCAAGTTCCGGGAGAAGGTGGAGAAGCTGACGGACATCCAGTTGGTGTACGTGGAGATGTGGTTCGAGAAGACGCTGATGGAGTACGACCGGGTGTTTGCCAGCATGGCGGTGCCGGCGTGCTGCTGGAGGCGCACGGGCGAGATCTTCCGCGGGAACAAGGAGATGGCGGAGCTGATTGGGGTGCAGGTCGAGGACCTGAGGGATGTGAGTGGTTTTTTGCTTGCTGCTGCTTTGGCTTTACTGGGCTATCTACCAACCCCATTGCAAGCGAGTGCGAACCTGGCTGACCTCGAACACAGGGCAAAATCTCAATACATCAGATACTGACGGAAGCGTCGATGGTGCGGTACTGGGAAGAGTTTGGCACGATCGCTTTCGACCCGGTACACGATACACTCCTGACGGCGTGCGTACTCAAGACGCCTATCGAGGATGGCAGGGCGAGAAACGAGAAGCCGAAGGAGATCAAATGCTGTTTCTCGTTGAAGATACGTCGGGATGATGCCAAGATGTAAGTTTGCCTTCCTGTCCTTCGCGCGCGTTGTGCTGGTTCCCGTGCTGATAATCAATCTTTCAACTGCGTAGTCCGAATTTGATCGTTGCAAACTTCCTACCGCATGACCCATCACGCTGAGTCTTGCCGATGAGGGAAAGTTACTGCATATTTGCTACTACAACTATATACACACGTCTGCCATCAGTCATTCCTGTCATGTTCATCCAGGTGTGCGAGCCTCTCGTGATGATGATGGTGCCGCCACCACAGTACACGGCCAGTTTCGTACGCACCCAATGCATTGGTTTACGTATCATATATGGGGGGCATGCATTAATGTTTTGTTGCCTTGCACCACGATGGAGCTTACCGGCCTAGGGCCATTGAAACAATGGAATGAGTTCCCTGGCTGGCAACTTTGAGAGGGCGGGGGCATATTTTGGGTTGGCGCCGGGTTGGTCGGATAGTCAGTCAGTCAAGCAAGTCAGTCACTCACGCCTTCCTCCACGGGAAGAGAAACCGCGGTTTCCTTTTTCGGTAGACCAAAAAAACAAAACACACGCAATCGCATCCCGCGACCTCATGAAATCCCGGTATCGTTCTCCATCTTCCAAGTTTGTTCTTCCAGACTTTCAACGGCATCTTCTTCTCTCACTGCACAGCCCAGTGCCTCGATTCCTATCTGCACCCTGCTGCCTGCCGTCCATCCGCCGTGTTTAATGCGAAGCCGCTGAATCGACAAGACACGACAACGCGAGATATATTGCGAGTGCGCACGTTGAACCATAACATGGTGTCACGGCGTTGACGGTCTCGAAGGCAGTGCGACTTGAGAGCTTTAGAGGATTGACACGGCAGTACTTGACACGAGGAAGGCTTGGATCGATATGGCGAAGGTCTCAGATGCTGTGAACGGTGGTGACGCCGCCTCCAGCAGCAGGTCTAGAAGGAAAGAGGCTATTCTCTGTAAGACAAACTCAACTATGCCTTTCTGAATCAGACCAGCTTGGACTTGCTTGTACTAATGTTTGACATATAGCTTTCACCTCCGACCTCCAGAAACGTCTCCCCGTCGACAAGGATGACTCGACCGCGGCCGCCGCATTGCTCAGCCAGGTGCAGAAGCAGGCCCAGACTGTCGAGAGATATGCCGAGAAGGCCCATCACGATATGCTGGGCGACGAGGATCTGGAGAAGGAGGGGACTAATCTTTGGAACCTCTGTACCCGGCTGAAGCGCGAGAAGGCGGCCAAGCCCGCGCCCGAAAAGCCCTCGGACGGATCGAAACTCGTTGTCTGGGGCCGAGTATTGGCATTTCAGATCCTTCATCTCTGCCACTGGTCCCCTCAGAGCACCTCTTCCGTGGCCTGCCATCTGATACGACTTGCGCTGAAGGTGGTAAGGCTCTGCATAGGTTTGTGGATACTAATTTGCTACTCGTGGGAGACATTGCATTGCTGACTCCGTCCCTTTTCGCAACTTAGATGACCACGACGCTCAGACTGCTAGGCTTGTTCTGCAGAGAGCTGTGGAATATCGCAGCCGACTGCATGATCTGTCTCAAGGGGAACACGATGCCGCCGATTGCATTGGATTTGAGGTCGAATGGACCGTGTTACGAATCGCCTTGGTAATTACATACTGCTTCTTATGTGCACTGCTATTGAGCATTGGGACTGATTATATGCCAGGCCTGGCAAGATAACCAGCTCGATGTCGCCGAGCATATATTTGTCCGAACATTAGAAGAACTTCTCAACAAAGCGATCCCGGCGTCGGCGGAGAGTATCATTGATGTACTCTTCCAGATTGGCAGGGGAATACTATTGAGGGAAGACTTTCAGATGGCTGAGAAATGGCTCCAGCGCGCTTGGGATGCCATCAACAACCAGCAATTGCAAGACATGTCTCGAGATGCTGTGGAACTTCGTATGGCGATCCTACAAAGCTTGGTCGGCGCTTTGATGTCACTTGGAACAACCGACGGCATTGAGAAAGCGCATAATCTTGTCAAGTACATGGAGTCTGAAATCGGCGATCAACCGGTCATATTACTCCTGAGTCTTGAGATCCTGAGTCGATCACCTGCGGAGGCTTTCGACAGCGAAGCCTATGCCAATATTCTCCAGAGAATGATACGAACCTTTCGATCGAAAGACTCGAGTTTCAAGCTACTCGTCCACCATATACGAAAACTGCATACGAAAAGCCCTACCATTGGGTGCTCTGTTCTTGACGAGTTTTTGGCTTCGCTTGTCAGGGGAGGTCAGAGCGGTTGGATTGATATAGTGGTTGTTACCCGGGTACATATGGCTGTAAGCCACCGAGACCACGCAGGAACTATTGAAGACGCCGAAAAAGCTTTATCCCAAATAGAACAGCCAATAAGCTCTGATGCGAGCATATCAGCATGCGTGCTGATCTGGAAGAAGATCGAGTCCAACTACAGCCAAGGCCAGTATGATCTGGCAGAGAGGTGGTGTCGACTAGCACTTAGTCCGGCTTTGATCACTTCTGGGCCCTTGAACATCGGGAAGCTACAGCGGAAGCTTTTGCTTTGCGCGATAGCACGGAACGACCTCGATTCTGCCAGGTCCATCTACTACTCTATATCGGAAGATACCCAAAAGGATCCCAACACCCAGTACTTGATGTACAAAGCGTCGGTAAGGAGTGGTGACCGGGAAATGGCAGCTGAGTGCCTAGGAGCAATCGCGCGGGCATCTCCAAAGCAGCTCGTATTCCTCTACGCATGCGTTGCGGATGGGCAGCGTTCTGGAGACAAGCTTGTTGCTGTCGATGCGTTGAGGAAGCTTGCCGATATATACGAATTCGAACATCCCGGTCAAGTCCACTTGCCAGCTCTTCTACGCTGCACAGTCATGTTGTTGCACACGATTCTGGAAACTGGAGAGGAGAAAGAGTCTGTCATCGCGAGTCTATGCTCCATCTTCGACGCAGGTAGGTACGTCAACTTTGTTTCTGAAGGAATGCGCGCTGACATGTACTTAGTTGTTACGGCCGCGCAAAAGGCTCCGAAGGATGAAAATGGGAACAGACTCTTTAACACCAGGGAACTGGAGTGGTTCTGTAGGAACTCGTATAATCTCGGTCTCAAACATGCTAGCGACTGGGACCTCTTCAGTGTTGTTCAGATCTTGACGGCCTGCGTCAACATTATTCGGCAGTTTGCAGATGACATCCCTACAGAGATGGCGGCGGACCTGTCCCTGAAGTCGATATTTTGCAATTTCCTTATCTCTTCGGCCCTGGTCTCCCTGGCTCGGTCTGATGACAATCTGGAGGAACAGCTACAGAGGTACCTGGTTTTGCGACGACATGTTGCAGAAGCCGACGGCGAGGTTCAGAGGCGGCTGGAGAGCAAGACTCTTGATGAGGTATCATCCACAGATTTGGTCGGCAAGCTCGCACTCCTTCTGGCATTTGATTTCGAAGCCGCGGTAGCGCTGAAGCAGTGGCATCAGCTCAGTGAGATCGTCTTGAAGGCGAGCGCGTGCCAGGATCTGGAGTGCTTCAAGATGATGGCAGACTGTATTCTGCGGGCTCATGCGCCTCCTGAAGGTAAAGCCAGAATCGCCCCCGGTTAGATCAGTGCTAATTTTCCAAACAGAGCTTTTCAGCGTCCTCCGCAAAATTATCAATGAAATATCGGTGTTAGAGGACTCAGATCCAGCCCGGCTTGCCAAATACACGAGATGCCTCTTCCAGACCATCGCGGCCTCTAACGAGGAGCTCGGAGGACGCCTGCTCGACGAAGCCTGTAGGATGGCGAGCGAAGCTCACGGGGTGAGTGGCTCATACACACCCCAAGGAACGGGTTGAGAAAGTACGCTACTAACTGCCCATGTTCACAGACGCCATCGGCCTGGCCGACGGAGGAGCTGGAGTGGTTCGCCTCGGCGGCGTACAACCACTCTATCGACTTGTGGGGCAGGAACGAGAATGAGGAGTGCAGGTGGTGGGCGCAGAAGGCGATGGGTATTGCGCGTTACTGCGAGGATGGAGGGCGTTTGGAGGTGATCCTGCGGGATAAGTATGCTCAGTTAAGGCTTGAGGACACGGGCGAGTAGGGAGGGTGTTCGTGGATGGTGACGAACATGGGAGTGGGGTATTGATGGCTTCTTGGGGAGCATGCACTCTGGACATCTATTCTCAGAGGCAGCCGGATATCGCTCGCTGTATGTGGAGGGATATGTACATACCACAGTACTTGAGGCTGAGGTTGCACAGTAAAGGTGTTGATATGTGTTGGGGTCTTCCTATTCGCAGTTGTATTCCCCAAGCCGTACGCTGTGCTGCGTCTTCCTCTCATATCGGCTTTGGACTCAATGTTGGCTACAACAAACACGGCAGCCAATCCGACTTTACACCCAAGATACTTAGGGAAGTATTCTTCCGGACTCGATTGTCCTATCAAGCAATGCGTCAAATCACGTCTGATCACATGAGCAGGCAAATCCGCCTTGCACCTGATAATATTCGTGGCATCTGATTTGAATGACCCCGTCTTTTAGCATCTGATCTTGCTCTAATGTACAGACCGCATACCGTAGGCATTGAGTAAGTTCGTACGTCTCCGCTCCTATGCACGGCCACTTTCTTCCCTGCTGACGTGCGGCTCATCTCAGTATGGGTTCTATTCAGGCCCACCTATTGGATGCATGGGAGGTGGAGCTCCGGGGAAGACAGATAATCTGCAGCAACCCTTGTAGATAACTGAGGTAGGCAAGTGGGGTCTCGGTTCCCCAGATTCACCAGACTATGCGGTACTTGTTATCAACTTGTTCACCTTACCTACATGAATAACCTGGATGAATACCCGCTGTGCGATCCCCAAGGATATGCAGACCGATACATCCTCGCAGTCAATCACCGCGCCTTCCGGGACGGTATGCCTGTATTGTCACAACCTAGCGCCTGATAGCAGACACCCGGGGTATTCGAGCGTCCGAATTGAATATGTGGATTTGCTCCAGAGCTCCTCCGATGGTTGTGTATATTGCGAACTTATCTTGCAGCTCCTCCGGGGAGATTACGCACGTGTAGCCCCGGAGGGTCATGAATCAAAAGCCTACGCCAAGTTCTCCTTCTGGTCAGGGCGGCCCGATAAGGTGCATTTGGTTGTAGGTCGCATCCGGGAGTCTCCAGAATCCGAGATATATACATTGCAAGGTTAGTGACCTGAGGCCCAGGGTTCATTCAGTTCCATTTCACATGTGGCCTCTCCGCAGCGCTCGGCTGACTCTGGCATCCCGAAAACGAAAGAGAACCCACGTCTTTACCCGGGAATACGACGGTTGGGTAACATCGCTGCGACCGCTGTGTCCCCAGAGTGCATATACCTGGCCAAGTCGTGGCTTGAAGAATGTCTGACCGGGGCCAACCACGCCAAGTGTGGCCAGCGCCGACCAAGCGGAGGAGTTAGTTCTAAACCGCTCCCGGACCGGGTCCTATATGTTGGTGCAGACAGCGAGCCATACGTCCTTTGCAAACCAGACAAAGACGCTCCATATGCGGCTCTGAGCCACCGTTGGGGTGGGAACATCCGGCTGCAGCTGAAGGGGGACAACCTGAAGGATTTGACTAAGCGGATCCCCCTTCTGGACCTTCCAAAGACTTTCAGGGACGCGGTTACCGTATGTAGGGCGCTCGGCATTGATTACCTCTGGATCGACTGCCTCTGTATCGTGCAAGACTGTCAGCAGGACTGGGAAGAGCAGTCTGCCAAAATGGTCCGTGTCTACTCCGACGCCCTCCTTACTATAGCTGCAGATGCGGCAGAAAATAGTGAGGCCGGCTTTATCGATGGGGCCCGAGAAGCTGTTAGGAGCCAAGTTCGTGTGTTGTCCTCTGCATACCAGATTTTTGCAAGGCCCAAACCTGAGAAATCTACCAAGGGCGGCTTCTACAGCCATAGCTATCCGGGCACGAAAAAGAAAAGCTGACTGGCCGACCGAGGGTGGACGCTTCAGGAAAAGTTGCTATCTCCCCGCATCCTACACTTCACAGAGGGCGAGCTAAGTTGGGAGTGCGCCTCTTCGTCCCGGTGCGAATGCCGTGATCGTCACCCCATTCAATACATATACGGCGTGGTCCGGCCGCAACAGCTCGAGAGTGCCGAGGGCTGGAAGAAGATCACGGAGGAGTACACAAGGCGGCACCTGACGTATGCAACAGACAGGCTGGCCGCCCTGGCCGGACTTGCCGCCCAGGCGCAGACCTTCCGCCCGGGGGTTCGATACCTAAGCGGGCTCTGGGAATACGACCTGCCGTACTGCCTGTGGTGGAAAACCGAGGATCCAGATTCTTGCAACCGGATCCAGCCTACGGTTGCACCGTCATGGTCCTGGGCGTGCCTGGTCGGGGAGGTCGAGAACTGGCAGGGCCAGAAACACCATAGCCAGCTTGGAGATATCGTGGTCGACTACCCAGCCTCGGAGGCGAATCCATACGGGTCCTTGCCGGCTGGCCGACGGGCGACCCTGACGGCCACCGCAAGTTTGTGCGACTGCCGTGTCGTGATGCTGGATCGTACTACCTACTCCAACCTCCACGCGATTCTCAAGATCGAGGGGGAATGTCCTGGTGAGGAGACCGCTTCTGTCGAGGGGTGGCTCTACCCGGACACGAGAGAGGACACTGAGAGCCTGGAAGCTGGAGGGCGGGCGGTGTTGATGGATGTCGCTGACTGTGATCTCTATATCGTCTTGCGCAGGCTCGGGGGGTGCGACTGTACATTCCAGCGCATAGGGCTCTACAAGACGTATTTCGGCGACGTTATACGTCTGGGGAAGTGCACGAGGAAGCGTATCACGGTCATCTGAGCTCCTCACCCCCCTGGCGCACGCATGTGAGTGACGTGACAATGGGACTGGCTGGCCGGGGTAGAGGTAGACATGGATTTTGGACCTTGCTGTATGTCAGGCCAGGATAGGTGGAACTGGTGATCTTTGGTCGGAGTTTGGTAAGTAAAAGGGGTTATTATGTATAGCGTACGGGTGGGCCCAGGGACACTTCACTTATTGCATATTGTAAATTCGGGTGTAAGACATATAAAGGGGCATATCGCTATATCTATGTCGCCATCCCGCGACTCGCTTGCTTCATTGCCGATGCCGGGGCGGACCCACAACCGCACATAGCTCCGTGAGTCGTGACCCATGCCGAACCTCACTCACTCCGCTTTGGCAGCGGGAGTCAGTCGGTGATAAGAAGGGGAGTCTGAGCGACAGGCATACCTTCACTTCCAGCTGTTGCTTCCAAATCAACTCAATTGCTCCCCTGTAGACCTCATGCGGTCACTCGTTGGATCAGCCGGCAGCTTACTTGGTAGAAGCTTTACACAAACACTCCGCAAACCGACAACATCGTGTGCATTTCATACAGCGATGTCGCTGAGCGAGAAGATGAAGCCCGCGGCTCGTGTCGCGGGTCGGAAACAAGATGTCTGGTGAGCGGCCGCATAGATAAACACATTCCCGCATGCCAGAGGGCCATCATACTAACACGGTCTCCAAGGTCCATCATCAATGAAGCTGCCGCTGCATCCCCCGTGCAGCCCATCGTGAACATGGGTCAGGGCTTCTTCGGGTACAACCCGCCCAAGTTCATCCTTGACGCGGCCAAGGAGGCCCTGGACCGCGTGGACTGCAACCAGTACTCGCCCACCAAGGGCCGGCCGCGCCTCAAGCAGGCCATCGCGGACGCCTACTCGCCGCACTGGGGCCGGAAGCTGGACCCGGAGACGGAGGTGACCATCACGACGGGGGCCAACGAGGGCATGCTGAGCGCCTTCATGGCCTTCATCGAGCCGGGCGACGAGGTCATCATCTTCGAGCCCTTCTTCGACCAGTACATCAGCAACATCGAGATGCCCGGCGGCAAGATCGTCTACGTGCCCATGCACCCGCCCCAGGAGGGCGCGTCCAGGACGTGCTCGGCCGCCGAGTGGACCGTCGACTTTGACGAGCTCGAGAGGGCCGTGACGCCCCGCACCAAGATGATGGTCATCAACACGCCGCACAACCCCGTCGGAAAGGTCTTCTCCCGCGCCGAGCTCGAGCGCATCGCGGATATCTGCCTCAAGAACAACATCATCATCCTGTCCGACGAGGTCTACGACCGCCTGTACTACGTGCCCTTCACCCGGATCGCCACCCTGTCGCCCGAGGTCGAGAAGATCACACTGACCGTCGGGTCTGCGGGCAAGAACTTCTACGCCACGGGCTGGCGGGTGGGCTGGCTCATGGGCCCGGCGGAGTTGATCCAGTACGTGTCTGCTGCGCACACGCGGATATGTTACTCTTCGGTGTCGCCGCTGCAGGAGGCTTGTGCAGTTGGTAAGTGATACAGAATGCCTGTTGTATAAACATGACGAAGACCCTAATCACTGACTTTCTTCCTCCCCGACAACAGGCTTCGAGAAGGCCGAGGCCGAGGGCTTCTGGGACGACTGCGTGGCGGACATGAAGGGCCGGATGGCGCGGTTCACCGCCGTCTTCGACGAGCTCGGCCTGCCGTACTCGGAGCCCGAGGGCGGCTACTTCGTCATGGCCAACATGGCCAAGGTGAGGCTGCCCGAGGGCTACCCGTTCCCGGCGCACGTGGCCGGCCGGCCCCGCGACTTCAAGCTCGCCTGGTTCCTGATCCAGGAGGTGGGCGTGGCGGCCATCCCGCCGACCGAGTTCTACACCGACGCCAACTGCCGCATCGCCGAGGACTACCTGCGCTTCGCCGTGTGCAAGCCGGACGACGTGCTGGAGACGGCCAAGGAGAGGCTGAGGGGGCTGAGGAAGTATATTCAGGAGTAGGGTAGGGTTTGCCTTTTTGGGAGGGGGCGAGGGGCCAGAATAACAATCAACTAACAATTCCTTGGCTCTCTTGCGGCTGAGCTAGTGGTGTGTATACTCTTATGTTCTCGCAATACCTCATAGAGACCCTTGCGGGCATGCTTCCTATGCCATCGTCCTACCTACAAGAGTGCAATCAACTTCCATGCCGGATGCGCTGCTATCCATGCCGACTCTTCGATCTCGGCAACGTTTACACGATATGCGACGCCATCCTCCCAATGGATTTGTATGGCTAGAACTTTTGGAGATCGAGTGTTGTCTGACAAGTATGAAGGCATTTTTTGCTTTTTGCGTCCAATTGCCACGAACTCTTGTGGGCCATAGGTGGCCCGAGATGTAGCTCTGCTCAAGTACCTAGCTGTCCCGCACTCGGGATTCTTGATCCGAGGCCAGTCCCAAGTATTCGTCGAATATTCGACTACGAATGAGGCTGAAGACGCCCAGAAGAAGAGAATGTGGCCATCTGGTATACGTTGGAGCTTGGATGCTGTCAAATCAGGGCATTCTCTTTCAACATCGCCCCGAGTCACACGGGCTCGGTCGCTTCGCAAAAAGCTGTGGTGCTTGGAATTTGCAAGATCTTTGACGCTTATTTTCTTGATGGAATCTGCCAAATTTCCAAAGTCCGCGCAGTCTTTGAGATCATACTCGTCATCTTCATGGACTGGGCGGAAGTCAAGAGGTAGGCCTTGATGCTCATAGCAACGGATCCAAGGAGTGATGCTGTACATCCATTAGTATTGTTAGGCAACTCCATCTCAGTCACTGGCTTGTTGAGCGGGGGGGGGGGATCAGTCTCCGACTCACCATTCGAAGTTGTAGTCACTGATGCACATCCTTAGATCTCCAACCCAACTCATCCAGGACCAGCTTGGCAATATAACGTATTGGTCTAGTGAATTCATTTCACCGGTCATGCTTTCCGTGCGACGGTGCATACCATCCCCCCATAATAAGGATATTTCGAATCGAGATCGGGGGTGGCCCCAATGGAAGGCTTCACCGTACATCCGTTCAAAAGCCTTCACTACGCCTTGGAAAGCATCATGGACGTCTCCCTGGAAACCAAAATTGCGCCTGCTGAATGTACGAGCCGCAGTTGCAAACCTGTCCCAGACTGCTTGCTGGCTGAAAGTGGCTCGGGCTAGCGGCCCATCGATGGTCTTCCAAGACAGTGGGCTTCCGCGATTTCCATATAGTTCAAGCCGGAGAGGTATAGTCGAGTCGGCCTCGTCGTATACTTCTAGATGCTCGAATTTAGACTCCTCGCAGAAAATGGCACCATCGCAGACCCAAGATACCTGCTCTTTGGTAAAAATGAGACAGCGACGAGACAGGGCGCGCTCCTGAAATGTCCACCCTCTGCTGTTCCAATAACTGGAATCAAGTTCGGTATTATCCCAGTATGAGGCTTTGTCCTTGCCGTTCCATGTGGGTGGAGATTCACATGTCGTAATCAATGCCATGCCCGAGTTGTTGATCTTGTTCCGAGGTATGACTTCCACCACTCGCTGTTTCCGACGAGAGCCGCGCCGGATGCCTGACAAGCCAGCATTGGCATCTTCGCCGGACGCTGCAATGATTGTGAGGAAAGCTTGCCGATATATTGTACCCATATTACTGAGTTGGTACGTCCTGTCTGCTTTGTCGCTGTCATGTTGGCCTTGTCGAACGCACAGAGCATCAACCCAGAGATACTCGATTCCTAACTCTCGGGCTACATATATGGCATCCTTGATTGTGTTCGGTAATCTCGCATGTTCCAGTGAATTTTCGACTCGGAATTCGCCTTCGTTGTCTTTTTCAAGCTTGACTTGTTTAGCGTCACCCCATGTATAACTCAGAGCCGCATATTTGATTTGGTTGAGGTTGACCCAATTGTGTTCGGTTATATTGTTCCTCCTCACATCAATGAATCGTACAAGCCTTTCTGTATATGGGTTTCTAGAAGATGTAAGCAATAGTCTAATAGTTGGCAAGTTATAGAGGCACTCACAAGTCACAAGGGCGTGGTTGGTCAGGCATCCAATGATGGTCATCATAACAGCAGCTCATTTTATGAGCCGTATTACAGATTGTAATCCAAGACCGTAAGAGATCCAGGTTGACGGTGCCTGGGCGTTTTCTGCCTCCGAACAACATGCGCGGATCATCAGCTCCGGCCTGTGGAGAGGAATTTGATTGCACAACCTTGTCAATATAGCAAGCTTGCGCAACATTGCGGTATATGTCTGATATTTCGTTTTCCTCAATTGATTGGCCGTTTACTTTGATACCCTCGGACTCTATATGCAAGTCGAGTCGCCGCAGGAATGACTGCGCGTCGGGGCAATAATTTATGCCCCTGTCGCTGATCGACTCTGTAACAACGATAAATTCTTTAACCTCCGCGGAAAGCTCGATGTCGTTCGAAGATCGTATACTCTTCAAACCTTGGAATCCTCCCCGCTTCTTGATGACGTGGTAAAAGAGCCTACACAGGCCACAATGCTCTTTGTCTTTGCGGATTCTGCGCAGGGATCCAAGGTCTGTTGGGCTTGATTCAACAAGTAAAACCTTGGGAGATCGCTTGTTCTTGACTGCTTGTCCTAAAGCCTTGGTAGATCGCTTGTTCTCGGCTTCTTGTCGTGCTTTGATTATGTCCGATGATGTTGGGCAGGAAAGCCGGGAGAAAGGGATTTCCCGGCAGTAGTCGCATAGACTAGCCATGGTTGATTCATTGTTGAGAAGAATTGCACAGGTCGAGAGTTGTAGTCCAGCTGAAAGTCTAAGGAAGAAGGCTGTTGGCCCTTAAGGACTTCTTAAAGTAATGTGTACATCATGTGACTTGCAGATAAGCGAACCAATGAACCGAAAGTGCACTTCTGGTAGGGGCTTAGTACTTAGGTATTTGACGGCATATACTAGTATATGCATGTGTATGTACTGTTCTTAGAAAAAATCTGCATTGCAAATTCCGATGCGAGTCGGTATAATTTCGGTGATAAGTTGTAGTCCCCCCAGTTGCGTGTTCATACAATGCACCCAGAAATGGTAGTCCTTATAGGCTCATGGTGGTTCCCTCAGCGAGAAGACGGAGCAGGTCCCAATGTCTGCGTTTGACACGCAGTGGCTCAAGTCAACAGAGAACCCACTGCAGTCCATAGTCCTCCTTTAATATCAGTTCTGTGGTGGTGTTGTTGATTAAATCAAAGCTATGTTAGGCAAAGCTCACTTAGCCCACAAACGTAGATAGCCTGCCTTGGATCTCTTCTGGGCAACAGCGCCTCTCCCTTATCGCCTCAAAGTCATTATTTCCAGCAGCCTGGAAGGTGTCCATGCCCTTTCGCTTGACAAGATGTATGGGCAGTCCAGTATTTAACAAATTGATATCGAGAAGAGCAATGTGCATGAGGCGGTGGGAGCAATTCTAGGTCAAGGAATAACTGGAAGTGGCTTTGTGGGTAGGACTTTGGTGTCGACTACAAGGAAGTGACCAAAGTTGATAACATCCTAGAATAGATGGACTCAGTGAAGGTCAGCGGCTGTGTGTTTGTTTAGGCGGAAGTATGGGCAGAGGCCCCTCTGA
Source organism: Cytospora piceae (assembly GCA_016508685.1). Classification (NCBI taxonomy): domain Eukaryota; kingdom Fungi; phylum Ascomycota; class Sordariomycetes; order Diaporthales; family Cytosporaceae; genus Cytospora; species Cytospora piceae. The sequence continues at coordinate 1,098,273 of JADMLE010000010.1, read as the reverse complement.
TATTCTTTTAAGTGAGGGTCGATTCGACAGGGGAGCGACCCTCACCTTGATGTCGACCACACTAAGGCCTACAGGGACCTTCGACCTTCTTTTTGCCGTCGTTAACAACCAACTTCAACCTTTGCAGCACAGCACAGCACAGCACAGCACAGCACAGCATAGCACAGAAAAATCTGCCTTTGGTCTGACGACGACCGCTGTGAGTTTTCAATCTATTCGTAAATTATACCGTCGACATCTCTAACAACGAGGACCATCTCCGCTCATATAGCCTCCATCTATATGCTCGCTTGTTTGTTTATGTGCTGTGGCGCGCCGCCCTCACATCGGAGCCTCCTGCGCCTGCGCCTGTGCAATTCTCATTCTCTTTCTGACAGAACTAGACACTGGAGCTGACAATTGTATCAATTCCTTGCAGTCATCTGTCGATCAAAACAACCTACCGTCTGGCCATCGATAAAGCTTGTAAGCCTTGAAGCCGTCAATATGAATTCCTCCAGAGTAGATAGGAGACACTAACACGATGTGCTCCAGAACATGGCCGCTCAAACATCATATCCTCACCGTGTCTTCCCAGATTACATATACATCAACTGGGAGGGCTACATGAGGACAGCAGATCCGTTCTGGGAGGCCAATCGCCCAGCAACCTCATGCATGTACCAGGCACGCGTCAACACCCAAGGCCAGGTTAACACCACCCATAGGATGCAGAAATGGCTCCATGAGCTGCCAGAGCCAGAGCCAGAACCTCAACCGCCAGAGAGGGGTGTCCAGAACATCAGATCGCGTTCACTGTCTGCACCCACCCCTCAGCCTGAACATACCCCTCGTCCTGCTGCTTCTCCCACCCCCGGAGTAGCCAACCAGTCACCAATCAGGCGCTTCCACCACCCCAACCCACTAGCCCAGCACCCAGTACAGGTGGAGGAGCTTCCACCACCTTTTAAGATCCCCCAGAGGAAGTCTTCCCTCCAGCACACCTTGAGAGTTCCGCAGCTGAACCCTCCTCCATACACCTCAGCCCACCAACAAAGCGACCTTGTCCAAGGGATTCAGCAGATCCAGCTTGGCGAGCCGGTGGAATTCAGAGGAACAAGGAAGCTTGAGGACTCACTCGACAAAGGAACTGACACCACCCAGCTTTGCAACGACCTCGAAATGGCTGACCTTCAGCAAGCCACGACCGATTCTCGCTCTGCGAGCGCTTCCAAGCGTCACACCGTTCAGTTCGGAGAGATGCTAGAGGGTCTCAAGGGACATCTCCCCATGGACGACATCAAGAAGCACGATCGTTCGGAGGTGAGTGACCCTACGATGGCCCGATAAGGCAAATGAAAAAGAGCAGGGGATTGATGATTGGAAACTGACCACATCCTGACCATTACCACACAGAGCACCACCTTGGGCGACAGCCAGCCGCCCCAGAAGCGCCAGAGAGGCCGCTTTGAATCCATTCGAACCCGTTTCTCCGTTGTCGGCACTCCCGTCCGCGACAACGCCCAAGATGGACGCAAGAGCAGTGCCTCCACCATGATCCGCGACTTTGGCCAGGCATCCAAGGGCCTCCTTGGCAAGCTGGCCTTCGTCAATTCCAAGAGTCTGTCACCTACCAATCCCATGCGTGATTCTATCTGTGCTTTGACTCCCAGGCTGACCAATAATGCAGAGAACTTGAAGATCCGCGTGGCGTTCATCGGCGACGGCCATTGCGGCAAGACAAACCTGCTCCAGTACGTTCACTTGAAATAACCATCTGACTTGGGAAATGAGGGGCTAACATGCGCAGTCGCTTCACCACTGGAACTTTCCTAGGCGTAGGTTAGTGGATCTCAAATCGAGAAGTAGGATGAAACTGACATTTGGTCAAACAGGAGAACGTCAACGACGGAGTGATCTACACCAGGCATATGGCCGGTCCTGTGGATGTCGACAACTACGAGGTCATCCTGGAGGCTTGGGACGTCTCGGCCCACCTTACCATCTTTCAGACCAACCCCCTGACACTGTCCTATTTCGATGCTACCGTGATCTGCTTCGATGTCACGGACGAGGCCAACCTGGCGTCCGTCGCCGACAAAGTACGTTTTCACAGTCGACATGGGAAAGTGATGGTCAAAGAGATACTGACCCCTTGAGAATAGTGGCAGCACGAAGCCAATGTGTTCACTCCCGGAATCCCCGTCATCCTTGTGGGACTGAAGTCCGACCTTCGCCCCCCCTACCGTACCCTCAAACTTCGCTTTCTGGAGGAGGACGATGACCAGCCACCTGCTGCCACCATTGGCCAGGTACGTCAAGACGACGCGCTTGCGACCTCGGACAGACAAGAAGAGGTTCGAACTAATCTGGCGCAGGGCGAGAGTACTGCTCAGTCGATCAAGGCGGCTGCTTACTTCGAGTGCTCGGCCAGGACCGGAGAGGGCGTCGCGGACCTCCTCGAGTCCATGATCCGCATCAGCATCAGCGGCATTGAGGCCCGGAGAAACAAATCCAAGGCGAAGAAGAAGGCCGGGGCCCGCAAGATGTCCAACTTCTTCCGCAGGAAGTGATGTTGGCGCGCTGCTACGGCAACTAGCCATGGCTGACAGCTTGCATACTCTCGGCTTTCGCCACCGACGATTGGGCTTTTCTGCGTTTCAGTGAACATGGGATCTGATTCAAAGAGCGATGGGACGACATGCCGGGCTGGTAAAGAACCCAGGAGACACCCACTTGACCTCATAATACACCGGGAGCTAGAGCACATTTCGCCTTGCTCCTAGGACACACAGGCTTGGGTAGTCGACTGCTTGTATGAGTTGGTTAAGGGATTTCGGATTCGACATTCGGGAGTTAAGGACACGCAAGGATACGGGGATCGGAAGGCTTGTCGTCAAACGAACATACAGCAAAGGCGAATGTTTGGGGATGGCTGGTATTGCCACTTGCCCCTCGTGTCAATTGCGAGGTGCGGCCTCTGTTTGCATCAGAGGCTCATCTAACTCGTCGAGAAGACCATCGACTGGAGAAATGAAATGAAATTTGGGTCTGTAATAGTTGTTCTCGGGATTGATGATGGGTGACAAGCTCAAGTTGACCATGATTCTCGTTACACTGCATAGTGATGTTCAAAGACGTCGTCCCGTAAACTCGATACACCAGCACCGATACATGCATATCAGCCTTATCTTATCAGCACAATTGCCGATAAGCGTCATCACTTACCTCGGCAGCCTCACAAGCAACATATCACACACCTCAAGGTAAACACCCACCTTAAAAGAGGAAGACCTCTACAACCAACCCTCCCATCACCGATGAGGATACCGTTCGATGCAATAGTTCCAAGATGACCGGAGGTGGCAGTTCCTCCTCCTCCTCCTCATCCTCCCCTCATACAAACGCACGCCAACCTTTCCTCCCACCCCTGAACATCCCATCTTCTACCCACAATGGCCTCCCGGCGGCAACACCAAAACCACCGCCACCACCACAGCAACAACAACACTACACACCACCCCTCCTCCTAACAGTCCGCTTCTCCACCTCCATCCCCGACCTCCTCCTAGACATCCCCTACCCCAGGAGGACCACCGTCGCGGCCCTCAAGCACCTCATCCGCTCGCGCCTGGAGCAGCCCAACTCCCAGCGCCGCCTGCGCTTCATCCACGGCGGCAAGATCCTGCCCGACAATGCAGTCCTGGCCGCGGTCCTCAAGGCCTTGCCGCCGCCGCCGACCGGCCCCGCGCCGTCCACGAGGGACGATACCCCCAAGGGCAAGGGCAAGGGGAAGGCCGTGGAGGGGCCCGGGGGTGCGGGCCAGCAGAGGGTCTACGTCAACTGCAGCATAGGCGACCTCCTCACGGACGCGGAGCTGGACGAGGAGAGGAAGAAGGCGGAGGAGCCCGCGCCGGAACAATCACAACAGCAAGCGCCGCCGCCACCGCTGTCCAGCCCGTTCCAGCCCGGGAGCAGTCGGCACTCGCCCGGGCTCCTCGGCGACAGGGGCGCAGGCGGCAGCGCGGCGCCCCGGGGCTTCGACAGGCTCCTCTCGACGGGCTTCACGGCCGCCGAGGTGAACCAGCTCCGGCTGCAGTTCCGGTCGATCCAGGAGGCGCGGCACACGGCGGACACGATGCCGAGCCCGGACACGCTGCGGGGCCTGGAGGACGCGTGGATCGACAACAACAACGACGCCGGGGCGGGGGGCACGGCGGGGGCCGCGGCCGGGCACGCCGGCGACGGGGCGGACGGCGGGGAGGACGGAGGCGGGGCTGTGGCGGCCGGGGAGGAGTTCGGCATCGCGGGGGTGCTGGACATACTGCTCGTGGGAATGCTGGTCGGGTTCGTGTGGCCGCTGGGCGCTGTGGGCTGGCTGGTGCGGGACGAGGAGAAGATATCCAAGCGCATGAGGGTGTTTATGTATCTTGGGTTCGTGTTCAGTCTTCTCATTGGGACTATCCGGGCTATTGGGTGATTGTTCTGTGCCCGTCCCTTTTATTTACATTTCAGATACCCCTCCCATGCGGTGCACTTCCAATGGACGCTGATACAATCCTAATCTATGCCCTGCTGCCCCGACTCCTTCATCCCTGTGAGCCGTTTTACCTGTTGGGAGACCTCACTTATATACGACCGATCTAGGTGATATGTATGGGTGGGGGGAAAAAGCGGGACGCAGCTTGCGTCCCAGATCATTTACATTCCATCCTTACTACCGTGATTATACATGCTAACGTACGCCACCATGGTATTTTCCATCCGTAACTCCTTAAACCCAATCAAAACCGACCCAAGGTGAGAGAGCCAGAACGAATCGGCAAAACCCAAGAAAAGAGATGTCCTCTTATCTAACCTAAAGGTACAAGCTCTGGGCGGCGACAATGTCCCTCTTGACCTTTCCGAGCGACTCGGTGAACTTCTTGCTCAACTCCTCGCTGCCCATGACCTTGCCGGCCTCGGCCATCTGCCGCAGAAGCTCTTCCAGGCGGCGGAAGAGACGGATGAGTGAGCCCTCGTAGGCGTTGGTCATTTTGCTGTTGCAGACATATGTTAGCGTATGTAATTGGTTCAAGAAGGGGAATTGGGCTTTGTTGGGCCCAGAATCTAGAATGAAAACTTACCAAATCTCTGCAAAAGGCCTTCCCTGAGCCCAGGCATACACCGTCTCCATGAGCTGCCACTTGAGGCTCTGGACGTATTCCTCCTCGTTGACGTCCAGCTTGCTCTCCTGGCTGACCTTGGCGATGACCCGCGCCTGGCGCTGGATCTCGCGGTACGGCTTGGCCAGCTCCTCCTTGAGCTCCTGGGTCTCCACCTTCTCGTCGAAGATGAAGACGCTGAGCACCGCGGCGCAGAGCTCCGGGGTCAGCTCGTTGAAGAAGCGGTTGAACAGCAACTCGGACAGGACGAGCTCGTGGCCCTCGGTCGACGAGATCTCGCACGCCACGCGGGCCTTCATCTGCACCACCTCGGCGTCGTTGATGAAGCCGAGGCGACGGAGGACGCGCTTGCGTGACTTGAGCTCGTCGAGCTGGGCGATGGTGTGGGCCTTGGCGATGGCCTTCTTCTTCTCCTTGATCTGGTCGGCCAGGGCAACCTTCTTCGAGTACTGGTCCCAGAGCTCTGGGAGCAGGGGGGAGCCGTGCAGGGGGTTGGAAAGGAGGCGCGACTCGAGGACCTCGATCTTGCGCATGAGCTTCTTGAACGAATCGTCCGTGATGCCCATGTTCTCAATAGGATCCAGGATAGGGATTCCATCAGGGAACCTGCGCTTGGCCTCCTCCAAGTTCTTGCCGCAGTGGCCCATCTCCTGTTCCGAACGGAGGTCTCCCTTAACAAAGAGCCGAAGCTGACCAAACGCCTTGACACAGTTGAGGAGCACAGGCACGACTTCGTATCTGCAGAACTTGGACTTGCTCTCCACGAATGGGCGGATACCGGGCGGCATGACACCGCTGGTCGGCTGGATGCGCTTGACACTATCGCTGTCTCCGTCCAAGCGCAGCAGAACATCGATGAAGATGGACTCTTGAGGAGCATGTGGTGGCTCGCCGACCTTGGGTGAGCGGCGAGGGATGAAGTTGATAATAACACCCCAGTCAAAGTCCTCTCCGCTTGGCGTCTTGATCTGGACGAGCCGACCAGGCTGCAGGAACTCGGTACAGTAATTCGGGTGCTGGATGACCGCAACCATATCCTTCGTGTAATCCTCAATCTGGTTACGCAGGTTGTAGTACTCCTTAACGGTGTTCTCATCAGGAATGACCATGTTGTCCCTCTCCTGCTGCAGTGCAATGAGGTCTTTCTCCAACCCAGGGACACTGGCCGCGTTCTGGAATTGGTAGAAGCACCTCTCGAGCATAAACTCTGGGGAAATGGTCTCAATACGCTGCAAGTTCAGAACCATATTGTAGCCCAAGTAGAATGCCGAGTTGAGCTTGTCCTGCGGACCAGAGACAATGTCCTTTGCCGTGTCCGGCTCGAGCTTGTCGTCAACCATCATGATGACAATACCCCGGTCATCGAGACCACGACGTCCTGCACGACCCGACATCTGGATGTACTCACCCGTGGTCAGCGGGCGTTGCCTGGTTCCGTCGAACTTCATCACTGATGTGAAAACAACTGTTCTGGCAGGCATGTTCAAACCAATAGAGAAGGTTTCGGTGGCAAAGAGGGCCTTGATCAGGCCTTCCTGGAACAAGATCTCAATGGTCTCCTTCAAGATAGGCAGCAAGCCCGAGTGATGGACACCAATACCCTTCTCCAAAAGAGGAAGGATGTGTGTTATTTGTGGCAGCGTCCGGTCCTCCTCTGACAGCTGGTTGATGGCGCTTGTGAACACCTCTCGGACCAGCTGCTTCTCGGAGGCATTGTTGAACGTCATGTGAGAGATGGCCAGGGCCATGGCCTCACAGTCGCGCTTGCTGAAGTTGAAAATAATGACAGGGTGGAACATCTTCTTCATGATCATCTTGACGATCTTAGAGATGTCTGACTGCGAATCTGCTGCCTTGCCACCCTTGTTCGTCTTCTTGTTCTTGCCGGTACCCTTCCTGGCTGCGGTGGGGTCTGATGGATCCGCACCCTTCTTGTTTTCGATAAGTGTCATTGCCGTGTTGAAGTTGTGCTCCTTGAAGTTGCCCTTCTCGTCGACAATGAGGAAGATACCCTCGCCACCGGCTGGGAAGAAGTAGTTTTGTAGAGGCGTTGGTCGGAAATCGGTGTAGACAACGTGGCATGCCTGGCGATGTATCTTGGCAATCCACTCGGCGAACTGGAAGGCGTTGGGGATGGTCGCAGACAGGAACACATAGCGAACCTTGTCCGGCAGCAGAATGATGGTCTCCTCCCAAACGACACCTCTGCTCTTGTCTCGTAGGTAGTGAATCTCGTCGAAAACGACCCATGCCACCTCACGCATGATCTCGGAGCCACGGTACAGCATGGATCGCAGAATCTCCGTCGTCATGACCAAACAACTTGCAGTCGGGTTGATGGTAACATCTCCGGTCATCAGGCCCACATCTCCAAACTCGGCCTGGAAATCTCGGTATTTTTGGTTGCTCAACGCCTTGATAGGACTCGTGTAGATGACCCTCTGCTTGTTCTTCAAACACTGGGCGATCGCGTATTCTGCGACCACCGTCTTTCCGGCACTGGTATGCGCCGAGACCAGAACAGACTCATCCCTCTCGATCGAGGCCACAGACAAGCTCTGGAAAGGGTCGAGCTTGAAGCTGTAGGTCCTCGCGGGCTCCTTGGGGGGCTTGTGCTGAGACAGGGGAACGTATTCGGTGTCCAGGTCCGGCGGTAATGCGACCTGGTGCTGAATGTTATGCGCAAGGGTCAGGGCCTCGTCGCCCTTGGCGGGCGCGAAACCAGCGGCAGCGGCGACTTGTCTCGACTCGGCGGTGGTGAATGTGTCGGCCATGACGGGGTCTGCCTCGTCCTGCTTCTTTCGTCGTTTCGAGTCCTGGGGGGTCTCCGCGTTCTGCTCCGAACCTTCCTCGTCACCTGAGGCCTCGTCACCGTCTGCCATGTCGACATCGGCATCCGTGCCATTTTTCATGTGACCATCTGCCTTGCGCTTCTTGCTCTTGTCTGTCTTCTCTTTCCTCTCTTTCCTTGGGGTCACCTGAGCGGGCTCGGCCTCCCTTGGGACCGTAGCACCAGCGGGTGCGTCGAAAACATCAAAGAGCTCGTCCATGTTGGGCAGCGGGTGGACTAATATCTAACGGCGGGATGGGTGGTCGTGAGTACCCTTCCTGTTGCGTCCGTCGATGGGTCGCTAACAACTTGGGGGTCCCCGCGAAGAAACAAGAAAGCGAAACAGTAAACAGGTACTGTTAAGTTGAAGCCAGTTTGGCAGGTGTTCGATGCGACTCTGCAATCGAAGACAGCTCTGGGGGTTTGGGGGAGCTCGGTGGGGGAGCTTGGAAGTTGGGCCGGGCAGCAAACGACGAACGACAAACGACAAACGCTGCGAAATTCGATCACTCTAATGAGGCGAGATCCTCAACTTTTTCAGTGGATTTGTCGATAAGAAGCCGATAACAGGGGGCGGGTGGAGTGGGCGTCTTAACCATGCCTAACTCCAAGGCAAGGATTGGTTCTAGTAACTAGTCAGTGCCTTGGATGTCAGGCCTCAAATTGCAATCCCTCCGGCAGCTTGGAGCTTTCTCCTACCACGTGAATTCAAGGTTTCAATCTCCCAACGTCACAGCATAAAACCACAATCCTCTAGACACCGCAACAGCACAGTCAAGGTGAGCTCACACGTCCCTTTGAAGCGCCCAATCGATGTGACAGGAACTAATTGCCCCCCTCAGATGTTCTCCCGCGCCGCTATCCGCACCGCCACCCAGGCCGCTGGCCGCCGAGGCTTCCACTCTACCCGATCCCAGATGTCCTCGCCCTACCACTACGCCGAGGGTCCTTACACCAACATTCCCTTCAACCCCAAGAAGAAGACCTTCCCCATCCTGTTCTGGGGATACGCCATCACTGGATTCGGTGCCCCCTTTGCCATTGCCGGTGCGTCATATCCGAGTATGGAAGATGGAGTAATGCGTTGGCTGACAGTTTCATCTCGTAGCTTGGCAAACCTACAAGCCCCGCACGTAAACTGCGACCCTCAATGGTCTTGCAGTTGTGGGCTTGTACATAACGATGACGGGATGGGGTTTGGACCGGGGAGACGAGGTGTTGGTGCATGGATAGATTCCACGATAGACGTATTCAGCAATCGAGTTTTCTTGGGTCTTCATTCCGTTTCACCTCTAGATGCGCCAGACCGACCCCTCTTTTGTGACCAGCAGAGCGGAGTCATTTCGAAAATTCGATGCTGTACGGCCTCGGCGCCTCGAGATTATGCAGACAGATCTTCCGGCATTGTCAGATGGTAAAGCAAGGCCAATTAGAAACTTGATCATGCGATAGACTTGGGGTAAGCAGAGTACTGGGGTTTACTGGGTTCCTAAGGCGATTCATGGGAGTATATGTTCAATAGTGGACTACTATTGCCCTGTATTCATGTAAGGGCTACCCCAGGGAAGCACAGGTAAACACGCCCAATCTCGACAATGACCGACCCGGATAGTTCTCTGATCAGTTCCACCCAGTAGTCACCCCTACTAGGTTCCTTTTCCTTCTCTTACGGTTCGCCATTCATCGGTGTCTAGACAACATAGAAACTAGGACTGTGGGGGGGGGGGGTACAAGTATGCGTGAGGGTGCCGTCATCAGGGCCCTTCAACACTGCTTCTGGCAGATATCAAAGTTCCTCGGAATAAGTCGACCAACTGCTCATATCATGTCTCATATTTGCTCAAGTGGTATCATCAGTGTATAAATACATAGCTTACAAGCTCGCTCGCTCAGTGGTAGTCCCAAGACCCCGCTTTCCCGAACATACCTACATCCCTATATATCCGGGATTTCTTATTCTTATCATCCTTGAACAGGTCAACCAGGAAGTCCTCGAAATACTCCATATCCTCCACATCAAAGTCCTCATCGCACCTAGGCTTCAGCTGGGCCCACACCTCCCACACCCTATCCTCGGTCCCGCACGTCCGAAACGCCCGCAGGATCCACTTCGCCATCCAGACGTTGACGTATAGCCCATGCGCATTCTCCTCAAGCGCCTGTGCGAACGCCTTCCACACGTTGTCGAGCCGCTCCGGGCTCCAGGCCTGACCCCGGGGCCCGCCATAGAGGGCGAAGCCTTTGAACAGGGCGAGGAAGACGGAGCCGTGCAATGGGATGTGGAACCAATTCATGTCGTCGAGGTAGTATGCGACCTTGTCTAACGCGGACATCTTGACCGCATAGTGGTTCAGGAGGATGCGGTACGTCTGGATGTCGGGCACGATGGGCGAGAGCTTCTGAAACTGGCGTCGCAGGTCCGAGTCCTCCTTGGAGATCTTGGCGAAGGCCATCAGCGTCTTGGTGATGGCTTTGTCGTTCATGTAGTTGCGGTAGGGCATGGCCGGGGCACGCTCATGCGCGGCCTTCATGCGCTGGTAGACGCGTTCCGCGGCGTACTCCTCGCCGCAGCGAAAGAAGCCCGCAATCACGCAGTTGAGAACGGTCGAATCAATCATCTCGCCATCTTCGACCATCTCCCTGTAGGCAGCCCGGATGCCGTCACTGTCCATCTTCAGTCCAAAGAAGTGGATAAGGCTGACATGATGGTACCTGTTGAACTTCAGGCCACGCTTAGCCATTTCACTGTAGAGCATTTCCGACAGTACGAAGTTCCCAGCCTTGGATGCGACATCGAAAAGGATGTTGAATGTGACCGCGTTGCCTCTGATGCCGGCATCCTGCTCCATTTCTTTCCATAGCTTCAACGTTGCTGCTGCCTCGGTTTCTGTCGAGTGACCGACATACCGAGCCGCAAATGACAGGGCAGCATTCCATTCCGGCCGAGTAAGGCGGAGACCGCTGCCCTGGATGTCTGCAACCACGGCAAAATATCGCAACATGGACTTTGAATTTTTCTCCTCCCGTCCTAGGCATTTCATAAAACCGTGACGTATTTTCGCGTGGAGATAGGACATGCGCGGCTCGGGGAGATCTTGATACAGCTGATAGACATAATCGATGTCTGTCTTGTACGGGTTCCTCAAGCGACGCTGTATTGCGCGCCAGAGTTTGGCCAAAGTTTGCTGCTCGTGGTCCCCTCCTTCCCTGACCTCGTAGAATGAAGGGAACTCCTTATCGTCTGAACGGTCCGAGACAACTAGCTCGGGTCCATCTGGTTGCGCATAGCCTCGCATGTACGGATCTCTCATGAGCTCAAGGTGTTCGCCGAGCGAGGCGTGTTCACTTTGTTCAACCAGGGACAGCAGATTGTGCTTGTTCATGCCAGGGACATGTCTGGTATCTTCTCCTTCACCCTCCTCGCCGCTCGAATGACTCCATCTCTTCGCCGAAGGAACCGAGAGCCTGAACTTCCCTTCACCAGTTCTTGCAGTATATCGAAATGGGTTCAGTAGAGCTGGGGGCGGAATCCACGAAGAGAAGAATTGAGACTCGGCTGAGGCGTGGTGTGGGCCAATTCGGCGTTGACCGCGCTGCTGGACCAGGCATGGTCGCAATTGATATCCATTTGCGGTCCTCGCTCGTTTTCCGAGATATGTATTAGACCAGACGCCTCGTCTGTTTGGGATTATTGCGTCGCGTAAGGACCATTCAATTCGACTGGGGATTTTCATGAGCTGTCCCACATCATGGCTCCGATACCTGTGTTGTCGGTCCCTGAAAACGAGCGTGGCGGTGCGAATCGTGCGAGTCGTGTGTGGGTGGAAAGGTGGAGGAGAGGGAATTAGAGGGAGCGGGAGCTACGAGTACAGTATGGGGAAGGGAGGTTTGGATCTGGGGAAACCTTGGAAGCTTGGAAATGCAAAGCTCTTCAGGAGCTCGTCCCGGGCAGGCTTTAGGTGGAGCTTTGGTGGGCTTATCGCTGCCGGGAGCTGTCCGATAACGCCCAGCCGATCATCGCGCCGAATTTTTGGGACCTTTGAATGTCGACTGCAGCCGTCGCGTGCGATACGGGAAGTACTCACACAATCGTCCAAGTGCCTTTAACGGGTTATCGTCTAACACATTCACGACCCAATAACGACTCAATTGGACAGCTGAGAATCCACTCAAGCTCAAACCATCCGCAGCGCCCAAGATGGGCCGTTCCTTCCGGCCCCAACGGGTCTTCCAAAGGGCCAAAATCAACCTCTCCATACCGCGCAACGAAGGCCCCCGAGCTGTGCCACCAGTATGGCTCAAGGTCATCGAGAGGATACCACCATCCGAGATCTTGACGCGCCCCAAGCCCACATCACACCACGAGCCGGACCCGAGGCAGCGGAACCCAAGGAACATCTTCAAGCCCCAGCGCATCACATACCCGGAGGACGACCTGCGGACCACCTTCTTCAAGGACCACCCTTGGGAGCTGGCGCGGCCAAAGGTGGTGGTTGAGCTTGATGGAAAGGACGGCAGATATGTGGATTGGAGCAAGGGCTTGAGGCAGCCGGGCATGACGGTGTCGGGTGAATCGTGAGTACCGGTACCAGGGGCGTCGCGGGCCACGTACTGAGCTAACTGTGTAACAGCGTTGTTCAGCGACAGTTATGGCTGATGGACAACACGGAAAACATGACGAAGGAGCAGGCCTACGACATAGCGCGCAAAGAGTTCTACAGCATACGGCAACAGGAGGATATCCAGAGGAGGGTCGCCCAAGAGGAGGCCCGTATGGTGGGAGGATACTTTGGCAAGACAAGGCTACAAGTCAGCATGGAGCTTGAGGATGTTATGTACGAGAAGTGGAAGAAGTGGGCGGAGGGCGAGGCTCTCAAGCTTCAAGCTGAGCGTGAGTCGGCATATGCCAACTTTGGCAACGAAGACAACGTGAACGCCGCTTCCGTTGGTAACGATGATAGTGAGCGTATACATTGAGCTCGAAAGATCTGAATTGTACAAATTAGTCTCTATCCAAGGGAGCAGCGATGCTGCTGTCCATGTAAATTTATAAATGAGCTCCTGGGGTGATGGCGAGGAGACGCGATCTAAAATGATACTCCTGGATTTTGATTCCGTCGTCACTCCTCCTAGTTGACGCCAGGCTTCCGTTTGCTGGCTTTGGCCCATGTTGCATTGACGTTACCAATGTTAGGCTTGCCCACAATTCTGGATAGTGTTTCAGACTGGACTACAAACAGATCAGTGATACCAGTCCAATAGAACAGCTTCCCAGTAAGTCCAAGCTCGTGAGTCCTAGCCCACGTCTCAACAAATATGATCTTGAGCCTGTCCTGTGGAGCAAGGTACAGGACCTTGAGAATGTGAGCCATGAGACCGACTATGAAGCCTGTTCCTGGCCCGTTGGTGACGATGACATGAGGAAATTTGAAGTGGGCAGCATTTAGCTTGCCAATTCGCTGAGCAGGTACCTCAGTCAAGGCAGCCAGGATGTCAAGGGCGCACCTCAGGGAGGAGTAGGCTGATGAGAGATACGTTTGGTGGACCTTTCGCGCTCGGGTGACAATGAAGGTGTCGTATGTACCCCCACTGCCATCGGGGCAAGACCTGTGGATCTGGTTCTCGAGGGCTTCCTGCCGCGTCTGCGATGGTTCATCTCCATGGGTGATGATGTACCGGCGATGTTGGTTCTGGTTGGCTTTGAAACTCAACTTGATCAAGGCTAACATCTCGGTGGTGTGACCTCCAGAGCCCATGACATAGAGGTAGGAGACAGCTTGAAGGTGTGAGAGGTCTGGTCCAGGTTTGTGCATTCCGGCCTCGACATCCACCGGCTTGGGCCTTCTCAATATATAGAAGTGCCGCGTCTGAATTGGCAAAGTTGTCAGGGGCAGAACACTATTGATTGTGTTTCGACGGTGGACTTACCACAACCAACAGGCCAAGGGTAGTAGCTGCACTCAGAGTCGTGGCAATGCCCAGACTGTGGAGAGACAGAGTTGTGCCTCCTGCCAACAGCAGTGCAGTGAATGCGATACAGAGGCCGTAGAGACTCACATCACTAGAGGAGTCAGCCAAGTAAACTGGTGTGGCTCATACGGACCTACTTCGCCGTCACTAGGGTTGACAAACCGGCCAGGCTTCTCCTTCCCCCCATCACTGCTTCTGTTAACTGGTAGTCTTGGTGGTGCCATCTTGAACTTTGGGACCTGGAGTCAAATTCCAAGCTTAAAGCGTCGCAATAGCACGTCCCAGCCCGAAGAACCCAAAAGAAGCTGACAGTCTGCACAAATAGTCCGTCAGTTTGCTTCACGCCGTATTGAACTCGAGGGGACTCTTACGGACCTTGACAACTGCCGCTGCTGTGATATCTCGCCGTGGATTCTTCTGAGAATATGAGGTGATTGTTTTGGACTTGGACTTGAGACATGTACTCTAATCGTATATCTCAAGTCCTTTCATCTAGCAGGCAAATGCTGAAATGAATGCTCAAAGACGTCGAAGACACCAGAAGTCTTGTCGATTGTACTGTGCAAAACAGTGAGACACGGGGCGTTGTCGAGATCCCTGCAAGGAACATTCCAAGCATTCAACGCGATTTACTGGCCCCTGTGCAGCATAACGCCGCTAACCGGAGCCTGCCGGTCATTTGTGGACTCCAAATTTCGAGGACCTTGATGAACCTAGGCCACCTCCAACAAACCTTGGAACCTTCTGATTTCCAAAGCTCGAGCTCTCCAGTGTTTCCCCTCGCCAACAAAGCACGGCAAAGTCAACAAAATGTTTCTGCAAGACGCCACGCCTGCTTGATCTAGATACTCGACTTCTTCCAAATGCTTCATACGATACTGCAATTGCGGTGCCACAATCTTCACAATGGCGCCTGCAAAAAGAAAGACCAACACATACTTGACTTGCTTCTACTGCAACCGCAAGTCCTCGACTCGTTATGACGGTCGCATGCGACAGTTTGATTGTCACAACTGCCAAGCAGCCAACCATCTTGACACTGTAAGTGAATGAGCTTGTCTGCCGTTTCATGAAGCCCAACCTCTAACCTTGGATTGTAGAAGGGCCATATCACAGATCCTCCTGTCGGAAAGACGACGACGACACATGAGACTGCAGCCACCAAATACGCTATCGATCCAACCTCCTCTCCTACACCATTTGCCAGCACCGTCTTCTGCAATAAATGTCTACATAACCAGCACCTTTTCATCGCCTCACTGGCTCAATACCTTCCCGAGGACCCAAAGGACCCGGAGTATATCGAACGAGAAAAAGGATATCACAGGTTCTACCGGGGTCTTATGAAGCGGTATCCTCAAGTCTGTGCCGAGTGTGAGCCCAAGGTCCGGGAGCAGCTCAACAAGGCTGCCTACACCGCGAAGACAGACCATCTGCGTCGCATGCTCGATCGAAGCGCGGAAACCCGAGTACTCACCACCAAGTCCACCGTCAACTACATCTATTCGGCGGGCAAGTTTTTATGGGTTGTATCTCTTCTGCTTCAAATACTGTGGCACGTGTGTCTCATTCACCAAAGAGTCATCGCAAAAAATGACGAGGAAGATCAGACGTCATGGAAGATGCTCTTCGCACGAACTTTCGGCTTTCTCTCTGCCTACCTCCCGGCTCCATATCGGATCGCGAGATGGAGCTTCTGGTCATCTTTGCTCAGCTTCTGGTGGAACCCTAAATGGGTCGAGACCTGGAGGGGCTTTCATAAACACTTGGTCGGATTTGCCAACTACTATCAGCTTCAAGTCCTGATCTTACTTCTCAAGCTCCCGGGATTTCTCAATATTCGACTTCTTCCGGGTACCCATGAGTTGCGACTCGTGGTCCAGGTCACTGCCAATGTATCCATGACGGTACTCATGCTGTGGCTCTATCGTGCCACTCGGAGATCAATACGAGTCGATCACACGCCTCTGTGGACTCAGAAATCTAGTACCATTGGCGCCACTCCAGCGCCTCCTAACAGCGCTCAACCCGAGACATCTGAGTCACGAGAAGACAGCAAGAAGAGCATGGCCGATATTCTTGATGAGATCATGAACACGCCTGCGACGAGTTCCCAGTCTCCAGCCCAGCCCCAGCCCCAGCCTCAACCCGAGTTTATGTCGAAATTCTCCACCCATAACCAATTGGACTACACGCCATCGACCACACAGAGAAGCTCCCACAAACCTGACACTACCCTCGTGGGTCCCAATCCCTTCAGAAACCTGCGAAACAAGCGCCCTCAGACCTCCGGTATTGGCCTTGGTGGCCTCAGCCTTGCAGATTCACCTGGTCCGCAAACCCAACAAATGGTTGATTATTCACCAAGTATGGAATGGACGCCATCTCAGTCACAATATCGAGCTTTCAGCACATACAAACCTGGTCAACCCGAGTCCAGAAAATTCGGTGAAACTCCTACACACGAGACGGCGGGAGCATTCTGGGCGAAGATCCCACCCGCGCCTACCAATCCTGCGCAGCGGATTTTCAACCCGCTCAATGCGCCACGCATCAGAACAAGTCCTCGGACGGCGAAGAACCCGGTTAGCTTTCAAGGGAGTAAGACGCCCGTGTTTAGCCAGCCGCCGGCCAATGCCCCCCCTGCGACCATCTTCGCGAACCCCACATTTCAACCTCCTCAGCCCCAGGACGAGCGAGATTCATTGTCAGAGATGTTCACGAAAAGCTTTACGCTCGATCAGAGCCCCAAGGAGGATGCTGCGGGTGGTCGCCAGCATAACCTGAACCAGCTGGTATCTCAAGCCCACCGTAGCGTCCACACACTCGCTACTGGCCTCAAGTATATGGCATGTGGTCTCTGTGTTGTGGCGTTGGCTTGGGCTTGCCAGTATGCCGTCTCCCATGGATTGCTTGAGTCAGATATCGTGTAACGGGAGATGTCTGTGGTATGAGCGCAGCTACAAGGGAACACACATATGCCCATTAGGATGGCGACGACGGAACAGCATCGACTCACCTATGGGAAGGGCGCCGAGTGAAAGAAACTGTCCAAATAACAGGATGATAGGTTGGGGCGGTCTATGTTTTAGTAAAAGGCTAAATGGAGCCATATACTGTACAGACTCGGAGGCATTGCTTGGCGTCACGGTTGGTTTTGTCTTTTCGGTGTTGAATGGGCAAAGGGCATTGGAAGCATAGCAGCATCAGATACGAGTCACACATGAGGAATGAGAAAGATACCCTACTGTGAGTTGCACTATTGAGAAATCATCCCAGGGATATATCGTCGTGGTAGCAACTCTTAGTTAAAGCGGTCTAGTCTCGTTCTTCTCGGGGAAGAGAAAGGAAATCATGGCTCGGGACGAGCCGTTCTGTCGACCCACGCAAATTGGAGATGTGATCAATGCAAGAAGGGCTGAAGCTTGACGCGAACAAGTCGAACAGGGAACGCGCACAATACGAAAGTTGCGTGGCTTACATTGCATACGGCCTGCTCCTATACCCATGTATGTCTCGATAGGCAGGGTAACACGGCGTGGTCTGTGTCGTCAGAGACGCATGAAGGTGCTACTACATATGTAAGGAGCTCCACGAGGCGGCGGCCACGGTGTGACACCAGGTCGGGCGGCTCCGGCGTGACACTATCACGAGAAGCCATGTCTAGACCGTGCGTGGGCAGGAGAAAACCCGGCTACAGGCGGGAGACTGGAGGTGAGTCCAGAACTGTGCGAGTGTGTGAGAGGCGTATGCCCGCGATTACCTGTACCTGTACCTGTACCTGTAACCGTCCACTATGCTCATGGGGCCAGCCGCGTGCGCAATGTTCGTGGCGACGGTGTGACATTCTTCATCCGCCTGTTCGACACTCCTCATGTCACTCAAATCCAGTTGGACGCCTTACTGCCCGAGTACAATGCGGATGTCCCACGCCGCTGCGCCGTGGGGTGGTGATGAGTAACACAAGAAAGGCCATTGCGGCACAGGAGCGGCATAGACATGGCGAAGGGAGAGCAATGCATATCCCTCCAACCCAGAGCTTTCTCACCAAGTGATTTGGTGGACACCAGCCGGTTCTTTGGGGCCGGCGCTTGCAAAGGCAACGGTTGGTGAAGTCGCGACTGGTGTCTGATAGGCGGCCACAGCCTCCCAATCCCGAATGTTGCAAAATGCCTAGACTGGAATATCCCGGCTGAAGACATGACTGAACCGCTACAGCGCACGCAGATGCAACATGGCCATTACAAGCCAGCCTCGCTGCACTCCATCAGCCCGTACGCCATTCCAAAACCCGGGTGCCCTTTTCCCTACGTAACCAGGCCTTCGTGCGGCCGCGTACCACGGCCTGGATATTCGGATCCTCTCAGCGATCTCAGGCGCCTGGCTCTACGACTGCGGTCCATTTGACACGACCGTCGGCTCCGCCATCTTGGATACCCACCAGTGGCGGCTCCGTAGATCTTCCTGCCTGTGTTGGAGCTCGACAAATTATGTGCTGGAGGACCGAAGAGTGACTTCACTCTGGCGGCATGTCGCCCCAACTCAACTTTCACGGGGGAGTGGCCTGGAGGGACGCCACGCGGGCGCGTTCTGGGGTAGGAGCAGCATTGGGGGACTGTAAACCTTGCTGGAGGATCTGGGCCAGGAGGACCTGTGTCCCAATACTCGGCGCCTTGGCACTGGTTGACCAGGTACCGCGCCCTGCTGTGTGTGTTACAAAAAGTGGTCCAGGCTGGGCATGATATGGAAGACATCTGGACACATCATCTGAGTGTCACAGAAGCAGCAGAGATGCAATGCCCGGGTAGGCGCAGGTGGAAGTACCGAGGCCTGCAGGGTGATTGAATTTGCACAACTACAATGTACGGGTCGGCCGCCGAGTCATATCAAACGATCTGCTTATGCCAATAAACTGTGGGGGCCGCACAAGGTTTGGCCCTTCACCAGCAAGGCGAACACCCGAAACGATGATCGACCGTGACAGTTCAACGTCTCTTATGTATACTACATGTGTATATATCGGGAATCCGGGGTGTTGTAGTGGCAGCACCTTTTCGGTGTGACGTCGGCAATGATGGGCTGATCCGGGTATTGTGCATCACGCGACGAGCCAAGAGCCATAGGTAACTAACCTACAGGACTCACAAGACTCGCAGGACAACTCAGAGGAAAAAAGAAAAGCGCGGGGAGCGGCTGGTGGGTGAAAATGGAGGATTGTGGGCAGCGAAGGGAAGAAAGAAGGGCAGAAGGGCTGGGGGGAGAGTGTTTATGCCGCAAATGACGCTGGGATTGGAACCAAGCAATTGGTCGGCGGATGATTTCCTAGCCTTCATCGCTGAGCTGGCCGTGAAGATCTGAGGCTGGATCCGGGACTTCCACGAGGCATAAACGAGGCGGATGCTTTGCTCCAATACTGTGTAAGCAGACAAATTCTCCAGCTTGTTAAGTCCGTGTCAGGTCCACGCTAATTCCGGAGACCGAGCGTACCTTGACGTATGTACTACCTAGGTACCTAGGTAGGTATGTACGTGCTGAGACGGAATACTCCGTACGGATCCGTGCCGAGGGACCTGGGGATCTATGTAGGTAATTGTGTCAGTACTGTGAAGTAATAAGCAACGGTTTTGTGTCGCGTGCCGAGTACAATCAGCATTATTATGTGTTATTATGTATTAGGTTTAGTACGTTTTGAGTGATTTCTCAGCGCTGCTTTGTGCTGGCCTGATAGGTACCTAGTTGTTTCTAGCTTGTAAAATAGACTCGAGGCTTAGGAATCACACGGCAACCGGCTGCCCGTCTCGAGTCACATCTGTACGTACCTAGGAATAGAGTCAACTCAAGTCAAGAACATTGAGGAAATGAAATCTTGATAATGAAGACCAATTAAAATCTCGCATCAGACTGTCTTTTCTCTCATGCCTCTCAGACCTATTTTTGAAGGATTACTTATGTACTTATGTACCTCCAGAACCCCATATTATTGGGTCCAGATGTCGGAGTTAGCTGGTGTACCCACTGAAACTTAACCTCTTTAGCAACAAACGAACACGCCCGTGCACGCCACCCCACACACCCCCCCAGGGCCCAGACTAGCGTGTCGCACCCCTGAACAGGCGACCCTCAAGCCTCGCCGGCCACTTTCCAAGGTTCTTAGTTTCCAAGCTTGCCAACTTCATCACAACCGTACTAATATGACCTTACATCAGGCTACTTTCGACGGATCCCACAAGAGGTTCCCAGTCAAAACCTTCTTCTCCCCTCCTGCATACATACATTCCACTGATTGATTCCATCTTCCTCAATTCTTGAAATGGTCTGCAACCATCTTTCTTAGACTGGGACTTTCCACTCTCCAGTCTTCTGTCAGATATTTCATCTACTTCTCTCTTCAACCATTACCGACCAACAAAATGGATCTCCAGCTTTCGCGCGGTTTTGAAACCATCGCTCTTTAATCGGAGAGCCTTGGGCCCGACTGGACCTTTGCACAGTTCCTCACAAGATCACTGAATCAAACCATCGCAATCCCATCTACACTGGCTCGATATCCCCTCTACCACCAAAATCACCCGACACCCTCCTTGTTGGTCCCCTACCACTCGACCCTGGGCACCCACTCGACATCCTTTATCAGAGCATGAACCTTGCCCTAATAGAGTTCTTCTCAAATACTGCTGTTGCTATTATCTTGGTGGTCACGCATAGTGTCTGGTTCCAGAGTCAGGCAGAGTATAATCAACAGAAGGAGTGGACAAAGTACAGAGGGGTCAGCACAGGCAACGATCTCGAAGTCAGGGAAATCAAGATCATGGATACAACAAAGACCCGACAGTCTACTGTTAGCCATAAGGGGCTACAGCAGCGCAGGTCCTTTTCTAACATGACGGATCACGATGGGATCGAAGATCTGGAGGCGGTGGTGGGAGAAGTGGCTGCCCAGAGCATGGAGATGCAGAGATCGCATTCTGGTCAGAGTTCAGTCAAGTCCTGGAATTCCACATCTTCCGTGACTACGGAGAACAGCTTGTCAAAGGAGCCAGCCGAGGACGATTCTGTTCCTGGCCAGCCTACCAACTTCGGCGTTGTTGTTCCTGGTGTATACCGCAGCAGCTATCCCCAGGAGGCGGACTATGACTTCATCCAGAAGCTGAAGCTCAAGACTATCGTCACTCTTGTCGACAAGGAATTCCCAGAGACATTTCTTCCTTTCATGCAAGCCAACGGCATTCAGCATCGCCACATCATCATGGCGGGCACCAAAAAGGAAGCCATTCCTATCGAGACAATGGCTTCTATTCTCGAGGTTGTACATGACAAGCGCAATCACCCTTTGCTGATTCATTGTAATCAAGGTCGAGTAAGTTCCACCCTAAACTAAAATGTCTAAACCTGAGAAACCATACAGCTAACATCTGTGAAGCACCGAACTGGATGTGTGGTTGCTCTTGTACGCAAGGTGCAGGACTGGGACCTGGAACGGATCCTGGACGAGTACAAAGTATTCGCCTCACCGAAGCCACGAGACTGTGATGTCGAGTATGTCACCAAATTCGAAGTCACCGACATTCAGCATCTAGCCTTGGCGCCGCTGGCTGAAACTATCCCGATTCAGCATCCGGTTGGAGCGCGTCGAATTCGGTTTCTCGTCGTCGCGTTCATCTTCGTATTCGTCTGTTGGAATACCTTCAGAGTCTTCCGGCAACTAGGCAAGCAGAGTCCCCAGCAGAGTCCCCAGCATGGTTCTCTCTCGTCACTGTAGCCCGCCCACAGATGGCGAGCTGATCCTCGGAATCATCCCGTCACATCCCACTACAAGAGTGCCCATCGGCCTGCAGGGGTCGTCACTGTTGGATTGGGTTGGCGGGAGAGTGGAGTTCATTCAGGAACAGGGTTCGCCTTGGGTGATTTAGAGCAGCACCTTGCATCTGTTTGGTTGTTCCTCGCACGGATAAGGACAGGGTAACTTAGGAGGCTATCAAGCGCTGAGAGGACCTCCTGGCGTTTTAGGGCAGGGTTGGCTGTCTGATTGGTTTTAATTTTCTTTTCTTGTTTATGGGCTACTGCATGTTACATGCAAAAGTTGCGAGCGCGTTTGTGGCATAGTTCTGGTTAGAGGCAGATGCCCAGAGAGCGCGATACCCTGCTGAGTCCACCGTGAAGACATCTCGTTTAGAAACCAGTTGTGGACTTTGAGGTAGAATATGTACATTCGTACTGGAATACAGTGGTTGAGGAGTTATTCTCTTAACCCATATTACTGGTCATTGTCGTCTTGAAATTTTCAGTGGAAGTGAGCTTGCCTCAGTATACTAATGTCTTCAGATACTACGTCTGGACTTGCCGTCCTTTCAACGCCTTCCGCTAACAGACAAAGATTCCTGTCCTGCTCGAGATTCCTGGTCGAAGCCCTGCTTACGCATTGCTCTCGCTGATGCCCTCGCTCCCAGCGTCAAACCCTCAGTCCTTCTCGATGCCCCACCTGTTCCTCTCCTTCCTCTCCTGCTTCTCCTCCTCCCTATCCCCCATCCCGTACGCGTATCCACCGGCGACAGCATTGACCGTTCCCAGGCCCATGGCAGCCACCCTGGTCGCGCCCCTTGCCGTGAACCGCTGCCTCAGGGATGCGGGCCGCCTCCTGGCCGCGAGCAGCACGTATAAGCCCGACCAGGCCGCCGTCAGCCCGGCGCTGTCGATCTTGTACCCCGCCACGTTGAGGTAGCTGCCGATGACGAGCATGGGCGTGAAGACCAGCATGGGCAGCTTGTGGAAGGGCCGGAAGTGCAGCGCCGTTATGAGGGTCGCCATGCCCATGGACGGCATGGAGGATACTGCAGTTCAGGGGGTCAGCCTTCTGGGTTCCTGGGGGATGGCACGGGCACACGGGGGCACAGGCACAGGCGTGAGGGTACGCAGGGGAGAAGGGCGGGGAAAAAACGTACGGCCCCAGCCATTAAGGCGGGATATGATTGACTTGGACGGCTCGGATTCCGGGGTTGCCATGGTTATGTGTATTGCGTAGGGGCTCTGCTCCTTCCAAGACTCGCAGATGTCCGAATTGCAACTTTTTTTTTCTGCCTTCTGTTTTCCTGCAGCTCTTTTGGATGGTCAGTGACATAATGCAGCTGCAAAGTGCTTCTAGAATCCAGCATGACAGGGGGCGCCAGGGGGATGGACCCAGCACCCTTAGTTACGTAAGCTTGTGCTGTCAGGTGGTCCCCGGCAACCGCAGGCAAAGGCAAAGGCAAAGCAGCATGGGTGCTTTTTCCAAAAGGTTGGCTGCTGTTGCAGTTGAATGATACGTACGGCCATTTGCGAATTCCTTGCAACGAGGACTAACACCTGCAAGGCCATCTATACGGTAAAGCAGCCTTTGTTACTCTGAGTTGTTGATACTCACAAAGTTGCCGCAATTGCCTGCCAATACCGATCTTTTGAGGCCATCAGCCATCTACATCCATACTTGGAAGAAGCCACCTTCCCACCTCAACTCCAGGGCAGACCTATCGTCAACCCCGCGGGGAAACATCACCAGACCGAGGCAATAGACTACTGGGTGGTTCTCAAGGAAGGACGATTTTCGAGTAATCAACACAGCGAGTCCGTCACAATTCAAACTTGCTCACTGCTTGTGGTCATCGAACTCGCAACACTTCGACCACCTGTCCAAGTGCCCCCACTGCCACAGCCGCTAGCACGATTGCGATACCTCGTTAGTCTATAACGGCAGCCACCGACCACTTGACTATACAAACATACGACAACTGCCGATAGAGAGAAGCCGGCACTTCCAGCCAACGCTTCCGTAATCCGATACATATCTCAAAACCGGCCGTCATGCCGCCCAGCGCAACCGCCTCCGGGGCGGACGCCTCCAACGGCTCCGCCCGCAGCCGCGACCACAACCAGGGCAACCAGGAGCGCAAGTACACAGTCGAGCAGAAAGCAGCGGTCCTGCGGATCCGGCGGTGCAACGCGACGGACTTCTACGACATCCTGGGGCTGGAGACGGCCAAGACGACGTGCACCGAGGCCGACATCAAGAAGGCCTACCGCAAGCAGTCGCTCCTGACGCACCCGGACAAGAACGGGCACGAGCACGCCGACGAGGCCTTCAAGATGGTGGCGAGGGCCTTCAGCGTGCTGGGCGATAAGGAGAAGAGGGAGAAGTTCGACCGGTTCGGCGGCGACCCGGATAGCAGGTTTGGCCAGGCACAGGCGCAGAGTCCGTTTAGTGGCTTTGCGGCGAGGAATGCGGGTGGTGGTGGGCCCATGGGAGGGGGCATGTGGGAGGATGAGCTGAGTCCTGAGGAGATGTTCCAGCGCTTCTTTGGCGGCGGCGGGTTTGGCGGTGGTGGTGGTGGTGGTGGTGGCCCATTCGGTGGTGAGTACACACATGCACACATTGATTCTGTATCCTTGGGAACAGCAATACTGACAGATAAGGCTTTGATACAGGACCTCAGTTCGTCTTCAACTTCGGCGGGCCGGGTATCAGAGTACACCAATTCGGTGGTGGACGGCCACGCAGACGACCACGCGATCCCCAACAAGCAGCCCCTGACAACAGCCTCTTCAACACGCTGATGGGCCTGCTACCCATCATCTTCCTATTCCTCTTCCCGCTCCTCTCCTCCCTCTTCTCCGGCGGCAGCACAACGCCGTCGGGCCCCCGGATGGTGTTCGACATGCCCGAGTACCCGTACGTGCAGGAGCGGATAACGCCCAAGCTCAACGTGCGGTACTACGTCAACCCGAGCGACATCAAGACGTACACCAAGTCGCAGATGGCGCGCATGGACAACACCGCCGAGATAGGGCTGGTGCGGCACCTCCGGGCCGAGTGCGAGAACGAGATGATGCACAAGCAGCGGCTGTACGACCAGGCGCAGGGCTGGTTCAAGCAGGACCCGGCCAAGATGGCGGTCGCGGAGCGGTTCGAGACGGCGAGCTGTCGGAGGTTGGACACGCTCCATGTTTCGAGGTGACGTTAGCTGGGCACTTAAAAGGCTCGGTCTACGGGGAGGGGGGTGAGAGCGGTGTTAGGTCAGTGAAGATAGAATGGAGGTTGTGATATGAGCTGGATGAGAGCCTCCGACTGTAATGAACGAATATTTCTGAATAAGGTTGTGTTTTCTGGAACATATGTCGTCTTGGCCGGCGTTGGGTTGGAAGCAAAGACATAGCGGCTGTTGTGACGTTGGGGTTGGGGCGGATGCTCAATCCATTACAATCAAATCGACGGGCTACGCTGTCTACGGGATTATATCTGCCTGCTGCAAGCAACTAGATGCCAGAGTAAATACTACTAGAGAATTCTCTCTCTCAGTCTCTCCGTCCCTCAGTCTGAGTTGATTGCTAGTCTATCTCTCGAATCTGATTTGATCAATCGAATAAGCCGGTCTTTCCAAAGAATGATTTAAGAAAATCTATCGAATCTACTAGCATAGTATAACTTCAAAGGTTGTTCTGGTGGGACGCTTCTGCGTTGCCCATCTCGACATCACAACTCGAGGAAGCCTAACATCGGAAGCTCTTGTAAGCCATTCGGTGTTCATATATGGCATTGCGAGAATGCTAAGCCGGCTTGAGCCATCTCCCGTTCGGAGGAGGAGGTTCACAAGCTTATTGTATCGCGAAACCAGGGCGCATTAGGGTGTCCAGGTGGAACCAATGGCATGATACTACCTCATAGTAGGTAAAGCGAGAGGTTCCCCTGCAAGCTGCGTCATGTCGATCGTGTGTGTGGCTGGGAGGCCTTGAAAGAGGCAACAGATGCGCCGCAATTGTTGGAGACGCGCAATCGCTTTTGCATCTGCAGTGGTAAGCATCTCGGAGCATTGGAATTGACCTACGTGGAAGGATTGGTGATTCAGTGGGAAAGTTGCTGAAAACAACCTTGGAACGGCATATACGGATGAAGAGTGACAACTGAGTGACACCAGAGCACTCACGGCTTATCGATATGGGGGAGTACCTCTAGAGCACTAGTGAAATACATGTTTCAAGGTGGTTGTCTGGCCTGCAGCAAGGTACCTGTCACTCACTCACCTTGTAGCCCTTACTCCACTTCAGCCGACTGCGGGCTGCCTGTTCCCAAGGCTATCGTCAGTTTGGTAGCAGTAGCTACCCCGTAGTTTATGCAAGTCAACAAGAACTTCATATCCCCAGACTTCCGCTTACCTTTTCAGCCAAGCCTTCTTGGCCTATTTGCGTTTCTGGCTTGCAGGACTTCAGATTTATCTTCAGGAACCTCGTATCTCCTCCTAACTCCACAACTAGAACTCTCCTCATTCTATCGCACCCATCCTCGTCTTCCAAGGTTGCCGCAAGTCCTCCGCGGCACCCACAAAGGACCCAAATACCAGGTAGCCGTGCGACGCCAACGTCAAACTACCTAGGTAGCTATTGCTTGCCTCTCAGACAACATCAACTGAGGAAGGTCCCCTCGATTTGTTAGCTGCATCCCCTTCTTGGATTCGACACACCTGTTCAACGATTGCCTGAAACCCCGACGTTCCCTTAGCTGTCTGAAAGCCGAGGCAGACCTGCTTTTCGATGCGCCCCTCGCCGTGCTATGCTGCCGCCTAGAATGGTTACACGAAAGCCACTGCCCAAGAATGCTACCGTTCATCCAAGCATTACGCCACGTCTAAACATGGAGGGCACGAGCGAAAGTCTCCCTACCACTGCGAGGCCCGAGGCGACTCCAGAGCAGCCGCCGGATTATGCGGCGGACTCGGACGCCGATAGCTGGGAGCGGGATACTGACAGTGAAGACGACGAGGAAACGTCGGCTGCGCCTCATTATGGACCAGGAGAGAAACAGGCTACAAAGGAACAGGAAGGTGCCTCGACAGCGGGTATGGGTAATGGAGGGGTCAGTGTACTGCAGTCGGATGTGACTGGCGAGTCGGACGAGAATCTGAGCCAGACACCAGGCTCAACGATATCAGGTCCCGGAACAGAGACGAACCCTTTCAGGAGGAAGATGTCACAATCAAGTGGACTGAACAATGCCACTGTGCCACCAATTCCCACCGGACCACCACCAGCATTACCAGCATTACCTCCATCCGAGGAACTTTCCATGTTGAACTTGAGCGAGGGAAGCAAAAACCCCTGGCAACCTGCGCTGGATGAACAGAGATCGTTGGCGCCCTCAACTTTGTCGACTGCGGCGGATCAGTGGCCAGCACAGGATATATGGGCGTCTCAAGTATCCTCGAGAGCGGCATCGGCAGGTCCATCCTCAGATCCACCCGTGATACAGTCCCTCGCCCCAGAGGAAAAGGCTGGCTGGGGCGATGACCATCCTGAAAAGTCCTCTATTGCAGTGCCCCCATCTTTTCGGACCTCTCTGGAAGACCAGGAACTACAAGAAGACAGCCATGCTTGGGATGATATTGTGGTGTCGGGCAAAGGGAAGGCACCTATGAAGACACCCCCTTTTCCTGGCACAACCGCCGACCACGCGCACGAAGGGGAGGACGGCTCAAGGAATATCCATGATGGGCAGGCTCCTGGTTCTTTAGGAGAGCCCTCCCAAAGTACAATGCTGATTGAGGGCCGAGCCCCGGACCTGCCACTACGAAATGTCGAGAAAGCCCCGGCTGCACTGCCACCACCACCACCGAGAACGCCAGCATCTGGAAAGACCGAAACCTACCAGGTCAAAAATATCAACTGGCACGATGCGATCGCAGCCAAAGACCTGCGAAAGTCGCCAATACTTATCCAGAATGCGAATGGCCCTTGTCCACTGATGGCGCTCGTCAATGCGCTGACGTTAACAACACCTGCAAGCGCAGAGGATGCGGTCCTCGTTAATACCTTGAAATCCCGGGAACAGATCAGTCTGGACTTGCTTTTGGACGCTGTCTTTGACGAGCTCATGTCTGACCGGAGGACCACTCCTGACCAATCTTTGCCGGATATCACCGAGCTCTATGCATTTCTGAAAGGATTGCACACCGGAATGAATGTGAATCCAAGATTCATTCCCACAGAGGACACCGAAACGAACCACAAACGAACTTCATTGATTCATCTTCATCCTACCGAAAGGGGGAACCTAATCCCTGGTACCTTTGAAGATACAAGGGAAATGTCATTTTACAAAATTTTCCAAATACCTCTCATCCATGGGTGGCTCCCCCACCGGGAAGAGCCCGTGTATGAAGCTCTGAAACGCCAGGCAGAGTCGTATGAGGATGCCCAGAATGTATTGTTTAGGGAAGAGGAATTAGATGACAAGCTGAGCAGTCCAACTGGTGAAGGCTTGTCTGAGGAAGAGCAGGGCATTTACCAGGATATTTTAAACATCAAATCATTTCTTCAGACTTCCGCAACGCAGCTGACGTCATGGGGTCTGGAGGTCATTACCAAGGCGATTAGTCCCGGCTCAGTAGCTATACTGTTCAGGAACGATCATTTCTCTACCTTGTATCGGCACCCACAAACCCAACAACTGTTCGCTCTTGTCACCGATGCGGGCTACGCAGGGCACGAGGAGATAGTGTGGGAATCTTTGGTAGACGTGAACGGCGAGCGCTCGGAGTTCTTCTCGGGCGACTTCCTTGTTATTGGCGGCCCTCCCCAGGACACTGATGACCATGCATCAGGAAGTGCGTCAGCATCAAACGGACGAGAATTGACAACAGTCCAGAACGGCAAAGGGAAGGACAAGAGCCAGGTGGATGCACCACCTACGTCGCCCAAGGAGCAGGAGGATCGGGACTTAGCACTAGCTCTTCAGCTCCAAGAGGAAGAAGACCAGCGTCATCGTGCCGAGCAAGCCCAACGACGCAGGGAGGCGCAGCTCTCCGAACAATTCATCGAGCAGCAAGCCGTGCGACGCGGTCCCGTCAGCCCGCGACAAGCCAGCACCAACGTGTCAGTCCCACCCGGACAACGGACCTCGAGTGTGAGGGGAGGAGGCACATTTAGTGGACACGGGCGCGGGCGCGGAGGAGCACAAGGAGGCCCTCCGCGACCTGCACAGCAGCAAGTGCGACCTCTTGTGCCCCCCGTCCTCCGCTCTCAGGCTGTCAGCCGCCCTGCCGACGACGGTCTCGACGATGCCCCACCGCCATACGAAGATGCCGCCCGGCAGACGCCCTACGTCCCGCCGGCCGGGCACCCGAGCCACCCACACAGCAGCCCGAGCCCGTCGGTGAGCAGCCCTACGCCTTCGAGCAGTACCTCGAGGCTGCCTGTGCCGCGCCCGCTGGTTGACTTGGCTGGGTCGAGTCCAGTTGCGCAGCAGCAGCAGCAGCCGCCGGCGGGGTTCCGCAGGGGGGGCGGGTATAGGCAGGGCGTGCCGCCTGCGGCGGCGGGTGGTGGGGGCGGTGCCGGCAGGGATAAGGACTGTGTTGTTATGTAGGACCGTGACAGGGGGGCTTCGAAGGGGGAAAAGTGGGAGGGGTTCAGGGCTGAGGTTCGGAGGCAGTGGCAGCTGGCCAGGCAATTGCCAGCTTCTGATACTAATGCTACCACTAACAAGACCCGAGAGTCTTCGAGTGTGAGGGCGGTTGGGAAATCCTCAAGGTGGCATTCTATGACTACGCAACGTGACGGGAGACAATGACGGGTAGGCGGGTGATTTATGCATGGCGTTATATGGTTGGGAAAGGGATCGTTCCACTGGAGCGTCGGGACGTTCTTTTATGGAGGCGATGGCGGCGGGGAATCTCACACATTATTGGTTTTATCATTACATTCATGAAAAGGGGCCAGGGCGAGGATGGCTCGGCCTGGCTGGGTAGATTGGTGGACTATATGAGGCCAGGCAAATACCTTGGTCCCAACTCCTTTATCTTTAAAAAAATGCGCCCGCCGGGTTAATCCATGGCATAATCCAGTCGGTATCAATTGTGGTGGGTCTATACTGCAGCTCGAATGAGGAAGACCCCAGCTTTCACCAGATACTAAGGCCGACTTGTGCCACTTACAGGGAGACACACAACATATAGGTACTCGTTATTTCGTGGTTTTTTTTCTTTGGCGGCAGTCATTTGCAGGGCGATGCTACAGGCTGCATAGTGATATATATGCCTTCTGCTCCAGAAATCAAGCCCAGTTCACACATGCAGAGACTCAAGCATGCCCAGATTTGCCTGCTGGCGAAATTACACCCGAAGAGCACCCTGACACTCCCGCCAACACATAAAATAAATGTCGACTTGAGACAGACCGGTGGTTCATCGTCTCAGCACTGGCTGGCAACCTTGAGTGTGTGGACTGCGGGCACGCCGAGATCTCGGACAGTCAGTCCCTGATTCTTTTTTCGAAAGCCAACATAGACCTTGGGCTTGGATAGGCCTGGAGTGCCCTGTCCCTCGTTTCCCTCCTTATTGTTCTGTTTCTGAAGACCCCCCCACCCTCCATTCTGTTTTGCATTGCTTTGTATTTCATTCTTGTATCCTGGTTTTGCAAAGAACAGGCTGATCAATGGGTTGTGCTCGGGCAAAGGTCCGGAGCGTCCGGTGACGCCCAGATTCAGGGCACATGTCAGCATATATTGCATTAGTGACGTGAAGTGTGAGGATGTGGCTAAATTATTTATTATAGGCCGCGAACCAGAATCAAGAGTTTTAGGAACGTGGAAGGTGC
This sequence comes from Cytospora piceae, assembly GCA_016508685.1. Lineage (NCBI taxonomy): Eukaryota > Fungi > Ascomycota > Sordariomycetes > Diaporthales > Cytosporaceae > Cytospora > Cytospora piceae. The sequence continues at coordinate 1,067,718 of JADMLE010000010.1, read as the reverse complement.
AGGCAGTGTACGGAAAGGGCATTTATCAAGATAGTGGCACACCGAGCAGTAGGGTGTAGGGTAGCAGGATATAGGGTAGTAGGGTATAGGGTAGTAGGGTATATGGTAGCAGGATATAGGGCATAGGGTGTAGGATACTTGGTTGCTTCGCCAACACCTAACAGCAACAGTGCATCAACTGCACCAACCACATCAGTCGATTATCACGGACAACAAGCTATATATTGTCCCTCCCTCCCCATCCACATACGTGTGGTTTCTTCTCTCGATCTGATAGTAATGTTTACATCACCGCATCCGCCTTTGCACGTACACGAGCAGTCCTGCGTGGTAGACCACATCGACATCAACTTGGACTATATCGAGTCCTGGCTCGCCCGCGTGGATGAAGAGTGGCAGCAAGGAAACCTAGTTGAAATGGACCCCGAGACATTCTGCATCAACGAAACCGTCCATCACAGCAGCCACAGCCAGGAGCTCCACAGGGACAGGTGCTACTAGTCCACGCAAGAGAGAGACCACCCTTCGGGCTGCAACCAGATATCCACTTGAACGCCGGGGCCTCAACGACCTCAAACAGCTCCTGTACAAGGACCGCCCGGAGGATGACTCACTCCGGGTGCTCCTCAGGAGTCTATTGAAGCTCGAGCACGGTGATACACCCTTTATCCCCGATATCTTCCGCGGCTCTATCCAGGACCACTTGGGCGACGAGCCCCTTGACCGCTGGTTCTACAGTACCTTACCAGCAATCCATCCTACTGGGGCAGATCAGGGTCAGGAAGTCGGGGGTGAGGTCGAGGCCGAACGGATCGACAGACTCAAATATGTCCACAGCCGGGCCAAGGCAATCTGCCGCAACGCCAACCAGTGTGTTAGGGATCTAAGCTACGAACCTGAGTGGGACGACAGGGTACAGGCTGCCGTCCTGGAGGAGGTATTGACAGGTACGGAGTACGACCAATACGGATATCACAAGCCTAGCAGTGCCGACGGTAGGCTTGCATTCCACAATATTACTCGCGCCAGTATCAACGATGAGTTCCGCGGCCCGGAGCTTGCAATAGCCGACACGAAGGTCGACTACGGCATCTTTGCGATACCTGACCACTCCCAGCCGCTTTCCAATGTAGGGCATTGGCAAGACGCCCGTCGTCAGGAGGCCGAGGCCGAGGCGGCTCAGCGTAATAAGGATGCGGCCAAACTAGAACGCAGGATGAAGGCACTACTACAGAGCCAGCGGGCTAAGCTGGACATACGAACACCATCGTCGTCTCCAAGGAAGAGGAGGAAGCAAATACGGCATGAATTGGGCAGAGCTCCTGAGCACGATGCACATATCACTACTCCTGTCAATAATGGTGATGATGGTGGTAACCCTTTGGCGGAAAATCCTCCGCCTTCGACTTCATCTCCGTCTCCGTCTCCATCATTACGTTACTCAGCTTCCGCGTCCTCGTCTGCGAATGATCTAGGGCCTAGCGTCGATCTCCAAAGCGATGGTCACTGTGAAGAAGCGAAACCCGCATTCATCCACATCACACACCATAATCTCCCGGACGAAGCCCCGATCCTGTTAGCCGTGAGTCTTGAGGCTAAGCCTCATCAACACTCCACTGGCGAGATTGGTGGTCCGGCACAGCTGGCTACCTGGGCCAGGGCGCATTTCCTGCACCTAAGCAGGGTTTGTGAGGCAGTGCGGATGCAGAAGAAGGTGGAGAGAGGGAAAGAGAAGGAGGATGAGACCCATATGCATGCGGATAGCGATGAGCTTGATCAGGAGAATTTGCCCACCCTCCCACTGGTATTTGTCCAGGGTTCTCGCTGGACCGTTGACTTTGCCCAGAGGTGTGGCGGTAAGATGGTAAGTTCTTTTGCTCCCTTTCTCTTCCAACCAACACAGTCGTCCCACACAGGCATACCTGTACTGATACTGATGTAACAGATCATCTACGGTACCCAGGTACTTGGGAGCACCGACACCCTCGATGGAACGTACAAGGTTATACGTACCATGCAGCTACTTACCGAGTGGGCCGAGGAGGAGATCCGGGGGTTCTGGAAAAAGACCCTGCTCGGTTAGTCACAGAAATCTTGAACGTACCTTAGGTAAGTATCTGCTTGCGTGTGCTATATTTGCTCTCCTTATGTTTCGCTCGCGGTTACGTCTCGACATCCACGACGCACATCAGCAGATGTACTTGGACAAGTGACGCGGCTATCCTCACCTCCCATTACTCAGACGGTGAATCTCCCGCGGATTCAGGTCTTCCGTTTCGTCTTCCCCTCTTCCCCTCCTCGGCCTCGTGTGTTTGACAGTTAAGTCGCTATTCCAAGCGTCGTAGCTAGTAGTATATGTGCAGACGCTGTAGCAGGTAAAAACACACTCGCTATTAGGAAGCAACCGTGTAAAGTGCAGGAAAAGCGAGTGGCCACTCGCTGAGAAGTTGGACATGGACTTTGACATTAGAAGTAGAATCAGGGACTTCCTATTATCAGTCACATATACCTATATTCACGGCTTGTTTTCCTCGTATGATATTCGCCGACCGGAGTTCGGGCGAGCTTCCTGTCACTGAAATATGTGGAAAGTGTATGTGGGTGCCAGTTTCATTCTATGATGAGCGGCCAACACAAGCCCAGCTAAAGATAATGTATCTCGTTAATGCCCCATCAATGAATACTCTAGGATTGGCGTTGCCTGCAACTCGTGGGCCCAGCACTTGGGCTTCCGTTATAATGCTGGCCCACCGAGCCTATGAACCCAGTCACTCGGCTGATCTGAAATCCCATAGTCGCCTCGGGCCCGGATTGCCAGGTACAGGAGCCAAGGCCGTCGCCTTGACGTCTTTAGCACGGCCTCAACAGATGGCTCTGTGGTGGTCTTGTAGACACACCAGCCTCTTGAAGGACCACCTGTGACATGAACCAGCTTCAAGCCGGCGTCCTCTGGGGTGGGGTCAAGCTGCTTCTGTCCAGTCCAAGAGATCTCTCACTCTCTGGGTGTTGCCATTTACACATGAAATAGTTCGACGACGTGTTCGCGTACCAATCCAGGGGACTCAACCCTTATCCAGTCCCCTCGCCTTGATGAAGCGCACGATCTGCTCACGCGTCAACTTGTCGTTATACTGCTCCTGGAAGTCATAAAACGAGATCAACTCCTGAGTACAGTCCACCATGGCCTCGATGTCGATGTTGCTCTCAGCGAGCCACAGGCCGAACCGCTGCATCTTGCCATACCGCTCCCCCTTCTCCTTCGACATGGCCGCCGCCTGGGCGGCGCTCATGCCGTCTGCCGGGGTCTGCCCGGGCGGCGCGCCCGGCGTCGAGGGCTGCCTCACCTGCGCCTGGGCGAGCGCGGCGGTGACGGCGTTGATCCCCGCCATGTTGGGCTGTGCCATGGCGCCGGCTGCGCCCTGGGCGGCGCCGCCCTGGTTCGCGTTCTGCGAGGGCCGGAAGACGATGGCGAGGAGGACGGCCATGAGCGCGACGGTGTGGGGTGGGTATAGGAGCGGCAGGTCGGTCATGTAGTGGTCGTTGATGATGGACCATGAGAGGGCCATCTCGTCCTGGGTCAGGTTGAGGTTGGACTGGAGGCCGGTGAGGGTGCGGTAGGGCTGGTGGACGATTAGGTTGGAGCTCATCTCGGAGATGAGCCAGAACTCGCATTCGCCTATCTTGGATGGGTCGTGGAAGAGTTGCATATCTGTCCGTTTCCTGTCAGTACTATCGCTCCGGCACACCGACGTTGTTGGAGGATATAGAGGATGCCGCACGCACCAGTCCATAGGCTCCTGGCCTCCTGATTCATTAACCGGATGTGTTGCGGGCATTCCTCCATCTTGCATGCCAGATATAATGCGGTCGTGATGACGAGAAAGGGGTTCGTCCTTCTGATCTCGACTTTGGTGTAGAAGCGCTTGATGTAGACCTGGGCCGTAGCCATGGCCTGTTGCCGGACACCAAGTCGTTTCCCAAGACGGTTTATCTCTGTATTGGCAAGGGGCCATTGTCAGTCAGGCAAGGCAGTCTTTGAAGCTTCTCCAGAGTCACATCATGCTCACGTTGGTTGAAGAAGATGTTCAGGTGCGGCAGCTGCGGCAAGCCGAAACTCTGGACCAGACCCGGATCTTCATCCTCGAGCTTCTGGCGCATCGAGGCCAGCTGCTCCTTGGTAAACTGCCAGTTCTTCCTCTGGGTCGACTCCCAGTAGTTAGCAGCCATATCCTGGTGGGCAAACAAAGAAAGAATGCTCACGGCGCAATGGCCGCAGCTATAAGTTTATGGTTGGGAGGAAGGGAAAGGGTATATACATATGTACATACTGGCGCCATGCAAGTCATCATAAGGTTAGCCATGCAACATGGTCCGGTGGAGGCCAACCCCGGGATGTCGGAGCATCGGCGCATCGGCTCCATATCGGCGGGTCGGCAATGCCGGTGACAACTGAGGAGCTCTAAATGGCCAACGCTATGACGAGGGGCACTCGATCTCGTCCAGTGACACGAGCGCCTCGGCCCGAAAAAGGAGGGAAGTGAGACGGGAGTTTCAGGGATGTGAGTTCCAGTTGTCGCAGAGGCCAGAGTGGGGGTGCACAGGGGCCACAAGGGGGAGGAAGGTTGTCAGGTTAGTCTCCACTGGACTGGCTCATCAAAGAGCTGTCTCGGTCGCTAGCCCAAGATCTCGTCGACCTCGCAGAAAAGGTAAGGTTACCTATCTGGTACGACTTCATCAACAACCTCAATTACACACGACACCATCGCGCATATCGACTTTTTTCTTCTTCCGCCGTGGACCGCACAAAGTCACACCGATATTGGTATTTTGACTTGACACGGTGGCCCTGAAAGATAGGAGACGCAAACAAACGACGCGACAACACTCGAGCCATGATAGACATATAGCAATTGTGGGCGACACTTCCGACCGAGCGTCAAACTCTGTCTGTCCTGTAGGACTCGTCCCTGACGCCCGCTCGGCCTCACACGGACCCGTGCACTTTGCTTCCACACCGACGCCCTTATACTTGCGATGATACCCCGGGAGTAGGATGAAGATCACCCAAGTGGTCACGGAACTCGAGAGGGAGATGGCGGAGTCGCAGAACCAGCGTGACAAGAGGGTCGAGGGGCTGTGGAAGAAACTGGACCCCCAGGCGACGGGGGAGCTTGATATCAAGGGCCTGCAGAAGGGGCTGAAGAGGATAGACCACCCCTTACAGAATGCGGACGACATGTTGCGGGAGGTGGTGAAGGTGGTCGATACGAACCGAGATGGGAAGATCCAGTACGAAGGTAGGGGTTTCCGAGTGTGTCGACATTATGTTGTATCGAGAGTGTCCGGGGCAAAGCCCTTTGCTGATCTTCGATGGCTATGTGTTTAGAGTTCCGCGTCTTCGTCGAGGCTGCTGAGCGCCAACTGCGGCTGCTCTTCGACTCGATCGATCGAAACCACGACGGCAGAGTGGGACGGGAAGAGCTGGGCTCAGCTTTCCAAAAGGCTGGGGTCACTGTTCCCAAGAGGAGACTCGCTGGCTTCTTTGACGAAATCGACATGAACCACGATGGCTACATCAGTTTTGAAGAATGGCGGTAAGTACCCTTTTGTTTGTTTACGGCCAAAATCCCCTCCTCCCCTTCCAGCCAATTCCCACTGCTCAGCATCTTCTCTCCCCCTTGTGTCGTGACTTGAACATGTACCCTGCCCTCAAGACCTGGAATGTTTACTTCCCTCCTTTCCATGGGGACTTGTTGGACGTTGGAGTGGCCTGTCAAATGCTCCTTGGGAAAAAGGGTCGGCTTACTGCCAAAATCAATGACCCCATCTATCGCGGAGCACATGCCTATGCAACAGCGAGGGAGATGACGGACCATGGGATTAAGAAAAAGGCGGCCCTACCTAAGAAAGAAAAAACACACTCCATATTTGGCTCTCAGACTCACCGGACTCACCTCACCCCCAAACCAAAGTGGTGGGAAACTTTACTAATGATTTTGGCCAAAGTGACTTTTTGCTATTTATGCCCGGGCACTCCCACGATTCCCCCCTTGTGGCGGCATTATCGTATTATTCTTCCATTGTTACTCTGAACGCCGAGGGCGATTCAATGGTTGCAGATGAGACTCTCGAGGGATTAGGTACGACCGGCTTCCTTCTTAACACACTTTTTGGTTCCATCCTCAGGATTGCACAACCTGCCCCTCTTGATCAGTCTCCTTCCGTCAACGCAACCACAACCCCACCAACCACCAAATCAAAACCCACCACCGCAACCACAGCTGGAGCTGGAGCTTCAACCGATTCTTCACAACGACCTCCTTCGAGGAAACCACCCATATCTTCACAGCTCAAACCACCACTCGAAGACGATACTGCGACGTCAGACAATATGGAATCACCTTACGTATCCCAACCTCATTCTGCTGCCGGCAGCAAAATCACTCCCATCCAGCAGGTCCAGCAGGCCACTGGAGCTGCTGTCAAGGGCCTCCAAGTCATGACTACCTCAGGTACTTCACTCGAGAATGACAGCTGCGATCGCGATTATTTGGATATCCACGACCACCATCCCCAGCTGCAATGGCGCGACGTTGATGTTGGGTTCGAAGAAGAGGAAGAAGAGTGCGACACTAAGACTGGGATATCAAGACTGACGCAATACCTGCCTGAACCAGGTTACTTCATTGCCGGAGCTCTCGCAGGTGGAATCTCGCGTACGGCGACCGCGCCCCTCGACCGTCTCAAGGTCTACCTGCTCGTCAACACCAAAACCAAAGCAGGGGCAGCCCTCGATGCTGCGAAAACCGGTCAGCCCATGTCAGCGGTTCGCACGGCTAGCAAACCTATCAGCAATGCTGTCCACGATCTATGGAGGGCTGGCGGTATCCGAACATTCTTCGCCGGTAAGCACCACCTGACCTCTTCCACTACGCCCGTCGACCTTCGCCATTGCGCCCGACCGGCAGGAGTTGGTGATCATGTGACATGGAGCTAACCTTATCGACAGGCAATGGATTGAACGTTATCAAGATCATGCCTGAGACGGCCATCAAGGTGATTTTGCTCCAATTGCACCCACGGTTGAAGCCTGCTAACTCGATGCCCTCAGTTCGGTTCGTACGAAGCTGCGAAGCGCACTCTGGCCAATCTGGAGGGACATGGCGACCCAACACAGATCAACCCCTATTCCAAATTCGCTGCTGGCGGTGTCGCGGGAATGACAGCACAGTGAGTCGATGCCCTTGTTTCTCAGATACCCATGAATAACCGTTAACACCGACCTTAGATTCTGCGTCTATCCCCTCGACACCCTGAAGTTCCGCCTGCAGTGCGAGACGGTCGAAGGTGGTCTAAGTGGCAACGCCCTCCTCGTGCAAACCGCAAAGAAGATGTTCGCCGAGGGCGGTTTCCGAACTGCCTATCGAGGCATCACCATGGGCTTGGTTGGCATGTTCCCTTACAGCGCGATTGACATGGGAACTTTCGAATTCCTCAAGAAGACCTTCACGCGACAGAAGGCCAAATACTACGGGATCCACGAGGAGGACGCTTCGCCTGGCAATGTTGTTACCGGCTTCATCGGTGCGACTTCAGGTGCCTTTGGTGCCACTGTCGTCTACCCCCTGAACGTCCTTCGAACACGACTCCAAACCCAGGGAACGTTCATGCACCCGCCTACTTACACGGGCATCTGGGATGTCGCACAGAAGACATACAGAAACGAAGGCATGCGGGGAATGTACAAGGGCTTGACGCCGAACCTGCTGAAGGTCGCCCCAGCTCTCAGCATTACCTGGATCGTGTACGAGAACTCGAAGACGATCCTAGGTCTCCACTGAAACAACAAGGATACAGCGGGACCACCCAACACAAAGACGAAAACAATTTTGATCATATGGGACGAGACAGCTTGGGAAAAAGCACTTGCCCGGGATGAGTGAGAGTCGGAGAAGCTCGGAGCGAACAGAAACGGCTGACGGGACGATATCCATCAGACGCAAGGCATTATCAGCGACTGCATAGCAGTATGCACGACGGCGGCATCTACAGAGGCGTTTGGTAGAGATGGAAAATGACTTGAGCACTGATTTGGAATCTGCATATGAGTTGATATATGCCATTGGCGTTGAGAGAGGGAGAGGAGGAGAGAGAAGAAAGAAGGGAAGTGACTTCAAGGTTATACCAGGAGAGGCCGGGACATCCCACGGCCGTCTCGCGATATACTCGATAGAGCAGGGCGCATTGGCAGCTCAGAGTCAGCGACATCAATCAAAGCTGGTTCTACAAGGATTACCTGCCCCGGTGCGGCTCCGGCCCTCCGGACCCGAGGATCTAGGTGTTCATCAATCTTCTATGATCCTGGGCGATCTCATGGGGAGAGGGAAACGCGTCAAGCTTGGTCAAGTAGCGTTATCAATGATATGCTCACGATGGCTCGAAGGATCTCGAACCATTATGAGATTCGTCATCGTGTACGCCTTTCCTGCAGGCTATCATGCGAGTATACGTTATACAAGCAAGTGGGTATCCACTAGCGAGGGCATTCGTAAGTCTCCCGCAATCTATATGATCCCACCACTGCGAATTGGCCAATGGCCAAATGTATCATTCCCAGTCGCCCCTCCTTGTCTCAAGCTTACATGCAGTGACGTTATCCTCGATCCGGCATAAACGTTATGTTCTCGAGTCTCTAGTACGGCAGCATGCGATATAGAGTCGACACTCTTGCGTAACTCTCTCTGGTACTGGGTAGAAAGCTATAAGCCCTTGTTTACTCCACTCGCGGATGGATTTTGGCCCTTGCTTACTTCTTACTTGCGCCATTCACACCGCAAGAACGAGGCTATTACGCATGTAAGGGAGGGGCAGTGTTCCTTATCAGCTTCCTCTTTTGGCATAAGCGATACCGACTGCGGAGTTCAGCATGGTGCAGGGATGCAAATGTCAGAATTCAAACCAAGCAAGATACTTGAGTCCTATCGAGGACTGACGACTGCTTGACCAGATTGTCCGACGGTTTATAGGTATCTTGCACACAGCATTTGGAGGCCTCGTCGTGCTACTAACCTGATTTGTATGTAGCTCTTGATCCTCCATGAGGACGAAGTCCAGGTACATGAAACCAAAATTGTCCTGTCCCATCCTCATCCGTCTTTCTTACATACCTGCTCATTTGGTGATGACTTCTCGTTTCGCTCCGTGATTCCCACATGCCATATCATTCCACCCTTACTTACACACGACATAGCTTGCGACACAAAATAAGCAAAGCGGGTCGACCGTCTGGGCGCATCGAAGGGTTTGGCCCACGCGTTTGTCGATAGTCTCAAACTCCAGGCACGCCAGGGTGTTTTCAGGCAACATGCCGGACTACCCTTATTCAGACAACATGTACTCGGCACTCGAAGACTCTGATGTCGATGAGCAGCCGCTCGAGTACGCATATCAAGCGGCTTCCGGTCCAGCGGACGGGAACAGACACACGCCTGGGCGCGGGCATGGTAATGGGTATGGTGTAGAAACTGTGGGGGATGATGATGATGCGTACCAACATGACCAACATCATGAAGAGGAAGTGCTATCGCCAACGGATGGATATTTTGGCCGCTCTGGATCCGCACCCTCTGCGGCCAGCTCTGCTTACCCGAGCGACCCCTACTCGACCTCGTCGCAGGACCAGGTGCATGATGCTGCCAGTACCAGCCCGTCGACGTCAGGTTACGCCGCAGCAGCATCATCCCAGGTGCCACATGTGCCTGACGTGTGGGTGTCTGACCCAACCATAGGACAAGGGAGCACCGCGGAGAGCAAGGCAAGGGAAGCCCAGGAAGAGCGCGAGTCGAATTCCAGACGCCGAGGAGGCCAAGTAAATAATTCTACAAGCCAAACTCCCGCCTCACTTACCGGTGGAGGTGCCGGCTCCTCTGCACCTACCTATCCGAGCTCGCAGTCGTCGACATCTGGATCAGGACATCCGAGGTACGGCTACGGACCAGGCCTGTCATCCGCAGGCCGATACACGCAGAGGTACACGCCATCGTCCTCGACGGTCCTGTCACGCCCGCAGCGCAGCGGGACAATATCCTCCGAGCGCTCGTCGCTCTTTAGCGAGGCCCCGCCTGCCTACACCCCTTCGCCCACGTCGTCCACGAGTGCCTCTTCCTCTCACCACCACAACAACAACGACTATCAGACATTCCCGCCGCCTTCCAACATGGGTCGCATATCCGAGGCGGAATCGCAGGGCCTTCTGGTCGGTTACCAACAGTACTACCGGGACCCGCAGGATATGGGAGGGGAGCGAGGGGGAGATGACTCCAGCACTTTTCCACGTGTAGGGGACTGGAGGGAGCGGGCGAGGAGTTGTGTGCCGCACTTCACTGGGAGGACTTGCAAGATGTTTGTGCTGGGCCTGGTTCTGCTCTTTGTGGCGGTCGGGTTCCTCGTCAGCTCTTTCGTCAGTGTGGAAGATGGGGTAAGTTGTTTACGATTTCCAACGTTGAAGCGTTTCGAACCACGTCACACGACACGTACACTTTATTGGTTCCCCCAGTTGGAAACGCAGCTTTCTTGGGCCCCTATTGGGGCCGCTTGACCTGTGACTTCATCCAATCTTGTCACACTGTGACACCCAGAGTTTCCTATTTCATGGGTCTCACTCTCTCTCATACATAGAACTTGCTTGTCATTGTACAGCCTTTAAGCTGACCATAACCACAGAAGAAAACACACATACCTGGACACGGAGGTTCTGGAAGCTCCCCAATCGGCAAGATGCCAGCCCAAGACGGCCACGGAACCAGACTGGCCTACCCACCCTTTGATGGCGAGATGCCCTGGGCGGAAGGCCGCCTCTGCACCGACAACCAGATCAAGTACCCGACTCAGACTTTCGAGCTCGACTTCTCTGATACCCACAGCCTTTCATTCGTCCAGGAAATAAAGAAGAACCACCCCCACAATGGTCAAGAAGTCCACGTGAGCGGCGACGTTGTGGTCCGTCGCGCCGGCAACGGAACGCCTGGACCGTCAATTACCCTGGAGGTGTCCTCCAACGACGACCATATTCAGCTCGACATAAACTGGGACCACACGAACCAAGAGCTCCACGTCCGCACGCCACCAACCATCCCCTGGCCTAAGAACAGCGGCACCATGCCATGCCTCCAGCTCCGCGCGACCATCTGGGCGCCACCCGGCAGCGCCCTCAAGACGCTGAACATCGAGGCCGTGCACCTCGGCGTCCAGCTGCTCGACAACCTGTCCCTGCAGCTGACCAACCTCGCGCGCATCTCCAGCACCGTCGGGGCCGTCGTGGCCGCTGCGGACGGCGAGAAGGACGCGAGGAAGCTTCTACGCGGGGGCGCGCCCGCGTCGTTCAGCCTGGACTCGCGCCACGTCGAGGTCATGACCGTCTCCAGCACTATCGCGGGCACGTGGCCGCTGTATGACTACCTCGGCCTGCAGACCGTGTCAGGCTCGATCCGCGCAGGCGTACAGCCCAAGGAGGCGCTGAAGGAGAGGCCGCGCCCCGCGGTGCTGTACGTGCATACGACATCGGGTACGATTGAGCTGTACGAGCCCGTCGCGGAGGCCGCACAGGCAGCATCGGAGATGCAGGCAACACAGGCCTGCGAGACTGCCCTGGCCGCGAGGGTGAGGGACATCATCCCGCCTCGCCAGTACGACGTGGACCTGTACACCATGAGCGGGACGGTAAAGGGGTCCCTCGCGTTCGGCACCTCCTGCAAGGTGCACACCACCTCCGGGAGCATCGACCTGACCCTGCTCCCCGTGCTGGACGAGTCCCAGATATCATCATCATCATCATCATCCGGCGGCGGCGGGAGCCCCCCCTCCTCCGTCCTCGAGACGGCCACCACCAGCGGCACGACGGTGATCAACATCCTGGACGCGCTGTGGAAACACGTCAAGACGGGCCCACAGCAGGAAAGTTCCTTCTGCTCCTCGCCCTCGTCCTCCACCCCGGCGATCCGCGTCCTCGACTCCCGCCACAGCACCACCAGCGCCTCCATCCGCCTGTCGTACCCGCCCGCGTGGGAGGGCGGCATCGAGGCCGACACGCTGTCGGGCAGGCTGGACGTGTCGGGCCGCGGGGTCGAGATCATCAGGCGCGAGGAGGAGTTCCCCGGGTACAAGAAGCACGTGCTCGCGCGCAAGGGCCAGGAGGGCGTCGGTGGGAGTCTGATGTGCCATAGCATGTCGGGGAGTATCACTGTGGAGGTCCGGTCTTAGAGTGCGGGGAGGAAAAAGATGGGGAATACAAGCGGAAGGGGACAGGAACAGGTCTTGCTGGCGGGGCCGTGGGCAGCGGGCAGACATGAAATCATGGGTAACGACGCTTGGAACGCGGAGTTTGGGAGGTCTGGTTTGATATTAGCTTGGAGGTCATTCATTAGCATTGGCGGGTTATATCCTCCAAGGTAACCTGGCGTTGCTGAGGTGGTAGACTGAGTGAATATGCTTTCTTTCAAACAGTATTCGATTGGAAACCCGGGAAAATACACACAGTACCATTCTCATCATCAACCCATCTATACCACGGCATTTATACGAAACAAAGTCCTTCACAGGATATCTTGGCCACTGGAAACTCCCAACTTCGCCGAGTAGTGCAGCGTCAGGCCAGCGCAAGAGTAGAATGATAACATTTCCACGCAAGATACATCTTCACACGAGAGGCACAATCACATCCACGGACACTCCAAGATATGACGGTCAAGAGATGCTATTAAGTGGAATGAACAATCCCAGGGGTCATGACGACCATCGTCCGACAGCCCGCCTCCCTAGGATCACATCACTGCCTACTCGATCAATCTAGTTACCGTTGTGCTGCTAATGACAGACCTCCCCCCAAGAACGCCAACACGCTGTTGATTTACCTTTTCTTCTTCCATTCCACGACCGGGAGCAACGAAGACCCCACTCAAACAATTCACCACCTCCTGTCACCGTCCTCGCCCCCATACCACAGTCTTTCTCCTTCCGTTTTGCCTCAAGATCACCCATGACAACCCCCTTCACCAGTCAAGCCACCCGTCAACGGATAACCTCCCCATCCTTATCAATACCCTCAAGGTCCTCAAGGATATCACTGCCCCCCAACAACCCCGACCCGCCAACCGTAGCCTTCTTCCCCCCCGACCACACCTCATGGAACTTGATACTCTCATCACTCGCCGCCACAACAATACACCCCTCCATAGCAGTCCGGTTCCTCCTCTTATCCCGGTCCCTCCTCTCCCTCTCCCTAGCCCTGCCCGTCGCGTCCCTCGCAGCCCTGTAGTCCGGCGGGCCCCGGGGGTACGGGATCGCATACAGGGCCCTGTGCTCGCCCTCCCACGGGATGGCCGCCACCTGGCGGCACTCGGGCCACGAGAACACCGCGATGCGGTAGGGGTGGTCCGGCTGCGCGTACCCGAACGTCGCGGCTATCTCCCGCCGCGTCGTGCTCCAGATCAGGCTCGTCACCTGCGCGTGCACGGCGATGGTGGCCAGCGCGACCCCGGACGTAGTGTGGTAGAAGTGGATGCACTTGTCGTGGGACCCGCCGCCCGTGGCGACGAGGCCGTCGCGCCAGGGGCAGAATGCGATGGCCTTCACGGCGGCGCTGTGCTCCCACCGGTGCTTGGCGTGCCGTTCCTCGATCGTGCGGGGCTCGCCTGACGTGTTGGAGATGGGGTTGCGGAACAGGTCTGACGCGGCGCGTATAGTGGTGGGGAGGGACGGGGGGTAGCGAGGCACAACACGCTCGCTGACGAGGCGATTGAGATCCCAGAAGCGCGTGGTCGTGTTGGGACGGAAGAAGCGGGCAAACGGTGTTGCTATTGGCATCCGTGTGAGCTGGTCGTCGATAGAGCCAATTTCTCGGGGGTGGTTGCTGGCGCTGCGTGACAATGAGTCCGATGAAGGTCGTTGACTGGAGGACGAGCTATCAGGAAGCGTTGGTACCGGCCATGGCGTTGATGGACCAGCTCCAGTGACCAAGTCTCCCAAGAATCGTCTAAGATCAAAGTCTTGGGGCGGGATAGGCTCGCGGAAGGCAGAAAAGAGTCGCTTAATCGCCTGGTCACGATCGTTCTCTTCTTCATGCTCGGTCGTTACCTTTTCCGTCTCAAAAAGAAAGCACTGGTTGTCATTGCCTCCTGTCGCGAACAAATTGCCGCTCGGCGACCATGACAGTCCACATATCTGTTGACTGTGGGCTGAGATGTAGGCGAGACACTGGACGCTACCTCTCCAATTGTGGCGAAATGTCTCGTATGTAAGGGGCCATTCGATAGCGTAGTAGAATACACTGCCCTGCTCATCTCCGACAAGGAGATCCTCATTCTCGACCAGGGGCCCGGGATTGTGAGGATTTAGGGATGGACGAACCGTTACCGTGGGCTTCTAGCTCACACAAGCGACTGGTGCCTCTTCAACGTGTGGAGCAAATCGGAAGCGAGGGTACTGGCGGTCGTAGAGGGTGGGCGCATCCCACAGAGACATGAGATTCAGAAGGCCATTTGACCGACCGTAGGCCAGAATGCACTTCTTCCCTTGAGCCGAAGAAAAGTCGAGGGTGGTCAGCCAAGATAGGTCATGAGGCCCGTTATCCTCCAGTGTTTGAACCCCAGTGTCTTCTGACCAACTGTAGAGTCTTGTTCCCAGGCCAATAGCTAGAGTTTGACAGACAGGAGAGAAAGCTAGGATAGAGCAGTAGTAATCGTCCCGTAGATTTGGTGCGTCAAGGACCTTGAAAGGGGCAACTGGCAGCGTCCGCATCTCAGTCATTGACTTGGACGCTGTCTTCCTAGGATGGTCCTCCTTGACCAGCTGGGTACCTTTCCAATACGTTTTACGCCCTGAGGGTTCCTTGGACTTCTTCGATTGCTTTTCTAAGGGGATGGACAAGCGGTCACAGCCGAGAATCCTCGATGACTAGTCGATATCGAAAGCTGATGCAAGACGTGCCTCATGCTTCTCGACGTCTTCCTGAGCTCTGGGTTTCGAGGGCGGGAACAAGGTATGGAACATTGGTGCATTTGTTCCGCTTTGGACGCGGCCGCCTCGGCCATCATTAACAGCCCCTTGATTAGGGGCCATACCACCAACGGACCAGATGCTGTTGCTCACCTGCATATACGACCGATCAGCCTTGCCCATAACGATCAATTGTAGAATGTGTTCCCTGGTGCCTCAAAATATGCTTTGATATGTCCATAATGGTGATGACTGGTGATGACTTACTCTTCTATCAGTTTGGTTGTGTGTTGCCGTATCAAGGACGGTCCTACCCTGACTTGGCCTTCTTGGCTTCCGGGATTCGGTTGGAGAAGGTGGCAAAGGCCGTCTTCTGAAGCAAAAAGGGTCGGGAGCATCTTGATTATGCCGAACAAGGCGCTCAGAAAGTGTCAGTTCTCCTAGGGGCCTTGATGTGCGGAATTTCGCAGACCCTGGTGTTGAGTGGTCCCTGAGGGGCACAAAGCGATCAAGGGCCCTCAAGGAGCTGACTCTGCCTGACGAAACAGCTGTATCGGATCCGTGGCGAGGATGATGGTAGGTCGGACGGTCGAATTGTTGCACAGGATAAGAGTCCGTCCGCGAGATTCTCCTGCGTGCTGCACGTGGGAGGGTCGCAAATTTATCGGAACCGACACTTGGGGATCCAAATATCTCGGGCTCGGAATTATTGTTAGACTTTCCAGATTCTGATGCTTCGGAGCCGGTCCCATCGTACGACTGCAAGCTTTCGACCTCAAGCCTGGCGGACAAAGACAGAGAGGTCCGGTCCAAGCGTCTGTTTGGTGGCGACTTGGTGGGCGAGGTCTCGACAGAGCCGTAGCCAGAATCTGCAGAGCGCCCGGTCCGAGGCAGGGTGTCGAAGCCTAGCTGTCGCATCCGCGACGTGAGTGGAGTGGTGGGAGGGGCCATCTTGGGATGGAGGCCCTCAAGTGTACGGTACTCTCACGAGGCAGGACTTGCTGAGCCCGTTAAGTTGCAAAGGCCTTGTCCCAAGAGGCCAGATGGATCGACTAGGAGTGAAAGAAACGATGCACGGGGCCAAACAAGTGATGATAGTTAAAGGTGTTCAGAAACAGCCCGGAAGATGTTGAACATTTGGGAAAAGCGAATGGATGGCGGACGAGGCGTGATTTTCCAAGCGGGCCAACAATATGACAGAGAAACAGTCAAATGATGGAGGCCAAGGAGGCACGATCGGCTGAAGCGAGGTTCAGATCATCCGTTTGAACGTGTGTGGCCCATAAGACGATGTCGTTGTCGACTGGGGCACTCGTAACACTGTTCAGCACAAGGTCGAAATAGGAAGAACACATCATCCTAGGTAAGGCGAAAAGAGATGTAGGTAATTGATACTTATCAATCAATAGACTTGGAAGGAAATAAGGGAAATGGAGAACCGAGCGGAAAGCAAGAAGTGACAATTCAGCATCCTGGAGACAGGAGCAGGGGAAGAGATACAAGCCTTCTGTAGAATCAACAAGGCTTATATAAGAGGTTTTGCTTGTACTGGTGAAAAGGGAAAGAGCAAGCCGTTAACTTACGCCACATCAGTGTGAAAAGTCATCGGCAATCGCTGGATGCTGATGTATGTTTACCGTGGATGTCGCGACATCCCGAGGTCATATCGCACCCTCATGGTTTGTGTATTGATGTGTGATGAGAAGGGTGGTCTAGAGGGTTAGGGTTTCCCCCTGAAAGCCGAAGTTGGCTTGACGTCGATACGGATTACGGCACGCGACACCCCCCCCCCCCACCTTCCCATGTGTTCATACCTTCGAATGCAACGTCCAGGAACAACGCCACCAACGTTGACGTATAACGCCAAGCCACCTTATATTGAAGCAACATAGTTTCTATCCACCTCCCTCCCTGGTGCAAGAGGCTCGAGATGGCCAGTGTAAGACAAATCTTCCCAGAAAACAGCCCAAGAATGACTCCGAGAAGTTGACTTGACTGATGCGAAGGAAATCAGCATGGCGTAGCCCGAACCAACCGCTCCCGCACTGAAGAACAGAGGCAACAAGAGCTCGAAAAGATCCAGAAATATCGCGACCTCGACGAACAGGTCCGGTCACACGTCGCAAACAACGATCAATCCCCCGAACTCTTCCAGCTCACCACCAAGCTGCTACGCCTGAACCCGGAATACTACACAATATGGAACGTCCGCAGACAACACTTGCTAATCTCTGGATTATTCTGCAAACGATCGGCTGGGTCCTCGCTCTCGACGGTGTCGCAGAGTTCTTCTCAGACCGTCACTACCACAACATGTTCCGCCGACTCATCCTCCTCTTCGTCGACCGCGACCCGGCCAAACCCCGTGTCCCAGACAACTGGGAGGAATGGTACTACAGCTGACGACACTGCGTCGCCCACGCCGGCTGGGGAAGACGCACCGGTGGTGGATGAGGAGGCGAAGGCACAACAGAACGACTTCGAGGTGCTCAAATCCGAGCTGGGCTTCACAGTTCCCCTGTTGATGGAGTTTCCAAAATGCTATTGGATATGGAAGTATAGGTCATGGCTATTGCAACAAGCCATCGAGAGGCTGGACCCAGCCATCGCACGGCGGATATGGGAGGAAGAGCTGGGTCTCGACACCAAGATGCTCACGAAGGACCGCCGGAATTTCCATGCTTGGGGCTATCGGCGGAACGTGGTCAAACACCTCGAAAGCGCTGGCCTGAACGGCAAAAGCATGGTTGAAGCGGAGTTTGAGTTCACCACGAAGATGATCCGCGTTGACCTCTCCAATTTCTCTGCATGGCACAACCGGAGCAAGCTCATCCCGAGGCTGCTGGACGAGCGGGAATCTGATGAGGTTGCCAGGAAGAAGTTCTTCGATCAAGGTAATGCCAGACCGTGCCCTGAGTGAATACAATGCCCCTGCTAACCCTAAGAAAGAATTGGCTTTGATCAAAGAGGGCCTAAATGTTGGGCCTGATGACCAGTCCCTCTGGTATTACCACCAATTCTTGATGCTGGATCTTTTCGAGTACGCCGCTCGGACAACTATCACTGCCGGCTTTTCGGTGAAAGAAAGAGTGTCATACGTAGAGCAAGAAATCGTGGATATCAAGGATCTACTCGAGGACTATGACGACAGCAAGTTAATTTACGAGGCTCTCATCGACTACACATTAGCATTATCATCATTGAGGCAGCAAAAGCCGTCTGGGGACGAGGTGCTTGACGACCTGAGAGATTGGCTCTCCAAACTGAAACAGTTGGATCCGATGAGGAAAGGTCGCTGGGATGACATGGAGAAGGAGATGGCAGCCCTTGCTTAATGAGAAGCGGGTATGTGTGTCTGGATGGCGTGATCCAGTCCGTCGAGACTGCTGACCATGCTTCCTTCAATTGAGTGCCCGCAGTCAGGTATGGGATGTCTCGAGAGTTGGTGGACAACAGCAAGATTGGAAATGCTACAACGAACGACACGTCGCCCGCCCCCAGTTCCTTCACCTGCTTTGTGTTGCTCATCACTGGTGGATCCGGTCCAATTCTAAGATTTTGTGAGAGCCTATACGGCATTTCTAATGTATCAAGAGGTTACCTAGGTACCTTCGGGTGTTTTGCCATACTCGAGCAACTCCAGAAGCAAGCAAACCATTTCGGGCGGTAAATGATGTAATTCTCGGTTGTGCTTGTGTTGCAAGCGCTCAGTGCTGCCGGTACCCTCGCCAGCCTGATCCAGCACCCATCGCAACTTCCTGATCTATCGGACTTTCGAACGTCTCGAATATTTTCGATTATCCTGAAACAATGAAACAAGCACGTGGCTTTTTTAGGGATACTTATATTGAGCCCGTTACAAGCGAACCTTTGCACTCAAAGAACAAAGAGGGCCCCACAGTCATTTCACAAAGAGCTATTGTGACCATTGTGCTTTGGCGAGAGGATACTTCGGACGATTACGAGGTGTGGGTGAATCATGGTGTTGCGAAAGTACCAACTTTCAATCAGTGACAACTCCGACTTTGCCTTCAACTTTTTCTTCGACTTTCTTTATCTTCCAACAAATCTCTGCCTACAGCACGTTGGCTTTGCAGACAACTGCCTTCAAAAAGACTCACCTTCTCTCAGTACAGCTTCTCAGTCGCTTCTGGTCAGATCGACCTCACCACACATCAGCATTGCAGCATACCAACCGAGAACGAAAAGCGAACCCTCCAAAAGAAACACCAACCACAACATGTGCGTCTTCATCTACACGCTCCCCCAGCTCTGCCGCCACCCGCAATTCCAGAACGTATGCGAGTGCGCGACAGCCCGAGGCACACCCGAGACCGAGACCAAGTCCTTGACGCTGGCGGAGCCCAAATTTCTGTTCGACACCGAAAAGGGCGGGTTCAAGACGCCTGCGTACTACAAGGCCCGGTTCCCCTGCAAGAAGCGCAAGGCCATCCGGCCTGTCCCAACCATGTGGTGCGCCCGGTGTCTGGAGGAACAGGCGGCGGGCTCCAAGAATGGTACGGTAAGGGGCCGGAGGCAGGATTTGCTCGTGGTGGGCATAAGTAGTGGTTACAGCTCTGGGTCGTCTGTCGGGTTGGTCCCGGCGAGTGGGAGCAGTTCTTCTGATATGACGAATGCTTCGGGTATGTTTATGTGTCCTGGGAGGACCTGGTTCGCGAGTGACAGATGCTGACGTGGTTTATTAGGTGCTTCGACCCCGAGGTCATTCTGGAAATTCGCGAACCCTGTGGAGATCGTATGAAGTTATGAGGTCCAGCTGCCGGGGGATTAGTTGCGAGAGGCGGAGTGATGAACAACAAAAGGGGAAACGGAACGCCACGGAGAGGGGACAGATTCGCCCACAATGTGCCTTTACATGTCTTCGGAGGGCGTTATCAGGATGGTTTACGTTTGGAATTACGAGCGACGGCGTCTAGGAGTTTGTGAGATCGCCAAGCAAAGAATACGCAAAGCTTTACCTCGAGGCTATAAGTACATTGTATTTGTTGCGCCGTGCCCTGCTCTTTTTTCTACAGGTTCCATGGATGTTGCTCCTGCGACATGAAGTCTCGCATGGTTGAACTTCGAGAGCAATAGTCTATATGCCTAGAGTACTTACATCTCTGTGCAAATCGGTCTCTCTAGCTCCCAACGTCTCTGCCTACCAACCTACTAGACGATGCGCATGAGCCATCCTAGTTTCTCTTGACCATTATCTTCCTACGTGCCTCCTTACGTACTTAAGTAAATGTTTCGGGGTTAACATGCGGCGCGAGGCAGCTAAGTTCTATCATAAGCGTGAAGTAGCCGGGTATGTACAGTATACCTACCTAGGGTACGCGGAATCGACCTGATTACGTACAGAAGGTTCAGGGCCTGGGGGGTCCCTGAAGTGACAGACAGCGGGGACACGCCAGTGACCCAGTGACCTGGGAAAACTGGGGACTTCACCTATAAGACACCTGGGCAATGGAAGCAATGCGACACTGCTGCATGGCAGTAGTAGTGTTGAATAGGGGGTGTGGTGGCCTGCAGTAGCTAGTGTTCGAAATAGAGCATGACATATTGTCTAAGGTTGCCAGTCAGTCAAGGCCATCGGATTTCTTGAACCGAAGTCCCCTATAAAGTACCTAGGTACAATGTACAGTACAGATGACCTCGGGAATTAGGCTGACAGGGTACCTAGGTACCTACCATGGCCCATCTGCCCAGGTGGTTACGGAGCGGTAGCGCGCCTTCCCCACGCGACGGCCGGTGGAGTGGAGTTACGCTGCAGGTGCTATGTAATAATGAGAGATCGACGAACCACAAAGGCTCCATCTCAAGCATCTCTCTTTGGCTCGTGGTGATCTTCTTTCTTCATCTACGCAGCATATATCGCCTCCATCCGTAATATACACCTTGGGGTGGTTCATTCATTTTGTAATCAATGTTCCTGTATTAATGAGTCCTTGTATAGCTCACATTTGATTATAAGGACACATCATTCGCATGGCTGGAGTCGAGCTCTACCGCAATTCACTTGGAAGAGATCCCGGGATGATCAGGAGCCCTCCGACCTGCCCGGCATCTTGTACTTACATGTTCCCTAACGGCGATCCCTTCGAAGAGCTGCGATAGCCGACTACTCGCGGCACAGAATATCCGAGGTCCATCCACACCGACTCGATCGCAGATATCGCGGGCCTGGCACGTGCCTGGACTCCCCAGAAACTCACCGAGGGTTGTTGGGCGAGACAGAGCTACCTTTTACTTTCGCTGGCCTCGCCGGTACCGCCACCAACCAGGCGCGATGGCTAAGAAGGCACGCCAAAGAATCAGCTATGGTATGGAAATACCTTCTCGACCCCGTTTCTGGCCCTAATAGCGACCGTGATCCCTCACGAACGCGAGCAGTATGAGGGCATGCGACCGGTCCACCATGCTACGTCATTGTAACTAACTTGTCGTGCTCTCTGTATAGTCCTCGAACGAGCTGGTAAGCAAGTCGGAGGCCATAAACTCGGCGTTAATGGCCTCGCTATCGACCGCGACCAGTCCATACTGTAAGCCCCGCCCATTTGTGCCCATAGCTATCCGGACCTTCCATCCCAAACGGCTATGTGTATTGTCAGTCGTGCTGACTTAACTGTACCTGGCGTAGCTACTCGGGTGGCCGCGACGGTATAATATGTGCTTGGGATTTGAATCTCAATCTTACCACTAGAGCCTCCTCGTCTACGACCGACTCGACTTCGACCGACGCCGCCGCTAAATCCGACAACATCACGAAGTTCCGCACACAAAGCCTCGCTCATACTAACTGGATTTGCGATATTGCGCTGACGCAGAGCAACAATGCCGTGGTCACCGCCTCACAGGACCAGCTTGTCAAGCTCTGGAGACCCCACGCAAGCCAGAACGAGGAGCCTTACAAAATCGGAGAGCACGCCGACTATGTCAAGTGTGTCGCCTCACCGGGCCAGTCGGCCACATGGGTAGCGACTGGTGGTTTCGACCGCAAGGTATATCTCTGGGACCTCAATGGCTCCGGCAAGAAGCTCGAAATCGATACAATGGGGGAGGAGGCGCCAGAAAAAGGCTCTGTCTACTCACTCAGCACAACAGAGAACATGCTGGCTTATGGTGGTCCCGAGTCCATCCTGCACCTCTGGGATCCCAGGGCAGGGAAGCGTATTACCAAGTTCCGCGGTCATACCTCCAACATTCGTTCTATACTGCTTAGCGCCGCAGGCGATATGGTCATGACGGCCAGTTCGGACCAGACGGTCAAGGTTTGGAGCGTCACGGCAGGTCGTTGCATGCACACTCTTACCATGCATAACGACAGTGTCTGGTCTCTATACTCTGAGGATCCCGGGCTAAATGTCTTCTACAGTAGCGACCGCTCTGGCTTAGTCGTGAAGACCGACGTGCGTGGGACCATGGGAGAAATGGATGACGGCCTGTGTCTCGCGGTTGCACAAGAACACGACATGGTGTACCGGGTCGTTGCTGCCGGTGATCATATCTGGACGGCAACCCAAAGATCATCTATAAATAGGTGGCGTAACATTGACACTGGCGCCGACATTCAACTTCCTGATTCTTCTAAGTCGCATCGCGCTTCCACTGGTAGCAACTTGGCCCCTTCAGCTCCGGCGCCAGCGGTCAGCGACAGGCTGAAGGAGATTCCTACGAGATCCATCCTGAGGATCTCGAACACCGCGAGATTTCCCGCGCCCGAGATAGCACCCGGATCAGAGACTGACGCTGAGGCTAGCGAGCCAATCATTAATGTCATAGAACCGATACAACATGTACCAGAAGAGACCATTGAGGGACAATTCGGTCTCGTCAAGCACCGACTCTTGGCTGACAAGCGACGAGTGCTCACTCTAGACACAGCCGGTGACGTTCTCATGTGGGATCTGATACAGGTGAGACAGGTGCCATTGGAGTAGTCGGTCAATACTAACGGATAATTCTGCAGTGCAAACCGATCCAGAGCTTTGGTAAGAAGCATCTCGAGGATGTCGAGCCGATGGTCAATACGCTTGAAAACGTGTCACCATGGTGCTCCGTCGACACCAGCTCTGGTAACCTCACAGTTGTGCTGGAACCTTTCAATTGTTTTGATGCAGAACTGTATGCCGATGAACTCGTTTTGGACAAGCCTGTCGAATTCAGGGAAGATCAAAGAAGTAAGGGTTAACTCTCAACCTGCTGAAGCATGACTGAACATTGCTGACAATAGCTACAAGTAAATCATGGGAAATGGGTATTGAGATACCTCTTCTCCAACTTGATAGATGAAGAGATCAAGCGTGACGAGGCCCATCGACAGAGGCTAAACGAGACGGTAGAAAAGCGCATACCTGTGGCCCATACAAAACCTCCAATTAGTATCACGATACCCGCTTCCAAGTGGGAGCAAGCAGTCGGCTCACCGTTGACGCCGAGAGCTAATGGTTCTGGATATGCGCCAACGACGCCCACCATGGGCATAGCACTTGCCACTCCTGGACTTCCTGGATTAAAGGAAGAGACGAACCCACTTGACAAAAAGACATCTCATGCCAGCCGGCCGTCTCAGGACAAGGATGACTACTTCAGCAATGCAATCAGATCTGCCGATGGCAACCAGAAGTCGGCCACGGCTCCAGCCGAGCAACCTGATGATAATGCAGGCAAGGCTGAGGATGGAAAAGACAAGGACAAAGGGGACCCGAAGTCCCCAAGCACGGCGTTCGGAAAGAAGTTCCGGATGGGCATGTCCTTCGGAACCAAAAAGCTTGGCCGTTCGGCTTCATCGACTGCCACGGAGAAGCCGGCGGTCGCAGAGGAGAAGATGGCAGACTCCGAATCGTCATCAAACCACGAGCCAGAGAAGGAGTTTGACGATAATTTCATCGGCGTCATCCAGAAAATCCAAGATGAATACGAGAAGCAGCTGGCAGACAACCCACACAAAGCTGTCGAGACCAAGATTGCTCCCAGCCTCCCCAATGAGACACCAGTACTCAAGCTGCCACCAGGGACGAAGGTCATCATTCAAGAGGAGACATCCGGAGGCAGCGCAGAGCTGTACCGTGGGACGGTCAAGACTGTCGGTGCCGATGCGGACATCATTGAGAAGTGCGCGCCGCAGTGGCTTGGCGATGTGCTGCTTCTCAATACAATCCCACAAAAGGAGCCAGTCAAGGTCTCTTTCGTGCTAAATCCCTGGCCAGACTCCGGGCTTGCTAGCCTTGCCTCTACCGACGGGAACAATCGGTTGAACGCAAACAAGATGCTGCGTGTCAAGAAGATACTGGCGTATGTGGCCGAGAGGATTGACCCGACACTGGAGGAGGCGGAGAACAGCTCAGAGAAGGACCCCAATGCATTGAAACCTGAGGAGTACCTGGAGCTCTACTGCAACGAGCAGGTAAGCTTGCTTACCAGTCTTGGTGTGAAGCTTGGGATCCCGTGCTAACACATGCCTAGCTGCTGCCCATCGACATGACCCTTGCGACTCTACGTGCCTATATATGGAAGGGCGGTAACGACGTCGTTCTGCATTACAAGGCCAACGGAAAGAAGGAGATTCCGCTGTCACTCCCGGAGCAACCGGTGGCGCTTGAGCAGGATGCTGCGGTCACTGGTCCTGCTGCTGCCGGCGAGGGACTTGACGCTGCCGGGCCAACCACTGCGGTGGCGGCGTAGGTTCGCAGTCACCTTTGGAAGTGTTTCAAGCGTTGATGGTTCTGTTCGGCATCGGGAATGGTATTTGAAAATAGCAGGTGGTATCTATAATGGGCAGCTTTTGATGGTCTATTCTTCTCTGGCTTGTCCGAAGGACAATCTTACAGGACCTTGTGGTCGAGTTCGAGCAGTATGTACATAGCGGAATATTACCTCGAGATATCTGACTCGAGATTTTGATGCTGATGCACCTGAGATATTGGCCTTGTTTGTATAGTGTGTCTTGGGCCGTGTAGTTTGATGGTCGGAGTAAGCTGGCCTCGTTCGTCTCCAGGGGGAGTCCTCGTGGCCCAGCAATGAAAGGCGGGAAAATAGCCAGGGAAGGCCATCTAGAGGATGGGCGGTGTGCTAAGAGACCCGGTCCACCACGGGGGATGGCAACGTCGGCTGCCTGCTGGAAAGCAGGAGACTGACAATATTGGAGCCACCCACGCGGAGGGAGGAGGCTGGTTGATGGGCACTTATCCAACTACATCCTCAGCCGAGGAAAAGCAGCCCGCGGCAAATAAAGTGCCGCAAGGTGTGAGGCACCCATGATCACGGAGAATTCCCCAATGCCAATGGCACTGGCGCGCATCATGACAGATGCGCGGACTTATTCGTCCTCTCTCTCTCGAGCGCATTCACCACCCACTGGTAGCTACCCAGGAACACTGCACCCCCGATGCTGATCCACATCACCCGCGGGCCTATACCAGCGAAGAAAGGCCTGACCCCGTGCTGCTTTGCTATCCCCGTCACGATATCCCAGACCTTCCGCCTCTCAGAGCTCAGCATGACCCTCGTCTTGATCACGTCCAGCGGCGTCGTCACGGCCGCCGCCACGCCGCCGGCCAAGCTCCCGTACAGCGCGCTCTCCCCCGCCGAGACGCCGGACGACGCCAGCTCCCTCCCCGGGCTCTGCAGCTGCTGCCGCCTCCGCGAGTACGACTTGAGGGCCTCCCAGAGGGGGAACTGGATGACGGTGAAGGGCACCTCGCGCATGATGGTGATGCCCCAGCCGCGGTACAGCTCGCGCCAGACGCCGGACAGCCCCACCGCGGCGCGCCGGTCCAGGATGGCGAGCAGCGAGGACAGGGACGACCCGCCGTGCTGGCCTGCCTGCGCGCGCTGCTTGACCACCTCGGTGGGCACGCGCACGGCGCACGCGGCCACCTCGCCCAGGCTGGCGGCCAGCATGTGGTCCACGGCACTCCCGCCGCCGCCGCCGTCCCTCCCCGAGGGGAGCGGTGACCGTCCCGTCCGCGCCTCGGCCAGCGCGGTCTTGGCCGCCTCGTACGTGCAGAAGAAGAAGGCCGCGCCCGGGGCGGACCCCAGCGCCGCGGACCCGATGCCCCTGTATATGCCGCGGAAGCCGCCCGAGGCGAAGAAGCCCTCGGAGGACTGGAGGCGGGTCTTGAGGGTGTCGAGGGGGAAGAGGGTCAGGTCAACCGTCGTGCCGGCTATGCCGCCGGCGAGGAGGGCGGTTGTGAAGGGGGGGTTTGGGGAGGACATTCTTTTTTCTTTCTTTTTGTTTGTCTTTTTCTGTTGCTCCTTTTTTTTTTGGTCGTGCCCTGTTGTGCAGTCGAGGATGAGTAGGAGGGGTTTGCCGGTTCGGGGGGTCGGGGAGGGGGCGCGTGGATTGAACTATATATTGTGCGGCAGCATGTCGTTTGGAATTATGAGCCCAATTGTGTGTTGGTATTGGTATTGGTGTTGGTGGTGGTTATGGTTGGCGAAATTCGGAGGCTCCGAGTCGGCGCTGTGCAGTATAAAGCAGGCATCATGATCCTTGTCTGCCGAGGCTCGGAAGCTGCAAGCTCCAAGCTGCAAGGTGCAAGGTGCAAGGTGCAAGGTGATGATGGCCCAAGCTCCTTTCAACTCAGGGGGTCTTTTTCAGGGACCCCCAGTACAGGCTAAAAAAGAAGCAGGGCGTTCTTGAGGGCAACCTGGGCACCTACTACACCTACTGTACCTACCTATCAAGTACCTCTCGGAGCCTCACCATTCAAACTTGAAATATCTCAACGGACCCAATCTCAGTCAAGTGAGGTCGAGATGCCCAGATATGTACCATCGCATGTGATGGAGACATGAACTCCGTACCACAGGTGCTCCATCGCACTGCTAAGCCAGTTTCTGTTGCCGAGTTTGCCGATGCTGTCCAAGCAATATGTCGTCCTCGATACCCCGGCGCGAGGGGCCGCATCGAACGCCCAGTCGGTAAGTTGATTCTCGTTATGTGGTTGAGGTTCGTTATATATATGTGTATACTCATTTCTCCTCAGGCCTCGCGATTAGTGGAGGGGTAGACTCCATGGCCCTTGCCTATCTGTGCTCACGCGCACATCGGTATTACCATGGGATGAAGGTAGCTGACAACCCTGTTGCCTGTTATCAATGCGTTGTCGTCGACCACCGCATGCGCGATGGAAGCACCGAGGAAGCTGCCTCCGTCAAGCAGATTCTCCTGGAACGCCTAGGCCTCAGGACCCACCAGCTGGCCATCGCTTGGGGCAGTGTCTTGGAGGGAACCGAGTACTCACACCCCAAAGACCTTCCCAACTTCGAGACCGTGGCTCGTCGCCATCGGTACCGCAAGATCGCCACGCAGTTGGCACATAGCAAAATCGCCTCCTTGTTTCTTGCACACCATGAGGACGACCAATACGAGACCGTGCTGATGAGGCTCATCTCGGGCCACAGCGCCGCCGGCCTGTTGGGCATGCGTGCCGCTACTGACATTCCAGAAAGTCACGACATCCACGGCGCTTATCAGAGTGGCATGATTGATGATCAGGCTTCAAAGTCCCCTATGATCAATTACCGCCCCACCAAGTATGACTTGAGATCCATCAAGGCCCAGATGATGGCCGATTTGGATCCCGAACTCGTGGCTAGGGAACTATTGCAGGGTACACGTGCCAGTGCATATCTTGAGGACGAGTTGGATCAATATGTCCCCAAGACTAAGATGATGCTCCCCGCAGCCCCTCCTGAGGTAGAAGACGGCGGTTGCATGGTGTACCGGCCCTTGCTGGAGTTCAGCAAGGACAGACTCACTGCAACCTGTGAGGCCAACGGCATCCCGTGGTTTGAGGATGCTACCAACCATGATGCAACCCTGACACTAAGGAATGCCGTGAGACACATCGGCAAGAATCATATCTTGCCAGTGGCTCTCCAGAAGCCCGCGGTATTGGACATGTCCCGTCGCCTCCGAGAGCGGGCTCAGCTCGACGAGGGCGAGGTAGTCAGGCTCTTGGGTAGAACGATCGTCCGAGACTTCGAGTCTACCGCCGGAACAGTCGTCGTGCAACTACCATCCTTCCGCATTCCTCGGCTTCGGGGAGGGCAGAACAAGAACGTCCGGCGCGCAAAGCGCCTCGAGCACTATCGCTACATCGCCGCCCTTCTTGTCAAGAGGCTCATTGCTATCGTCACACCAGAGATTCAGGGCCCGGCCGCAACCAACCTCCAGAACCAAGTCATCCGTCTCTTCCCCTCCCTAAACGATGACCCATCGTCCTACCCAGAGCACCCCAAGGCATTTAATGTCTCCAACGTCCACTTCCACCCTGTACGGACGTCCTCCGACCCCGAGGCCCCCGTGAACTGGTATCTCACACGCGAGCCTTATGTTTCGGGACGACCAGTCCCACTCTGCGAATCTGGCAGGCTTCCCCTCCGTCTACGCTGGCGTCGCCGTCCTGAAGTGTGGCGTTGGCCTCCTTCGAAGCCGTGGCAGCTGTGGGACGGCCGGTTCTGGACTCGCATTTGCAATCGCACCAACGTCCACGCCTCGATCGCGCCGTTCGACGCCAAATATGCCAAGGCTTTTCGAGACTCCCTGCCCGACGGTCGGGCGCGTGATACACTCATGGCCCTGCTCAAACACCACGCCCCAGGGAAGGTCCGATACACACTACCTGCGGTGTACACCCGCGGCGACCACGAAGGAGCCATACGGGATCACGAGCGGTCCTCGGACGTGGAGAAGGCGCAGCTGCTGGACGAGGCGGAGATCAGGAGGCAGTGGCAGGAGATGGACGTCACCGCCCAGCGGGAGGAGTACTACAAGGCCAGGGACTGGGAGCTGGAGCAGGCGGCGACGCGGGGGGCCGAAGACGAGGCGGCCGAGCCCCAGGAGGAGAGCAAGGTGCTGGTTGCGCTGCCGACGCTGGGCATCGCCAGGCCCGGGCTGATGAACTGGATCCGGTATGATGTTAGGTATAGGAAAGTGGACAGGTGCACGCTGGGCAAGAGCGCGAAGGACGAGAGGGATGTGGCTTGGTATTTGTACAAGAGGGCCAGGGCATTGGAGAGGGCAGGGGTGAGCAGTGTGAATAGGTGGACTAGTAGGTACTGTAAGTTTAGGAGGTGGGACATGTTGAGGAGGTAGATGAGGCGAAACAGAACCTGCAGGTTCCCAGAGCTCAAGGACACTGCCTTGCTCCTGACATGTGTAGGAGTAGCGGATCGGGACCAGCCCATATTGAGGATGGTATTCATATTCTGGAAAATCCACTCGTATTGTACTCACCATACCAAAACTTGATCAAATATTTATACAGTTACTGTAAACATACCACCACACAAGGACCTTTTCCGCCTAGACCGAGACTCCGAGGTCACTTAAAGTGAAGCTATCTCGAGTATCATACCCGACTCGTTCGGGGAGGATTGTCGAAGAGTATGACCCAAAAAGGGTATTTTTGTGTGGAAGAAACGTCTCCCAAGGGCGTCGTCGTCCCGGCCCATCACCATGAAGTATTTGATCCGGACAGCTGAAAGTAGTAAACATTGGGGCCAGCCCAAGGTGGTATTTTATCAATATTTATTGTAGAGGAAAGATATCCAGTCTGTTTATCATACCATACCCTAGACTTCCTTATACACATACACACACGGTAAACAAACCCGGGGTGCGTTCCACGTTAAAGCTTAACCTTGCCATCTTTCCCGCCTATGAACAGTTCATAGCCGACGGGGACAGTTGCTTGCCCAGAGGAAATACCATGCTTCGAAATGGGCTCACCGGCCTTGTACACCTCGACGAAGCACTGACGCCACCAAACTGTCTGCCCATACCCGATAACCCATCTCCCCGCCGACTTTGCATCACTGAAATCCACTGAAGCATCGAGAGGGCTGATCTGGAGCGACTGGGGTCCCGTATATAATCCGAGGCTCAGCAGAGCTGCGTCCCTGATAGGGAGCAGAAAGCAGAAAGAAGCACCATCAAGAGCCAAGCGGGGAAGGCTCATCAAGACGCAACCTGTGGTCTCGCCGCGATTTTCCCTAACCTCCCTCTGGTACGCAGCTGTGGCGAGGACCGCGTCGGCAATCTGCGGGCCAAACACGTCCCGGATAGCAGAGGAGCGACACTTCGAGGTTACATAACTGCCTTTGCATGGTTCGATTGTCGCACCGCCCACGCGTATGCAGTGGATCCCTTTCTCCGTTTCCACGTCCACGCCAGTCAACTCCCCTACGAAGTGTGCAGCCCTCTCGGGAGCGACGTCGAGCTTCAAGATGCCGTGGGAGAACCCGTCATCGCTCTTGTGGAAGGCCAGCGAGACGGCCGCCACCGACGACGCTCGGGGATCCTCGGGGTCGGGGACCCTCTTGATGGACGCGGCGGTGTCTGCGGGGAACAGACGCGTGCACTCTTCGGTGGAGGCGTTGGTGAAGATGTGCTCGGCCCCGGACAGTGATTGGGGTAGGCCAACAAACTTTGTGAGAAACCCTTCTGGGTCCGCCGACAAGAGGGATGTGCCGTCCCCTGTGGTCTCGGTCTCGCTGTCTTCGCGTCTGTGCTGCATCTCATCCGGGCGGCTCTGTTGTGCGTCCATGATGTTGTTGTTCATGTTGTTGTCAGTGCCGCTTTGCGGCTCTGAACGGGAACGGTGCAGTCGACCCGGCCCGTTTGTTGAGCATGCAGATGTTCTCGGTCGCTTCGCTGCTGATTCCATCGTTTACTATCTCGAATAGCTTCGACACCGGCCAGCGGGGGACTTCTAGCTCGCGTAGCTCTTTACGAGTGGCACTGCTGCTTGCCCGGGTGAGTATGTAGCAGGAACAACCCCGCGCAGCTCCCCGAGCGGCCACAGCAGGAAAGAAGCTATAGCACGTGCGGGAACCCCATGCGACGTATGGGCCACCCCCGCCCTCCTCCCAGCCCCCCTTAAAACGACCGTTACTACTTCAGCATTTACCTATCAAAGATGGGGATATGTCGTACGTATACGCTTCATGCAAACTAAGCCCTGCTTCCTGTAGCAATCTTTAACATATACTGTATAAGGCACTCAGCCCGAGGGTTCCAACGCTAATACCTCGCCGAGTATACTCCATGGGATGGTACCATCGACGCATGTACGTGTGAGAACTACCCCTGTATAAAAATGGGATGTATCCCCTTGTTAGACTTCCGTCCTCGACGGCGAAGTTACTCATTGCTTTCGTCGTCGGCGCCATTCTTGCTCTCTCCATCGCTCGAGGCCACACCAGCCTGCCCTGGACCGCAACGAAGGCCCCTCTCTTTCCCGCTTCAGCACCGAAGGGAGAAGCTCCGGCCCCAGCAGACGGCATGGCAGACTCGCCAACTGTCGACTTGGGCTGGTACCCGCCATCTCAGACTGTGGTTAACAATCTCACCAATGTTGTGAGCAATGATACCACGGGCGTGTACGGGTTTATATTTAACTCTTCGTACACACTAGATGATGAGTATGGCACATATAACTGGTGTAACATGCCTCATGTGCGTTCCTTGGAGTATGTGAAGCCGTCTGAGGAATATGAGCTCGCATATGTGGAACTAGTGAGTTTTATAAATCGAAGAGGACTTCATCTTCAAAGAGTGAAGATGACTGGATAGCTAACACACTCCCCTCCACAGATCCACCGTCATCACAAGCGCACGCCTTATGCAGCCAACTCGTACCCAGTGGAGTCCTACACCTGGGACTGCGACGACGAAGGACTGTACTACTTCGCCCGGCCCCTCTCAGAAGACACCTCATCCCCAACCCCAGGCACCAGCAGGAACTCCTCCGCGCTGGCATACTGGGAAACCTTCTCCAGCATCAACCCCTTCTCGGCCCTCGCCTCGGGCTGGAAGGGGACTTGCCAGTTCCCACAGATCACAGCTCAGGGCCTCGACGACTCCTGGCAGCACGGCGCCGACCTATACGGCGTGTACCACGACCTCCTGGGCTTCCTCCCTGACCGGGACGACGACGACCAGGCCTGGAGGCAGAAGGTCAAGTACCGCGTCACGAACAACGTCATCACCAGCGAGGTGGCCGGTATGGTCATCAACGCCATGTGGAACACCACGGGCGCCGTGCCCCTGCTCGTCCAGCCCGACGGCATGGACTCGCTCGAGCCGAGCTACACCTGCGCGTCGTCGAAGGCCCAGTACGACGATGTCGAGTCTGCTTCTAATCCGGATTGGGAGGCGCACCTCGAGGGGGGCCGGGGGCTGTACGCCACGCTGGATGATATCTCTGGTGTGGACAGCGCGGACTCGGGGTTTCATGTCAGTTTTGACCATTACTATGACAACCTATCCGCCAGACAGTGCCACGGCAAACCGCTGCCCTGTAAGCTCGTCAACGTGACCAATGCGGATGGGACGACGGCCCTGGTCAACGACACGAGTGCGTGCGTCACGCAGGCGATGGCGGATGAGGTGTACCGATTTGGCAACTGGGAGTACTCCCAGGTCTACCGGGACTCCGGGGCCGAGTCCCTCGCCGCGAGCGTCGGCTCGTTCGGGGTGTGGATCGCGGAGCTTGCGTCGCACCTGCGGGGCGTGGTTGAGGGGATGGGTGACACGCTCTGGTTCCATAATGTTGCGCATGACGGGTCTGTGAGCCGGCTGTTGGGGGTCTTGCAGGTTGATGTCATGGTCTGGCCGGGGATGGGGAGTGAGGTTGTGTTTGAGGTGTGGAAGAGGAGGAGTGGATATTCTTCTACCAGCAGAATATCGAGGGGGGAGACTAGTGTCAGTGGGTATCATGTGCGTGTCCTGTTTGGTGGCCAGGTCTTGACTTCGTCGAATCCGAGTTTGGGGGTAATGGATATGGTGCCGGTTGAGACGGTGTTGGCGTAAGTATCGGAGCCCATACTCGACTTCCCTCTGCTGTTCATATTTACTGAAGTATGTGATGGACCTATGCTGATATTTGATGCGCAGGTACTTCGAAGGACTTGCTGGGGTTAATGGAAGCTTGATTGTAGGCAAGTGTGATTCCACGTCCAGCTAGTTATCTAGGCATGTTACGTATAGAGCCTGGAATCACCGTGGATTAGAAGCATGGGCTCTTCGAATATATGCCCCTAGAGGGCACCGAACATTTACCTGGTCTTTCATGAGCGCGGTAAAGTATTGCCAGGTTCTTGAGGATATATGAGCTTCTGGAGGTATTATGCAGTGAAAACGGGTCTTAACAGTAAATAAGCCGGGTAGTGCAGCAATACAGCAATATTCCTGGGCCGTAAACCTATGGCTAGTCCGAATTCGAGAATGGTTGAACTGCTATAACCTTCAACACCTAAGTTCCACTCTGATCATCTAGTCAAACTAATAGAATTGTTATGAGACCTACGGACTTCAAGTTTTAGGGGACCGGGAGGAGACTGGGAGACCGGGATATTACACGTAGGAGAAAGAGCGAAAAGAGGCCGGTGTAATTTTATGTGGTGCGGCCACATATATTGCTGTACCATCTGCTTTGTTTTGTGCGCATTCCGTCCTCAATGCAATGGGAGATGAATATTGTGAATTTGTCAAGCTAGCTGTCCAGCCACTTGCTCAGATCAAACTTCCCATCTTCCAGCTCGTCTCTTGGCCCAACCCACTGGAAAGTCATGCCCTCAACCTCCTCCCACGTCCCGTCTGGCCTATCAAGCCGCAGGTCGAGGTCACATTCCATATAGTTGTCCCCCTCATACTCCTCCAGCCGGCCCTTCGGCGTCTCGCCCTCGATCTCGCACGCCATGCCCCTGACTATCTCCGTGGCTCGCCCGCTGACAAGGGCAGGATATGGTCCCCAGAGCTTAGTGGTGAAGCCGACGACATGTGCAGGTCTCATCTTAGGGGCCACCGGTAGCCCGGCGGCGCGCTGCAGCGTTCTGGGATCCATCAGCGACCCGTAGAAGAATTAGAGACTCTTGCCGTTGCGGTTCGTTGGGTCCTGCATGCGCCGTATCTCTTCGTCGGTGAGATTGAGTCCCCCGGCCTCCCAGTCTTGTGTCTCTTCAGGGTCTCCGATGCTATAGTCCGCTTCGATCAAAGAGTCATCCACAAACGTGTACTTTGGTAGCCATTCCGTGACATGATTGTCCTCTTGTGAAACCAGCTCGGGTGCTATGAGATGTCCTATGTTCTGGCGCAGCGTCTCTGCGCAGCTCGCCATACAATCTCTGACACGGCACTCGAGAGATTGGAGTTGTTTTTGGACAAGCTGCTCCGACATGATTGAGATGACGTCCACCTCGTCTTTGCCCAACGATTTTGCAGTATTTCTAATGTCAAGCTCAATCTTCTGACGGAGGAGCTGGTTAACGTTGTCAAATATATCTTGCTGTGCCCTGGAGCTCTCAAGCTCGTTGTCGGGGCCAATGGAGCCTGTACCGCTTGGAATGGCCATCGTCCTTGTCAGGCGCGGTAAACGCTGTGCTTCCCAAGTCGAAAGTTGTGGAACTGAGTTGCGAAACGGATATAGCGCTTTGATGGTGCAGTGTTATGGGAAGGAGTTATCGGGAAAGGTATTATCTTCACGTCCATCAGAAATAAGAACGTGTCTGCAGTGTATATATCCTACAAGTTGAGTGATATGTTGGCCAATCAATGTGTTGTACATAAAATACCACTGTAGCGGGTCAACGCACAGGCCGGAGCCATATATAGAACCTTGAACCAACACGCATACTTCGACCCCCAAGATTATCGCCGACCAACGCACCAAGTTCCATGTCACATCAGTATCTGATATGTCCTTTCATACCGAGCTAAGTAGAGAGTTATGATACACAAAGACCATACGGTGGCATGTTCATGTCTGGCTGCAAGTGTCAGGCATGGCGGCCTCCAACGTCGCCTTTCAATCTCGAGTAGATAGTTATCTCTATCCTTGAGT
This sequence comes from Cytospora piceae, assembly GCA_016508685.1. Taxonomy (NCBI): domain Eukaryota; kingdom Fungi; phylum Ascomycota; class Sordariomycetes; order Diaporthales; family Cytosporaceae; genus Cytospora; species Cytospora piceae. The sequence continues at coordinate 1,032,871 of JADMLE010000010.1, read as the reverse complement.
TAGAATATTTCTCCGGGATGTGCCTCAGCCCAAGATCCCCAGGAACGAGGGTGACACCCGTTAGAACACCATGTTGGTAATGAACCTGCCCGCAGCCATATGCAGCCGCAGGCCGCCATAGGCCGTTTAGACTTCAAAATGAACATTGCCTTACCTATTTTTCTTCGCGTTCCTCCTTAAGAAACGTGGCTCTAACACTTTATAGGCCATTTCATCAGCGAACCGTGGTCATGTAACCTTCTTTCAGACAGAAGCGACTCATATCACCACCAGGGCATAAACTTATCCCCAAACTGAAGCGATTGAAGTGCCCGATGGCCCTGGATAGTGATAACAAGATTGTCATTCAAGAAGCTTCAGAGTCAATATATATATAGAAACTTGGTAATTGCTGGTTTGAGATGTTATACTTCAAAGCGGACAAGTAATAGATTTATATAAATCTGAACATCTCACGAACCACCGATTCCTTACACTGCGATCCAACATCCAAACCGGTCATCCTTTACTAATGAATTATGGATAATTCCGGCTTTAGACTCGGCATTGAGATTGAGACCCTCCTTGTTCCCAAACACCTCAAGGCGCTACCAGTCGGGAACGAACTTGTTGTGTACGCCAATGAGCTAGCCAAGTACTACAATGGGGCGACAGGTCGCGTGAGGGGCTTTCCTATGCGCTCAGATGTGGGCAGGAAGTATGAAGGAACCGGGTACTATAAAGACTGGGTTTTGACTACCGATGAAACCATCATGAGTAAAGGCCAAACACATGCAATGCACGTGGTCTGTACACTTGTTTCTCTAACCTGGTTCTGATGCTAACAAACCTCTTGCATAATCACTAGACATTCAACGGAGAAGATTGCCGTGGAAGGACAACTTAAATTATTGTTTACCCTATCAATATACCCTAAGGCTCGTTCTTTCCAACTTGGCCAGCATTGGCCTGGACATAGTTCAGGACGTCCTCCGCCACCGTGAATGTCTCGGGCATTCCCTGCCCCTCGAACTTGGCACAAGCCTCCACGAGACCGCCTGCGACCGAGTCTGTCTTCTTGCTGATGTAATACTCGAAAGTCCGCAAAACGTTATCCGTCAGATTCACGGGCTGTCCATTGAAAGACGAAGCAAGTTGGGTGAGGTTGCTCAATTGGGGGTAAAGAGCGACCTCGTCCGCGGACAGATCAGGCGGCGAACAGATGGTTGCGGGCTGGTCCGGGCTCGCGAGGTCGCTAAATGTGAAGATGCGCGTGTGATCATTCGCGTAGGTGCCGGACTGGTCGAAGTAATTGCCAGAAACCAGGACGGACGACCTAGGGTCGCTTAGTACGAGATATCTCCAATATGAAGCCTGGGGGGAACTTACAGGTTGTAGATGCCCATATTATACTGGAAGTCGGGCGTGTAGGAATCGTTTCTCCGCGTCAAAGAAGAGGTTGCGTTGGAGTCGTCATACAGCGGCGGCTGATTGTTATAGTTGCTGAAGACGTTGTTTGCAATATAGAAAGTCCCGAACCTCATCAACGGGTTGCGGCTCATGGAGTTGACGAAGTGGTTGCCGAAGACCGTGAAGTGCATCTTTCCAATATCCCGCGAGCCTTCCTTTTCACCACCTCCCCATAGCAGACTTTTGTGGTGATTCGCGACGATGTTGTGGGAGAAGGTGATATTGTCCGAGCCGTCTTCTACATCGAACAGACCATCATAGCGATCCACCTCCCATCCCCAGAGGAAGGATTCAGGGGCTACCGCCGAACTGCCATCTTCCAGAATATTACCATCAAGCCACAGATTATTCGATGTTACGACACTGATAGCATCGTAGCGAGCGTTCCAGCTGTTTGGATACGTTTCGGGAGCTGGGAAGCAGTCTTGTGGCGGACTAATCCGCAAGTTTCGGATGATGACGTTCGACTGCACGTTGAACACCAGTGACACACCGTGGAGGTAGGCCTCGGAGTCCCAACCTACCAGTGTCAGATTCCCTTGTACGTTGATGGACTCCCATGACTTTTGTACATTTTGTGCCGTGTTGCGCCAGCCCTATCGTGTGGTTAGTGTAGTACTTCACCTCTGTGGAAGATTGCATACTCACGTTCTGCCTGTTCAGGAGCGCCAGGTACTCCGTAGCATTCTTGCCCTCAAAGGTCTCATTCGCGGCGACGGCGGCCTTGACCGTGTCTGTGTAAGTTGAATTCAAAGACATAATGTAGAGGGTAAAGTTATAGTTAGGCACGTTGCTGGTGTCGATATAAAGCTGACAGTCTCCCGAGGTGGTCTCGTTGATCTGATTACCATTGATCTCGCCCTTCACGTAGACTGTCCGTGGTTCGGCCTCCGTCAGAGCAGTTCTGAGGTCCACCATGTTGTCGACGACATATACGGTGCCATTTCCTCCGCCTGTCACCTTCTCGGCGAACCCGAATGGCTCTCGGTCCGGAAGCACAGGTTCTGAATCTTCTCGAGGTCGGTGTGAGGACAAGCACATGACTTGGGCCATATGGCCCAAGAGCAACAAGGCGATGGACCGCATCTTGACTTTCTGTCTGCTAGTAAGCTTTAAGAATAGCAGCCACAAAGGTACTGAGGGTGAGAGGGTGTCGGAACGCTTCAAGGAAGATAGAACCCAGCGAGAAGCAATGCCAAGAAAGAATCAATATTATAATCTTTCAGAAACCCATTGAATGCTGTACTCGCCCCGATACAACTCTGGAGTCTCGTCTCGCATAGAGACATCAGTCTACCATTCTCGTACTCTTTGTAGTAGCGATCCTCCACTATTGGCAATACTCATTGGTGGAAACGAAAACGCCCGCGGGGCACGCTCAACCCGAGACTTTCCACTCCACAACTCAACCCTAACAGGAAATTACGGAATGAGGACATATCTCACAACGGGGGAAATTTCGCACGGAGTAGGGGTTGAATATATATATTATAAGCTCGATTTTGGCTTTAGTATAGATAAGTGGTTCTAAGGGTGGTTATTAAGATAAATGGCAAGTTCTGGGAGCAGGGGTTTCGTGGGCTTTGTACCTAGTCCCCATAGCTTAGCATGCAGACAACGGCGCAAAGGACCGTCGATCACCACAGGATGAGGGTCGCCTTACAGCGCCGTCATATCCAAAAGCTCCGAGGCCTTGCCCAGTCTGCTTTGATCCCGACCTGCCAGAGGAGAAACTCAAGATAGAGCGGCAGCAGTCTGGAAAGTGTCGGGTTTAGACTAGGCCTTGGGTAAAATTATCGGCTTAGACTTGGTATAGTATGATGTGTGTACTTAGTAAGGATGTGCAAGTACTATGGACGGTATAGTAGTATTGGTTGGTTGCAATTTCACAGAGACCAGTCGACTAGAATCAGCCAATCACTTGGAAACCCCACGTTGTTAAATAAGGGAGCATCCCGAAGTCATCCATGGGATGGTATTGCGCAGAGGCACTGGGACTCTCGATGTCTCGAGTTTCGCCGACCTCCCATAATTCCATAATACTACCGGATGCCTTATGGGTCGAGTTAGCATTTGACTTCGTTCGGTCCATACGTAGGCCTAAGTGGCATATATACATACATAGGTGCCAACTTAGTACTGGATATTTAGTACTAAATACTTAGTACCAAATAAGTACTCAGGCTGGGGACTACGCACAGACTGTGGCTCTCCTTCAGCAAATCTTCCCCGGATGGACTCGTCCAGGGTATCATCAGCCTCAGAGCTTGATATGTCACCCGTGATTAGTAGCACGGACGACAACTTGTCAAAGATGCGGAAACAACTCGAGTGCATGGATGTGCTCCGTTGTTGGGAAAGGGGTGAGAGACAGTACATTGGAGAGGTGAAGAAATGGAAAAATCACCCTGATTGGAAACTGAAGGAACGCCCCAATACAAAATATCTATATGAAGTTAATAAAACAAAATTGTGGAAAGTGACTGGACAACATAGTCTTCACGCGGCTACAACTACCAATCAAAATAAACTTTATACAGTAAGACATGGTGCGCGGTTAGTAGGTTATGCAGGTACGATTAGAGTGGACCGGGGCCTGATCTCTTGATATTGAAAGGCTCGGTTCATCGACGGCGTTCTTATAGTCTAATTTGGCATCAATGCATCGTAACTCTATGAGTCAAATCAGCATGGACCGATATCAAAACGCATTTGAATGGCCCCGTACTTCCCCTCTCTATACGGTATACCTGTACTCTCGGCTCTCCAAATCTCACCTTGAAACTTCTACAGTCTACGCATTTTTATAACTTACTTTGAAACTTCTACAGTTGACGCCTCGTATCACCATAACTCGGCACCATGGGACAATTTTTCAGCCTCCACAGACCGAGGAATCGCACTCCTCAGGGGTATCAGCATGAATCCCTCCTTATGCAGCAACCAACAGACATACTCGACATTGTGTTCCAGCTTATGGACCCCGATGCTGCCGTGCTGTGTTCTCTGACTTGCAAGGGCCTTTACCTTCACTACTTCGAGAAAGCCCTGGCTGTCCTGAAATCAGCAAGCCGGGAACATCATCAGACCTTTCAGCTGCTCTGTGAGAGGGATATTGGCCACCGCCTGTACTACTGCCCACCCTGCCGGAAATTTCGGAAGTTTCAGTCACACTGGACAGCGGGTCCAAACCGATACCATGGCTGTCACCGAGGAGGCCAAAAGAAACCCAGACGCCGATGCTTCACTCTGTCTTTCGAACCAAACATCAATGGGTACAAACTCGACTACAGCCTCGCCCGTCTAGTCATGACCCGTCACCTATTGGGCGTGCCCCGCGGTTTGCCATTAAGTTGCCTAGAGTCGGAAATCACATACAAGCCTCTTGAAAGCAATGGGGCCCGAGTTTTGTGGACGCAGAAATGGAAGGCTAAGATCATTGCGAACGCCCTTTACTTAAGTGCCACTCACGTCGCGGACCAGGCATCTCTGGGGTACTCTGCTCAGACCCTCAGGGATGCTGTTGACAACCAATTCTACTGCGTATGCAGCCATGTAGCTGTGTCTGGGTACCGTTCCCTGCAACCTCGGGTGCTGGCTGCACCGAGAGATGGCCTCTTTTCCCCCTGCCAGGATGTCGAGGGTGCCTGTGAGTTCTGTCTCACAGACTACAAGACCACTGTCGAATGGTGCGCTGGGGGAGCTGTAGTGCCGGATCCGCATTCGGGTGCGGCGCACAACGGCGCACATGGAAGCTGGAAGATCACCATCACCGCATGCCATCAACTGGGTAGCTGTCGCTCGACGGAGGACGCGGAGTGGGAGTCCGCTGTGACAGGCCTATATCCTCGACCGCCTCCGGACAAAAAGGGGTCGTCACAGACATATCAGCGTGTTTTGGGAGTTCAAGATGGCTTCCGAGGGTCAATTATGAGGAGTTGGGAGGAGAATTAGGCCGATGATGCCACACGCTGTCTAGTGTCTGGGTCTTTGAGGGGGTCGAACAGAGACTATGAACATCTGAAGCCTATCCGGCTTACGACAACCCATGGCTTGATTTCGGCCTGCCCATGCTGCACGCTTACTTACTGACCCATAGGCTGTGGGCATATAGCTTCAGGTGATTATGGGTTACAACTTATGGATTGTGACTTATGTGTTGTTGATGATCGGTTATGTGCGATTTGTGATATATATATATAATACGAGAGCGATGGCCCAGGATGGCCTTGTTGTCGTCTTCATACTAATTTCTTGATCAACGAGTCCTACTTCAGCTTGATCTCCTTTAACTCAGGCCTAGCCTGCTCCAACTGGAGACCAAATTCCGTGAACAACCGCACCTTCGTCCGTCGCATTGCAATGCCGTCTTCCCAGTCTAACAAGATCATATAGACTTCATCACGGAAAGGCCGCCCTTCTGCAACTTGGTAGCGCATCCTCTCCACCACTAGGAATTGATACTCGCCCGCAGACACACTGGTAGAACTCGCGGACCCCCCATCTCTAATGGCACCCAGCAGTGTGTTAGTCTCGGGGATGTAGGCTTCGGTGAAGGGGTCCGCCCGGATCTCCAGCTTAACCACCCACGCCTGGAGCATCAACACCTGCCCTTCGATGTCCACGGACTTGGCCACCATATCGACCCCAACATTCCTTCGGCTTGTGTATCGGTTCTGCCGACTCGCATCCTTCATCAGGTCCAGCGAGCCCGAATACGTCGCGGTGCCCTCCCAGCCGGCCCAGCTCCAGCTCGGGAAGTCCACCCGGCGGCGAGGCGTGCCCCTGCTCTTGTGGTACCAGCGCAGTGACTGGGGGAAGTGCCGCAGGGGCAGGCCCCAGACGAAGCTGCTGCCCACCGGGTCGGCTATGCAGCGTTCCATGTGGCTCTGGATCCCCAGGAATGCGTGGATCGAATCGGCGTCGCTGGTCATGGACCGCGCGGTATACACCTCGAGCGCGTTCCGCCAGTCCTCCTCGATGGCGTCGAGGCGATAGTCTTTGTTGGTTTGGGCTACGGCTCCTGAAGTCTGCTGGTTGTGAGTACAAGGCGAAGACATGGAATGACAGGGGCGATGTCAACTCACATCCGAGAAGAATGAGATATCGTCAGCACCTTGATAGCTTTCCATTGTCCTCAGGGAATCCAGCGTGTTGTCGATGGATTCGCTTAGCTTGGCAGCGTTGCACCAAAAGTTGACCTCGTGTTCACTGAACATAATTCGGCGATGGCTGAAAAGGCCTTCCTGCAGTGTCCAAGCACGCTTCTGGTACCTTGAGGTTTCTAGAACCTGCTCCGCGATAGGAGGAAGGGTCAGTATCTCGTGGTCGTCAACAACCTCGCATCCCTGAGGCAACCTCTTCATACCGGGGCGGACACCGTATAGACCCGTATCTGAGTTCTGGCTGGAGACGGCAATGATGGTGGCCCAAGCTGCGTAGTAGATCCGGTCCATCATGGAGAGCTGCTGAGCTTGTTGCGGTGAGGGTTCCCGGTCAACACAGAGCGCGTCTACCTATCATTTCCAGAAAGTTAGCTATCTTACAGACTGGTCAGGTAGGGAATAATGGTTTCATACCCAAAGATACCTAAGCCCCAGATCCCTGGTCACGGTTATCGAGTCCTCAATGGTTTTCGGGAGAGTACCCATCGCCAAAGCCCCTTCTTCCGGCCCAATACCGCCCCATACATAACTCAGTGCAACGTATTTACACTGAGGAGGACATGGAACGACTTCCCGAGTCAACACATCGATCATATGTGTATCCAACAACACGTCGTCCCAGGTTCCATCGCAATGGACGCCGTGCTTCGCCTCGCAGTTCTCAAACCACGACCTCACAAGGCCAAAGTCGACGGTGTCGCCAATCTTCCGTCCCGAGAGGGCGGCCTGGCCAGGGGCTGGGGTTTTGTTGGAGAGCGCAAGAGCATAGTAAGTCAGATCCCTCACGATCCCGTGGTTGTCTCCCAAGTTCCGCGCAAGCACCCCGGCAACCTGGTCATGGCTCTCCACCGCCACGTACACGGCATACTGCGCCTGGCCATCCCCCTGCAGACGGGGGTCGTCGATGTTTCCGAAGCGATAACAGGTGCGCATCGGACGCAGGTGGAACTCGGTATCGGGGTCCCTTTCTCCATCCCGAGGGAAGGCGCGGAAGATGAGACGGCAGACGGGGCATGAAGCTTGCAGAACAATATCGCGGAAAGGGCCCAGCGGGCGGTAATACAGACTATCGTTCCAGCGGTCATAGTGATCTGAATTCGACGGACCCGTGTCTGTGCGAGCGTCCGTCTTGAGAAGGCTGACTATGTCGAGAGTTGCGCACCTAGAGCACACTTCGTTCGCGGATTCTGCTGCGCTGCGTAGTACGCTTTCTTCGGTCCACTGCATATCTTTGGGCCCGGGGTTTTGCCATTTTTTATCGTCCCAGCCGGGGCAATCGGCGGTCTTGTGGCCATGGTCCCGGCAGACGACACAGAGATAGCCTGTCGCCATGACTGAGAATGTGGATGGCTTGAAGGAGGAAGAGGTAAACTGCTCACATGCACTGCCAGTTTGTGAGTATTAGTTGCCCCACTGGAATATTCTTGTCCTGTGTGCGACTCTATTGGTACGAGCGAAAGGTACTTGCTAGGATTACATCCTTTCCTTCTTGGCTGCCTTGGATCTGTGGAGCTGACCAAAATGTGGGAGAGGCGAATTTGCGGGTGATAATAATACCTACCTAGGTACATATAGGTATTCTTATATGCACTTCCAGCAAGGTAACGAAGTGAGAAAACGTTGCGGACTGCGTGTTAAACAAATTCAAATATTGTGTTCTTTTGACATGTAACACTCAACAATCCGGGTCGATATGCTCCAGATGTCGCTGAATGGTATATATGCATATTAGGCACATCAAAAGAAAGCCTGCAGTCCATCAAAGTATTTATCCCATACTATTGAAGGTGATTCCGGGTTAAATCGTCTATATGTTTGTGTAAAGCCTTGGCCCTTGCAGCCTCCGCCTGATAACAAACGCCGAGTACATCGCGATCGACTGGAGAAATGAGAGCCATGTGCCTTTTCCAAACTCCCCGATGAGTCTGCTCCGCAAATACATGCCTCTGGCGTCGGCGCAGGCCTCACGATCCCAAGCTGCCCACTTCTTCTCACCACGCCAGACCCTCGCCGGCTCCAGGCAGTGGCTCGCGGCCTCGTCGGTGGCCCTGCCCGCATGCGGACGGCACGTCGCAAAAGCTGGCCTGGCTGCCTAGCACATCGCTGACCTTGGTGACGAATGGATTTGTTGTGGCCGCGGCCAGCTCCGCAAACGGGGGGGGGGGGGTCACCCGCTTGATCAACGGCTCGCGGGAGCGCGCCCATACGGCCAAATCAACGAGGCCCTTCGGGACCGTCCGCTGGCATCGACGTCCGTTCACGTCTGTGAGAGCGGCTGCCTCGTCGGCGGAGCCTTCAACAAAGTCTTGGCAAAGTACGCAGTTGATCAGCTGCGCGCCAGATTCAAAGTCGCCGTCGCCGCGGTCGGAATGACATAGCAGATCCTGTATGTCCTGCCCATAAGATCCGAAAAGACTTGGTCATTGAAGAATTCCGCAGCCTGCCGGGACACCGCACTCCGCGGAACGGCTCTCTCCAGGCGACAAACCCAGCATATGTTTCCTTGGCCGCCAGAGGTGTCCTTACCCTTGCAGATGGTTGATTGGATGCCATCTGCGCCAAGGACAATTTCGGAGCTGATGGATGTTCCTTGCCCGTGGCCAGATCCACGTAGTGAAGAGTGACAAGCCCATCGGTGTACTGCAGACTCGCGACACGCATTCCCGTAAGGTATCTTGCTTGGCCGCCCTCTGGGTTTGAAGCCGGAGGGGGGGGGGGACAGGCCTTCGAAGCATACCCATCGAAGTTGGCGCGTAGGATCTGGTGCAGAAATCCCCAGTTTGTCCAATACCTCGTTGTACCGTTGTCGGCTTTGATGACATTTTGGCGCCTACGGATTGAGAATTGATTGGCGTGACTCTGGAGTGAGGTCTGTAGCCCGGTCTGGTCGTGTTGGCGTAGGAAGTCGTTAACGTGCTCATCTACGCGGATCCCAGCGTTGTGACTGCCTCTCTACGAAGCTGGATCTTGCTCCAGGATGAATTGGAATGTAAGTGACCTGGCACCAAATAATCATTTATCCGCATTCAGATTGTTTTGCAATCAGAGCCTGACTGTCATTCGGAATTTCCAGATTGGGGCCCCGTCGAGGCTCTGTGGGAACTCCAATGCTGCATTGATTGGCACGGTTGTAGCGATTCTCAAACCACGGACCTACCTACACGTCTCCTCGACTTAGAGGGACCAGACCCTAATAGTATCAAGCTCATTCCGACAGAGCAAATCTCACCGTCGACAGGGCATCCGAAGCGCGTACGTTATGCCGCTCTCTCCTATTGCTGGGGGGATAATAATAACAACACCCACAAAACAACACCATCGAACCTCCAACAGCATCTAAGTGCTATTCAGATCGCGGATCTCCCACGTACACTTAGGGAGACTGTCTGGGTAGCACGAGACCTCGGGCTCCGCTATCTCTGGATTGATGCGTTATGTATCCCTCAGCGAGAAGGGAATATAACGGATGACGAGGCGGCCGAAAATCACGAGGCTAATGCTGAATGGCAGCACGAGTCAGCCCGTATGCATCTTGTTTACGGGAATGCTTTCCTAACTCTTGTCGCTGCTTCTGCTTCGAATTCCGTTGAGGGTTTACTTCTATGTCGGGAACCGATGCCCCGCATGTGTTTGTATGATGCCCGGGCGCCGAAAACGACAAGAATTCCGTTACGCGGGGAACCAATATCAAAACGAGCCTGGGTGCTTCAGGAATTGACACTTTCACCCAGGCTCCTAATCTTTTCTTGTCTTGGGATTCAATTTTTTTGCAGGCCATTTGAAGAAAAGATGGGAGCCGCGACCAAGTCTAGGACCGCGGGCTATCACACCTGGTATAATCTAGTATCTGATTACTGTTCGAGAGATGCAGCAAATCCAAGGGATAAGCTTCCCGCCTTCCCTGGATTAGCCCAGATGTTTGCAAAAAGGCATGACTTATCGGGAAAGGAGTATCTCGCCGGCCTATGGAGGAGCACGCTACGACATGATCTACTCTGGTACCATACGGGCAGGCCGGAGACCCTTCCGACGCCTAAGAACAGGGGCCGAAAGACAGACAGGGCACCGACGTGGTCCTGGGCTTCGATAGATGGAAACGTCGACTGGTTTATTTCCCGCCCTTGCCCCGATTCAACTATCAAGAACTGTTATGTTGAACTTAAAGTTAGTGATGACTTCTTTGGTCAAGTTAAGTCAGGCGTTCTACTCATCAACTGTCCATATATGTCCGGTGAGGCATTCATGGCACATTCAGCTTCATATCATCCGCGGGCTGGAAGAGACAATGAAGACTCGTACATAGTCTATTGGGATGATTTTACCGAGTTTAAGGAAATGGGGAGAAGAGGCTTCCTAGACTTGCACTTTTTGAGATTAGGGTTGGCCGCTTGGGTAGATCCTGAAAGGGAGAATTCGTGTGGAATTGCTGTCCGGTTCAATGATGAGAAACAGGCTTTCGTTCGTGTTGCCTACTTTTCATTTAGGACGCGCGACTTTCATATATCTGGGCAAAAGGACTTTAAGATCGTCTAGGACGAGGGGCGCATTTGTATTAAGAGCATAGCTACTGCAGAAGGAATAAAAAGGCCAGCAATGTAGTACCTAGTTCAGAACGGAGCAGGGCTAGTAAGCCGGGATGGTTGAGTGCTGAATAAGAGGGCGATGCTCTATCATCCTTATTATCCATATGCAAAAACCTTCTCGCTTGTGTTCCGTACGCGTACCCAGCGTCCTGACACCGGTTGGGGAATACAGTTGGAGTGAAGGCTGGATAATCGAAGCCCGCCCCGCAACTGTCCCTGGCCGTTTAAGCCTGCTCGATATGTTACTGAAAATATGGACGCTATGCTTTTTTATGTTCTGGGGTTCGCTGTACTTTATCCGCTGCGACGGCGTGCTTGCTTATCTTAAAATTATCGCACCAGCTATACGAGACCACTTGATTCTAGGTTAATTTGAAGGTAATTACTATTTAGTTAGCTGGAATAATGATTCCTTAAACTTGTATAGCGCTTAGAAAAACTTGGTCTAGAAGAAATTGATATCTCGAACGGAATCAGTATCAACATGGACAGCAATTCTGCGATCAGATTGGGCTATTGTCCAAGAATCCAGAGTACCACGGACGAACAAAATACACTGCACTTTGACACTTATTCATTCATTCGAAACAAAATTGAGACAGGCGAGATTTGTCTGAACTGAGTCTCGACGAAGGATATGGTGGCAGATGGCCTGACCAAGCCTTTATTTAGCCAGGGATGCCTTTAAGAGGATCAGGAAGAACATAGGAATGAAGACTCTCGAAGAGCACATGTTAAATTGAGTGTAACCAGATGCTCGGAAGAGTGGGAGACTTGTTCCTGGGTGCTTACAAGCATCAGGGAGAAAGGTGAAAGTACAAGGGAAAAGGACAATGAACTGCAACGGGGGTGAAGCCCATGCATACTAGTGAGAGGTCTGGCCCTACTGGCAAGTACCTCGAAACTAAGCACTGAGGCAATCTCAGGCCTGAATTCAAAATTAGATGTAGCTATATAAGTTATCTGATAATTCAGGCTGATTATAGTATGTGGTCAGGTTATCTGACTGGTTAAACTTACAGTTACGACCTCGTTGGATGTCTACCACAAGGACTCTCAGACGGACCAGCCCGGGCTGGTCGACGGGTTTTCTGCACGGACATGATAGATGTGGCTACTGACTCTACAACTCTGTGAGATATCCCCAGGGCATCAGGCATAGTATATATGCTCAAGACTGACTTGAGAAGTGGCGTGAGTGCTAAGGCTGCCAGGCCAGGCCTGCAGGTGAAGGTTGACCTACTTTCAGGGTTCACCATCAGGGTTCATCATCAGGGTTTCAGGTCCACACAAACCAAACGTTGCGGCGCCTTCCGTAAATGCGGGGCCGGGTCGGCCGAGGCCTAGCCGAGACCTAACTAACCTCACTCACTCGCGCACTCACGCACGCCGCCGCCTACATCCTTGGATTCGCTAACTAGTAGCTTACTCCCGTAATAACAACGGTGTTTCAACCTCGACCTCGACCCCATCAACCAGCTGCACCGCTGATCTTCCCTTTCCGTCCGGAATCCCACATTGATTGGTGTCTTCTTCTTTTTCTCAGCGACCCGTACAAGATAGAATCTCTCTTCCCGAAAGGCGTCGCAAAACCCCCCCGTCGCAAAAATGACGAACCCCAACGCCCTGTTCCTCCTCGCCGACCACGTCAAACTGTCACTGCTAGAGCGCAAGAGGGCCCAGGCGTTAAACCTACAGAGCGATACACAGGACGGCCACATATCGCGATCACTAGACCAGTTCCGCGATGGACTGGAGGCACTACAAAAGGAGCTGGAGCGCCTGGAGGAAGCCGGCGACGAGACGTACGAAAGCACACACTCCCTCCTCTCCAAACCCCTCCAAGGCACTGACAATGTTTCCTCACAAACAGAAAAGCCGCAATGATCACCGACTCGCTCCCCGGGCTACAGCAACAATTCAATGACCTGACCTCCCAGTTCCACGGCTTCTCCTCCCCCGCCACAGCGTCCACCCTCGCGCACCCCAACGACCCAGCCCTCGCCGCAGACTTCGCCCACGCCAGCACCACCACCACCACCGCGGCCTCGACCAGCCCGCCCCTCCCCTCCTCGGCGACCCTCCACCCCCCAGCCAAGAAGTCCCTCCGCGGCGCGGCCCCGGCAAGGACAAACAGCGCCAACAAGACGGTCCGCTTCCAGGACAACGCCGCCGCCGCCGCCAACACCAACCCCCTCAGGGACGACATAGAAGACCAGGCCGCCCTGTCCGCGTCCGCAGCCCTCTTCAACCAGCCCTACCGCGACGACCCTGACGCCCCCGCGGGCTACCGCGACGCGGCCGCCGCCATGACGGACAACGCGCAGGTGCACGCGTACCACAGCCGGGTGCTGCGGGAGCAGGACGACCAGCTGGACCGGCTGGGCGAGAGCATCTCGCGGCAGCGCGAGCTGAGCATGCAGATCGGGGACGAGCTGGACGACCAGGTGGCCATGCTCGAGGACCAGGAGGGCCTCGTGGACAGGCACCAGTCGCGGCTGGACCGCGCGCGGCGGCAGGTCGGCAAGATGGCGCGGAGCGCCGGGGACAACAAGCAGATGATGGCCATTGTGCTGTTGATTGTCATCTTGATACTGCTGATTGCTGTGCTGAAATGATCAGACATGGGTGATTCTCCAATTTTTGTTTCTTTTTGCTGGTCATAACGGTGGGTAGGGTTGTTAGATGGGAGGGCATGAGATGGGTGGATTGATGTCTACTTTCCCAGTGGACTTTTCCAAGCGTACATCTGCGCTATCTGCATTGTGCTGGTGTTTAGGGCGTACATATTTACCGGCGTAAATAAGGGATTTATATGGGTTGGAGTGGAGGCAGAGCAGTTAGTTGCTTGTCAGTCCCTTGTATGGAAGAAATCTGACTTCAAAGATACACGAAATGTTTCAAAGGGATTCCATTACATGCCCCCCCGACACAAAAAACTACATCGGGTTTGCCTATTTACTGTGTAAGACCAATACTTCCAAAGTCAAGTTGCTGTCTCCCATAAACGGTTTTGATCGCCCAACAACGCCAGAGAACACCCGTCAGCATCCTTTGCAACTACTACCCCCCCCCCTCTTTCTATCTTTGCTTCCTGAACCCAGCGTACTCCTGCTTCGGCTGGCTTCCATACCCCCTCTTGCCCTGCGGCTTCTTGTCCTTGCTCATGCTGGCGCCGAGCTGGATGTCCACCCTCGGCGGCGTGGCGAAGCCGAAGCTCTTGGCCACCTTGACCAGGTCGAGCTTGTTGACGTCGAAGACGCTGCGCAGCGAGTGGCTGGCGTAGGCGTGCAGGTACGAGCGGTAGCCGTCCTTGGCGCTCTGGTTCAGGTAGTAGTTCTTGCCGATCAGCTTCTCGAGCTGCGACTGGATGTTCATGATCTTGCTGGCCGGGAAGTCGAACTCGACGACGGGCACGCGCGCCGCCTTGAGGTGTGACAGGAAGCCCACCTCGCTGGGCTGCAGGAACATGAGCGAGCGGCCCTTGGCGTTGGCGCCTCGGGCGGTCCGGCCCACGCGGTGGATGTAGTCGCGGGGGTCATCTGGGGGGTCGAACTGGACGATCCAGTCCACGGCAGGGATCTACAGTCATTGTTAGCTATGCGCGCGGGAAAAAGTTAAGGCGAGTTGAGTGCTGTTAACTTACATCGAGACCACGAGCCGCAACGTCGGTGCAGATGAGCGTGCCCTGCGTGGCGTTGCAGAATTCGAAGAAGGTGTTGGTCCGGGCCTGTTGCTTCATCTTGCCGTGTAGGTGGAGGACGGGGAGGTCGATGAAGTTCAAAAGCTCGGCGAAGTACTTGACTGAGTTACAGCTGGAGAAGAAGACAATGATCTTCTTCTTGGACAGTTTCCTCAGGAAGCTGAATAACAACAGGAACCGCTTATCAGAGTCCACGATGCAGTAACCCTGCTCGACACCCTCCACAGTCGAGAACTGCTTCTCCTCGTCGACGTTGATGTACAATGGTCCCGGCCGCAGCGATATCCTGGCGAGATCCTCGACCTTCGTAGTCTGTGTCGCAGAGAACAGCATCGTCTGCCTCTCTTCCTTGGGCAGGATCTTGATGATCTGCCTCATCTCGTCCTCGAAACCGATTTCCAGGATACGATCCGCCTCGTCGATAATCAGCGATCGCAGGTTCTTGAACACGAACGGCGTGTTCTGCAGGTGATCCAGTAGCCTTCCGGGGGTCGCAATGATCAGGTTGACGCCCTTGGACAGCTTATCCGCCTCGGCCCGCCTGTTCGCACCTCCGATGACGATTCCGTACGTCTGGCTGTGGTGCTTCAACAGATCCCGCGCGACAGAGAAGATCTGCAGCGCCAGCTCTCTCGTGGGCGACACGACGATGACACCGGTGCCGTTGCGGGGCTTGAAGCGCAGCGCGTGCAACATCTCGATGGCCGGGATCAGGAAGGCGAGCGTCTTGCCGCTGCCGGTCTTGGCCGCGCCGAGGACGTCCTTGCCCGCCAGCAGCGGTGGTATGCCACGCCTTTGTATCTCGGTCATCTTGGTGAAGCCCATCTCGTCTATCGCCTGGATCGTCTTTTCTGAAAGGTTCAGCTCGCGGAACTCCTGGAGCTCGGCGCCGGCTTCCTGCGGAAGGTGTGTTTGCGATGGGAGCTCTTCGTTGGTCGTTTTCTCGTCGTCATCGTTGTCTTTTGATTGCTTTGTTGCCTCCTTCAGTTGTTTGTTTATGGCTCCTTCGCTTGCTTCTGAGACATCCTCTTCGTCCTCGTTAGGTGCGGCGACTTCCTCTTCGACCTCCTCAACCTCGGGCTCGGCAGCCTTGGTCTTCTTGACCTTTTTTGTCTTTCTCTCTACTTTCTCCGCAGAGGAAGCCTTGGGTGCAGCCGCATCCTTCAACTTCCTCTTCTTGCTAGTTTCTGAAGCCATTTTGACGGTACAATGTGGCTTTTGTGGTTTGGTGTAGTGGTTGGTTCGACGGTGAATTCTGCAGGACTTGCGCAAATGGAGCGATCGGGCTGGGGGAAAATGAAGGGCAAAAGAGACGATAGTCGTAACTTTTTTTCTGCCGCTAGTCCACTTCGATAAGAAAGCGGTCGGGGTCGATGTGGAGCAGCTAAACCCCACCTCTCTGCATCGACGCCCACTGGTTCAGGACTCACACCTCCCCTACCTACCTAGGTAGGTATATCCCGAATGCGAAAAGTATCTACTGCCACGGCCACAGCCTATATTGAAGAAGATAGTACATCACAGACGTCCAGTCTATCTTCTCCAGATGCATACCTCTGGGTGTATCGCGAAAATATACCTGATACTATCTAAACTGAGAGGTTGTGCATGAGTGCTAGTGTAGACTAAGACGTTGTCCAAATTAGAACGTTGCCCAAAGCGAGACGTTACCTGTCAGGGCACCTGGGGCATTCATTGCATGTATTGTGTGGTTGTTGGTTGGTTCTAAACAGGTACCTAGGTAGGCTAAGGTAGCGAAGGCGTGAGAGCAAGGCCTTAGGCGATACCGTTGGGCCGTGTGCTGGTGGCTGTGCTGTAGGCTACGCTATGACATTACCAGACGTTATCCCACCCAGCTGTTATTTAAACTAAAACATAAACTAGATCAAGACAAGACGTCCAAAGTGTGAACGCTGGAACGTGAACCTCCGTGGTTTGAATATAGTGGACTTTGGGTGCGGATGTGACAAGAGGAATGGGGGGTGATTTCTAGATAGTAGGGGTCGACTTAGTGATACCGGCCCAGAGCACATCAGGAAACGCCACTGCACTGTCAGGGCCTTAACAGTACGGCACATAAAACGCCCCTCAAGTTGTTAGCAACTGTATCGCCGAGTTTTCAGTAGGTCCCTTAAAGTTGCTGGGGCTTATCGATACGGAGACATTTCTACCCATGGGCGGAGCCTGTAGATGGCAGACACATAGAAATGGGACGGTCAAAGAAGTGTTTAGAACCATATCATTGCTCTCTCTCCCCCCCCCCCCCTCATGGTTGCTAACAAAGTTAGTATGTCCAGGGTGCCTTGACTACCTGTCCGAGGTAAAAAACCCCTATGCCAAATAAGTTTACACAAACAAGCCTTTCCGTCCCGTTTTAGCCATGAATGCACACTTCCAGCCAACCCCGGCCACGGTGGAAAAAACACAACATACTCCGTTCCATAGGATAATAATGACAATGGTGATGCAGTGTGACAAATAGAAACGGAGGCAGGGACATTCATGTGCAGTCCCTCCTCCAATCTGACAGGTTATCAAAATCAATGCATGGCAGTAGGGACTGGTTCCTCGTGCTTCGCCGTGCTTCCCTTTCCTCTCCAGGTGCTCACTGCCGCGATCTGGGCGTCCCACCTCTGCTCGTCTGTCCCGTATGCGCGCGGCGTAAGCTTGATCAGCGTGTGCAGGGGCACGTGCATCCATGGGCTCTTCTCCTGATCCCTTTTCATAAAGTAGGCGTAGATGCAGCGCAGCACTGCCTGGTGCGTAACAATCAAGATGTCCTCGGAGCGCTCCAGCTCCATGATGATAGGCTCCAGACGGATGACCACGTCCCGGTACGACTCGCCGCCACGGTATCGGTAGTTGTACTTGTCCTCATCCCGTGCTTCGAAGTCCTCTGGGTACTTGTCCTTGATCTCCTGGTATGTCATGCCGTCGCAGACGCCGGCGTCCAGCTCATCCAATGCCTTCCATTGGAGCTGGTTATAGTGTTTGGGGAGGTGGCGCGATGTTGAGATGGTCCGCCTCAGGGTGGACGTCCAGACGGTGAGTGGGCGGTCATCCTAAGGTAACAAGTCAATACAGCGCTCAAGGGCGATATCGGGGGCAGGGGAGTACACACGCCTACTGATTCGCGCACCAAATCAGGAAGTTTGCGCGCATACTGCTCACCACGAGGGGAGAGTAGTGCGTCACCTCCAATTCGTCCCTCGAGATTGAATTCGGATTCGCCGTGCTGCAGAAACAATTAGTCATGCCAAGACGAGCCCCTCGGCTAAAGGCAGAAGACATACCCGTGAAAGCCAGACCGACCTAGGTCGGATGTGCAGGTTCATGAGGTAGTAGACAACACGACTCTGTAGGTAATCCTGGATGCGGTTGATGATGACCTGCTTGCCAACGTCCAGGATTTTCAGGTATGTAAGGTGGTCCTCATCTCCGTCCTCGTTGAGGGTCTTGTACACTTTGCCGTAGTTTTGAATGCGGTTCCTGAAGTCGACGGCGGCCTGCTCTGGGTCTTGGCCTTTGTAGTCGGGACTTGTTGTCTTGACATCTCTTATGTTTGCCATGATCAAGTCTTCGTCATCGCACTTTGACTCGACGTATATGACCTCAATGCCAGCGTTGTTGCAGATTTCGAGGATCCACTTGCGGCGTTCCTTTGTAGAATTTGTAGCGTCCAGTATAGCAACGACTCCGTTCTCGTTGCGGAACCAGTTCAGCATGTCTGCGACGGCAGCCTCAGCGGCAACCCTCCGCTGCTTCTCTCCTTCTGCG
Source organism: Cytospora piceae (assembly GCA_016508685.1). Taxonomy (NCBI): domain Eukaryota; kingdom Fungi; phylum Ascomycota; class Sordariomycetes; order Diaporthales; family Cytosporaceae; genus Cytospora; species Cytospora piceae. The sequence goes on along the minus strand of JADMLE010000010.1, from coordinate 1,014,194 downwards.
TTGCCTGTATCGAAGAAGTCGGCAGTGGGTTGTGCTGCAGCCTTGCGCCGGTAACTTCCAACGTTGAAAGTCTGGGATGGTATGGACAGCCATTGCAGGTATCTCTGAGCTGCAGCAGCAACAGGTGTTAGATTACTCTCGAACGTATCGGATGGGGAAATCGGGTCTGGGGAGGATGGTGCACCTAGAATATGAAGCAAACGGATCGAGTCAACAACGACGAAAGGAAAGATGAAGGGGTGAAGAGGGATCGAGGGTCAGGGAGAGAGGCAAACAATATCACTTACCCTTTTGTGCTATGTAGCTTTTACCCCGGGCCGGCAAGCCCACCATCACCACGCAGATGCGGGTGTCCTCCACCTGAACACCTATTCCATTAGCCTTGGGGGCCATGTCTGGCTATAACTCTGACTGCTAGGCTGTGTCGTTTGTTTTCGAAAACCATAAATGTATGATTGATTGAATGCTGGAAGTCTGCAATTGAGGACTTAAAAAGCAGGAAGAAAGTCGGAAATCGTAGGGTGTGCAGGATATGATGGCGTGAGGTTCGGTTCAATATGCAGCTACGACCAAGCAGCAGCAACAGCACCAGTAGCGACAGTCTGTTGGATGGAGTAGGGATGTACTGCGTGGTGCTAAGCCAAGAAGGTGTATCGGGTCTGGAGCACTTGAGCGGCAGGTATGGTGGGGTGCAGTCGGCCTCGGTATGTATATAAGGTTGTGCAGTGTGGAGTGACGTTGTTGGACTTCTGGGGTAAAAGTCTTGGGAAGTCACAGGGCTGACTGCTCCGGTATCGATAATGACGAAGATGATGTGATTGATGGGTTTGCGTAAGCAGGTTGTGAGGTAGAGCCACTGGCGGTCGTTCTGCACACAACAGCAAAGGTAGAGTGGAATGATGGATTGTCAGGAATGCAAAGAAGAGCTAGGGACGAGAATGTATGTAGGGAATTAGAAGGTCGTGATAAAGCAGACGGTGGAGAAGAATCGTGACCGGAAAAGCTCTCGTGGGAATTTTGCCATGGTACTTACCAAGCAGGGCAAACGAAGATGGAGCTTTTTGGTTTCAGGGGGGGGCTCCACGGCGGCACACCTAGGCGCTGGGGGGGGGGGTTCAAAGAATTCCACCTGACGCATGTCTGAAGTCGATGCTAGGTTGTTCTTCCGGCCGGGCAGCCGGGGGCCCCAAGGCCACCATCGGGAATTCCAGGGACGGCATTGGCCCGTAGCTTCCTCTATTCGTCCACATTTCAGTGGCTCTGGCTCCCCCCTGGCACGCCTTGCTGCCCTGTTACGCCTTGGGGCTCTGGCGGAGCTAGGACTAGGGCACCCCCCCCCTGAAGCCCCCCTAGTCCACCGGCCCAGCTCACCCCGCGTGGAGCATCCGCTTTTCAGCCTTTCCTTCCAAGGTTCTTCTGGAATTTGGGGCCCGTTTTCTGGACACTTGCCGAATCAGGGGGTGCCATGCACGATTTTCTCCCCATCGCTTTCCCCCCCGACTTCTCGGACTCTCCGGATCGGGGTCGAAATGAGGCTCTTTCATCACTGCCGAAATCGAAGGCGTATCCGTATTGTATGTATCTTGAATCCAGACATCTGGGAGGGATGGCAGGAAGGAACAGTAAAGTAGACAGATAGACAGACGGACGGACAGGATTGGCTGGAAGGCGCAGAGTGCCGGGTCGCAGCGGCATGATGCAGTGATCGACAGGCCGTTTCACAGGCCAAGACGGCCGTGAGTACCCCGAATTCCCCCGGGTTTCGACTCCGGAGCCCCATGCCACTCTCCACGCCAGCTGTGATCACCAGGCCTTATAATCGTATGTTTTCTCCTCAATTCGCCTCTCGGGTCTTCTTCTTTTCTCATCCCACTGACGCTCTTCCCCAGATTGAGGACCTCATGGCATCAGTCTCCCCGCGTTTCTGAAGCGAACCAATGGTTGATCATGGACCGTTGCCCTGCTCAAGGCTCATCTCGTGTCTGGTCTGTATTCGTTCCCTTCTCACCTGTTCCCCGCGTTGCACCCTCCCCTCGATGTCTTTTGTCTTGGATTCAAGCCACTTGGACATTGTAGCAGACGGACAGGCTCACCCCAGACAACTATACTTCTACCAGCCGAAACATGCACACACAGTCCGGAGCACTTACACCAAATGTGTTCCTGGTGCAAATTTGGCGGCCAGCCTCGTATCCTCCCAGCAAGCAGTCATGCCATGATCTCCATTCCAAGGGGCGCGTCTTGCCGAAGTCTGTCATGAGCTTGCGGTCCAAGTTGGATCATAGTCATTGCCATGGACTTCATTCAGTCACGACCTGCTCTCTCACTGGGCGACTGTCACCCATACGGGTACGGGGTCCAGCTGGAGGACAATTTGGCCAACAATCAGGGTTTACCCACTGGGGTCCCCATACCCCTGACTAGGGTTCACCGCCAGGGTGGGAATCACATCTTGCCACCCCCTATACGGCGAGGATAATATAAGAAAAAGCTCGGAAAGGCACAAATTAAGTGAGAGGCGGGTCGCAGCATCGGTTCAGCCCTATCCTCCTAGGGACAGTTGCAAAGCCTTCGTGAGTGCAGGCAGGGCCCAAGTGGTGTTCGGCATGTGATAAAGCAGGGCCACATTTGATGAGGCGGAAAAGAAAGCTCTTTCACGCACCTTTCCAAACGACCAGGTCTTGGCTCGAGCCCGACCTGCCGGTCGCGTTGGAGGTCCAGGAGAGATATGCCTCATTGTGCCTTTGTTAGGTGGTCTGTCGGGGTTGACGGGCGGAGACTGCGTAGTTCAGTGTCAGCAAATGCTGTCACCCGCGGGGTTTTGCTCAAGGTCTTGACTTGCCGATAAACCGGGGGTGTTCGATCAGGAACAACAAAATTGAGAGAGAATAACGAAAACGTGTTGTCCGGTTGCTAGGAATTCAAAGATTCCGTTCAGACAACGAAACGTTGTCTTCGACAGGATGTTTGATGGGACAGGGCGGTGTCGGACGATTTTCCTTACTCCTGCCTCGATTCAAAAGCTTTTTTGTCTGGTCAAGTGCAGCAACACTGGGCCTACAACAGATCTTGTTGGGCTGATTGAGGCGGGCTTTTTTGGGTTGCGGGTTCGGTGCGGCAACACCACAGCACTGGCTGGGGCGCTAGCGATAAGCCGTGCGCGATAAGCCCGGAGTCCGAGAGCCAGCCTGAGAGGTTCGTTCTCTCACCAAACCTTGTGAGACATGAGACATGAGACCTGAGACTTCTGGAACCAGACATTCGAAGTGGCCGGCTACTCATGACCACAATTCTTGAAATGGAAAGCCGGACCGTTGGTAATGAAGGGCAGATGTGGCAGTTGGCATGGCCGGTCCGGAAGAGGAAGAAAGAGATCAGCCACTGGTCTTTTGATGTTCAACTCGGGTTTCTTTCCTAACTACTCCAAGCAAGTACTTATTCGGGAAAACTTTGGAAACCCAGAGAAAGTTTAAAACAGGTTTCATGGGATAACTTCAAGCGATGAGTTATCAGGAGGCCAAAAGAAAGGGAAATTGCAGTGATTCAGTGGGTGTTATTCAGAACTATGAGGCATTTGCACTTTGGACCTACTCGACTGTGTCGAGTGATGAGATTGTCCAGGATCTATGAAATTTATTGATACTAAATCTTCGTGGCAATGTGGGAAGGGAAAAAGAACCAAAAAATGGGCCGAGGAGGACGGAAGAACGACAGACAATACAGTTGCTGACGAGTACAAATCAAGACGTGATCAGAGCAGGTCCAGATGTCTTGGGGACGCGCCTTGTAGGCCATAACGGTGTAGCAGGCGGCAACAAAAGTCGTCTTATTTGGATTGCTGCACTCTTCCAAATCACGTTTCCCATCCTTCGAAATACCCAGTGCATCACAATGTCCACCGCCAGTCAACTGCCCCAGCAACCCAGCCATCAAACAAGACACAACTAACCACCTCAGTAATATTCCCGACTAGCAAGCTGCAAGACATTCTCGCCGATATCAAACACGGCCAGTACGTTCTTCAGGAACACATCCCCCAACACAAACGGCCCTGTGGCCCCGTCGTTGAAGGCCGTCATGCACAAGCCGGTGATCTCATCCGGCATCGCCCGGAAGATGAGGTCCTTCGGGTTGAGATAGAAGGGCGTGCCGTCGATGACGACGGCCACGCGGGGCGTCACGGCGTCACAGGTCGTGAGGTAACCGCCGTCCATGAAGGAGTACACGGCCGGTGGGTAGAACATGTTGTTGATGGATTGGGCGAGCGCTGTTTTAGTGCGTCAATGGAGGGAGCTGCTGTCTTGGGGGGCGGGGGGGTGGGTGGATGATTACTTGCCTGTGGGGAGGTAGATGAGGGTTGTCCCGGTGTCGACGATGAACGGCATCTTCTTGTCGTCGGTGCTGGAACCGTAATACCAACCGTCGGGGATGATGGTGTAGAATGAGTAGTCTGACGCCGTGTGCTTGTTATCGGCGACATTGGCCTGGTGTTTAAAAGACAGCAAAGCTTTAGCACAGTCCTTCCTTCAGCAACACGAAATGCTGCCCCCCGAGCGCCTAGATCAGAAGATGCAACTTACAACAATGATATCGGTCTGCCCAGTGGTGTCATAGTCAACCCCATCGATACCCTCCGGAACTCCCCCAAACCCGATCTTCCCGGATGGCGAGGAATTGCCGCCAGGCCTGTTGATAGCAATGCTAAATAAATCCTCCACCAGGCCCTGGCCGACCATGCTGGAGAATACAGGCGAGTACTGCATAGAATAAAACGGGTCCTCATGACCCTTCGGGCCAAAGAAAGCACTCGTGAGCCCAGGATACGCCAGCCCCAGCACCCCACTACTAACATTATTCCCCTGCCACATCGTCTCGTTGGCCAAACCAACCGTCTGGTTCCTCACCCGGACACCCCCAACAGTAACATCCATATACCCCAGCGGACCCCCCACCGTCTCGCCGTCCCCGTACCGCACATACATGTGCTCGCCCGCGATGGGGCCATACGTGAAGTTCCCCCTGTACCTCGGGCCGAACTTGCAGTACCGCGGCGCGATCGCCTCGCCCAGGAAGTCGGTGCAGTTGGTCCCGGCCGAGAAGGCCCACGTGTCGCTGCTGCCGGTGTCGAGGTCCAGGAGGAGCCTCTGGTGCCCGAAGGTGACGTTGATGCCGTACTGCGTGCCGAACGCGTTGGTCGATGTGATGTTGGCGTGGCCGGTCGTCCCGCCGCGGGCCCGCTGGGCGGCGGAGAGCCTCCTGGTGACGGATAGCTGGCCGGGGAGCCGGCCGTCGTAGCGGTGTAGGTGGGAGTAGTCCGTGGTCTTCTTGAAGCGGCCCTGGGTGGTCCTCTTTCTCCTGCGTTGGGAGGCTGGTGGTGCGTGCCTGAATGTAACTCCGGGGAGAGGAGCTAGGGCGGCATCGCGTGCTTCCTCGGTCAGGGGTTGCAAGGACAGTGTCGTGGGCCTTGCGGCAGCCATGTATGAGGCGGCGAAGGCTGCTGCGAGCAGTATCTTGATCAGACTTCCTGGCATTTTCGGTGTAGAATAGGGGCCGAAAGAACTGGGCAACAAAGAGCTGGTGAAGTAACCCGAAGGAATGACAAAAGCACAGTGTCTGCAGGGAGGAGAATATGAGAGTATCGTATATGAGTGACTGACTTCAGCTGCAGGCACTGAGAACGCGGAGAGGCACGCGAGTCCCAAAGCAAGTCGAAGACGATATCGAGCTCAGCGCCGCAGTAATGCACAGTCATGTGTACAAAGAAGCCTTAAACCACTCCTCTAGGTTTGTTTGCTGGAGACAGGGTGCATTGCCAACACTTACCAACGTGCGGAAGTTGTGACGAGTCCAGCGTCCTCTCACGAACCAAACCGAATGTGCGCTGGCAGTACAAGATGTACCTGTAGGAACCCTCCTACGCTGTGCACCCATCGGCAAGATATGTCTGATTAGTACCGCAGAACCTGGATCTCTACCCAGCCGGTTGAGTCGCACCGTGTCCTTCACCGCAAACCGAAGATCTGGAGCCAACGCTTCCCGTACGCAAGCAAACAGGGCGGAGAATTGTGACCCATTGTCTTGATTCGACTCGGCCTATGTAACCAGGCTGAACCCCTTCGGCATACATTGTGCCTGTACAGCGTGAAACCCATTGCTCTTATCATTGTGTTGAGCTGTTAGGACGAGATCTAATCAGGGGACGTACGAAACCGCCTTGGGAGGGAGGGTCTGGAAGGAACAACAGTAGTGAGTGAGAAGGGACTCTTGGATAAGTTAGAAGGCCCGAGCCGCCGTCATTTTGTAGTCTTTCTGGGACCCTCGGCGTGGACGAATACACGTCCTCCTTGGCTATCGAAAGGAGAAGAGGGCATGCTCTCGCAAAAGCACATACCTGGATGTCATGAAGCCAGAATTTTGTGCCTCATGACTGTCCACTTCAGTGCCACATACAACATTTTCCTCAATACAAACATCTTATGTCCGCTAAGGTGTTCCACATGTAACCAAGCCCCCGGCCCTTGCGGAGCGCAACGACTTTCGTGTCCTTCCCGTACTACACACGTAGTGCCGCGTCCATAGATTGCAACCTCAGTTCCATACAGGTCCAACTCATTGAAAGGCTCATCTATCCAAGCAGTCATTCAGAAGGGCGTTACTTGATCGTATTTGCAAATATGCTTGCCTCCATGTTCAATGGGGCCCGCGACTTCAAGGGCAACCATCAACATACCATTCTGGACCGCCCTACTGAGGCCGTGACCCATGAAGAGCCGAGAACCAGCTCATACTCGTAGGGATATGTAAGGATACACAAAGCTGTCATATATGCGGGCGGAATATGTCATGTAACCAGAACTTGCAGAAAACAGGACAGATGTGTGCGAGGACGAAGATCATGTACGTCCCTCGGCCCGAATCGTCACACCGCGGGAAACCCCTCCAACTCATCATGTGCAACTATCATTTGCCGCTGCTTGATGGTACTCGGGTACAGCTCCTGCCATGATGTCTGAGAACGGTCAATTGAGCCGATGGTTGCAACCAATATGCCATGGGAGGGGGGCCTGGGGGGGGGGGGCGGGGAGAAGGCGCTCCCAGGGCTCGAAGTAGCTCTTTCTGCTCTCCACCGAAGACGTTTCCATCGATAGTCGTCGTTTCATTTGGTGAGTTTCTGGCGCGGCCGAGCAAACCAGGGAGTTGCCGAAGATGGAATGCAAATCGTCCGCATGGTGCCTTTATAAACCCTGCATTCTCCATCGATCACACCCCGATGGCGGGAAAGCTGACTTTGGAGCTATTTCGCCTTTCCATGTCGGTGAAAAGAGTTTGTGGAGGCTAAGAAGCCGGGGGATGTTCAATATTGATAGGGAATTGGTAGACAGGGAGATCATCCCACGGGGAAGTAGTAGGAGGTAAGAGGGGTGGCACTGGAACTTGGAAGACCTCGGGACTTACGATTGGTATGGGGCACGAAGTTGAGGCCCGGAACGCAATTCCTCCGGCGCCGGCGCCGGCCTCGTGTCTTGCCCATTTCCCGGACGCCGCATTTGTAATACTTCAAGGTGAACCATTGCTCACTCTCGAAAGGCTTGGATTAGGCCCCTGAATGGCGTTTTGTGGCTGGCTATACCGCATCGCTGTATGATCACTTGACTGGACAGCAAGCAGATGCAAGCCCTTCGACATTCGATGTTGTAAAGTAACAATCTCTTGCGAACTTATTTGCTGCCCAAATCAGCTTTCCAAGTTTATCGTCCAAAAACATGGCATCAAACGTGCCAGCGCCGGACTCCTCCTCCTCCACTCAGGAGACTCCCCTCTCTAGCTTCAACAGGATATCAAACCTGGTGTACCTTTACTGTCCCAGTCCCAGCGATGGCCGAAAGCCGTCGGCAGCACCGGGCACCTCGGTCTCCACCTCGACCGTAAAGGCGCCAAGGCTCATCCTCCTGGCCAGCTGGATGGACGCACGAGAGCCACATATTGCAAAGTACACCACCAGGTACCAGGCGCTCTACCCGGACTCGCCCATACTGCTCGTCCGCTGTTTTGCCCGCAATTTCACCACCAGAGCCCGCCTTCACCCACAGGAGCTAGGGCCTGCCATACCCGTCATACGGTCCATCATTGCCGAGGCTGGCGGTGGCGACGAGAGAGGGGACGGCCGACAAGTACCGGACATTCTCGCCCATGTCTTCTCGAACGGGGGCTCGGCTACGCTGAGACAACTGTATGGTCTATACGCGGAGTCAGCCAGGCCAGGTGAACCAGCCAGGCTTCCAGCCCATGTCACCATCTTCGATTCCGCACCCGGACGGTGGCAGTGGAGGAGAACTGTCACTGCTTTCATGCTATCGGTGGCAGGGATGAACTGGGTGATCAGGCTTGTCATGCGGTCCCTTCTTCACCTGATGTGTGCTTTCGAATGGGTCGTGCACGTCCTCTTGAGACGGCCTGGGTTTCTCGAACGGTCGTGGCTGGCGCACAACGACAGGAACAAGAACAAGTCCGAGTGCAGGCGGACGTATATCTACAGCGAGGAGGACAAGCTTGTCGATTACCGACACATCGAGGAGCATGCGACAGTCGCTGCAGCGAATGGATATGTGCCAAGGATGGAGAAGTTCAGCGGCAGTCAGCACGTTGCACACGTCAGGGTCGATGAGCAGAGATATTGGAACATTGTGAGGGGCACTTGGGAGGACGAGCCTGCGAAATCTGATGCAACAGAAGGGGCCGGATGATTTTCGTCGTCAGCCTTGTGCTCTTCATTAAACTTCCCCGGGTGCGAGCATGAATCCCATCCAACACTAAGTCTAGAAACCAACTTCACTCATGCCTCTAATCGACAAAGATGCAAATGAAAATGCAAAAAGGAGATCATAACAGTCATTAATCATAATCATAATCAACATCAACATCACCACGCCATGCAATAAAAACCCAGAAACCCGCGGGACCAGCCAGGCCATCGCCAAGCAAGAAAACAGACCCAACTCCCACACCAGCCAGCCTCATCACCGCACCCTCATCACCGCACCCTCCTCCTCTTACTCGCATCATGACTCGAACGCGAATGCGAGTGGCCCCCGCCCCTGCTCGAGCCCCCACTACTGCTCGCGCTGCTCCCGGCGCTCGAGAACCCCGAGCTGGCCGGCACCAGGTCGTCGCTGTCGCCGTACGCCTCGGTCAGGCTCAGCGCGTAGCTGCACGACGAGCACTCGAGCGTCGGGTCGTGCTGGTCCATGTTGATGCCCCTCCGGCAGTCGCCGAACCCCCCGTTGTTCTTGGCCTCCAGGCAGGACACGCTCTGCTCCAGCTCCGGGAGGGTGTAGTACTGGCCGCAGCGGATGCATTTGCCAGAGAAGATTACCATGCGGCACATGGTTACTGGGATGGGTTGAATGTGGATGTGTGTATAAGTGTTCGTATGTATGTATATGGTTGTGGGAGTGTGATCGTTGGGTGTGGATGTGGGTGTTTTATTTGGGTGTGTGGGAGGAAGACTGCGTTCCCAAGCCCCCTTTTTGGTCCTTGGATAAATACCAAGGATGATGAGATGAGAAGGCCTACGAATGTTACTTTTTAGTTATTGCCCCGCCCTCTTTCCTCTCCCAAGCTACGCGGAATAGCAGTGTCAGCTTACAGGTCGGGACTATTGGCGGTGATGATGACCCAAGATTATGGTACCCAGACTGCTGTGCCGCCGTGCCCTTGCTTTTGGGGTTACCGACTGTCTGGGTCGAGAGTCGATGTGCCGAGCTGGATGTGTGTGGGTTGGTGGGGTTTACCAGAGAGTTGGGACGGGCTGACGGGGCAAGAGGAGTCTCCGAGGGAGGGAACTTCAAGCCCTTTTCTTTTTTATCGTACTTCGACAACAACTCTCATCTGTCAAGTAGAACTGAGATGCTTCACGACTTGAGAGGATTGCTTTTTTTTCTTCTTCCACGGCAATGAGCATGGATATAAGTAAAAGGGAAGAGAGTGTACAACAAGCAGAGTATCAACAAGCGTTAGAGCGGAGAGAGTGAGAGTGAGAGACGCGAGCGAACCCACTCGGCCCAAATGGTCGACCGCCTTCCTGGACCTCCTCCTAGCTCCGGGGCTGATAAGCATGGTGACAACAACACTTGAGCTCGGACTAATCTGAATCTGGATATCCCCGTCTCTAGTTGTCTGGCAGGGCCATGCCGTGGCAAACAGCTCGAGTGTCATCGGTAGTCTGGTTCATGCCGGCAAGGAACCGACAGCCAGGTATGGATGGATGAATGGTTGGTTTGGTTGGTGGGAATGGGTGCATGGGGTGGGATAGGCGGGTAACAGAGTACAGAGTACAGTAGATACGCACTTTGCACGACCCAAGGAAATATCGCCCTGACGGCAAATGATGTCGGTTCTTTGTCTCAGCCGGGCCCAGTCCTCTGGGTACTGTGTAAGTCTGGCGCCGCCCCCATGGTACGGCGTCACCCAGGGGACAGGGGGGCGGCAGCTGCTGGGGAGGGTTGATTGGACTGGAATTGGGTTTTGGGGGCGAAATCCCTCATTGGCGATGAAACCTTGAGAACTGTGAGATGTACCGTAATGTGTGCGTGGTGCATGTGTGTGTGTGGGGAGGGGAGGGGAGAGTTGAAAGGTCCCAAACTTTGGCTGCTATACGCGAGGACGGCAAGGTGCAGGACGAGATGCCGAAATCATCTGGCCCACGGCCACTCAGGGCTCCCCTTCCTCTCGGTCCTTTGCATGTGCCCCTCGATTTTCCCCTTTGCATATGTCTGCAAATCGGTGGCGTTTAGACGGGAAGAAGAGAAAAAGGAAGTTAAGAAAAGAAAACAGGAGAGACATCTTCCCCCCCCCCTCCTTGCCCACCGCACTGGGGCCAGCAATGCCTTGCATATGCCGCTAACCACACATACCCAATGCAGCGAGGTAGGGAACTCAGGGAAGGCAACGTCACTACCACCAAATTTCCGTCACAAAGGACGGATCGGCCTCTTGTTTTGCGTTCCCGGCAGTCTGGGAAGGATTTGCTTAGGCCCTTTTATTTCTTGGTCCCTCTGCCTCGGGTCCTTTTCCCCTTCCACATACCACCCATTCGGCCGATGCCACCCGAGAATGCCTCCTCCCGCCTTTTGGAATCTTGGGGTTCACGATGGGGCTTCGATCTTGGGCTTCAATCTTGGGCTTCGACCTTGGGCTCCGAGAACAATACTCATAATGGCACTACTGGTATCGGAGGCTAGCGATTTCCAGATCGGAGGTTATAATTCGTCGCTCGTCTTCTTCTCGTGTCTCGCCAGTGCAACTTCAACATCAAAAAGAAACGCCGATATTGGCAGCGTCGTCAACCGGGGTCTGGACTGCGAAAATCGGGTCCGAACCTTGTCCGCGCCTGCTTCTCCCGACATCAGTCGTCAACGTAACGCAGGCATCTCCTCATCTCCGCCTCGGTGTACCTCGCGAAGCGAAGGATTACATTCGCAACATCTCATCTCATGTACAGTGTGATCGCGTACAAGGGTTCGACGGCTCATCTTCGGGGATCCTGACCCGGCGGGTCTGGAGGGTCTGGAACGCGCACGGGACGAGAGAATGAGACGATGATACCCCCTTCGCATTACCTGATCGAGGACGCATGAATAGAAGCAAAGTATGGTTCTTTTTCTGCCGAGGAGCTCGAGGAGACTCGGCATGTCGCCATCCTTAATAGCGTCAACTCTATCAGACAATGGGTCTCGGCCCGCAGGGGGGCCACACGATCGACCGGTTTCCCCTCTGTCCATCATGGCCTATCCAGCCTGCCGGATCAGACATCGACCTTGAAACTGTTTCCTCATTGGTATCGTTTCTGGTCTGGGAAGAAGGGGTGATGATGGCGTATACTTCCCAGCGAACTACTTGCCGTGGCTGGACGACTGTTCATGTCGCAGCCAAACGGGATGGATGGCATGCGATATTCCATGGATCAGATTGCACATAGCAAACCAGATCTCCGAAGTGACCCGGAAGCGAACCACTCTAGCTTCGGGGGACAGCTCATCTCTCGGTCCTGTCGGGCGGCCATTTGCTCGCGTTACTTAGCTCGCCATTCACGCCTGACGTTCATCGATTCTCTACCCAATACACGTAAGCAAGCCACCGCCTGCCTAGTACCGAAGTGCCACGGACCCGAGTCTCTGGGAACAGGCGCCTCGGGGGCGTAAGCCATGACCCAGGAAGCCGGGAAGAAGAAAAGGAAAGAATCACACGGGCAATAAGCAGGCGGATTCTAGTGCGGAAATCCCGTATGCGCGGAAGCTATCCTCGCGAGCGCCACGGAGGGCTGCAGGGGGCGTTGTGGTACATGGCGTGTTGCGATTTGTCGATCGACGGTTGCGTGAGGCAATAGTCTAATGCGAGGCTGTTCCCCATTGTGCTCTAGCTTCGTTCGCAGACATCCACCTCGCCCCCAGAGATGCCCTAGAAATGCCCGCCAGATAATAATATACAGGTAGGTGGTCCGCATAGCAAAGGGGAGGGGGGGCATGGAACGGAAACATGGCGCAATTAGGCATCATACGCGATCTTGAACACCCAGCAGTACTCCTCTGCCGCCAAGGCCTCCTCCGAGACGTTGATGGCGAGGTAGCCCTCGTCCGAGGCCTTCCAAACCAAACTGTCTGCTCCCGTCACGTTGACGCCCAATAGAGAAACGACATCGCCCTCCAGCACGGGGACCGTGGCGTTCACCCACACGTACCCATCGTCGGAGACATCCGGAACCTCCAGGAACAGCACGTAGAAGGCATTATCCGTCTGAGTGAACCGCACCTCCTGGGGACTCGCGATCTGCGTCTGCACGAACCAGTACGTCGTGTTGAAGACGGCCTCGGCGTGGGCATGGATCCACTTGCCCGCCGCGCGCAGGTTCGCAGCCTCGGTCTCGACGATAGTCCCGTCAGCCCGGGGCCCAATATCAAGGAGCAAGTTGCCGTTCTTGGCGACCATGTCCACCAGAGTGTATACGATCGTCGAGGCGTTCATGTAGTTCTCGGCCGGGGTCTTCGCGTTGTAGCCGTAGCTGTAGGGGTCCATGCCCTGATTTGACTCCCATTTATGCCGCTGCGCCGATGAGTACGTGCTGTACTCGGGGGTCTCGAAGTCGGCGGCCTGAGCGATGCCGCAGCGGCTGTTCATGACGACCTGCTTGTCCTGACTGCGCGCCCAGTTCCACCAGTTGGATGCGAACTCGGCCGTCTTGTTGGCCGTGCCGCAGTCGCACCACATGATGTCCGATCCGTACTTGTATGCGAGGCTCTCCATCTGCGGGTACTGGAGGTCTTCGATGAAGTCGTTGATAGGCAGCTTACCAGTGTACGGCTCGGTCAGGTTGGTGAACGGGTTTATCGCCGCCATTCCTAGCCAGTTGGTCGATCCAACCGTGTTGGTTTGCGTGAAGCCGTAGATTCCATAATTCGTGTTGTACCATTCTGGAAGTGAAAAGTACGTGCCGCGCTTCAGGGACGGCTGGTAGGTCGACGCCGCATCAAAGAGCTCCTGGACGATATCCCTCTGGGGACCGTAGTTGATTGAGGAGCGGTTCGAGGTGACGCCAGTATCAAACAGGGCAAATCCGTCATGGTGCTTGGTGGTCAAGACGAAGTACTTCGCGCCTGCATCCGCAAACAGATCTACCCATTCCTTGGGATACCAAGCAGACGCTGTGAAGTCGGGGAATGTATCATCATAGTTCCATTCCGGCCCGAAAGTCTCGCGACGATAGTCGTAGCAATCCGACTTGTCAGAACCGAGAAAGTGGTTGTTGGAGTACCACCAGAACCATTCCGCGTAGGTTTCGTTAGGAGCTACGCCACCGTATCCTGTCACCGCATATGGACCCCAGTGGATCATGATACCATACTTCGCGTCGTCGAACCAACCTGGAGACTCATGCTTGCCGATACTGGTGAGGTCTGTGGTGTAGGTTTCGAAACCGACGTCGATGCCGGAGAATTTGAAGGTCTGGTTGGAACCCGGGCCTGCCAACGTGACAGCCACAGTCGTGCCGTTGGCTGCGCCAGTAACACCAATGTATATACGCTTCTGATCACCTGGGCAGATTCTCTTGATAGCTCCCGTTTCGACCGTACGAACTCCCAACCCTCTCATCGACACCTTCAGGCCCGTGCCAGAAACACACTCATCTCCAACGTTGTTGACGGTGATCTCGACGACTTGGTTTCCATCCTCGGACCACTTCTGCGTCGGACGCACACTTTGGACCTCGACAGCTGGACCGGTAGCCTCAGCCGACCACAGAGACATAGAGAACACGTGAATCCTGCCTACTGTGGCGTTGTTCGCCACCGGCAACTGCACCGCAGCCAGGGTCTTTGTTGGGTCTAGACTGCCAGTAAACTCGTAGATCTGGCTGGTATTCCAGTCCTTCCCGGTCTGCGTCCAGGTGAAGGGGCTGATGATCTCGCCGTGGGTGATTGTTAAGTAGTTGAAGAATGAAAGGGCGCGAAGCTCAGCCACGGCCGAAGTCCCATCAGTGTAGATGTACGTCAGGTTGTACGAAATGATGGCGTCACGCAGGTCGTTGGCAACCAGCATGTTGAGGGAGAAGGGCTTGCCTGTCGTGCCATTGCTGTGGATTGGGATCGTCTGGTTCTCGCAGATGAAGTTGTCTGGCAATGACGGCCCGGTGTAGCTAGGGAAGCTGTACCGGATGCCGGTTACCTCTGAAGTATAGATACCGCCTGGTGCTCGGTCATTCAGGGGCGGGTATGACCGATACGTGGTGTCGAACGCCGTCTCATTGGGGTACGCGCCGAAGGCTTTGTTGTTGAAGTAAAAAGTGAGATCGACCGGCACCGACTGGGCTCCGAGAGCTGAGTTGCTCAGCCAGAGGAGGCCGGCGATCGTTGTGATGCTTCCCTTCATCTTGACCGTTTCTTTTCAGTCTCCCAGAAACCTTTCTCCGCTTTGCTGGAAGCCCGACAGGTGCTAAGAAGTGCTGGAGGGGTCACACCCGTTACCAGATTTTTGGGACACAGGTGTCGTATTCATATTGCTGCCCATAAAGATTACTGCCGGAGTCTCTATCAGTGGCGGTCGGCGGTGGTGTTGTCGTCAAGGGTTGAAGATGGGGCACGGCAAGCGATGGTCGATAAGGTGCCCGATATGCCGAACAAGACGAACTGACAAGACCCGTTCCTGCGTCTTGCAGGGGCATCGTTTGTGGAGAATTTCCACTAATTGAACGCTGATTCCACTGACCGAGGATGAGATAGCTGGAAACTGTAGAACTTTTCCCGTAACGTTACCTAAATTAACTTCATGTTGAATCGCGCCGAGTCGAGATAGGCTGAAGAAACGAGGAAACAACACCAATGCCCAAGTATGCCGGCAAATGAGCATTACAGGAGAGTGTGAATGCAAAAGCCGTTTGAGTTCCGCTCTCCCCCAAGGTAGACCTAGCAAAACTGATCAACTATGGCCAAACATTGGAAGCCTCGAAACCCTCAATTCGGAGCGGCGCCAAACTTAGCCCGCGTCAATTCAGGCCCCTCCGGTCTCTCGAGGATCCCATCATCGTCCACGATCAACATCATCCCCCAAACCTCGGCGACCTCCTTCCAAAAGTGGTCGTCGCCGCTGTACTCCATCGTTTGCCGGACGAGTTGCAGAGCCGAAACGCCTGCATTATTTTCAATTTTAGGATCCACGTTGAAGCCCTGCTCCAAAAGCATCAGGATGGACGCCGCCGCTCTGGAGCCCACCATACCCGGCTCCCAGTCAGGCTCTTTCGTGTATTCCTTCATGCCATCGCAGACCATGTGCAATGCTGTGTCTCCGGTTCGAGGGTCGCGCATGCTGAAGTCGAGTTTGAAGTCGAACAGCACCGCAAACATGGGAGGTTTCATCCTGTAGCAGGCAGCGCGGACGTAATCGGCGAGGAGTTGAGGTGTCATCACTTCACGCAGCTCGTCCGCCAGCCAAGGGAAGGGGCAGTCTTCTGATTCTGCGTCTTCGGGGCTCAACGGCAGCTGATTGAGCATGTCGCGGACGATGGAGGGGTCTGCATGGTGAATTGCGAACTCGAGGGGCGTGGTCTTTGACAAACTGACGACATCCTCATCGTCGTCGTCAGAAACAATACCTGGCCTCCGGTGCATTTCGGCCCCGTGCCTTAGTAGCAGATTGAATGCAAGAGGCCGTGGTCTGATGACAGCGAGATGCAGGGGCGTGATTCCCCCCATTTCTCGGAAGACACAGTTGGGATCTACGCCCCGACCTCTGAGGATGTAGTCGAACGTAGCCGCTAAGTCCCACGCGTCATCTGGAAGCGAGAGGGCAATGGAGATATAATTGTTCCTTTTGTCCCCAGTGGCTTCTGCGAAAGATGAGCTGTAGACCATGGATCTCACGCCGTCGAGAAAGCCGATGAACATGGCAGTAGCAAGGGCACTTGCGTATCCATCGTGACCGTGGACATTTGCACCGTGGTGGAGTAGTTCGTCAACGAGCTGATCATCCTTCTTGATCGTAGCTATTACGAGAGGAGTGTCGGTAAGATTCGTCCCGCAGACGTTCGGATCAGCACCTCTCTCGAGCAGTTTGCGAGCAGTAGCGTTACTTGGGAGCATCGATGCCTGAAGCAAGCATGTTTCCCCCGTCGGTGAGCAATAGTCGACAGGTGCGCCCCGATCAATGAGGAACACGGCGCAGCGTGCCTTCTGATTGGAGATTGCTTTGTACAGCCGAGGACCTGTTAGCATGACGTCTGATGCCCCTTTCAGCGTGGAAAGATATTCAAGAGCAGCAACACTGTCGGCCTCGATAGCATTCGAAATTAATGAATCCAACTCCTTTCGCGAAGGTGGCTTCAGCCCCTTGTCCAAAAGCGTTTTGCAAAGGTTGATGTTGCCATTCCTGATAGCCTTGGACCATAATAATTTCTGAGCCGTCTTGGTATTGAGAGTAACATCGTCTCTCTGTTCGCTGAGCACCCGTACCACCGCTTCCTTGTCTTTCTGTTTGTTGCCATTGCCACATGTGGTGGTGATGGCTTGAAGGATTTCGCCTTTCGTCAGGTCTTCCGGCATATATCCCAGGACTACCTCGGCGGTTTCCAGCATTGCACCTTGAGGAGATATGACGTGCGATCTCAGAGCACATTGGAGAATAGGAAGTAGCCCAGCCTTCGTAAACGCGCTATCCCGTTCCTTCAACGTCTCAAGCAGCAGTGCAACGACCGTCGGTAGATGGTTAAGGGCTGCCTCTATCAGCGGCGCGAACCAGTGTTCCTTGAGGCCCATGTCAATTTTCAAGTCCGTTTTAAAAAGCACCTCGACGGCTCGTTCCCGAAGATCTTTTTGGCGCTTCGCACGAAGTGCAACATCCAAGTCCATATGTTTGGTTTCTTTGCGCCAGTCCTTCCGTAGGCAACAACACCTGAGCGCCGATACAGGGCCCGTGTCGTGTTGCCTTTCCTCCGGACCTGCGTAGACATCGACACCAAGTTCGATGAAGCGGAGCGCCTCGGCAAAACGGAGCTCCATGCAGGCGTGCTTGAGCAGAGGCCATGATCCAAGATGTGCGTTGAGCGTAGCGCCATTCTCGACTAAGAAGTCAATAATTTGCCACATGCCTGTGAAATAGGCCCAACTCAATGGCGTCTGGCCGTGGTGGTCTTCCACCTCGACATCGGGCTGATAGTTCTCGACCAGGAAGCGAGCTATCGATACCACTCCTGCTGCACACGCAACGTGCAGTGCTGTTACTTTTGCTCTCTTGTCCATGTCTAGTCCAGTGGTGACAACTACTGAGGCACCACGGGACAACAAAAGTCGCGTGGTGGATTCATGGCCGTAACAGATTGCGTTATGAAGTGGTGTCCAAAAGGGGCTCGAGTGCCCGGAGATGCCCTTTGTTGTCGAGTAACTAGCAAAGACACAGTCGCAAAACCCTCTAGACGAAGGGTTGACTTTTGCGCCGTGATCTAGCAACAACTCTATGATGTCGTCCAGGCCCCAACGAGCAGCGATGTGAAGCGGCGTCCAGAAATATTTATCGTCCATGATCTCATTACCATCGGAATCGTATTCTGATCTGCTAAATCCGGTTCCAGATTCTGAGTTGGAGTCAGAATCGGAATCGGAACCGGAATCGGAATCGTTGTCGTCAAGATCATTGCCATCGTCATCATCTTCGTCACTGTCCAGAGCGTAGAGTTCATCGGCATCTTCGACCCGTGCTTGGCGCTCTTCCGCAAGCATCGCATCAGTTTCGGGCCTTCGGTGCATACTTCTCCATTTCCACATGCTCCCAACCCCGAAATACACGTCGCCCATGGCTCTCAGGGTAGCTGATCTCTTCTGTGTCTGGCTCCATCTTGCATTAGGGTCGGTGCCAGCATGAAGCAAGCGTCGGACTGTGCCGATTTGACCTTCGTCACAGGCCCAGCATAGAACGTCGGGCACATCCTTGACGCGAGAGTACAGAATAGGCGTGGCAATGTCGCGGATGAAGCGGCTACCAGAACGGGACAAGGCCGAGACGTCCTTGACCCGGTCCAGATGCTGAATGACATGAAGAAGAATCTCGGGGGGGAGGCCACAGAGAGAGGTCATGTTTGGTCAGACGGGATTATGGGGGCAAACAGGATGTTGTATTGGAATATTGGAATATAACAGTCACATCAAGTCGTGAAAAGGAAGTAAGTGTAAGTGAACAGGTGCCAAGTGTGCCATGTCCAAACTTGAAGCTTAAGGCGCGTCTTGAGGCGCGTGTCTTACGTAAGCAAAGCCAGTCTGTGCTCGACATGGTGGTTTCATGTAGTGTATGGTGGAACATACCTGTACATGGGAAGGAGCCACTGACAACGGACGGCATCATCAGATCAAATCGGGCAAGGGCATATGCGATCATCCCCCCGGCCCGGAATCCGGACGCCGGACCCGGACATTTGCACCTGGAAGGACATCAACTTCCAAAAGTTGCTCAAGCCTTCCAAGGTTAGCAAGGCCAAGTCAACCACCCGTCAAAATTCAACCTACCACAGCAAGACAGCCTTTCTTCACTGCCATAATAGATGAGGTGGCCTACCTACTTACCTACCCAGGTAGTTGGGTACACAGTATGGACAATTCATCTGGGTTGGCTTTGGGGTGGTTTCCCCCAACGATGTTGGCCAAGTTATTCCAAGGTTACTATGTGACTTGGTGGCATAGACTTGTATTGCCGCCCATCTCCAAGCCCCAAATGGCCTGACAGCTCAGGCGTATGTCCAGGTTGTCGGTCTACCAATCAATGGTACAGTACTTTTGTTGTCTCGACCCCAGCAAACATTGCTCACTTATTCGTTCATGCCCAGTTTGATCAAGGTAACAGGAATCATCACGGAGATTGTCGGTGCAAGTAAAGACGTTGAAGATGATGCACGAGCCAGGAGCTGACCCCAGCTAGCGGGTGACAGACAATCCGCATCCACTTACTTAGGCTGCGCTCGGCTGCGACTGCAGACCTGACGACAAGAGACGACCTGTCGCACGCACATGAGAAGCTTTTCCACCCTGCCTCGTTGCTCTCTCCTACCTCCAATAACCACTCGAAACTTTCAATCACGGTCGCACCAGCCTAGATCTTGCGACAGTCGTGGCCATACTGTGGCACCGCCGGGAAGACAAACTTCTTTTCCCTTCCTCCGTCGTTCCCCTCTCGACATCCGCGCTGTGGGAAGCAATGGTCGCCTTAACCTCACATAACTCCGCCGATTCGCCATTGCACTTCGACCGTACTTGGACGGCCTTGTGGCCGTGATCTGGCCTCTGGCCACTCTTGCTCTGGCATCCGGTCAAGCTTCAGTTGCAAGGAACTGTTACAAAGCATCCGAGTCTAGCACACACGCCCACACATACGCCGGATAATCCGACGAGATGCTGTCCCACTTTCGAATCCATCGACGCGGCCCGTCGAACCCTTCCTCGCCAGTTCCCGATCAATCAAGCCCTTTCGACCATGCAGAACATCCACAGAGCGTTCAGGACATCACGTCCCGTCCAGACTTCCTCCCCAGGCCCTCTAATGCCTCCAACACCCCGCCCGTTCATCCCTCGAGCACCCGGCCAGACGCCGAGCCTGCACCGAACCGAAAAGCTTCAGAACAGTCTCTGAAGGACACAACCTCCCCCTCCTTCAAAACGACATACAATGGGAGCGAGTCAAACTTCATGGGTGGGGTGGCACTCGAGAATTACCGTCGCGCCTTTGAATCGAGGCGTCAGGACTCCACGGGAACCGCCAGTCAGCCTTCGGCAGGGAAAGAGACACCTCGAAACAAACCTTTACCTCCGCCCATAAACACGAACCTGTCTCCGGCTCGTCCGCCTTCCAATCCTATAAAAGAAATAAAATCAGCATCATTCTTCGTGCCTCCGACGGAACTGCACAATAATGCTGGTCCAACCGGCAGAAGACCAACCGGGACCAGGCTCAGTTCTGAGCCCCCCATGCTGACCGGATCACAATCTACTTCAGAGGTGCAAAAGGGGAAAAAGGGTCTGCCATTCTTGAAGAACCCCATGTCGGGCCTCTTGATGCGTCGCAAAGCTTCCCAGAACGTCCCGGACCTCCACCCTCTCCCGCTACCCCAAAAGCCCGCTGAAGCGACCTACGACCCTCGCATAAAAGGCACGAGGGTTCATGATTTTAGTGCTCCAAGGCAGCGGATGGTCCCAACCAGAAAACCTACTGTACCAGGAGCCGAGGTATGGAGCGGCTTTGACAAGTATCGGGGCGGATCACAGTCACAGTCTGTCAGTTCAGACCTTCCACTACGGGCTCAGACCGGTAGGAGTAGCAGCGCCGTGTCGGAAAACACGCAAACCGGGGCTTCAGACGCCGACTCACAAGGACGTCTCGAGCTTTCCAAGGAGCCGTCTAGAAAGTCTGCCAACGAACCAAAGCGGATTTCACTTGAAGAGAAAACGCTTCCTGCGAAGCCAGATCCATCTCCAGACGCTGGCGCGGAAGCATCTGGTTCGCTGTCAAATACGTCGAAACCGATCCCAACTGACGAGATGAACTTAATGAAGAAAGCCAATCCCTCTACCCGGACGAACAGGTCTCGTCATATCTCATTATCTGACGGCTCCATCAAGGATGATATTGTATCAGCTCTGCCAAGACACATGAAGAGCACGTCTTCGCGCTTCAGCTTTGACATGATCGGAGCTGCTAGGGCGGAGAAACTACTTGAAGAAAGGCATAGGCAGAAGGAGTTGGAGAGGAAAGCGACTGACCCCACTAGTGATTCAAGGTTCGACGATTTTGACGACGACGGCTTCGACTATGACGCAGCTATGGCCGACGATGGGTTTGAGGAGGAGGAAATCCCGATGATTGGTGACGACGACATGATGAACGAGGAGTCTTATTTCGAGGAAGAAGTACCTATGGTCGGTGGCGATACAGTAAACGAGGCGGAGGATGACCCCGACAATGACCAAGAGAATTTTGCTGGCTTTGTATTCCAAAGATCAAACCCCCAGTCATCCCTGGCAACTCCCGCCGCGACAGGGCTGGCGACCACTCCGCGAGACGCGAAGGGAATGGCGATTGGATGTGCTATAACCGAAGATACAACGCCAGACTTACCATCCGTGGCTTCAGGACCAACGAATACGGACGAGGTTTCCCCAATTCCAGAGGATGCCTCAGATGTTGCTGGCCTCGGCATTCAGGGACTCCATCATCAACCCAAATCGCAATATGACCCCACAGTCTTCCAAGAAAGACGAAACATGCCCATTGATGATGGTAACTCACGCATTGCAGACACGCAAGATAAAGAACTATACTTCGATGAAGGCCTGCTAGAGGAACTGAGGATGGAAGCGGACGAGATACAGCAGTCGAACTTTGATGAGTCCATTTTCGACATCGAGGACACTGACCAATTCGGGCGTCCAATACCCGGCGCTTTTGCCCAGGCTCAGGCCATGAGAGCGGTTCAGGGCCCAGAACCTGAGAAACGCGATTCCGATATCACGCCGCCATCTGGAATATCTGGGTCGACAGCACACACATCAGTCAGCATAGGCCTGCAACCGATGCCGTCGATGACGGAAAAGGGTGTACGAGAGTCAATGAAAGAGGACATGGCACCAAATATATCCCCATCCGAACTTACATCCGAAGACAAGGTTGTCGCGTACCAAGCGGCACTCGCAGAAGCTGCTCACAAGGCAGCCGCGTCTGGCTGGAAATTCAAGTGGGAAGAGCAGCCTGAATCGCCTCCGCCACCAGCTGATCCCGATGTCACCATCACGTCGCCTACGACGGGTTCTCAACCGAGCAGCGGTGGCCAGAAAATCGACGACGCTGTCTATAACGACTATGATGACGATGGGTTTGGTGGGGGCTTCGATGACGAGTTCGGCGACGAATTCTTTGACGACGACTTTATTGCCGAGGCAAACGCGGAGGCCCTGGCCTACGACTCAGATGGGTTTTATGGCCAAGAATTTGGCTTCTACTCTGCACCAATGTCGCAAGGCTACCATGGGGCAACAAAGTCCAATGGTCCATCACCTGACGACGAGACTTTATATGGAGGTTACTTCGGCCCATCGGGTGTCAATCGTACCAAGAGCGGCCGCGTAGTCAGCCGTGAGCCAAATCTTACACCGATTACAGAGCGGTCTGAGTATTCCAATCGCAACTCCATCATGAGCCTTGCCAACCCTGGGGCGGCTTTGGGCACGTCAGAAGGCAGGAATTCACTCCAAAGCCCCGGCCTGGCTCAGCTGGCTATGATGGCCGACGACGGCCACATGAACCTCGAGTCGCTGCTCCGCCTGCGTAACAAGGCTTGGGGCGGCAGCCAGATAAGCCTGAGCTCATCGAGAGAGGGGAGTCCTCGGTCAGAGCGGGCGCCTGCAGGTGACAGGTTTGAAGGGACAACAAGTCCCGCGCCATGGGAGATCGGGAGACCCAACACTCATCTAGGGGTCGGTGGTAGCCGTCCGCACGCACGGAAAAACTCGACGCATTCGCTCTGGAGTAATTCCGACGCTGCTAGTGGCGCGGGCAGCCCGACGCTGACGATGGGCATGTCCATGCCGAACAACGTGCCGCCCCAGCCGTTGTTCTCACCCCCACCGCCCCCGCCACCGATCACACAGCCTTCGCCTGGACCACTGCAGTGTCCTCCTGTGATGGAGGACGAGGAAGAGGCTTCGAACCCGAGCAAGAGCCCGACGAAGGGTGTAGCTCAAACAAAGGGCGAGGCGTACGACGCCAACACCCAGATGGATGTCACCGCAAGCCCGATAGAGGCCACACCTCCTCAATCGCCTCCCGCGCCTCCGGCACCTATCGAGTCACCACCACCTCCTCCCAATACCACCGTCTCGTCCCCATCCAAACGGCCCGGGCTAGGCCACCGCAACAAGGGCTCCGCCGAGAGCATCTCCTACTGCAAGGACGAGGACAAGAACAGTGGAGGAACGCGATGGGTGATGGAGAGGAGGCGGACGGCGGAGAGCGGAGAGATCGAGATCCTGGGCAGGGAGGTCATCACGGGTGGTAGTATTTAGCGTTCCACCGGTCGGGAAAGCATAGTAAGGGAAGGGGCTAGGCATTTTGTGTTCCTTGAGAGAATGGTCTACCGTGGGAATTAGGCGTATTGCTTTTTGTTATAGAGAGAATCATGCTACGGCGACAAAACGGCGGCTTTCTGGTAAGTATTTGGATATATCTAATGGTGCCATGACTGGATGATGAAGGGCAGGGCACGATGTACATGGCCACTCGACACATAATTCGAGGAGTCAACCGAATATGCATACGCTCCAATACTTGTCTGCTTCGGCGATGCTGTGTTCCTTTACTAGACCCTCAGATGTGCTTGCTGCGAACCACCCTGAACCTACCCTTACCCCTCCTCAGAGCCTTGAAATTGCCCGGTTGCATTCGAGAGCGGTGATCCCTATTACCTTTTTTCGAGAACTATTGTCTGTTTCCCTGCTACCCATGGTATCTAGGAAAGCAACGAGTGCGATCAATAACGCACCTGGCAGCACAGTCAGCTCGACGAACCATCACCGGCCAAATCTCGGACTCACTCGCTGTAACTATGAAGCCTGCCATTGCCACACCGGTCTGGACACTTGTCTGCACATCTGCGCCATATTTGAGGACGGCCACGATCGGCCAGGCTATGCACGACAAGGTGCTCAGAAGCAGGGGCGTTCCGACGATGGATCCTATAGCTTCGGTACTCCAGGTGCTGGTGAAGTTCAAACAGTGCGTCTTCGCTGAGCCGCTATCGCTGATGACCCCGTCGTCAATAAGAGCCCCCACTCTGTTGTTGCCCTCGAGGTGCTCATGGTTCATTAGGTAGACTTGGCGATTGCCTTTCATGCGACCGAGACCCATGGTTCTTATGCGCTCGCCAACTGCCATGTTGCCGGTTACCTTGATCAAGTCAGTTTGGTTGACTGCTAGATTTAGAGCACTTGAGGGGGAGCTTCGGTCAAATGGGGAAAACGGACCTCTGCGACATCGACCCTTCCAAGGACCTGAAGACCGAACTTAAAAAAGGGTCTGTTTCTCCACCCTCGCAAGCTCATGCAAGCCGTGCAAATACGCAAAGAAATCCTCATCATCGATGTTGTGAAAACATGGGATTTCCATCATGGACTCGTTGTCCAAGAATACAAGAAAGGACCAGGGCTCCTGCTGAGGCAAGTCGGGTGGTAACTTGCTCTGTAGCCATTTCTTCCAGGCTTCGAGGAAGTCATGATGAAACACTGGGCCCTTGCTGTTCGTGAAATACCATCCCCAGAATATGCTCCACCAGAACTTCCTAGAAACCCAAAATAATGATCCTGACGAGACGAATGCCTCAAGTGCCTCGATCCTTTGCAAGACGAACCGATCGAAGAATCCCATCAAACCCAGGTGAATATTCAGGATGAATTGGTGTTATGATGGATCAGATAAGGGAATAAACGTGATATTGGGACCAGTGAAGAATAGTATATTGGCAGAATGTAAGAGCCTCAGAAGCTCGAAGGCGGCGCGGAAGATGAGGTTGAAGATCGTGTGACTGTCATAATTGCCGAACAACCTGCCGAACATCCAGAACCATGAACTAAATGCACTGCTGAAGAGACCCAGAGTTAGAGGAGGTATCGGCCCTCTGATCATAATCTCGGCACGAACGAATGCCTGGGACGAGTATGCCATCTTCTGGGCAAGGGGAGTAAACGTGGATCCGTCACAAAGGAAGGCGTTGATCATTAGGTCGGTCACATAGGCCTCGACATGCTGTTGGTTATCAGCTACCCTTTCACGGAAGGCCAAGGTGGATTAGCACTTGGAATTAAAGGCTTTCTATAGGAATCATTCGGCCAGAGCCTCGTCACCGTTGTCTATCGTTCCACGGATGGCTGGATAGCTGAAACTTACTCAGCAAGGACCTACATGGTCCGGGGGGGGGGGACAGCATACAATATTGCTCATATATGCGCGCTTCCGTTTTTGGATGGCTGTGTCGTGCTCCATCTCAGGAGTCTAGTTGTCCCATAGTATACAAACCGAGCCTTCCTAGCAGAAAGACTGATGGTACAGCAATAAACCAGGGCCGCCCTACATCAGAATCACCCCCCCCCCCTCCAGCCTTTTGAACTTTCAACCTCTCAAGCTCCCAGTTATTTAGTCCTCCAGTCTAACTTACCTCCTAGTTCCCAGTAATCCAGCATCTTAGTTATTCTATTAGATCAATCCATGTGTCTATTTGGAAAGGTGCATATAAGTTTTTCACGAAGTAATAGGTTTCTGTGACTTGGAAGTTGTAGTCTTACGACCTCCAGTGCAGCTACATGTATTGTTGTACTACCCGGTAGTTTTCTATTGCTGCGAATGCCGGTTTTGATAATATATGCTACATCAACATTACTGAGAAAGATTTTGAGCTAGTAAGATGCCAGCACAGTTGTGAGGATCAGGCCCAAATTGCTGTGCTTTCAGATGTCGGTGTATGGCCCATTGACCCCTGAAAGTCTCTCACTTATAACACTCCCTCTCTCCAACAAGGAAGTTATTTTGGGAATACCGACTGGATTCTATGTTACGCGTAAGTAGCAACTTCGTGATGAAAGGAAGGCCATGCGAGAAGTCAGAAACAAGACACAAAGGCCTCAAACAAAGTTGATTGTCAAAGTCGACAATGCTTATGTGACATGTCTCAGTTCCATTTCTTTGTCGGGTTGAACCCTCATAGAGACTTAAATCACGTTCGAACCGTGATTTTCTGCAGAATTACGGGCCTGTCCGTTCAAGGTTCATCAAAGTTATCGTCCACCTTGTCCCCCATCACTTCAACCGCCCTCGCGACATACTGTTCTAAAACACACGAGACGAAACAAACAGCCACGATGTGTGTAATCACCGTCTCACTGGCATTATGCGAATCAACCTGCCCATATCCCGATGCCGATGTTCCTGCCGGGTGTCTGAAGATCTACCCTTTCACCTCCGTGGAGATACACTGCCCCGAATCGGAATGCGTTCTGGGCTCCTGTGGCCAAGTCGAGATGTTCAAGAGCGAGGGCGAGGACGGGAGAAGGATCGAGAAGAGAATATGCGAGAGCTGTGTGGCTTGGTCGGCACTTTTGAGGAATATGGACGGGAGAAGACAGAGCAGACCATTGGGAGGAACCGGCCTGGGAGTCGTGAAGAGGAGGACGGGCTGGACAGCGATGGCCAGGACCTCGTTATGACACCAGGGGCATCTTCAGACTCTTCAGAGTTCGAGTCGGATATTCACGATGAGGTCTGTGGGGAGACATAATACCGAAGTGTCGTGGCTGGGTCAATGTCAAATGAAAATATTTGTCAGCTTGCAAGGCTTGCTGAACGTAGCCGTAATTAGTTCGAAGTGTTTATTTCCCAGTGAAGAAGTTATGGGGACGAATGGCCCCCCTTCTCTACTACACAAGACACAAAGGAGGAATATGGAAGAGGGCCAGCCTACTTCAGACGAAAACCAAATGTTCCGAAGGGGCACCTTGGGGGACTACACACGTCGTTTAATTAAGACGTAGCACCGTACTAACTATTCTGACTGATAACATAACCACGAGACCTATAGCTATCTTGATGCTCGGAGAGCCACTGAACCCGCCATATGCTGGCCCCAAAGAATTGCTTGGGTATTAATACCACAACACTCTAGACTCAACGACTTCCTTTTCGAAATTCAATTGTCAAGTAAAGGGGTGGCCATCCTTACATTGTGCTTGGATTATTAGCACAGATCGGGTTTTGTTTTGACAAAACTATCACAACAGAAACAAAGACGTTACGAGATTCGATAAGAGAGAACTACACAGCATCGAATATGAGTAGCATGTCGCTCATCTACCATACAATCTTTGACTTGTTACTGGTTGGCCGTAGTGATCAGAAACTTTTGAACGCAATGGTAAACCAGATCGTCTCGAGTAGCTATGAGCCCGAGAAATATATATAAACGACGGCGACGAACCGGCAGGCGCTCCATGCCATTGATTCCTTAAGAAGGGATGTGCTACAGCGTCTAATACTTAGTAAAGTTCCATCGTAAAACCTGCTACAGTTGCAGGAATGACCATCGGGACCCAAGGGGCCACACAGCCATACCCAGGACTTGACGTCCTTCCCCCTTGGGTGCCTCTATTATCTGCATACTGGAGCAATAAACTCCCGGACTGAGTGATATGTGCATAGCACCTTTGTCCGGGACTTCCACTTCAAACCCGGTGGAGCAATCACCATGCAAAGACTAAAATAGACATGCGTCCCTCACCGTGTCTGACTTGGCCGGTGGTCGTCGAATCAACATATCTCTCGGCGACCTCATTTCTGCAGGTGGGCAAACCCATTTTTCTCGCCCATGCTGTCTGCACAAGCCCGGTGCGTGACTCAGAACACGATGAGACATCTAAGCCATCATCATCGAGCCAGCGAGCCAAGGAGGACCGAGAGGTGGGAAAGAGGGATACGCGGGCCCCATTGAAAGCTGCAAACACGGTTGTCGTGAGCCTGTGGTGGATCGATAATGAGAGACAATGACGTGGGGTTGTAACCGTGGGGCCATTTCCCCGGCGGTTACAGTGGCACGCGGGATTTGACCGGAGCCGGCAACCGTGTAGCGTTTCCAAAAAGAACTGACAACTGGCAAAAGAGAAAGACAGAACCAGGAGAAAAAAAAAGAAGAAAAAAGGGGACCAGAACAGACATCAAGTTTTGTGAAACAGCGCGGGGTGGCCCCACTAGGTTTCGTGATCCAGGCTCCAACTGCTTTCGAAGACCGGTGTTCTGGTTGTCCGTTTGTGTCGGAGACTCGGTCTCCTCCCGCAGACTTTGCCCCATCGTCGAGAACGGCCGAGATGGAGGGGGCGGAGGGGTAATGGCGATCGAGTAGGTCACTGGCCAAAAAGAGATGAGCCAGAGCTGGAAATAGCCTATCTCCCCTCTGAACCCTTCTTCGGTTAGCCGGCGGTGAGTACCAGAAACTAGTAGACAGCTCATTTAAGAAACAAATTAATTGACGTACTAGACAGGACCTCGTCGTTGGGGAGGGGGGGGGAGGAAGGCCGATCGTTTTACGGCGCCAGTGATGGGCGTCTCGAACCCTTCCCCCGGGAAAGCAGGCGGCCGAGAATACCGGGACGTGGATCAGCCGAGTACGAAGGCCGGGTAACTCCGAAGGGTGATCGGCAGAGTCGGCCGCCTACATACAGACATCCATCTCATCCATCCGTATCATACATACTGAGACACCACCGGAGGGCATCCCCGGTGACGATAACGACGGCTGCACATCATCAAAAAGGGTGGGATGATGTGACTGTTTCCCGGGGGTGCTACATTACATACGGTACATACATAAGGTAGGGACCCTCAGGGCACGACATTATTTTCCAGGTTGTTGTTGTTGGTTCCCCGAATTGGGTCGTCATCAGGCTCGGAGGGCATTCGGTGATATCAGCCGGGCTGCGGGCCATCAAGGTGTCACTCACCTGCAAGTTGTTGTCTGATACCCCCCATGTGTGCTCCCTCCCGTCCTGTCATGGGCCATGGCAGGAAACGAATCCGACCGGCCAGTTCTGCCAGCGAAGCATGGCGTTTTTGCAGAACGACTGTTGCATCGCCAACTGCTAGGGGGGGTAGCATTGTGTGAGTCTGAGAGTGGGTGTGTGCTTTGAGCCGCATATGTAAATGACACTCACTTGCGAATACGGACAGGCATGTATTATTTAGTGCAATGGTTAGTGTACGATACAGGTGCATTTTCATCAGCCAAAGCAACTCGGGTTTCCTCACAGGCGCCGCATAATCACAGTGTCGTCATGACACCAAACGGAACATACGTCGGCCAGAAGTGAACAACAGCTTGGGAGCATTGTTTTGATTGAACGACAGTTCACTAGGTACGTACCTAGGTACCTACTTACTGTGTGTAATATGCAACGCACGGGAAGCGCCAATTCCGAACATGGACCAATTTGGCTATGTGGGCCCCAACGTGATGCCGCCCAAATTGTATGGCCGCGTGTTAGTACTCCAACCACCTGCTCTAACAGATCAACTGCACATCAAACAATCAAAAGATATACCTCAATCGCAAACAGTATAACTCGATGTCCAGTCATTGCCAGTTCATCACCCTTGGGCAAGTTGGGCAAGAGAACCCTTACTTGTTCATCGCACTAAAAAAAGGAGTCAGTCATTCGTGCGCTCTACAACGGGGGGTTGGATGCATCTTGGTGATGATGTACCTACCTAGGTACAAGATATCGGGCGATGTACTCTAATTTTGGGTGTCATGTTAGGTGTGTAGCCTTGTAGCCTGTAGATAGTCAAGTTGGCCCCGGGGTTGGTGTGGGTGGGGTAGTCAAGCTAGCAATGGCGGCGACGAAGGAACATCATGAAGAAGTCTATTTAGAATGCCAATGGATTATTTCCTCGAAGGATTGCTCAATGCTAATGTTGCTTCCAAAACTTCCAGACTTTCGAGACAACCACTACAATAACAGCTACGTCGTATTGCAGTCTGTCGGCTAATGCTGGGGAGTCCCCTGGCATTCGAACCTGGCACTCTGAAGGTTCCTGGCCACTCAGGCCTGGCAAGGCTGGCCGCCTCACTTTGGTTGGGTGCTGACAGCCAATCAGTCCTACGCCCACACAGCCAACTACGCCCGCCCGGCGTGTCTGTGGCTTAGACGTTGCATGGGGTACTGGGGTATTGCTAGTATCACCGCTCCACGGGTTGTTCCAAGCTTACTTCTAGTGTATGCTTCTTCTCTGAATTTGCAGAACGATGTCTTGTAACTAACTCTCTTTGACACTTTCGGTCATTGCGAAGAACGAAAGATGGATTAAGTCTGAGTCTCATTCTGTTTCAATGTGTATGATGTCATGTTGGTATCGAATGGAGATTGGCCGTTGGAAGTACATCTTGGACTTTACTGATCGTACGCGAGATGCTTGAGGCCAAAGACCTTATGTTATGTAAGCAGATAATCAGCCACGGCAGGCGTGAGCCGAATGAGAAAATGGAAAACAATGGCCATTGCGTTTCCAAAAAGGTTCCTGCAGTCATCACCATCATCCTTCTGCATTTGCTTTTGCTTCCGTTCGCTCCCCCCCCCCCCTGGCAATCGAAGCCTTCTCGATCAGTGTTATCAATTCGAGTCTGCCCGATCTTGGGTATCCATCAAAGCATGGATTTTACACTTTTCCCGATCCTTCTTCAATCTTTGCCCTGCCCTGCCAGGCCTACCAATCCTGTCTGTCTTCAAGGTACATACGTAGCTACAGTACTGGGTTCATGTGACCGTGACGAGCCCACCCCTTCTTCATTTCCGTAACGGCGCTTGCCAGCTCATCAACACCCACGCACCCACGCACCCACGCATCCACCCACCCTAGTTTGAGTTCAGTGTGTTTAGTTGTCAATATCTCCCCGGTCGTTCCTTTTAGCAGCTTAGCCTGGTGCCTGCTCGACGGTTCGACAAGGAAACGTTGCCAACCCTGGAATACCACCAGAAAGTCACCTAACCCCCCCACATCGGCTAAGTCGACCTAGTGCTATGCTATGCTATGCTAGCATGCCATGCCAGATGAGATGGATGGTCAACTGTCTGGATTCTAGGTTTCGCTATCGTCAGGTACACCAGGAAATGGCCAGTCTTGCCAGGTCCTGGGCTTCAATTACCTCGGTATGTACCCAGGTAGGGTAACGGCCGTTATGCCAGTACACACCGCCTGGCGCCGTTCTACGTTACCATGACATGACCATCGGGTTCTCGAAGCTCCATGCTCTTTTCCATTATCGATGCCCAATTCCCCATGAGCATCCGCTGAGGGCTGCCCACCTGAGGGTTGCTGCCAGACGTACTGGGCAGCCCTCTCAGCGATAGACGGGCCTGGCAGGTCAGTCCAAAGGGCTGTGCGCGGCTCACCTTAGACTGCAGAGAGGGGGCTGCCCAATCGTTTCACAAGCCTTCTACGATCGGGCAATCCACTGCTGGATTGTCAGCAGTTACCCTGCAGCACGCCAATACTGTTCTGTATCCAAGCGTCGAAGCTGTCAGACCTTCCACCACGCCATCTTCAACAAATCGGAGCCCTAGACAACCATACTACATATGCATTCGTACAGCATCACCCATTCGGTCTGTATGTAGTTCGGCACGTTTTGATCTCGATGCGTGTCACAGCAGACCAAGCCAGACCGTCCTTGCTTTTGAGCCAGTCATTTCGACAGGATCATCACGGACTACAGTATGCCCCATTGTCCACTGCCACCCTCGTCTGACCGGTAGGTGGGAGGAAAAGAGAGTCGCCCCGTCAAGGGCATACCGAACTCTTGTTAAGACGACAAATGTTTGTTACCTCCAGCAGTCAGCTCCCCGGCGCTCACACCGACAGCAACACCCTGTGCCTGATACGGATACGGGTTACCGGTACCTCAACAGCACATGGTTTGGCAGACCCTTGTGCTGGCTGGTTGGCGCCCAAATCGTCACTCACAACAACCTTACCTTGGAACGTCCGTGATCAGTGACGTGTCTCATCGTTTTGATGCTTCCCGTAACGGAGCCTTCCGCACACATTCCTGCATTGAAGCCTTTGGCTGCGCACATGTCGTCTTGTTGCGTCAAAACGTTGCAGGATGCCTGGAGACTTGTTATGTACACTACGCTGCCTGGATCACGGATTGTACGGAAACATGCATCTCAACTGCATCCAATATCGAATCCCGGCTCGCATACGCTAGGTAGAGCCCAATGACATTGGTCGCCCAGTACCCCATCCACGCATTGTCCTTCACTGCATCAGTGCGTTTAGAGGCCCTGGAGACCAAGTATGTACCAGCAAATGCTAACACTTCTATGGTAATGCTTACCACAGTAGTGTGTACGAGGACACCACCCACCCCACCATCGACCTGATCCTTGGCTCTCGATCCTCCCACACCTCCGGAATCCCCACTGCCAGGGCCAATCGTCATTTTACCCACACACCCCCAGGGATGCATGCCATGCCCAGGTGCCCTTGGCGGGATTTACATGCCCAAGCCCGCAATCTGCTGGTGTACCACCCAGACATCGTACTTGGCTTTCTTCAAGCCTCAGTTCGCAGGTGGCTTTCATAAACCGCCATTCCCCCGACTCGTCTACAGCCTCGAGAACTATTTCTCTGTTTGCTCCAAACTATATTGCGTCGATCACTTGGAACCACTCTCAGTATCCCCTTACCATTAACAGTGAGGCCGTCTAGTGAGCTGGCCATACGGGTCCGTACAGCATCTATCCCAGCTCTCAGCAATTCCAAGGCTGCCGCCGCACTGAGCACTACCCACGCTTATCCCGCCTTACCTTCCTACTCCCCTCCCCAGCAACAAGCCCACCCAACGTCTTGAATCACGACATAATTGTCGACATCAAGATGAGTCAGACATGTTTCGAATATTCTGTCGAAGACCTACAGCGGCTAGAAGCAGAAACGGCGTTGAAGGAACAAGAGGCCAACCTAGCTAGGGCACGGCTCGCTGCTGCACGCCAGAGCCAGAGGTCGACTGCATCAACAGCCATCGTTCCGGAATTCCTTCCCCAGTCACGGCCGCAAAGTAATTTCCAACTTTCATCGTCACCTCCGTCGGCTCCGCAAGATGTCCGGCCTAGGTCCATACCTCCCAATGGACCCATGGGCCAAACTGGACCTCAGCCTCAGATGGTAAGAGCTCGCTTAAGAGATGTATCGGTCAATCGGCCCTAACAAGTCACTCAGGCCCGGTATCAGCAAAACCCACATCACCCTATGAAGCGAACCAAGACAACTCATTCCCAGCCACAGCAATCGACGATGAGTCTGAATACCAACATGGTGCGCTCCAAGTCTAGCTCAGCCGCGCCAAATCCATTCACAGGTGGGCCCGGTCGGGTAAAACCAATCTCACCTCTTCAGTCATCGCAACCCCCGAACATGGACATGATGGAAAACTTTCTCCACGAATCCGAGCAACAGCAACCTGCGAACATCTATGTGCTTGCTCACTCCATGGGTAACTCGATGATGCCTCAGCCGCACAAGCCGGGATTGTCGACAGTCGCGGAGGCAAGTGGCACCATGGAGGACCCGGGCATGTGGCTTATGAGAATGCAAGGTGGAACGGAAGGCTCGACAACGGACTCTCAACTCGGTGTAGGTACAGTGCCGGCCTTTCAGCCCTTCTCTGCGTCTGGTGCTTTTGAGCCGTTCCAGTCGCAGGGCCTTCCTACTTCGCAGTGTGGGTCCTTGACCTCCGGTCCTACCATGGAGACTCTCATGACCCGATCAAACAGCAACGCCAACCAGTCAGTCTCTGGGCCAATGCAAATGATGAGGCTGAACTCTCAGTCATCCATCAACGATACCTACCCTAGTCCCGAATATGGTAGCTTTGGCCTTCCTGGACAGCATTTCCCCTCCAGCAACAAACGGAATGCACCGGACGACGACTTGCTTCAGATCGGCAGCGGCAATGGTCTTGGTGATGGGTCTTTGGCGCCAGCTGGGTACTCGGCACATATGGATCGATCCATCTCTGTTGACAGTCGGAGGTCTATGGGCTTTGGCAACTCTTCACCACCTCAGACGACCGTTGCTACCGACAGGCAGGATCCGATATTCGCCATCCCCATGCAGAGAGCTCAGACCTCGGGGACTCACATGTCATCGACTCAGTCTTACGATAGCCTGGCTCTCGGGTTGCAATACGACCAAGGAGCAGCAATGGAGCGGTCGATCTCTGCAAGCAGCGCCAAGTCCACTCACTCCCAACGCCTTCGGGCCAAGGATTCCTTGCAGCGCCAGATTGCAGCGGGAACTCAACTGTTGGCACCGAAGCCTGCCGCTGATCCTAATAAGCCCGACTTGGACTCTCAGCAGGGAACGAAAGCCGGAAAGGAAAGTAAGGTTCCTGTCGCCAAGGCCAAGTACGAACGACCCAAGCACCCCAAGGTCAAGTGTGGGCAGTGTGATGAGTATCCTGAAGGGTTCCGGGGTGAACATGAGCTTCGTCGTCATACCGAAGCCAAACATGGCAGCGTTGTCAAGAAATTTGTATGCGTCGATCCCGCTGCTTTAGGCATCAAAACAGACTTCAAGCCTTTCACGCCGCTCGACAAGTGCAAACACTGCAGAGGTGCTAAGGAGTACGGTGCCTATTACAACGCAGCCGCTCACCTTCGACGCGCACACTTCTGCAAGAAACTCCCCAGAGCTAAGGGCCCCAAGACCGGAAACTCGAATGATGCCGAGGCTTCAGAGAGACGAGGCGGGAAAGGCGGTGGTGATTGGCCGCCTATGGCTGAGCTGAAGAAGTGGATGGAGGAGAGAAGCGTGGCGATGAACGATCAGGGGGCTCTTGACGAAGGTACAGTTCATGATGAAGAAGAGCCGCAGTCCTACGACGAGGTCTACGAAGGTGCTCCTCCCACTGCCTACAGCCTACCGACCGGAGACGCAGCGTTCTATGGAGTCGGCAGCAACCTCCCCATCGACAACGCCGACGTCTACCACGGCATGCTGAGTATGCATGACCATTATAGCGGGTCTCCGGTGCAGTTGGACACGATGGGCATGATGCCATCGATAGGTTCAGCAAACTTCGACTTCAAGTCCCCAATCTCGCCTGATCTCCACCAAGGCATGCCGATCGACCCGAACGCCTATCACAGCCCTGACGTCTCTTCAACGGCAACGCTCACGGCCTACAACAACATCATGGACCCGCAGCAGTTTACGCAGGCACCAGCACAGGCCACGAACTTGCCGATGGGCCAACCGATGCACGATGGCATTGGTGACTTCGACTTCAGCATGACCTTTGGTATGGGTGATGGATGCTAGACCTATCTGGCTCGCGCACCCATGCTGTCAGTTATTTGCTCAGTTTCGCTCCACATTCTAGCGCTGGGTACTGTTATGATTCACGTCTGTTTCTTGGTTACACCCTAAAATCATTGCTTTGCCTTGTGGCGTGTTGGCGTTTGGTATTTGCCTTGGTCGTATCTCTTTACTGTCGCTCACTTCCACCGGGTGCACTCGCCGGGGATACGTTATTGAGGAGGCACGTCTCTGTCGAGCTGTCAGCGACAGCGAGCTGCTTTGTGTTTGTGTTAGACACTTACTACGCACACGGTCCGAGAAAGCAAAGGTTAGAAGGACCGGGGTCTTTCTGCATCAAAAACGGCGTCATCTTGGGGGTTCTAATGATGAGTCGAAAAGTGGCGGAAACAAAAACGTTGGTCGCCGAAAGCAAGCATGCATGCATCCATCACCTTGGCTTCATGTGTTTTGGAAGAGGATGTTTGGCTGAGGTCAGGTCTGAGATAGATCGCTGGCCATTTTGCATGTCGGTTGCATTTGCGATTGGGTTCGCATGGAGTTTATCTGGGTGTGGGTATGGGTATGGGTGTTTTTGTTTTTGTTTTCTCTTATATTTTAACAAGCAAGCAAAGAGCAAGGCATGCGCTCGTCGTTGTTCAGGGCCAGTGTTTTTTTATTGGGCATGGATTATTTGGAAATCATGATACCTCTGATGTTGGGTGTACATAAACGGTTTTTTTTGGGTCAATGGCTAGCTAGATGGAGGATCAGCAGCCACGTTGGATACCCCTTCCCCCCCAATGAATCGAATACAACGCGGAGTCATTGAGCCGTGATTAAACTATCTCATCTTGATGCTTTTATGAATGGATGCCGTGTTTGTCTCTCTACCACCGAGTTTCTGCCTACTTGACGGTCACATGCCACTTACCACCCGCGTTCTGCGGCGCAGTCAGGTCCTGAAGGTTCGTTATGCCAGGGAGAGGGAGGGGGTGTTGACTTGGGAGACCTGCCGTTGGCTTTACTGTGTATTGGGTGCTCACATGCTCTCAGAAACGCGACCACGGCTTATCATCAAAGACCTTTGGACACCCTCCCTTGTATGTTGCATACTATCTCAGACCATTTAACCAAAGCCGCCATTCCACATCTACCGACAATATGTCCAAGCAACAGCCAGCTCGATAACAGCACAATTCGGGATCCTGTGCCGGGAGACAAGGAGATACTCTGACGCCAGCCAGCCCTTCCGGCCTGTCCTCCCTACTGCCGCTCGTCGTGCATCTTGTCGCCAGGGTTCTTATTCAAGATGGCGAGGGCGCCCAACCTATGGGATGGCGAGTCCGCCGTGACTGGCTACTGCGACATAATGGGTCCTCGGCGAGAATTGCCTTGAGTGCCTGGCCCATACCGCCTTCGACGTCGACGAGGAGCGTTTTGTCCTTGTTCTTCGTGCTGCTGTTGACGTAGCTGCCTATCCAGCTGAAGTTGTACATACCCGTGATGAGCACGCCGACCTTGATGGAGGCGTTACAGGGAAGGGCCTTCCGCGAGAACAACTCGTAGTTGGCCATGTCGGGATAGCTCCGAGAAAGACTAGGACGTCACGTCTGCACTACAGCGTCCAAGGCGCAGACCTCGGGAGAATCAACTCGGCATCACCGCATTCAGGCTGGATAACTCCGATCATGAAGTCGATGTAGCTTCTTAGAATTCAAACCTGGCCTGCTATATTAGGGTTCCCTATGAGATCCAGTCTCTTATCAACGCAAACCAAAAACCAAAAGAATGTCCCAGACCTTCCCTTTTTCCCAGTCCCGTCTACAAAGTCCACAAGCTCACGATGTATACAGCAAGCAGCCCAACAGCATCCTGAGCCCACCCCAACCAGCGCCTCACTAGACAAACTTCCAGCTGGCCGTGGTCCTCCCTACGGCCTCGCCCCCGGGCACCAGCTGGTCGAAGACAGTAGGCGTCAGATCGACGTCCGTAGGCGCACAGGCCCCGCACCGGTCCCTAATCGTCGCGGTTGCCGTCGAAACCGCGCCCGACTTACTATCGGTATAGGTGACCTCGATCTGCTTCCCGCAGAGCGGGTTGTTGTTGGGGTTGCCGTTCTGGGTGTAGGTGTCGTAGAACGCCGTGTTGACGGCGGCGACGGCGTCCGTGTCGGCCAGCTGGGTCCCGCAGGCACCGTAGCCGCCAGCGGGGTTGTAAAAGGTTATGTCGCCGGTGTAGGTCTCGGTGGAGCCCATGGTGGGCGCAGCGGTTGTGCCGTTGGTGCTCTGGCGGGGGATGTTTAGAGCGAGGGCTGGGGTGAGGGAGAGGGAGAGGGAGACGAGAGCCTGGAGGGACATCATTGTGGAGTGGACTGCTGGGGTTTTGAGAGTGATATGGTCAAGTGTAGATGGGAGCTGTCTGCTGGAGAGGGAATCCTGCCCTGGAAGTGTTCTGTGTTCTGTGTTTGGTCTTTGGGAGATGCTGAAGAGCCTGCAACTTTGATACCAGGACCAAGACAGAGACACCATCACCATTATATAGCAGAACCTACATCAGTCCGAGTGCGCGAGATCCATGACATGTGTGTATGGCTTCATCTTCCCTGGTGAACGGCCATCAGACAGTACCACCATGATGCGACACTCATCAACATGCCTGAGATGTTTGGACAATATCCTGTTCAAAATCCCACAACCTGTCGTTTTGTTCCACGAGGTGATTTTCCCCAGGTCGTCTCCCCCCAGGGCCCAGCCATGATGACTTCTGGGGGGTGACCGGGGTGGATTACGCACCTCGCTTTCAACAGCATCACTGAGCAGGCTCCTCATGAGTGGCTCGGAAGTTCTGGCTCGCATAACCGTAAACCGGCGAGACCTGCTTAAAACCGTGCAGGGTTATGGATAGGCCTGACAAGGCTGGGGTAAACCAAGTCACCAGTGGGGTGAAACCCTTGTGGCGGTGATATGCAACGGAGGCAGCATGATGATCATGCTGAGTCTAGACCTTCAGATCGAGGCTGTTGGTGGCCACCGGGCGACCTACTTGGAAACTGACCGACTTTCAATATGGCACCCTAGCCCTTCCAGGCATATACCCATTAGACAGCGGTTGCAAAAACCTTTTTGGTATCGTTAGGAACGGCAGTGAGATCCAAGTAGACAGTGGTGGAGAATAATGCCACACGCTCTGTGGTTGTTGAGTAAATGCTGGCTAAAGATTGAGGGTTAAGGTGATGGCAGAGGATAATCGTTGGTTTGGTCGTAGGGTTGGGCCGGTTTCTAGATTGGCCCGCCTGGCCATGCGGTCGAGACAAAGTGATTCATCTTGCTTACCACCAGTATGGAATGTTAGTAAGTGACGAATGGCTAGTATACTGGATAAATGACAGGATGGCCTTACTGTCCAATACGTTTGGGAATGCTGCCATGTACTCACCACTGCAAGTCGGGTGTAAGATCTCTGAAACCAAGTAAGTTACAAGCGATATTCACTCATAGCTATGAATCAGCTGGTCATAATTGGTCCAAGATGTATCATGTGTGACATATCAGGATACGATATGGAGGGCGTTGTTGTTTGACCTTGAAGCAAGCATCACCAACTCAGTCTGGCTTATGTAAGCTTAGCTTATATAATCGGGCCAAGACCCTGAATATCAATACGTGATATGGTCTGTGCACCAAATGTTCTTCGTATCTGCTTCCGTACCTCCGTGTTCCGTACGTTCCAAGGTTGGCACGTGTATGGGGCAGCTCAACGGTGTGTTTTGTCTCATAACACTAGAGATTACCTAGGTACCTTTCTTGTCGACCTAAACACGTTCACGGGTACGTACAGCCTTGTCTACTTATTATGGTCCTCTGTTTTCCACTGGGTTGATAGTTGGTTGTGTGTTTAGCGGTTTGTCCATCCCCCATCCAGCATACACTACACAGTAGATCGTAAAAAGTGACCTTGCAAAGTGGATCTGACTCCACAGAAGTCCAGACTCCAGACCAACCAACTGAGCACCTGGGCACCTTCTGGAGCAGCACCTGCAGCAGTGGGGCAGCGCATCAACTCCCGACCTGCATTTCTTTTTGCGACTGACGACTGACGACTTCCTTCCGCAGCAGCTTCATCACGGCCTTCGACCTGCATCTGCACTGCACCATTGTTCATCAAGTCAGCCCTCGCGTCGACTATTACAATACGGTCCGTGCCATTGGTTATTCATTGCTTTAATTGGCACAGTCACTCCAGAGGACTTGCGAGAACACCTCCACCGAGTATCCTCAAGCACCTAAATCTGTTCTGTCTGCCCTCGATCGCCGCGCCGGAAAATCTGAGACTATTCACCCATCGAAACCTGCGCAATCCCACCCACAACGCCGTAAAGAAAGAAATACTTCCAATAAGGAACACTTCCAATCCTGGGCTTTAGCATAAACCAGAAATCAAGCAAGATGGCGGGTGCGACTCCAGATATCCAGGCAATCCTCGAGCAGCTGCGTGGTAAGAACTTCCTCTCCCCGTTCTCCTCCTTCCATCGTCTGCCTGACATCTTCGACCAACTGACTCTCCCTTTGCTTTCTAGCCACGCAGTCTCGGCCTTCCACCACCACCCCGACCCAAGGCCAGCCAGGCCTCCCCGCTCCAGCCTACCCCCAGCAAAGCTATGCAATGCCTCCTCTAGGCGCGGCACCTGCCCCAGCCGCCAACTACCCACCGGCTGGACAATACCAATACCCGCAGCCCTCATCGAGCGGTACCGTCGACCTGAGTGCCATCAAGCCCGTCTCATCTGGCTCCGTGAGCCTTCAAGACGCCATAGCCAAGGCCAAGGCTGTCGCCGCCGCCAACAACCTCGCTCCTTACGAGCGACTCCCCTCTCTCGGCGGCAACGACGGACATGGTCACTCTCGGTCCAGATCACCTACTCACCGTCGCGAAGCCTTCCACGAGAACTACAATCCTTATAGAGATGAGCGACGCAGCGATGACCGCCCCCCTCGTGGTTACGGGCGCGATCGATCCTATTCTCCTGGCCCACGTGGCCGCCAGGGCAGCGGTGGTGCATTCTCCCCTCGAGCTGCCAACTCCGTACGACAACGTTCGCCGCTTCGGGGTGATGACGACAACGCCTCCGAGACTATGCAGATCGAGGCGAGTCTCGTGGGCCTCATTATAGGCAGACAGGGGGAGAACTTGAGACGTGTCGAGGGAGAGACGAAGTGCCGGGTTCAGTTCCTGGCCCCCAACACCGGCGACGAGAAGTTCCGGCAGTGCAAGGTCACTGGCCCCCGCGCTAGAAGAGCGGATGCCAAGGCTGCCATCAACCGGATCATCGATGATAGCGGTATGGGTGCTATTGCTCGGGCTGGCTTGGACCGTGGCAGCCGTCCTCCACCGGAGCGTGTTGTTCCGGCGGTCATCAACCTCAAGGATGGGGAGGATTGCCTCCAGATCATGGTTCCCGACCGTACTGTGGGCCTTATCATCGGACGGGGTGGCGAGACTATCCGTGATTTGCAGGAGCGAAGCGGCTGCCACATCAACATCGTCGGCGAGTCCAAGAGTGTCAACGGTCTGCGTCCGGTTAACCTTATTGGGCCTTATGCTGCGACTGCCCAGGCCAAGGACCTCATCATGGAGATTGTCGATAGCGACAGCCGAAGCACGAACGCCGCCAACCCCCCACAACAGGGCCGTGGCAACCCGCGGGATAACGGAGGCCTTGACAAGGTCAATGATGCTATCTTTGTTCCTAATGAGGCAGTTGGTATGATCATAGGAAAGGGTGGCGAGACCATCCGCGAGATGCAGAACACCACTGGATGCAAGATCAACGTTTCCCAGCAACCCCGGCCCGGTGAGCACGAGAGGGAGATCGAACTGGTTGGCACTCGAGATGCCATCGACCGGGCTAAGCAGTCTATCGAAGATAAGGTTGAGGCAGTTGTAAGTCATCTTAGCCAAAACTTTTTTTTTTAGGCCAAGTATTAATGATTACTTTAGAGACAGAAGAGCAACGGCGGTGGCGGTGGCGGCGGCGGCGGCGGCGTTGGTGCTCCAGGAGGTCGCGGTCGTGGGCATCACCGCGACTATGACAACCCCAACTATGGACAACAACAGCCTTCTAACACCCAGCAAGCCGTAGCACCTGCGGCCCAAGCAGGCGCTGATGGGCAAGCTGACCCATATGCAGCCTGTAAGTCAAACTTCCACGTCTGTATGTTCTCTGACCACCATACTAACGGTCACGGCAGATGGCGGCTACCAGAACTACTTGGCCCTTTGGTATCAATCTCTGGCCGCACAGCAGCAGGCTGCTGGCGGTCAAGGTGACGGTTCCAAGCCACCCGGCACACTGTAACCGGTCTTTCGCCTGAAAACCGCGGCCTACTGCGTGACGTCTGCTGCACAAAGCTTGACTACTACGACTGAACCACTGCATCGCTGTTGACTGACATGGCGGCTGTCCGTCCTTGCGCATCATGATGAAGCTATGACATCCCAGGATGCGTCTTTTGAGATATCCCTGGCTCCATCTCTATGCCCCGACTTCTTCTCTGCCGTTTGATTGTTTAAGTACATCATCATTCGCACCACAGTCCCCTAGGACTTCTTGTGCGGACAGGGGCCTCCATCCATTTGGGCCGATATGGCACCCTTCTCGACTAGGCAACATCTGTGAGGCGTCTGGTATTGCACCCTCGACCTCGATTGATTTGATACTTCTTTCATGAGATGCCATTTGATCGATCGTAGCCACCCACTACCGACTTGAATGTCTTATGGCATGGAATCTCTGTCTGCCCGCGAGAACTCGTGGCATCATATGCCTCATCTGACCATTATTGGACACCTGGGTTTCTCGAAGCTACGGTCTACCTTGATGATATTGTCGCTTGACTGCTGCTCGCTCTAAGACTACTGCTATTATCTCTGGGATACGTCCCGCCACCTGCACGAGAAGTAATGATCTTGAAGAGGCCGCTCAACTTTTCAGCACTCGTCACTCATGCTTTGCCACTTGACATTCAAGTAAGCCTTGCATCTGACATTCATGATCGATGATGGCGCAATGTTTCCATGAGACGGGCTTGTTTACTTTGCGCGCCAGAAGCGTCCACGAAAAGAAGGGCACCCCAGCATCCTGCTGGAACCTAGATGCATTCCTGCCTGCACTTCACTTGCACATTGACGTTGCATGTCACGATCATGACGACTCTCTATCTCTACTCTCAGCTTTTGATAGCATCTTTTCCATACTGATTTAATGGGTGTGGTGGTCCTGGACAGGATAAGGCCCCTCTCTTCTGGTTTAGGGGGGCCAGGATATGGGAATCAAAACTCATGGGAAAAGGGAAGGAATTGAGTGGGTTGACATTATTGGCTTGTAAAATATAATGGAATGGACACAATCGGACTTGCAATCGTGCCCTGTTTCGGCAGAAGCCCCTCCTTGCTATGATGTGATGTGCTGTGATGTGACATGATGCAATGCTTTCCCGTCTCTCCCTACTAACCAGTCGCTTCCGTTTACAGCTTCGCCTTCACGGCAGTGCCTGTCTCCTCCTCCTCCCTCACCATCTTCTCCACGGCCTCCACACCGGCCTTGGCGACCTCCTCGTCCTGCGCCGGTGTGCCCGTGCTGCAGCCCACCGCCCCGAGGACCTCGCCGCGCGGGGACCTGACGGGCACGCCGCCGCCGATGACGTTGAAGCGGCCGCCGTGGGTGCCGTTGATGCCGTAGGCGGGGCCGCCGGGCCAGACGGCCTCCTTGTAGAAGGAGGTGGGCAGGCCGTGGCCGGCGGCGGTGAAGGCCTTGTCGACCGAGATGGGGATGGAGGTGAGCTTGGCGCCGTCCATCCGGGCGAAGTGGAGGAGGTGGGTCGTGCTGTCTACTATTGCTATGTTCACTTTTTTGGTGGGAAGGGGGAGGGAAGATTGTAAGATTGGGATTCTCTCGAGGATTGATTATATGTTGTTAGGTATATCAGAATACTCACTGGGCACGCCGATCTCGTTGGCCTTGGCCTCACAGGCCCGTGTTGCCGCCTTGGCGGCGGCGAGTGTTAGGGTTGGGATGGAGGCTGTGGAGGACATGTTGTTTATGTTGTGTGTGGTCGGGGGGGGGGGTTTCTATACTAGGGGTTTATGACAAGATATTTATTTTGGTATGAGGTTCATCAATGCTGGGTCATCGTGTTCTAATAAACAATCAGTAGCTTGGCAAGTGGGTCCCGGTATTTCATCCCCCCCCCCCGCTCTCCTTTGATTCTAACAACGCCTCCAGCAGCCCTAACCCTGACAGGGCGGATATTCCCATGTTCTCTATCACCAAACCCATCATCACTTCCAAACTTGAACATGGCGCCAACTTCTCAGGACGCTACGGGTTGGACTAAAGCTTAACGGTCAAACTTATCTCTCCCACGCGGAGATACGTGAGTGCAAAGCAACGATTCGCACTTCATCACATTCAACCTATCAAAGGCGGCCGTGGGTAGCACGAGGGCCGCCTGCCATGGTTACCAGCCGCAACTCTCTCTTCATTCCTTAGGACATCCTGGACATTTTGTACGTCCTGGACATCGTGCCCTCGGACCTCCCCGCCAATGGATCCCTCAACGCGGACGCTAATCTTCCTGTCAAACACACTGACGTCGGGGCCGTCAGCCATGCCTCGCATAATGGCGTCTGGAGATAAGCTTGCGGTGATCAGCCATTCAGCCATTGGAAGGATTTCCTGGTCGTGGACCAGTGCCATGCAGAAAACATCCGGGCCCTTTAAAGACGTCGAAAAGCCACACCGGTATCCGATGGACTGGGTGGTCGCACGTCCTTCTGATTCGCACTTTCTTGGGGGTTGAATTACCTAGGTATATAAGTAGCTACGGTAAGCCTCGCACTTCCTTGGCTAAGTTCCTAAGAACAATGATTTTGTGACTTGACAGTCCGGTCTTCTTTATTCCACTCCCTACAACCCCCTCACTTATCTCTTAACTGGCGAGGAGTCTTCCGCTCTTCCAAAGATACTGAGAATTCGTGGTGTCGCCAGTTACATATAAACCATGGCAGAACACATCCCTGAAAGCCCCAGCCCGGAGCTGGAAGCGGGCTATAATGAGAAACCACAGCTCGAGGAGGAAAAGGTCTCGACAGACATCCAGGCTGCAGAAAGCAGCTCCCTCGACAGCGACGAGGACATCCTCGCGTCACAGGGCCTCGATTTTGCCCTCAGTATGAAAATGCACCTGGTCAACAACGCGATCGACGAGATCGGCTGGACGAACTACCACTGGAAGCTGTTCGGGCTCAACGGCTTTGGCTACGCCGTGGACTCCCTCGTCCTTCTCCTGCAGTCCATGATTGCCACGCAGGCCTTCCTGGAGTTTGGTGAGAAGGGCTACGCCCGAGGGCTCACCATTGCTGTCTACGTGGGAATGCTAGTAGGGGCGATCTTCTGGGGTTTGTCTGCAGAT
The DNA here is from genome assembly GCA_016508685.1 of Cytospora piceae. Lineage (NCBI taxonomy): Eukaryota > Fungi > Ascomycota > Sordariomycetes > Diaporthales > Cytosporaceae > Cytospora > Cytospora piceae. Next base: position 969,312 of record JADMLE010000010.1, on the reverse strand, counting down.
ATCGTTGGCCGGCGGTTCGCCTTCAATATCTCGCTGTTTATCTGCTCCGCAAGCGCAATCATCGCGGGGGCGATGCCGAACTGGGCTTCGTTGGGGTTCTTCATTGCGCTGGTCGGCTTTGGTGCTGGCGGGAATTTGATCTTGGATACTACTGTCTTCTTGGAGTATCTGCCCAGTAACAAGCAATGGGTTTTGACGTTTCTGGCTTGCTGGTGGGGGCTCGGTCAAGCCGTTACTGGCTTTATTGCTTGGGGCTTTATGGGTGAGTCTGAATGATCGCGGCTTGTTGATATGTGATGCTTTGAGCGGGCGGCTGATATCCCACGACAGTACCAGCAAAGTGGAACTGTGCGTCTGTTGATACATGTACCCGAGGGAATAACATGGGCTGGAGATGTAAGTACACACTCGACAGCCGTGCAATCCTTTTCATTGAGCTGACCACCTCTCAGACACCTTGTTTACTGCCGGGGCTCTGGTTTTCGTGATGTCCGTCGCCCGCGTTACCATCGTGCGCCTGAAGGAAACTCCGAAGTATTTGCTTGGCTTGGGTGAAGACCCCAGACTGGTGGAAACACTTCAGTCCCTGGCTGCCAAGCATAACCGTCCCTGCTCGTTGACCGTGGAAAAGCTTGAAGCATGCGGCGAGGTCAGGGGAACGCATAGTAGGAGCCGCTTTTCACTGGGCGAGTCGCTCATCCACTTCAGGGGTCTGTTTGCGACGCGAAGTATGGCAACCTCAACACTCCTGATATGGCTGTCTTGGACTCTCATCGGACTTGTCTATCCTCTGTTTTACGTCTTTCTACCGTAAGTGTACTATATATATATATATATATGTGTGTGGTCTCTTTGTTGTAAGGCTAATTTGATTGCAGGACATATCTCGCGACCCGCGGCGCCCATTTTAACGAGACGACGTACGAGACTTGGCGCAACTACTCCCTGGTCAACATCTCAGGTATCTTTGGGCCCATGTTGGCAGGATGGATGTGCAACCTGCGAGTCCTCGGCCGCAAATACACCATGGTCATCGGTGCACTCTTGACCATGGTCTTCTTCTTCGCATACACGGCAGTACGCTCCGAGGACCAGAACGTGGCTTTCTCGTGCGTCATCGGGTTCTGTCTCAACATCTACTACGGAACACTTTACGCCTATACCCCAGAAGTCCTACCGAGCGCACACCGAGCGACTGGAAACGGTATTGCGGTGGCGTGTAACAGGGTTATGGGGATACTGAGTGCTATCATTGCGACCTTTGCGGACACGAGCACGCCTGTGCCTATTTATCTCTGTGCAGCGCTCTTTGTTGCGATGGCGGCTGTTAGCGCCTTGTTCCCTTTTGAGCCGTATGGGAGAAGAAGCTCGTAGAGGACTGTTTGGTATACCAAGGGACGTTGAGTGCCCGGCTGGGACGGACACGGATCAGGGGGCGATGATACTCTGGAGATGGACTTTGTGTATGTGCGGAGGTAAGATACCCCATTCGATGTAGCAAGCTATATACATGTATTCTTTGGCCTTGCCGCGCTGCCTGCGCTGTTGTTACTCACACATTGGTCTTTAAGAACTGTCCACTCTTAAGCGGCGCTCGACAGAGCAAGCAGCGAAGTGAAGATCGGTGTTCCAAGACCGGTAGCAGGATCCCATCCCTCAACAGCATCGAAACCAGCGCCCGAGATACGGAAGCAACCAGAGTTGCTTCCAGCTGTGATGTCAGTCAGGCCAGAACTGGCATTGGAGTACAACCACGGGTTCAGGAAACCCAGGCCAGTCTTGCCGTTAGCAATCCGGTCGCTGTTAACCAACTGGATGACGGCGGCGAAAGTCGGCGTGGCGCACGACGTGCCGTCCACCAGCTCCGTCGTCCCGTCCACGACGATGACGAACTCGGTCGACTGGGCCGCGACATCAGGGTAACCCCGGCCGGAAGAGTTGAAGTAGTCCGACACGGAGTCCGCGGTGCCGGACGCCAGCCAGGTCTCGATGACGTCGGCCTGGTAGCTAGGCCGCGCGAAGATCTCGGAGAAGCCGCCGCCGGAGTCGGTCCAGGCGGACTCGGGCGACTGGCCGGTCGTGCCGCCGACGGTGGTGACCCAGGGGCACGAGGCGGGGAAGGAGGTGGCGAACTGGGCCTTGCCGTTGAGCGTGCAGTCGCCCGAGCTGCCGACGCCCGAGTCGCCCGAGGCGACGAGCACGGACACGCCGCGGGCGCCGAGCTGCGAGAAGAGGTCGCAGGCCGTGGTGGCGTAGTCGTTGGGGACGGTGGCCTCGGCGTCGCCGTACGAGATGGACAGGGTGTTGGGCAGGTCGGCGTCGTCGAGGCCCAGCAGGTACTCGAGGAACTCGCTGTAGGGCTCGTTGGTATTGGTGCCGGAGCCGACCCACTCGCCGCGCCCGCCCGTGCTGTAGTAGTTGATCGGGATGGACTCGGCGATGCTCCGGCCGTACTGCACGTCCAGGTTGGCCTCGGAGCCGGCCTGGGAGGCGGCCGTGGGACACTCGCCGTCGTTGACGGCCACGCACGAGAAGGATTCGGCTGTGTTACCCTCGACGGCGTACTTCTTCAGGAAGGTCGAGAGGTCTGACGCGATGGCGTACTCCTCGAGGAAGCCCGCGATGCCGAACAGGCCCGTGTCGTAGTCCTTGGCGCCGCTGAAGCTGTACAGGTTCGACAGGCACGTCGGCGTGACGTAGGACGAGCACCCCTTGACGGCGTCGACGGCGTCCGTCTTGCCCATGGCGGCGGCGGCGGCGGTCGTCTCGTTCAGGGGCCTGACGCCCGAGATCATGGACCGGTAGGCACGGAAGCCGAAGAAGGTGGTCGGCTGGACGGTGTCGACGTGGCCCCTCAGGGCCGAGGGCAGGCTGAACTCGAGGGTGCGCAGGACGTGCTCGCCCGTCTCGGCGTTGACGAAGGGCTCGTAGGTGGCGTCGAGGAGCCGCTCGACCTGGGCGATGCTGGCCTCGACGACGATGGAGTCGCCGCGGGGCGAGTACGAGGCGTGGCCGCGCAGGCCGGCGGCCTCGAGCCACGACATGACCATGTCGCCGGACTCGTCCCTCGGCGCGATGATGGCGTCGATGGCCTTCTGGGACAAGTGTGAGCCGTACTTGTGGTGGCCGGGGGTTGCGATCTGCGTTTTGTCTGTCAGTCATTGGGCTGATGGGTTTCGAGTTGTGTGTCTGCTTTCACATACGCTGAGAGCAAGCTCGTGGAACTTGTCCATGTCCTGGTTGACAAGGTGCATGCGCAGGCGGATCTGAGCGGCGTCCTTGTCGACATAGGCCGACTCGTCCTTGGCCCAGCCCCTGGGAGGGGCCGTCAGGCTCTCGACGACGCTGTTCTTGTAGACGTCCTGGCTGCTGCTGCTGCTGCTGCTAAAGGGGTTGCCCCATGTCGGGAAGGATGTGCCCGTGGAGGCGAGTGCCAACAGCACTGATGCCGCCTTCAAGAACCCCATGCTGACGATAAGATCTTTCCGTTCCTAGACAGATGATCAAGAAGGAGAGCGGGAGGGAGAGGACCTGGTTTCTCTCTTGCCCAAGTCGGAGGACCCCATTTTATATACATGACATGACATGGTCTACGTGCAGTGCAGTGAGTGAGTGAGGTGCTAACCTAGGTAAGTGGCACTGGCACTGGCACGGGCACGGGCACGATCGCGACATCAGCGGTTACGGTCAAGCCCTTTCGTGATGATGTGACTGACTGACGGGCGTTATCAAGAGACGGCCTGACGGCATTGCCTGGGGTGGCCGGCAGAATGGCTAGAATGGCTAGAATGGCAACCCAGTCCACTTAAAGAGGGGGCCCGACCAGGGCCTGTCAATCCCCGACGTGGCATCGCGCAGTTTCCGAACCACATCCAGTTGCCCGATCGGGAAGCTGGACCAGGCGATGTCTTTATGCACTGATGCAGATCCCGCCATGTCCAGGGAAGGTCGATATTATACGAAGTACGCAGGGGGACTTGGCTAGGAATGCATGTGTGTGCCCTTGGGGAGCTGCCCCGTATTGTATGACGGAGGGGTGCAGTGCGTTGATATGGAGCCGCACTCAATTTGGAGCTTTCTGTTCGGGGAAGGCTGTGCGGGCTGGATCAGGTTACGTCGTCGTATTGATTGGATGCATGTATGGAATGTTATGACGGTGAGGGGAGCAACATTCCTGTCTCTGAGCTGCCCGGCCCTGCCAGTGCGGGCCGAGAGAGTATCCATCATGTGTCAAGGATTCTCTTTATCTCTTGCTCCTGTGCTAAGTGTGCGTGCCAAGAAGTAAACTTAATTATTCTGCCAATCCACGAGCCAAAGATCTTGCAAGTTGTTGCAACTGATTGCTCTAGTACGCAGTAGTGCTACTACAACACCAAGGTAGTTCGAGATGGATGGGTGCATGGGACTCGACAGGGTGATCAGAGCAAAACATTCCTCGTATTATACAGCATCACCAGGGGACTAGCGGTGACATCGGATCAAATACGACTTCAAGGTCAAACGACTCACCTATCCCAAAGGAGATAATGAGGACACCCCAGGGGGATGATACCATCCCAGGGAAGGTTACCCCAGAGGAGGTTCACGCAGATGAGGTTCACCCACAGGAGAGCTATTCTGCGCAAGAGTGACTGAATTGATACGACTGCAGCTATGAAGTATCGTGAGGGTGAAGACTCAAACGCATTGGTGTGATGGCTTTTGGCGTGCCGTCATCCCAGGAATGGTGCAATCCATATCAAAATCCCACCGACCTTCCCTTTCTCAACCGGCATCGACCAGATCAATCAAAACTCAACCGGGAAAACAAAAGCCACCTTAGATGGCCTTGACGATACCACCATCACCACCATCGTCCTCAGCATCCTCCTCACCACCGTCAGAGTCAGGGTCGTCGTCAGGCTCCTCAACCTCGCGGATGCAGAGCAGGGTCTGACCGTCCTGGGCAGGGACAAGAAGACGCGGGGAGCGTCCGAAGGCAAGACCATGGCCGAAATACGGACGAACCCAGTCAGGGTTTCGGACACACTGACCTTCATCCAGCATGAGCCACATGTCGTCGACAGACAGGCCGTTCTGGAAACCGGTGTGGTTGGCGGTCATGCTCGAGGCGTACTGGGGCGCGTCGGCGTCGATGGTCATGTCGGTGGGCTGGCCGTCGTCGTCGTACTGGACAGGACCGAAGTTGGCCATGAACAGGCGGAGCTGCTGTCCCACCGAGGCGGGGTGGTAGAGGAGGGCGCCGATGGCGTTGAAGAGAGCCGCCTCCATGGCCTTGTGGCTGCTGTGGAGGGAGACCTGGGGGTCGGTGATGTCAATCGCGATGTTCTTGATCTGGAACCTGTTTGTTGCACCAATTGTTAGTTTCCTATCAACGTAGGTATTTGGAATTGTAGGTATTCTTTTTTTACCACAGGGGCCAGTTGGTCTCGGGGCGGTCCGTGTTGTAAGCCCAGGTCTGGATGAAGACCTGGTGCTGGACAGCCTGGTAGACGCGGCGAACCTGATGGGCGGGCAGGCAGATGATGTCGAGATCGGCGTTGTAGAACAATGGGAACTGAATACGCGGGTCGAAATAGTTGACCGCCTCGTTGGCCTCATGAGCCCGAGTGAAGTTCAGGCGGTTGGGGTTGACCTGCAGGACCGCCTTGCGGGAAGCGCTGCATGTCCTGAGGAGGGCGCGCTGGTCCTTGGTGCTGGTGATTTGTATCGTTGTCAGTATCCATGAGTTCTCTTTCCCGTCCTTCTGAACTGAGAGCTAATAGTTGGTAGCAGTTCGGAGAGTTATTGGTCGCTGTAGTCGTCTCTACCAGAGAGCTTGTCTCTCACTCAAGCGGCATGATGTTTTGGCAGCCACGAAGGCAGTTTAACAGGATGAATGAAGGGGGAAGGAGGTTAGGCGTTCTCGGACGTCGACCACTTGTGCCTCTCGAGAGAACAGGCCACTGTCGCGAAATCACGCGACGTATAAACGGTTACTCCAGGAGATGCGTCCAGAAGGGTGAATTGACAGGATGAAGGATGAAGGGGGAAAGGAGTTCTCAGATGTTGTTGACTTGGACTTCCCCAGAGGACTGGCCACTGTTGCGACATTATTTGACGCGACCAACAAGAGCGAAATGATTTGGGATGGAGGGAGAAGGAGGATATGAGTTCTTAGACGTCGATCACTGGGGCTTCCCAAGAGAAGCAGCGACTATCGAGAAATCTCTTGATGCGCGAAGGGTCGACTTTGGGGAGGGGGGAGAAAACATGGCCTCTGCATGAAAAACAATTCAAATGCGACTGGGGGATGAACTTACTCGTCACGGAGCTCAGGACGGGCAGCGAGGACAGGGCCGCGAACCTCGGTGTAGACCATCTCACCATTGGGCCGGGCACGCGCAATGAACTGGTTGCTCTGGGAGATCAGGTTGAAGTAGTGGAGACGCGGTCCGCCGCGAGCCTGGAGAGCGGCAGCCTCCCAGATCTGACGCTGGACCTCGAGAGGGAGGACGAGGAAATGGGGGAACTGAGTGGCAGACATGATGGGCAATACGGATTGCTCAAGAGAGAGTATTGTGTTGCGGTGTTGTGAGATACTCAATGATGTGGCACACGATGCCTTGGTTCCTGGAGAGAGGAGGAAGAAAGAAGGAAGAAAGGCCTTGTGGATGAGTGAGGGTTGGAAAGACCAAAAGGAATAAGCACCTTTTGGGTAAATGAACAGCTTGGAAAGCTCCTGAAGAAATAATTGCGGAGCCTTGCCATTCTGGTTAGAAGCTATCGTGTGGTAGGCCAGTGTGAGTGAAGTGAGTAGCTTGGAAGGCTCCGGAACAATTAAATGCGGAGCCTTGCCATTCTAATTAGTGTGGTAGGCCAGTGAGTGAACTGACCAACTTGGAAGGCTCCGGAACAAATAAATACGGAGCCTTGCCATTCAAATCAGAGGCTATTGTGTGGTAGGTCAGTGAGTAAACTGACCAGCTTGGAAGGCTCCTGAAAAAATAATTGCGGAGCCTCGCCATAAGAAATGGAAGGTATCGTGGGGCAGGCCAGTGAAGGACCTGGTCTGTACTTTCCAGGCAGCATACACTCTCGACGGCATCGTGGACCACATGTGAATGAAGGAGCTAGCGGGGGTTGTGGTCTGAATGTTTTTGTAGAGCACACCCTAGCCATGACATTGTGGTCAACATCATGGTTGGCATTTTGAACCACATCATGGAGACACTGTAAACAACAACTTGAAAGACATTATGGGTGACATAGTGGAGGACATGTTGGTTTTCGTTGTGGAGGACTTCAAAAAATTGGTTCGTAGGGGTCCATATCAAACAGACTGGATGCCTAAAGGCATATCAAATTAGAACTGCCGTTCACTTGGACTATTGAAGTAATTGTAGACATCAGAACTACATCCGGGTCAATTTTGATATCGCGTCCAGGATGGTCCTTCTCTCAATGGAACAACAGCTACTTGATGGACCTATACGCGAAATTCGGCATATCAAAGAGACTGGATGCCCTAAAGGCATAGTGATCTGGACTGCTGTGCATTCAAGTTGTTGTAGACATCAGAGCCACTGCCTGATCAATTTTGACATCCTGTGCGAAATGGGCACATGCATTCTCCTAACAAGGTTATAGTTACCCTTTTGAACATGTCTGCGAACTGGGGCATATTTTATACTGGTTGTCCTGAAGTTGAACTGCCGTTCACCGTGTCCAGTCAAGCTATTGCGGCATTCCAGAACTGCTCTACAAGTGATCTGATAACAAACTTGACAATCTGCACATGTGAGTTGTGTAGAAACAGGATCGCGGTGATTACCATCCTGATGAAGCCACACATTGAATCGGAATGGATTTGTTGTTTGCGGTAGTACAGAACCAGGTGTCTTGTTACATGGTAGGAAGATTAGGGATTCAGGTTGATGTCAACAAGCAGTAACACAAATCTCTGTCTTGCAGCCTATCAATTAGTCCTTCAATGTACATACTGAAGTACATATGGACATCATGGATATTATGGACATGACTGGTACTTGAGCACTTCTTGATGATCCAAGGCTCTGCTGCCTCTTCCCTAGCCGTGTATCACTAATTCAAGGATTGTTCGGGTCGGGCTCGATATATGCCTTGATGAGCTTTTTATCCCGATGCGCCTCTAGCTGATATTGCTCCTATATGCCCTTGCTTCTCCCTAATATCGCAGTTTTATGTAGTTGCTTCATGCAGTTGACCAACTTGGCGGGAACAGTCACTTGACTTGCTCCCGCCATATTTGGAGGCGAACTTATCTCCTTTACTCTCGCCTTTCCTGGACGCGAACGAACCCTCATTACTCTCGACCTTTCTAGACGCGCACTCGCCCTTTTCTGCTCTCGCCCTTTCTGGACGCGAACGAACATTCATTGCTCTCGCCCTTTCTTGCTCTCGCCCTTTTTGGCATTTTACTCTTTCCGCACTTGTCACAAGATGTATAGCATAAAAGGGTACTCGAACAACCAGAGGACTTGGAAACACAATTGAGGAAATCTAGTACGAGCATCCAGTGGTTTACATAAATAATTGAAAGGCTTCCCACAATTCCCATATAATTATGTAATGAATCCGTGTGGGGAAATCAAACAGCGGCCACATAAAGATGTCTTGAGGTATGTGGCAGGAACCTTAAGAGCCACAGCCTATTCTGAAACGGCCGAGATGCAGAAATGTAACAAACACAGCAGTCAGGACTTGTTAAATCTGACTGAGGTTGTCAGACTGTGTAGAATCACGTGGGAGCGTTCCCGTAATGTTCCAATGAATGCCCTCCAAAGCTTACAAAGACACAGCTGAGGAACGTTACATGGGCTTATGAGCTGCCGAGGAGGAGGGGGGGGGTTGGAACCGTCGAAACAGTAACGAGGCAGCCGCCACGAGGGTTGTGCATCCAGGTGTGCACACCTTACCTTGCCTGAACAGCTGACTTGACATCGTTTTGATGGACTGGAATATCCAATCAGTTCGCGAAGGACCCATTCCGGCCGCACACACCCGAGAGCCTGCGGGGTACCTGGTCCAATGGCGCCCCCCGTCGCAATCGGACCGCGTCTTATCAGAAGGATGCAGCATGCATGCTACCCTCCGGGGTGCTGGCGTGCCGGGGTGGGGAGCAAGGGGATTAATTCATGTACCTACTATAGGTAGTTTGAATTGGAACAAGCCTGGTCTCGGTACCTACCTAGGTAGGTACTCGAGGCATGACTGCGAGTGATATCATGTTTTGGTTTTTGGTTTTTGTGGTGTTTTTTTTTAAAAGAGGGAGAATGCTGAAGTAACGTACCTAAGTAAATTTTCCCGTTTAGGTGGTCATTAGATTTGGAAGGAAAAGAAGGCAAAAAACAACTGACCCCATGGACACGGCATATGGGGTTTGGGGGTGAATCCGCCATGTACTTAGTTAGATACCTACGTAGATACTTGAGACGGTGGGGGAACAGCGGTGCTTCAAGGTGTGGCCTAATCGTTGAGTTCAACACGAGGTACGGATGAAGTTGCAATATGTACATGGTATGGGTTATTACAGTAGAAACCTTCAAAGGGAAGCGCTTTAAACATTTTTTTTATATTAAATCCTCGTGTCATCAGTGTGCTGCAAATATGACGGTGCAAACAATCGGTCAACTGAAAATGAATATGAGAAAATTGGTAGTATTTGTGGCGTCGTGTTCCGGCGCACTATGTATGGTACACCGTATTGTACCGTACGTATATATAGTACAGCTGCCAGCGAGATCAATCCTTGTCCCGCATCATCCCATTGTATTGTCACCTCATAAGCTGACAAGTAACCTTGACATCGAGTGCGTGGACCACGGGCTTATGCAGTCTTGAGACATACTCATAAAATATCGCAAAAGTAACGAGCAGACACATAGTCCCGAGTCCTCGGCCTGCTGTGGTTGTTTGGTTGTTACGTACCAATTGCCCAAACTGTGGCTTGCTGCTTGCTACCCACCATCACAAGATCGCCAACTTCTCCTGACAGACCAGTCTATACAGAGACATGATTGTTCCACTGTATTCTTTGGCCTGTCTAGAACGCTACCTGCCAGCAACCACTACATTGGTGCTACATGATAAGCGCCACCAATGACTGGCAGATCGAGGTCTCTGGGGACCCTTGGTTGTTATCTCGCATGCAGGGTAGAACGAGCCCATGCCTGATCCTTCTATGATACCAAGCATCGAATTTCATATACTTTAACCTCACTTTTGCCATCTTCGAGGGATCCTGTCTTTTTCTTGTCTTGTCTCTTCTTCCCATCCCCATCATTCAGCGTGGTATAGGCGGCATCAACATATCTTGCCGAACGTCTGACATCCCGAAAGATCACCACCAGCTAACAGTACCCCGCCTTCACTCACCGTTCCAAGCCAATTGGCGCTGAGGACATCTGTAATCGCGGTGACGGGCCACAAGCACGGTGGATTGCGAGCATAAACAACATAAAATCTGGAAATACCTGATTGTCGCAGTATCTGACCGACGGCACTCGATATGGCAGACAATAAGGAGACAGCGGCTGAGTCAGCCCCAGAGATTCATTCTCCTACTGCCAATGAGCGCACCCACCGGCCTGCCGGCTGGATGTACAAGGGCTTCAAGATCGGCAAGACGGAGGTATGGTACGCCTCTCCCAAGATGCAACTCTTCATGGTTGCCATGGTGTGCTTCCTCTGCCCCGGCATGTACAACGCCCTCACCGGCATGGGTGGAGGAGGCCAAGTCGATGCCCAAGTCCAGGACGACGCGAACACGGCTCTGAACTCGACCTTCGCCGTCGTCGCCTTCTTCTCGGGCACCTTCGCCAACCGGCTCGGCATCAAGCTGACGCTGTCCCTCGGCGGCCTGGGATACTGCATCTACGCAGCTTCTTACCTATGCTACTCCCACACCGCGAACCACGGCTTCGTCGTCTTCGCTGGCGCACTGCTCGGTGTCTGCGCCGGCCTGCTCTGGACCGGCCAGGGCGCCATCATGATGTCGTACCCCCCCGAGCAGTCCAAGGGCCGCTACATCTCGTGGTTCTGGATCATCTTCAACCTCGGCGCCGTCATCGGCTCGCTGATCCCCCTCGGCCAGAACATCAACAAGATCAGCGGGCCTGTCACGGACGGGACGTACGCCGCCTTCATCGTGCTCATGTTCGTGGGGGCCATCCTTGCCCTCTTCCTGTGCAACGCCGACAAGGTCGAGCGGGAGGACGGCTCGCACGTCATCCTCATGAAGAACCCCAGCTGGTCCTCGGAGATCAAGGGCCTGTGGGAGACCCTGTACTTCGACCCGTGGATCGTCCTGCTCTTCCCCATGTTCCTGGCGAGCAACACCTTCTACACGTACCAGACCAACGACATGAACGGCGCGCACTTCAACACCCGCACCCGCGCCCTGAACAACTTGCTCTACTGGCTGGCGCAGATCTTCGGCGCCATCATCTTCGGATATGCCCTCGACTTCCCCAGCATCAGGCGGAGCGTCCGCGCCAGGGCCAACTTTCTGGCCCTGACGGTGCTCTGCTTCGTCATCTGGGGCGGCGGCTACGCCTGGCAGAAGAAGCAGACGACTCGTGACGTGGTCGAGGCGGTTGATGAGAATGGGGACTCGACGTACACTGGTCTTGTCGACTGGACGGATGGCGGGCAGAGGTACATCGGCCCCATGTTCCTGTACATGTTCTACGGCTTCTTTGATGCCGCGTGGCAGACGAGTATCTACTGGTAAGCAGCCAACCACCGTGCACGCCTTCTTCTCAAAGCTCAGGACAAAACAAGGACAAGACAGCTACTGACGCGAGTCCGCTCGGAACTAGGTACATGGGCGCGCTTTCCAACTCGTCCCGCAAGGCCGCCAACATGGCCGGCTTCTACAAGGGGATGCAGTCCGCCGGGGCGGCCATATTCTGGCGGCTCGACGGCCTCAAGAAGCCGTACAACACGATGTTTGGTGCCACATGGGGACTCCTCGCGGGAGCGCTCATCTTCGCGGCGCCGATTATCTGGACAAAAATCAAGGACACGGTGCCCCTCGAGGAGGACCTGAAGTTCTCCGACGAGACTGTGGCGGACGTTGTTGCGACGGACGCTGTTGCCAAAATCGAGAAGACTGCTGAGGTGTAACCTGGGAGGAAAATGGACTGTCCTTTGGGCCAGCGGCATCGGAGTATCGGAGGGACGCATGTTTGCGACAGCTTGTGTGAAAATACTGAATTGGTCTGGGTTTGGATATCTGGGCGTTGGCGACAGGGAACTTGCGACTTGGGACAGGACTGACAGGGCGTGTCGACGAGGACGATGGAGACGAAGCTGAAGATTTCTATGATACCACGGCATGAAATTTCATTGTAGTGATAATAAATGATCTTCATCACTTGGGTATAAGCAGTTCCATCTCCGTTTACAGTCATGACGTGGAAGTTTCTTTAACCGTGTCGTGTCGTGACTACGTGACTCGGCTTCCGCGACGATCCACAAAGAGGCGAACCCGCGCAGACCATAACAACGAACCGACCGACCGTCACACCGCAGAATCGATAAAAGAAGCTACCGAGTAATTAATATTGACTAGTGTACTGAGGTACAAAGTAGACACATGGAGTGAGCCGTAACCCCAGAGCTGCCTGATCTGGAAGCTACTGCAGCCGCACATCCATGGCTCTCATGCATAGATAGCCGAGGGCATCACGAAAAGGCCGGGCGGACGAACGGGAGCGCTGAAGCGCTGGAGCAGCGGCGCGCTCGGAAGAGAGCGAGCTTGTGCCGATTTGTGGGCCTTATTTCCTTTGTGTCTCTTCACGAGATACTTCGTCTCTCTCCATCTCCCCAGGGCTGAGGTGGCAATTTGCGTTGCTCTCAAGATGGACAAATGATGTTGTCCGTGTTTGTCAGTCGTGAGGAGAGGGGGGGAGTCAATCATTTCCCCACGATATCCTGATTTCTTCATAATGAAATGTACTTGATGTTTATTATCTGGGGAGAAGAGGCACAGAAGGGTCTGGGATCGAGGGTTCGGTTGTATATCGGGGCCTACGTCACTATCAGGCCCCTAACAGCTTAGTGGCCATCAGTGGCTTATCTCCGGTTCCTATGCTGTTTATCACTGTTAGTGCCCCTGAAGCACCAGGGGAAACTTAGTGGGTAAACCCCACCAACAGGTACCTAGGTAACCTTGGAACCCAGAGCTAACCCCGACTTCGCACAGCCTCGCAGGCCTTCAATTTTCTGGGGATGCGATGTCATCCTTGCTGCATACGTACATAGCGTGACGGTTCGAGGATTCCCCACAGTAACTCTACACCGACCCATTTATATATATCTCGATTGGGGGGCCCCATCCTCTTCCTCTTCGAGAAGCGACCCTCTCCTCTTCTGTCGCCCCCCTTCTCCGTGTCGGTTATATTGTACAGATAGACCTTATATTTTGCTTTCTCTGCTGGTAGACCACTCTCCACTCCCTCCTTCTTACCATTCATCATCCTTTACCCTCCCTTCGTCGACCTTACCTCGACACCCGACCGAACGCAACGCCTGGGCGGCAATATACCCACATACACACGATAGCATAGCTCGAGTTTGTAACACGAATTGGCGACGACCATGGCGAGCCCTATAGCTTCCGCCGCCCTCAAGGCGCGAATTCGCCGCCCCTCCATGCTGAACAAGCTGTGCCGCCCGGAGGACCTGCTTCACCACTTCCCCAATGGAACCTACATCGGCTGGAGTGGTTTCACGGGTGTTGGATACCCCAAGTGAGTGCTTTCCACGGCGCCATCGACCCTATTGATTTCCCCATGGGAGTTTATGGACGGGTTACTTACAATGTATGTTTTTACAGGAAAATGCCTACCTTCCTTGCCGACCACGTGGAGAAGAACAACCTCCAGGGCCAGCTCAAATATAACCTGTTGGTGGGCGCATCATCCGGCGCCGAGACAGAGAACAGATGGGCTGGTTTGGACATGATTCAGAAGAGAGCTCCGCATCAGGTCGGAAAGGCTATTGCCAAGGGCATCAACGAGGGCAGGATCAACTTCTTCGATAAGCATTTGTCCATGTTCCCCTCGGACTTGGTATACGTACGTGGCCCCAAGTCTACGTCTGAAGAGCTGAAGGCACTGCCGGGCTGGAGCTTGCAGACGCCATATACCATGACAGAAAGCTTACAAGTTTTTGCAGGGTTTCTATACAAAGGACAGGCCAAACAGCAACATCGACGTGGCCGTTGTTGAGGCGACTGATATCAAGGAAGACGGCAGCATCGTTCCCGGCGCATCCGTGGGAGCCACACCTGAACTCGTCCAAATGGCCGACAAGATCATTATTGAAGTCAACACCGCCATTCCTAGTTTTGAAGGCCTGCACGACATCACCATGTGCGACCTCCCACCTCGACGAAAGCCATACCTCATCATGGGTGTTGAGGACCGCATTGGCACTACTTCGATCCCCATCGACCCTGAGAAGGTCATTGGTGTACTCCACTCCGACTACCGCGACCAGACTGCGCCCAACACGGCTGCTGACGAGGGCTCCTTCCGCATTGCCAACCACCTGATCGAGTTCTGGACACACGAGGTCAGCCGCGGACGGCTGCCCGAGAACCTGCTGCCCATCCAGTCTGGAATCGGCAACATCGCGAACGCTGTCATCGGAGGGCTTAACGACTCCAAGTTCAAGAACCTGAAGGTATGGACCGAGGTCATTCAGGACACCTTCCTCGACCTCTTCGACTCTGGCAAGCTGGACTTCGCCACGGCTACTTCCGTGCGATTCTCCCCCGACGGCTTCAAGAGGTTCTACGACGGCTGGGAGCGCTACTACGACAAGCTGCTGCTCCGCTCCCAGCAGGTCTCCAACTCGCCCGAGATCATCCGCCGGCTCGGCGTGATCGGCATGAACACACCCGTCGAGGTGGACATCTACGCGCACGCCAACTCGACGTGCGTGATGGGCTCGCGCATGCTGAACGGCCTGGGCGGCTCGGCCGACTTCCTGCGCAACTCCAAGTACTCCATCATGCACACCCCCTCGACCCGCCCGTCCAAGACGGACCCCCACGGCGTGAGCTGCATCGTGCCCATGTGCACGCACGTGGACCAGACGGAGCACGACCTGGACGTGATCGTGACGGAGCAGGGTCTGGCGGACGTGCGGGGGCTGAGCCCGCGCGAGAGGGCGCGCGTCATCATTGACAAGTGCGCGCACGACGTCTACAAGCCCATCCTGAAGGAGTACTTCGAGAAGGCCGAGTGGGAGTGCCTGCGGAAGGGCATGGGCCACGAGCCCCACCTGCTGTGGAACACGTTCGACATGCACAAGGCGCTGTCTGAGAAGGGTAGCATGGCGAAGGTTGAGTGGAAGTGAAGGGAAGAAGTTTTATGATACAAACAAATTAAAACAAATAAAACGAAACAGAATATTAAAAAAAGGATAGGAAAGTAGAGAAGGGGGGAAGAGAGAGAGAGGACAGGTGGCCGGTTTTTCTGATAGCCGCGCGCCTGCCAGCCAGCCTGTGCTGTGGGGAGAAGATTAGAGCGGAGCGGAGCGATCAAAACTTGATTCAATATAATTCAATCCAGTTCAAAATAATATGTTCATGGCATTCCATGGCAAGCGGAGGAACTGAAAGTATCTTGTGGTGTAGTCGAATTTGTTCTTACAGGTGCACGTCAAACACTGCTGACGCTTCTTGCTCTTAGGTTCATGTGACAGAGACCTTTGATGCATGCGCTGAGTTGCTGGAATCATGTGTCTCTCCAGCTTGGTTTGTGTTGGTATGATCGGGGCAACTCGAGTGACTTGAGTGTTGGGTAGTTAGCACATCGAGAAGGAGACCAACGGCAGCAGGTGTGCAAGAGCCAACATGAACTATGAGGCTCTCGTTTGGGAAAGAATGTGATCCAGATTCTACGGGCCCGGGGGAGTTGGCGAAGTACCCCCCCTCCCAACATGTCACACATGGTTGTGCGGCGAGTAGGCTGCTGGTAGACTGGTAGACGGACGACATGCTCCTCCTCATCGTGAGATACCGTATATGCAATGCCTACATAGGTCGGAGACATGAGCAGTCAGCAGCAGTTCAAAGACAGAGTAAGAACGAGAGGCTTCAGGGCATGACAACCTCAGGAGATCGTTATGCAATGGTGTTGAACCCAGAACTGTTTTGCAACCTGCGACACCGATGTTGGCATCGCATGGCTACTTGTATCTGTCGACATTGATGATGAACATGCAAAACTTTGATAGTCTCGCGTGATACTACACTGTTACATACCCTGAGGTAGGTTAGGGGATATCCTGACCCTCTTGAAACTCCCCGCCGTAACCGTATCCTATACAACCGAGACTTCTCTGTCTCCATTGATCAGATGTCGCCAGTCTCTCGCGAACTGGCAGCACTGTTGATCTTCTGCCACAACCATCGTGCGACCGTCATTATAGCCCCTCTCCCCACCTCCATCTGAAAGCTATCCACTACACCGAGCTGCCCCATACCGTCAAATCACTGCTCAACACCCCCTCCTTGAGCCCCATCAGAGCGAGATCCAGACGCACCACCGGCTCCGGGACCAGAACCGCTGTCGAGCTCCCTCGCGAGCTCCCTCTCGAGCATGCCCTCGAGCTCGAGCTCGCGCCTGCGCTGCTTTCTCTCCGCCCGGATTCGTCTCTGTTTCAGTGCATTCCGCCAGTGTTTACCACCCTAATCGTTCACCGGAACATGCACCTCGTCCGCCACCACCTCCCCCCCCCTTTCTCTCAGAAGAGCCCCCAGCCGCCTCATCACCATCATCGCCATCATCACCTTCATCATCCTCGTCATCCTCCACCACCTCCTCCTCGTAGCAGCGCGGTGGCACCCAGGCCTGCGGTCCGGGGTCCTACCTCGAGCCCGACAGGTTCTGCGTCCTGCCCAGCATCTGCGTGGCGGGGCCCTTGCGCACGGCGAGCTGGGTGTCGTGCGCGCGCCGGTCCAGCACCTTGAAGTCGACGCCCGTGCCCCGCAGCTCGTCCCGCACCCGCGCCAGCGTGTCCCGCGCCGCCTTGATCCTCTCGGGCGAGTGGTCGTCGCTGAGGACGTGCACCCTCGCCCAGAGGATCCACTTGCCCGCGGGGTCGGCCTTCTCCAGCTTCTCGACGCCCTCGGGGAGGGGCGCGGCCGACGGGGCGGCGGCGGGTGACGGTGGGTCCTGGGCGGGTAGCTTGTAGTGCCGCACCAGGTTGAACTCCAGCATGGGGTCGTCCCGGTGGTAGATGTCGTGCGCCTCCTCGAGGGACTCGGCCTTGACGCGGAAGCCGTTGTCGGCCAGCACGGCGGGGAGGTTCAGCTGCTCCCAGATCTCGATCTTGTTGCGCTGCAGCACGAGGGACTGGCCGCCCGCGGTGCTGGCCGGGTCGGGGATCTCGGCCCAGAAGAGGGCGCCCTCCCTCGCGTTGAGGGGGTGGGACTGGGGAGAAGTAGGGGAAGGGGGTGAAGAAGAAGAGAAAGAAGACGAAGATGGAGGGTCTGCGGAAGGAGCAGCTGGGTCAGGGCCGCCGAAGTCGGCCTTGGGGGACAGCTCCCACCGCCCGGTGACGATGTAGGACTGCTTCTTGAGGATGTCGCTTAGGGCCTTCCAGTCCGGGTCGATGTAGGGGCCGACCTGGGGCTGGAAGGGCTCGGCGCCGGGAAGGCCGTACATGAAAGGGTCAGGCTGGGGTGGGATGCCGCGGATATTGGCTGTCTTGGTCAGAGGTTTGGGCGGGTTGGGACCTTCGTAGTGGATGACCCTGTAGATGCGGGTTTTGGGCTCGCCCCAGCAGTATCCGCTGAGAAGGGACCTTGCCCTGTCGAAATCGACATCGTTGATGAAGGCTGTCATGAACAGTTCATACATCCTGACTGGAATTTTTGGGGGACCGTATGCGTATGTATGTATGTATGTGCCGGTCGTCCAACTTGACTGGCTCTCCGCAGCCGATCTGCCAGTTTGGCTAGACTGACTGCCAGTTCCTGGGTGGAGGGGCGGGCCGTATAGGTCTTTGTTGTATTGTATGCAATAGAATTGTGGGGTAAAAGCTTGTCTGAGATGTGGGTGTGTATATGTGTCGAGGATTAATGCTGACGGGATGTGTAAGTGAGTTTGTGAGTGTGTGAGTGTGTGAATGTTTTGGTTGGTGAGACTTGGAGTAAGTGGAAGCAAGAAGTGGGGGTTTTGGATTTTGAGGTTTGGCGGGCTGGATCAACCACTAAAAACCCCCCCACTGCAGCCCCTGGACCTCCAATGTTACAGGGGCGCCAATGTGCCCCAGAAACCCTCACGACCCACCAACTGCAGTAGGGCTGAACTTTATTTCAACTTCAACCGGTTGATTTCTAAATCACAACACCACTTTTTCTTGAACAACACAAAGCATCGTGAACCACAAGGACAGGATTTTTGCTCTTATAGCTCTTCTCAATTCGCAGTGTTCTATGAACCTGATCTAATATTACATACGGACGATCGACAGCCAAATTTGTCAAACAGACCATCTAAAGACCTCTGTACTTAACGACATGTAGTGGCTGTCTCCAGATATTCTCTCCCCCTTTATGCATCGACCAACTCGAAAAGACCGCAATGCTGAATACCGAGTAGGTGGCAGAAAAGAGTCATGCGTGCTCCTTTGCAATCATGCCCGAAAGGACTGACTGGTGAAGTTGCGCCCCTACCAGGCAAAGACATTCCAAGCACTTGCTCAGAATACCAAACCAAAGCCTGAATACCACTCCTTCCTTTTCCTTTTCCTTTCCCTATTCCTCGGTGTTATTTTGTCCCTTCTTTATTTTGTCGTGACCTCTTCTTCATCGGACAGTGTCCAGAGAGGCCTTGATCGCAACCCATATTGCCTGGATCCTCACTCACCAGGCCAATAATCCCCCGCACAAACAAACTCCTCGCTGTGCAAGCAAATAATAATACTCAAAATCCTCCCCCTCCCCCTTTCCCCCATCAATGACTTCCAAATACCACTGATATCTCTCTCCTGGTTTTGTAGAGTTGAGACCTTCAGCTGCTGCGGCCATCTGAGACCTGTCCGATGCTTTGCGCTCCATAAAATAGCACAAGCTGATGAGGGTCGGCCACTCAAGCCTTGGCCGCGGTAGTGCGCATCTCATCCAAAAGATACTGCAACTTTCCCCATCCGGTGATGCCGTCATTGTTCAGGGTCTGGATGATGGCGTCCAGCTTGACCTCGAACGAGACACCGTTGCCGTCGATGCTACAGAGCTAAAGACAGGGTTGAACGTCAGCACTCCATCTCGAATTAATCCATATCATACAGGGAGGTACATATGTGACTTACCAGTCTCTTCATGTTCACAGGCGTTGTGTTCATCACACATCCCCAGAAATAGTTGACAACCTGGTCCCCAATGAGCTGATGAGTGACCTCAGCCGACAGGGGCGTACGGGCCCGGTCTATGGCACATGCCTCGAGGTGCCACAAGAACGCCCACACGGCGTTCTCCTGGCTCTTGACGAAGACCTCGGCGTCCCTGTCGACCTCGCTAACCTTCGCAAGCCGGTTCCGGATCATCTGGCACCCCCCCTCCACACGCCTGGCGACAATCCCCGCGATGATCTTCTGCATGTGGGCCTGCTTCTGGACGTGGTTAACATACACCTCCTCGTAGGCCTCTCTGATGATGTCTTCAAAGATAGCTGGAACCACGGGAGTCTCTGCCGTAGGGGCCTCTGCCGTAGGGGCCTCTGCCGTAGGGGCCGCTGCCGTAGGGGCCGCTGCCATGGCCTCTTCGGCCTGCTTCTTAGATTTGCGCTTCACGCGGGGCTTCCTAACCTTCGGAGCCGCTCCCACAGGCTGTGCGGACGTGGTCTGCTCAGAGCTCTGACCCTGCTGGGCCGGCTGAGCAGTTCCCACGTGCTGTGCAGAATTCTGCGGCTTTTTCTGGTAATACATGGGATGCAGGGCCCCGTACTGTATAGCCGGCTTTTGAGCAGGTTCTCGGTTCTGTTGGGTCGAGTGCTGTGCAGCCGCGCTCTGCTGTGTGGGAATCATCTGCTCAGGAGCTTGGTATTGCTGGTGTTGCTGGTGTTGCTGGTGTTGCTGGTTCGGCTGCTCCAATCCCTGGGCCTGGGGGACATGCTGGGCCGTGGCCGAGTCCTGCCCAGCTGCCAACTGCTGTGCAGGCACCGCCTGCTCAGGATCCTGGTACTGCTGAGTCTCCGCTTGAAGCTGTGCGATCATGGGCTGCTCCTGATTAGTATGCTGAGGCTGCTGAGTTACCTGTGACTGTCCCATCCAGTGCTCCGTATGGATACCGGAGGGCACTTGCTGTTGATAGCCACCGAGAGGTTGGACTTGGGCCTGTCCCACAGTAGAGGTTGGAGTTCCATAGCCACCGGAGGGTATTTGCTGCTGATTGCCATCGAGAGATGCGACATAGGTCTGTTCTCCAGTAGAGGTCGGGGTTCCAAAGTGGGTGGGCCATCCGTCGGCAGCGGCAGGCGAGCCCTCATTGAGTCCACGGGACTGCTCATTCGACGGCTGGTCAGGCTGGGGCCACCAAGTCTCCCACAGGCCAGGACCAATCAAGTCATTGAAAGAGGTATTGCTCTTGTCCAAAACGACGGTGCCCTCTTGGGGGTCGACAGTGCCCTGCTGGGGGGTGGTAATAGCTTGCTGGGGGCTGGAGACTCCATGCTGAGAGTATGCAATGTTCTGTTGGTGGTCGGCGATACCTTGGTGAGGTTCATCGCTGCCCTGCTGGGAGTGGATGCTAGCTTGATTGGGGGAGGCGGTAGCTTGCTTGGGGTCATAGAGTCCCTGCTGGGAGTTGCTATTGCTCAGCGGAGGGTAGGCGACTCCTTCCGGCTGGGCTTGGACGACATCTTGCTGCTGGGCCTGGACGACACCTTGCTGCTGGGCCTGGATGACACCTTGCTGCTGGGCCTGGATGACACCTTGCTGCTGGTGGACGACACCTTGTTGAGGCTGGACGGAATTTTGATGAGGCGTGACAATGTCTTGCTGGTGGTCAGTGTCCCGCTTAAGCTTCTTGTTTTTTTCGGCCTTTTGACCCATCGGCTTTCTCTTATTGCCAGACTTCTTAGGCTGGGGTTCAGGCGGAGGCTGGATCTCGGGCAGCCAGTACAGGGAGTACGGAGACGAAAGAGGGTCAGGGGAGAGTGCCTTGGACAGGCACAAGAAGATGCCAGCCTCTTGGCCACGCTTCTCGAGGTCCTTGAGACCGTCCTCGATGCCGTGGTCGAGAATCTGCTGGCGCTGCAGAGGGTTGGCAGCAGAGTGGAGGATGTTGGCCACAGCACGACTAAGGCAGTCGTATATGAAAGATGCCTTTCCTTGGGGAGTTCGGAAGATTGGGATGTCGAGTAAGAACAAGCCGATCTCGATTAGGGTGGTGAGACCGTTGCGCTTGGTCATGCTGTAGTCGGAGAAAGAGCTGTACACACCGACGCTGTCTATGGACGGGCTGATGTAGGACTTGAAATCGGCCTCCAGCTTCTTGTAGTCCTCCTCTTTGGGGACGGAGACTGACTTTAGACCATCAAGGGTAGTCTGGATGTAAGTATAGTAGTTGATAAAGCTAATCACGCTCTTGTTGGTGGCTTTGACTTTCTTGGCGAAATCCTCTTGGATCCCCTTGGTGAACTCTGCATGAGGAAAGCATAGGACTCGGTCATAGACTGCATTCTTGACCTGGATGTCGTCAAGCTGACTGATCAGCTCGCGACACTGGGCTGGGTTCAGGGAGCTGGTGCAAAGGCGGAGGTCGGCGAACTGCTCCACTGTCAAGGACTCGGAGGCGCTCGAGGCGCGCTGGCCGATGGTACGGTAGGGTTGGTCACCCATGGTGACTGCGGACTCAAAGAAGTTAGGAATGCCTGCCTTTTGGTACTTCGCAGACTGTTGAAAACAAGGTTCGACCAAAGCAGAGGGAGCGGAGGTAGGCGACCGAGGTAAGATTGGTCGGTAACCAGCTTGCGTACCAGTCATACCTGCGATAGTAACAGGAAAAACCTGTCGAACTTTTTGATTGATCGAGGTCGAAGTAACTGTTGACAGTGACAGTGAGCGGAAAGTAAACGGAAGAGAAGCGAAA
The DNA here is from genome assembly GCA_016508685.1 of Cytospora piceae. Lineage (NCBI taxonomy): Eukaryota > Fungi > Ascomycota > Sordariomycetes > Diaporthales > Cytosporaceae > Cytospora > Cytospora piceae. The sequence goes on along the minus strand of JADMLE010000010.1, from coordinate 947,180 downwards.
AAGACTTCTCGAGTCGAATTGTATGTCGAGGTGAAGGTAGAGGTAGACGTTGAGGTCAAGGTAGACGTTGAGGTTAAGGTGAGGTAAGGTCGGAAAGATGGAAAGAAAGTGTGGGAGGTAGTCGACGGCAGAAACTGTAGTTGCCTAGCTGCTTTCCAGAAAGGTCGAGGTGAAGTGAATGGCGACGGGGCGCGTGGTAACAACAGAAACGCGCTTCGACACGTTGACTTGGGATGAAAACTTCCAAGCCGTGGTAGCCGTGGTCGAAGAAAAGGTAAGAAGGGCTCTACGCTGACAACAGCCTCTCTCCCAGGCCTCACCTTCTGGAATCGCAGTTTTGTCTGCACAATGCAGTACAAAGACATTCAACAAGCCAGTCAACTGAAGCGAAGGTATAGGTCGGCTGAATAATAATGGCATCGATTCTTGTGTAGTTGGGTCCCATTCTCTTCTATTCATGTCTATTACCTTTTTATTTTCCAGGTGATTCCCTTTCAGAGGCTCACTGTCCTGAACACCTTCAATCTGTTTGTGATTTCCTACAGCCTATCCAAATCTCTCTGCTTTTTGGTCTGCAGTCTGTGCTATCGAAGTCTATTAATACACAAGGTATACCTCCTTGCCAGATATGTCCAGCCTTGAGGAATGACGAAGATCCAGCCAGCTTCACGGGCACTACCTCAGAATGTTTACGTGGCTTGCCACAGTTTCGTGGACTTTCACCCTTCACAATCCATAATAGTACAAGCTCATCATACTATGGCATGGGGATAATCACCTCGAGCTCTAGTCCTTATTTATAGAGACATCTGGAGACTGGATGTCTAGAACAGAGGCTTGGTGCATACGTCGGAATCTTGCGATCTTTCTACCATATCGAGTTGCTATGAAGGATGCTAGCAGACAACCAGATACCATCACGATTCAGCCAGGCCGTTATCATCAAGATCCATCATACATGTTCCCGCCGATTTGAAACGCTCCCCATGGACTTCCTCCAGGGGCCTTTGACCAACCAAGAGACGAGTGGAGTACAGAACGAATTTCCGCAACTGAGAATTGTAAAAGTGACCTTTTCTGTCAAAGAAGCTCTTTCATTTCAGTTCATATGATGTCCTGCAAGGTAGCTAGTCAAACCCCTTTCTAGAAATAGTTCGATAATACCAAAACTCCAAAATGCAACGTCAAAAGATCCCAATCCACCCTGTCTCGAATGATTGATATGCTCTGCCGGCAAGTTTCTCAGCTCCTCGCGTGAAACGACGTCTAGGCATCGCCAGCGGGCCTGACCCGTTTGGCTGGCGGGGCCTCACGGTCGGAATCTCTGTCATCGGGTGCCCCCCTCGCCTCGATGACCGAGGCCACCAGGCTCTCCTCGAGTCTCCAGAACCGACCCTGTATGAGATCCCTGTCAAGCTCGAGAAGGTTGTTTGAGCCTTCCGATACCAAGGGGACGTCAAGTAGCAGGCTCTGTCCCCCGTCCACGCCTGATCTGTTGTTGACAGTTCTCCCGGATCGGCGAGAACCTTGGTTGTTCGGAGCTCGAACTACCTTCTTCCGCAACCGTAAGGTCATCTCCGCGTCGATTCGGGCATATTTCATCTTGGCCACTTCGAGAATGTACTTTCCCTCTGGAATGCGAGTGGGAATTTCTGCCCCTGTAGTCTCCTCGTACTCGAGGCTCATATCCCAAATGTCGTAGCAATCCTTTGTGAACACTTTGGTGGCCCCCTCTTGTGGTTGACCATACAGAGGGTCAGCTATGATTCTGCATGCCTTGTTCTCAGTAACTTCGATCTCCACGGCGTTTGTACGCTCGGCATCTCCTTCCTAAGAGTCACGTGATTCGTTAGATCTTGCCCCTAGAGATGTTTCAGAGATCACATACCTTGCAAAAGAGAAGTATTCCGTGATCGCTTGTCCAATTTCCCCATTTTGTGCTCATCCGCAATGCCAGGGCACCTCCTCGGTCGAAGAACTCCTCCGCATCCATCGTAGCGGCAAGACATCGAGCCCCTCCTTCTGCGATGAGCCACTTGCTACACATGACGTCTATCTTGTCCGATATGTGCGTACACTCGATGTCGGCCCCGGTACCGCGGAGGCGGAGCTTCGAGCAATAGCCCTCGATCTCATCTCTGGCCTTGACGTTCTCAATGCTTCCTCCCGAAAGGAGGATCAGTATCCTCTTGTTCCTCAGCGCGATGCGAGAGATGTTCTTCTTGGCCATCTCGATGACGTCGCGGAACGCCTGCTCCCACGCCTTCCTCACCTCGTCGCTGGGGAGGCGGACGATGTATGTGGTCTCGCGACCGATACTGGACGGGTCCAGGATCTCGTCGAGCTCGACTTTCAGACGACGGTCGTTCTTGTAGTCGGGATCGGTCTTCTTGAGGAAGAACTGTTTCAGGAGCGCTGCTCTCACGATATGCCAGTCTTTGCCGGGGAACCTCTTCCTTCTCCTCCCACTCTGATGATTCTTCATCGCCTCGTCCAGACCGTGGCCGATCAGGATCTCCCATAGCTCGTACCCACCCCTGGTCCCGAAGTCACTCTCGGGCGGAGAGAAGAACCTGGGACGGTCGCCGTTTCCCCATTTGAGCTCGCCGTCGGAGCCGCCCATTGAGTGGCCACCGAAGTCGAGGACCATCAGATACTCGTAAGGCTTCAACGCCTCGGGGTACCGGTGGATCATGAATTGAGCCTGGGCTTGGGCCTCGAACATGAAGAGAGTCTCCACGCCACGGCCAGCAACCGTCTTGTCGAGTATGGGGCTTAGGCATTGCTGGATATCGTTCTCTCGGGCCGACCATGTATTCGGCACACACAATGCGATCCTGCGGAGGGTAAACCCACCAGTGTTGGATTCGGACCTCTCGAGGATGCGATCGACAACAGATATTCTTTTGATCTGGGTTAGCGTCTTCTTTACCTTTAGATAGTACAGTCTCTTCTCTTTTGGTGAAGAAAGAGGGGTGGGGGAACGGTGGGAGGCAAAGTAGGGAAGATCTCACAAGAAATCCAGAAGCATATGTTCCAAAATGTTTGCAAACTTTGCCTTCGCCGCATACGAAGACAGAGAGTCGTTGTAGCTGTACAGGTCCCGCGTGAACGGATGGTTATCATGGTCTAGGGTCAGAAAGTAAGGGATGCCCTTCAGCGAGATGACCCTCTTGGCCGATTGGTTGGCCGCGTCGAATCCGACGTAATAGGGTGGCCCGTCAAACGGACATCCCACCGAGGGGTACTCGCCGCGCTCAAAACGCGTGCTTGGGTCGTGCTTCGCCCTGAGCTCTTGGATGTGGAGGACGTTGGCTACGCTTCGTTTGCCGGTTGTCGGATCCGTCCGAGTGACGACGACGCAAGTGCGAGTCGCAGTGCTTCCGAAGTCGATGGTGGCGTAGCTTTGGGATGGTTAGCGTTTGAGATGGTACTTTGAGGGAGAACAAAGATAAACTGGTTGATTTTACCCTTCTCGCTGTTCCTCGTATTTCGAAATCTCCACCGCCGACTCCATGTCTTCGAGTTGTTGGTGGATGGGATGGTTGGGAGGGGCAATTGAGGTTTGGGGTGTAGACTCAAGTAAAAGTGTGCAGGTACGACCTTGGGTCAGGAGATCGCGGACAAAGGGTGCTAATGTAAAGAGGGTTTAGTAGAAGGATTGTTGCCAAAGGCTGGTAAGAAGGTTGGCATTTACGCTGCCTTTGGAAGGAGGTAGGGCTACTTTGCTCGATAATCCAAGAGTCGCTTTCGTGAAACTGTTCCCAGGGGTCCTCAGTTTCTGTCTTCAAGTTCCTTTCCAGATTAGATACCGGTAAGGCAGTACGCCCACCCGGGAATAGAGAGAAGATGTTACGACCGATATAGGCAGAAGCCTCCAAACGAAAGTAAGTACGGAAGGAAAATGCCAGATGCACCCAAAAGATAAGCAGCTATCAGACATGCCATCCGCGTCATCGCCTTTTTTTCAAAAACTACCTCAGTCCATTGCCGAACATAATGAAGTTGAGCAGCTGGGGCTTTTCAGAGTTTCCGGTTATGCAGTAGAGGCATCGGCGACGGGAAGCTGCATCCAGCAAACACCATCACAAAGGGCCGTGCAAGGTATGCTGTGTCCAAATGTCTCAGATGACTGAGACTGGGAGGAGACTTGGAGACTGGAGACTACACGCAGGAGAAAGACGTTTGGGACGTCGAGAAGTAAGGGTGACTCTCATATAAGGTGGCCCGAATAGCCATCAACATAGACCTTCCAATATTCAATCAGGCCTAGGATTGAGACCTTGACTATCAGAGTCGACCTTAGCCAATATGGGATTTGCCCTCGGTGACATGCCCCCAAATTTATCCAGCGATTGATGCTCGAGGTGAACTGCAGAAAGGGCAAGTGTAGCTGATCGGAGGCTCCGAAGTTCTGTGCTCTCGTAGTTTGGTCCGTCCGCAAACGCTCATATTTGTCTCGTGGGTAATCAGTACTTCCTACAGCGTCACGCCACTGCCAACGTATGGACCACCGAGGGCTCCAAGGACGCAATATGAGGGATGATGACCGTTGCTTGGAGCCTTCTCGACACATTATAGGGTGTCTTGAGCTTGACGCGGTTTGTATTTGACATTCATCTTGCTCATGGGCTGTCAACCTTTGAAGGGGCAGTTTGGCAATCTGAAATCGTGCTCGTGCATCGGGTCGCCGTTGGAATTCCACTCGTGTAGCAAGACACGCCAGAAAGGATGGATGGCCAAAGGATGCGCAGCACAAAGAAATAAACAGTAATCGGAAAAGCCACTTTTGACACTGGTAAGCTCTACATAGTCCCCATTTGATCCTATCTCAAAGTCTAGATCCACGAAGATGCCATGTGGAATGTCTTGCACCTCAACCCCCTGTCCCCATGCCTGATTCTAAGACCTAGCATTACTTGGGGCCTTGCACATGAACACCCAGTGTGATTCCAGAATCGATGGCTAGACCCGTGCCGTTGATGTAGCTCGCACTCGGGCTGCACAAGAACACGATGTAATCCGCAACCTCTTCGACCGTAGCGACGCGCTTCAGCGGTGAGATCGCCTTGATCGCTTCCTCTAGATACGGCACACGCTGCAGGCTGGCCTGATTCATGGGCGTATCGACCCACGACGGGCAGACGGCATTGACGCGGATGTTGGGCTTGATGCAATCCATTGCTTTTGTTTCGGAGGTTTATCAGTACCAAGGACTCTCAGAAGATAGCTAGAATCAATTACCAGCGGACTTGGTGATGCCAATGATTGCATGCTTCGACGTTGCATAATTCAGCATGCCTGGGGCGACAATGTACGATTGGACAGAGCCGAGGAGAACGATGGAGCCTCGGCCGAGGCTACGCGTGCTTCCGTGACGCTCACTGACGTGCGTGAGCTCGTCCTGAGCGGCCATAGCCGCCGTCACAGCGCGAACAAAGTATACTGCCCCCTTGATATTGATATCGACCGTCTTGGTGAAGACGTCGAGCTTCAGGTGCGGCGTGATGGCACCAGAAACGTTTCCCAGCTGCGAAATGTCAGTTCTTCAATCGATATGATCGGTCACGCAACATGTTAATAGTCCTGATGACAGATGGTATTACTCACTCCGGCACTGTTGACAGCGTAGTCAATGCGGCCAAACTCCTTGAACACACGGCTGACCATCTCTTGGACACCGTTCTCGTCGGCCACATCCACCTTGACAACAAGGGTCTGGTATGCAGCGTTTTTTGGCGTACTTCCGGCTCTCCTCTGCGGCCTCTTGAGCGCCTTGCTCGTTGAGATCCGCAAAGGCGACGCCCTGGACGCCAGCTTCCGCAAACGCAATTGCCGTTTCTTTGCCGATGCCGGCTGCGGCCTGTCAGGTAGGGGATGGGTCAGTCAGTACATGAGAAAGATAGGTATCGTGAATTGATTGTGATGCTTACACCTGTGACAAGGGCGAACCCAGTGTTTAGCAACATCTTGGAAGCCATGCTGTGAGAATATGGATGTTGTCTGGAAAAGGAGAGTGCTAGGCAGTATACATGTGCTCACAACATCTTGGAGAGAAAAACATCAGCAATTCTCTACAATCAAAGAAAGAGGGGTAGGGCAGGTACATTGTTGGGAAAATCTGAGGGGCATCATTCGATGTTGGTGCCACCAGTTGGATGTTGGTTCTGTTTGTGCTGTTTGTGCTGTTGGTGCTGTTGACATCAACATCAATCCAATGTTAGAAGCAAGGCTCTGGCTGGTCAGAGTAAAAGCCCTTACACCTGATTGGTCGGGGCAACTCCACTCCTAATTACAGTCCAGACTCGTCTTCTAGGTTTTATAAGGACTCCCTCCGTAGTGAAATTATACGTATATATGCCCATAAGCCGTGATTATAGTCAAGCTAGTTTCCAGTAAATGTTAGTTTACTCAGTCCCGAATTCACCTCGCCGTGCCTTCCTTCCTTCTCATCATCGTTGATGTTAGTTGGAGTCGGAGGAAGAAGGCCATTTTGCTATTGGTTTGCGCCGGCCAATAAGAGCCTTTCAGTTCAGAGAACCGACTAACCAGGTCGCTTCAGTTTTCAATACAAGCCTAATACTTCCTAGGTATTTTAAAATGGGTACGTTATGACGAATAAGTGATTCTTTCCATCCCTGCCTCAGTAAGTAGAAGAGGCGCGCATGGGCGAGCATCTCCTGCCGAGAAATTAACAGTGCCCGGTTTTATGGTCATAGAGGAGTTACATAGAGATGAAGTGCAAGCTCAGTTACCAGCACTCAAGTCAAATTTGTAAATCGGGGTCTGCGGGAACTCACTGTTCAAGTGTCCCAATGGTCTGGAGTAACAGGAACAGTACATATTTAAACAAGGCTTCAAACCCTATGACCAGGCGGTTTCCGAGGTCTCTCCTGCTCTGCGACTAATATCCGTACCATACAGAAAATATGCCCGAGATCTTCATGTACATCCACAGACCCCTGTTTGCACATGTGACCTCGGGATACATCTATTATCAGCCTCCCGCAGCCTCGTGCCATTTCCGTGGATTCTATTGGTTACTATCCGTCCACGGACCTAGTAAATACCTACTAAGTAAGTCCTTCTGTCGATAATGAACAAAATAGCTGAGTAATATCGTCAATTTCATGATGGCGCACAGGATCGACCATTGGATGGCGACACGCTACCGATGGCTTTGACTTTAAACCGTCCACGGATCAGTCCTTCAATTTTCCCAGAATACCTGGGTATATATAAATCTATCTGGTTTTACGTCTAGCCCCGGAAAACATGCCTCCATTCATCCCCAGACCTTTTTGCTAGGAATTTCAAGAGGCGACAACTACCACACGATTTCTACCGCACGACATCTACCAGGAGTTGAAATCTTCTTTTTTCCAGGCAATTTTGACAAAATATATTTGTTTTGCTGTTACAGCAATTTTAGTTTTTAATCAACCGACGACTTCAAACTCCAAAAAAGGCAGCCACAAGTCAAAATGGACTCCAAGTTCCACCCTGAGGAACCAACTCTGCAGGAGAAGATGTCTCTTCTCCAGCGTCCTCGTGCCAGTACTCCTCCCCCGGAGAGAGCCCTGGACGCTCAGCACACCAACCTCTCTGCCGGCGATATAGCCGATATCAAGCCCGGCCGGTGGTTGAACGATAAGGTGATTGACATCGTGCTCCGCCGGCTGGCCCTGTTGCGACCGGGGAAATTCTTCGCCATCGACCTCATCTCCGCAAGTGTGATGGACAGAATTCGAGATGACTCTGCGGACGAGGCTGAGCGCGACGTGTGTACTAGGCCTGTCATGGCACATGTGGCCATGCTCACGAGCACCAAGGGGACCGTGCTCCTGCCTTTCAACTTGGAAAACAAGCACTTCAAACTGGTGGTCGTTCGGCTCGCGGAAAGAGCCATCTATATTTACGACTCCACGAGGGCATCAGACGCAAACAACGCCAACAACCTTCTCCCCGACTACGAGCGATTTCTCGTGGAATTTGTGAAGAAGAAGGTTGAGTGGGTCTTTGGCTTCGAGCCAAAGGAGGTCTCGGTCATCCCACCGGAGAGGCATAGCGTTCCCTGCCCTCAGCAGGGCAACGGCGTCGACTGCGGCGTGGCGGTCTGCCTGACCGCCCTGCACCTCATCAGCCACCCGGAGAGCCCATGGACATTCACCCGCCCCCAGTTCGCCATCCCTGGCATCTCGGGTAGATACGTCACCGACACCTACTGGCTCGCAGGGCGGAAGATCATCCTCGAGCTGTGCAGGCCATATGCAAACCTCTCCAAGGAGGGTGTCAAGGAAGCCTTGGAATTCACCGAGGCGGCCATCGAGGGTTCCTTCGCCAGCCTGGTCGAGATATACGGGCGTCACGGGCCAATGGAGCAGCAATACGACGCCATAACCCAGGTCATCGCTGGTGCTGGCGGCGCTTTCGTGGACCCGGCACTCCTGTACATCCAGCAGGGTGTCGCACCTCTCGTCATGCAGGCGAAGACGCCTCGGGAGTGCCTCGCAGGGCCCATGCTCTGCATCAACTCGGACCTCATCGACGTTCTCAACTACGTGCGGGAGCTCGGCACGGCGTCGACTGTCGACCGGGACCTGGCCATCCAGCGCCAGGCGCCGGATGTCGTCGTGTCTGAGGAGTGGGTGGCGCTCCGGCCCGAGGTCGTGGGGTTGGCCGTGTCGTACGCGTGGCACGACGTCGACGAGATCAGGAAGGCCAGGGACGACCTCGCTCGGGCTGCGGCTTGCTTGGTGCGGGCCGCAGTGGAGCTGTACGAGGGGCCGGGGGCGGCTGTGCCGCTACTTGGGACCCTTATGGAGAAGGCACGGCGGGCACATCGCGGTGGCAGTCGCTGAGCAGGCAAGGCTTCGAAGGGCAGAGGCGCAGACTGAGAAGGAGGATTGGTATTCCAGGGGGCATGCCTGCTTGGTAATAATTAATTACCATCATCACCACCACCACCACCACCACCACCACCATCATCATCATCATCATCATCATCATCATCATCATCATCATCAAGAAGGCGGTTTCGGACACAAATCGACATACCAGAATAGTATGATAGGATACCATGGGACTCCAGCAGAATATAATCGATGAATGCTCCATTTCTACCTCCTTCTCTGCGTAATGACCACTCTGGCGCCGAGCACGCGAACTCTGTCACGTTTTAGTATTGCCCAAACATCTTTCCGAGAAAGTGTGTGTGAGTATATTAGCCTGTACAATAAGGCTCCAGAGGAGAATCCTGGTGGTAGTGGTCACGACATCCGGATGTCGAGCCGCTGGCACAATGCCGGCGTTCATGTCCAGAGCCGTAGGAAAACATACTGAGGGCAGAGGGAATGGTACAGTCCGATCCGGCTGCCGTATGGGTACATGTAGGCGGCCTTGACGAGGTAAGCACTGCGGCGTCAAGGGTATGTATAGCTTGGCCTCTGGCGCCCAAATCGAGGTGCCGAATTTGCCACAAAGAGTCCCACTGCATATGACCATACCGTTCGCATTCGGTTTCCATCATGGTTCTCTGCTTATCTGCCACCTCCCACGCAACGCATCGCGTCACCAATGGACATCCTGCACTGCACATGATCTTGGGGGGGGGGGGTTCAGACACCAGCGACAAACTACCCAGGTAGGGTTAGGGTTAGGGTGGGTGTGGTGATGGGAATGTCAGGGGGCACCCGGGTAGTCATTCGGGTGGCTGGTCGCACCTATTTGATTAAGTACCTTACTAAATAAATGCTTGGTAGAAATAGAAAGAGAAAAAAAACACAATGGCGCAAGACGAAGCCGGACCACCTGGGCAATTAATGATGACGCTTGAAGACTTTTGAAACTGTTGGAAGTCGGCGCAGGCTTGGGCTTAGACCTAAAGCGAAGGTTGAAGGATCCAAGTCTGACGCGCGCTTACGGAGTACTGTGGTACAAAACGCTCGTTCTCCTCGTTCTCGAAGTGAAGTGAAGTGAAGTGAAGTCAAGCGATGTGAAGTGACACAACAAGTGTACGGAAATAGCTGGAGAAAGTGCTCCCCCGGCCCGGCCCCCAAATCTATCGAACCTTCTTTTACCGCGCCTTGCCTCAACGGTCTTCAAGTCGTCCAGTCGTCCAGTCGTCCAGTCACCTTTATTGTCTCGTCGTCTTGTTTGGGTCACCAGGCCCACTCTACTTGGGTACCTACTTACTGAACGGAGGCTGGAGCATTAGGTACGTACCAGGTCGTATCGTACTGGTCGTACTTAACATTGAACCCAGCACTGCGGCAGTGCGGGTCTCTGGTACGGATGAGCAGATGGGCAGATTGATGGGGTCAACCAACGGGTTTGACGGGTCGGTCAACTTGATCCTCCCGATCAGCTGCTTCCCACTCTCTCTCCTCTCTTTCTCCGTCAACCAAAACAGCCTGACAACCAAAAAAAAAAAACAGCGTTCAACCTTGCTCTATAGCATTTGTCGCTTCAATCCCTCCAATCCCTCCTCCTCCTCCTCCTCCCCCCACGACCCTGCTACTCTAATCGTCCTTCCCTTTTTTTTTTTGTTTGCTTCTTCGATACCCGTGAGTCTCTTCGAATCTGTTCGTCATCGTCATTGCGCATCTCCACCTTGTCCATGAATCCTTCCCGACCGTTTTGCCCTTTTCCACAATGCTGGGAATCGGCACGTCGCGCCGACTTCATGACGCTGCGACTGTCATAGACAGGCCACCCCGCGTCGCCTCTCCATATCTCTCTCGATTTCGTCTGTGTCTTTTAGCGAGCATTTTCCTCTCTTCTTTCGCCGCGGCAAGCTATAGCGGCGCTGCTTTTATATACCCAACCGGCGGCGAGTCTTTCTACAGTCTTGACTACGTCAACGTCACATACCAATCCACTTTCGCCTCACCCTCGCTGTATACCTTCTGTAGCATCAACGGCGTCACTCGGCAGAGTACGTGCAAGCCGTCCTCTACTCCTCAGTAGCCCCTACTAACCACTTTCATCTGTGCTCAGTGCAAGCCCAAGACGCCGAACCCGACACCGGATCAGTCCTCGTCCACCTAAATGTCACCACCAACGTTCCCTGCTGGTTCGAACTGAGTCCCGGCCAGGACGCTGGCGAGTCGGCAACCAGCGAGAAGTGGACCGTCCTAGCGAGATCTCGAGAACAGACCACGTGGAGTGCCACCGCAACAGCCACACCGACGCCGGCATCGAATTCCGCCACAATGGCTTCATTCACATCTGCTAGGGTGGCAGATCAGACGTTACAAAAAGACGGCAACCCCGGCATCAACCCAGGCGTAAAGATCGGAATTGCCATAGCCGTGGCTCTTGGGATAATTGCAATGTCCACACTCGGGTTTTGGTTGTGGTGGCGTCGGCGGCAAAGGCGAGAGGTCGCCAAGGACATGGTCAACTTCGTGGATGGGGACATTGTCAACCTGATGGACGGAGGTCGATTCGAGAAGCGGATGAAACCACCGAACGCTTATTACGACCCATATCTTGGTGCCTCGAGCCAATCTACCATTTCTCCCTCCACGTACGCCTCGACCTCGGTAAACCATTCAGCCCCGCCCGGTGAGCAGCATCAATATTACGCCCCTGCGCCTGTCCAACACCAGCCTGTTCCGCCAATACAACCAGTCGCAGCTCCTCCGCCACCTGCAGTTACGAATGACAATGGCGCTTGGTCCGGTTTTGGAAGGCACCCATGGTCCCCGCCCGACTACGAGGCTCATTCACCATCGTCTGATTGGAGTGTCCAGCCCGAGAGCGAGTTCTATCACGCAGTACCGCGCCAGTCTCATTCTTCGCCGGGTCGAGACATTCAAGCGACCCATCCAGTCGAGGCGTTGCCTGCAATTCTGCCGGATATGAAGCCTCAAGCCGAACTGCCTGCCAGAGAAGGATATCATGGGCATGGGTATGAACAGGAGCTGCCTGCGCCGCATCAAGCGCCACCATCAAGGAACGCACCGCCCAATGGGCTCGAAATCGAGGAGCAGAAATTCTTATTGGCAGACATCATCTCCCTGAAGCAGCAAAGGTCGCGGCCAGGTGGCGCAGGGCCAGCAGGATGAAAGGCCCAACCCGTGAACAGAGTTTAATGCTTTTAAGACCAAACAGGTCACCGGCCTGGCGAGTCCCGGAACTGGTCACGCTATGGAAGACCATCAGTTCTCAGGTCTCTACGAGATGGGCAGGCCGTGCCGGGTCGTCCGTTTAGGACTGCCACGATTCCGAGACTCCGCAAGCGAGACAGCAGATTCACGATTGCCTGGCGTGGGACATCCCGCTGGAAGCGACTCGAGTGCACCTGCACCTTCCGCACAGAATTGTGGTTTGTCGAGGCGGAGGACGAGCCGCGTCATGGCCCATGACAGTTCAACGGCTGCGCTCGCCTGGGACCTGCCTAACTAAGATTGGCAATGAGACGAGATATGAGATAATGCGGACCAAAACCTCCATAAGAGGACGGCATCTTCGGAAGATCGGAAGATGAGGTTACGATATATCAACAGGATTGACATATAATACCCGAAGAGACAGTGTAAGCACAAACAATAAATCTAATTACATACCATTGTTCCATTACAACACTAGTACGATTCCACACCAAGAAAGCCTTTCGTAAGAGGGAGGCAACGAAAGTAGCCTCAACGCCATGCGACAAATAACGCAACATACCGCGAATCCAATGATGGGTGGATAGCTTGCATCCCGCTCACTATACATCACCCGATATCTTCCCCTGTCGCCTCTTCACAATCCTCGACATCCATAAGCTCAAATGCCACCACTTCTTCGGCGTTGGAGCTAGATCCTCCAACGGCCTCTCCAGATCTGGAAATCGTTTGCTCATATTCTCTTGGATCTTCGGGACCAGCGCCTCGTAATGGTCCACACTCGTCCCGTACAATTTGCTATGCCTCCTATCCAGACACAGCACCAGGCTGGCGAATCCCTCTATGTCCTCGAAGTCGGTGTCGTTGATCCGGTCAAGCCACTTAAGATCCATGAGCGACGTGGGCACGGTTCGTTTTAGAATGGAAATGGTCCGAAAGAGAACGTAGGGGGACTCAAGCTCAGGAGTCTGGTTTGCATGTGGGGAAGATGTCGCGCTGTTGCTGCTGCTGGCAGGGTTGGAGGGGGTTGATTTCTGAGGGCGCAGGTATATCACATCTTCCAGGATGTCGTCTTCTATCGCTTGCTTGAGGAGGACTGCTGCTCGTAGCCGCTTGGCCTCCCGGGCCGGATCTGATGACGAGCTGACGACGTCTGGCTGAGAGATGAACTCGAAGAGGCCCCAGTACTTGAACGAGCTCGTGACCCTGTCGAACCACACCGCCCCGGGCTTGGCGTACGTGAGCACGGGGAGCTCTGGAATCGGGGCCATCGGAGACTGGACGAGAGGCAACTGCGACGCGAGCCTGGCCTCGAGCTCGCGGTTCCGGCTTGCGGCGGCAACCTGCTGCTCTCGTGCGACGACCAGGTCCTTCTCCAACTGCGCCTTGTCCTCCGCCAACACGGCCAGCTGCGCCGTCATCGCCTGGTACTCCTTGCTATACCTCTCGTAGTGCACGGCAAGCTGGTCGGACAGTGCGAATAGCTCGTCCTCGACGAACGACGGGCTGGTCATCTCTGACTCGGCGAGGCTCGGGTGTCGCTGTCTCCAGTGGACCCGGATGCTGGGGCTCGGTGTCTCGGCGCACAAGCGGGCTGCTGCGTGTTCTTCCCTAGTCCGAGGCGAAATGGGCGTATATAGGGACGGTGAGTTGTCGCTGCTGCTCCTTACCAGCGGCGAGGAAATCACCCCGTGGTCGACTGATTCGCTGTACGATTCACTGCCGCGGTATGTCGACGGTACGGGGGAGGACAGTGAGCAGGGCCCGGAGCAGTCGACGATGACGGGCATGTGCTTTTGCCGCGCCCCTCGAGGTTCCTCCTTCTGCTTCTCCTCCAGCTCCGCGACGCGGCCCTCCAGCGCCTGCTTCTCCCCCTCCAGCGCCGACACCTTCTCCCGCATGCGGCTCACCTCCTCGTCGCGCTGCGACGTCTCCACGCAGAACTGCTCCACCAGCTGCGCGTGCTCGTCCTCCTTGGCCCGCAGCTGGCCGCGCAGGCCGTCGGCGGCGGCCTCGCTGGCGGCCCCGGCCGCCGCCAGGCTCGCCACCTCGGCGCCCAGCTTCATGTTCCTCGCCCTGAGCGCCTGGATCTGCCGCTGCAGCTCCTGGAACTGGCCCAGCAGCGCCGGCGACGCCGGCTGCGAGTCGAAGGACCCGCCGCTGGACGGCGCTGGCGAGGGGTACGCGTGGTGGAGGAGCTGCTGCGTGCTGGCCCGCATGGCCTCCAGCTTGGCCTGGTAGTTGCTCAGGTTCGGGCTCGGGTTCGGGGTCAGGGTGCTGCTGCTGCTGCGGCGCGTGCTCCGCCGGTACGGCTGCGGCTGCTGCTCGTCCTTGCTGCCGCTGTTTGTCAGGCTGCTCCTGGGCCCGCCGCCCACCGCCCGGTTGGTGCTGTCGTCGCGGGATATGTTGATGATGGTGTCGGCGCCGGATGTGGACGACACGACCGACTTGGCGGTTGCGTCGGAGTTGGCGCTCGTCCGGTGGTGGAGCTCGCGGGATCTGTGGGGGTGGAGGGGGCGGTCTGGGTCTTGCGTCCGGTGCGGCTTGGTGTGGTCGCTGCTGCCTCTTACGCTGATGTTATTGCTGATGGGCGTGAGGGGCGTGATGATGGGGTTGTGCATGCTTCCCTGGAGGCCTCGCCCGGGCGCCGGCATGGCGTGGCGCGGTTGGGCGGTCTTGTGGTGCCGGGTTGGTGGACCGGGTAGGGGCTTGTCCATGAGTGCCCCGGCAAGGATTTCTGGCATGTCGTCTCACGCTGGTGATGTGTGTGAGGCCGGACAGTCTTGGTGGCTAGGTTGGTGGTGCAGCTGGTGCTGCGACGCAAGGGGTGGGATGCGAAGTCAGCAGGGTCCGGTCCGAAAGGGGGGTGGGGGTTGGAGTATTCAGTTCATAGCAGCTGGATTTCAGGGTGGTCCATGGTGTTTGTTGTTGATTGGGGGTATCATTGTGATATCACACCACATACACAGAGCAAAGTGATTGCGGACTCGGCCTTTGTATTTTTCTGGTACGATATTGTGTTGTTTATTCTGGCAAGAAAAACACAGGTTGCAATTCGTCAAAACAGGACCGATGACCGCAATGGCATTCCAGTTGATACTTGCGAGCATCATGTCGGCCCGGCGTAAGGCTGTTTCAATATTGATCCAATTTGGGGTTGGTATGCAGATTGACGATGAGCCGCTTTGTGTGGTGATCTGGAAAGATAAGGCCTCCCGGATTTCTTGACACTCGAGATCCACCACAGGGTGATATGATGGACATATCGATCTCCAGGCATGATGTGATTGTGTAAATGTTAATGTTGACAGGATATGGGTGTCAGTTCGTTGTCGTTCCGGGGGTAAACACCTGTGTGCTTCGAGTCTCGACGGGGTCACAATGTCTACTCTCAGATCTGCCCAGGTGTCCTGGTATCCTCTATTCCGCATTCTTTCTTATCAACTCAACACCTGGCAAACATCTGAGCAGTGCGAAGATTTTCCGGAGCGTCACACGCAGGTTCCGAACTCTCAACGTCGTGGCCCAATGTCTAAGCTTACCTAACCTCCCTCCTCGAGATTAGCATGTCCCAGTCGCTCATCAAACCTCCATGACTGGAGTCGCCTCTTAGCGCATGTCTGTGATATGGAACTTGCATTCTCCGGGAGGTACCTTCCGGATATCCTGTTTTGTTTACTTCCTTGGCTGCTTACAGTACACCATTGATTTATGTGCGCGGGTTCTGTTATCAATTACGGTAGGGGACGGTGTATGCCACAGTTCCTTGAGACTTGTGCCGTGAATGGTAGCTTCGTTCTGAGGCTCACACAAACACACACAAGCACACGGAGCCGTCAAAGTGGTTTTCCCAGTTGATAAGAATGGTCTATTCTATTCCTCCCAAGAACACCGCAGTCTGAAATACCAATACCAAGATCTCCTCGACAACGCATGCAAGGCGCGGCTCCGCTTGCCTCTCCAGAGTCTATCAAGCTCCTTTTCGTTTGCTGTGGAAGCGGCTTGGTCAATGCCTATCCTTACATTCTAGGTTCGAGCTCAACTGTGTCTTGGAAAGTGTCAGTATGCAGATTCCGAGTTAATATACGGCCAGTGGTCGGCGTTGTTCTACTTACTGTCTCCCGGCCAAAAGAGGCTTCAGATTGACGACAAACATGAAGAGGCTCAGCAGTCCTCGTATGGCTCTCTATTGGGCCGAGGACTAGGCTGGAGTCTAAGAACTCGAGGTAGGTGTGGCACTGATAGACACTACTGGCAACGACGTTGCCGTCGAGTTGTCCGAATGTGCCGGCACCACAGTTTCCGTCACCGTGGAACTCGCGGTCGTCGGTGTTGTCGAGTTCGCCCACATCGTAGTGGTGACCTCGGTCTTGATGGAGGTGGTGAATATTACGGTGAATCCTGAGAGGGTCGTGAATATGGGACAGGGCTTGCTGAGGCCAGGACCACACGTCAAGGAACCTTTCACCGTGTTAGCCTTTCGGAACCATGTCGTAGTGGGTCGAGACGACATCAGCATACTCGTTTCGGCCACGGAGCCAACACTGAGGCAAAAGGCCAGGAGAGCCGTGAGCCAGAGCTTGAAGGAGTACATCGTCATTGTGTGGAGAAGTCTTTGGCAAGAGTAAAGGGCTTGGCAGTCTCCTTGATGGTAGTTGAGGCGTTGAACGGGAACTCCAACTTGGGTTGGGTGGATCAACGAGACTGGTCGGCGAGATCGTGGAATTGTTGGTGGAGGTATCGAGAAGAAAGGCCCAGGGCTTCCAGGGCTCGCCGTTGGAATATATAAGGGCTGTCAGCTTCGACAGTCACTGGCTAAACTGAATCACATGGAATTGTTTACCCAGGAAGTAACTACTATAACCGGAATTTGAAGTCAACGTTGGAAGGGAGTCACTGCAGGTGACTATTTCAAAACGGCCTCCAGATCGAGTCTACAGCCAGGTCTGAGTATTGTTGAAGTGCGTCAATATGCGGCAAGTATACTTCACTTACTTTCCTCTGCGTAGTACATTGGTTTCGTGTGTCAGAAGGCAAGTAACCTGACCCGTCATCGTATGTGGATCGGAATCATTTCATATCGGACCACCTGGGGACGTACTTGGTATGTGTAGTAGGTGATCGCCGGGCCATGGCTATCTTCTTGATGACAACGGAGATGGGTGACTACTACAGTATAAGTTAGTGGAACGTGGTTGCTCAAGTGCATAGAGGAGGTGTGATATTTATGAACTCTACTTTAGGTTGGTGTGTGTCGGCTGTATGTACAAATTCGGGTAGATATATCCAGAGAAAAGACAAACATGTAACCTCCTCACAAATATTCCCCTGCCATCCAAGCCTGTCACCCTACAAACACTGAGAGTAATAGTCGTTCAAGTAAGTGCACGTATTGCCAGAAGCGCAAACACCGCATCCGGCCCAGCCAATCCCAGCGCACTGTCCATATTTGACCGCAGAACAAGTCGAGCTTGCTGTGGCGGAGGACGCGGTGGTGGTGCTGCTTGCCGACTTCGAAATAGTGGATACGGTGGAAGTAGAGAGTGTGGTGCTCCGGCTAGAGGTCGCCGTGCTCGAAGCTAACGCCGATGAAGAAGAGCTACTGCTGGATGAACCTAAACAGACCAATCAGTCTCGTTGCGATTCGGCCTTGCCAGACAAGCAGACATAAGGACATGAGAAGATAAGTTCACTCACCACCCCCAGGCCCAGACACACTAGTCGTCAAGCTCCCACTCTCAACATACACCCCAGAAAAGTACAAGTCCTCATCAGTATCCGCATACCCATCCCGCGGCAACTCCAACACACCAAGGTGCCAGTCCGCCCCGTTCGAGCTCGTGCTAGCCGCCACAGCCGCGACAGTCAGCACGAGGTCGTCCGCCCCCGTCGAGTGCCAGAACGCCACCGTCGCGGCGTCGAAGTCGATCTCGTACGCGACGTTGTGCCACACCCCGGCGGTGAAGTTGGTCTCCCACTTGCTGACCCCGCCCACCATCCACTGCAGGTTGGCGTCGCTGGTGGCCGACTCGCCCGAGATCCAGCCGGCCTTCAGCTCGGTGAAGTGGGACTCGAAGAAGGCGATCTGGTGCTCGCGGTAGATGGAGGGGAAGTTGGTGGCGTTGGCCAGCAGCGAGAAGTGGTACCAGACCTTTCCCGAGTTGATGGCGGCCGTGGTCTGGGGGATGAGCTCGGTGCGCCGCATGGTCTGGCCCTCCCAGTAGGCGGTGGAGTCGAGGGTGATCTTGACGCCCTGGTTGGAGGACGTGTCGGCTGGGTTCTTGTAGGAGGGGGAGAAGTTCACGTATTCGGTTACGTCGCCTGAGCCGTGGATGTAGTACTGGTACGGCCCGACTTCGTTAGACCATGACCAGTTGTCTAGGTCTGTGGAGGAGGTCAGGTCGTTGAATCGTCCGTCCCAGAGGACGGTGCCCGCACTGGCGGTGGTGAGGCTGGTGGCCAATGCAGCGAGGCTGATGGCTTTCATCGTGAAGATCGGCACGAGGGACGGGAGAGCTGTTGGGTGTGAGGATAAGTGCTCGATGCAGTGGAGGCGAGGAACAATCTACCAGCATTCCCGATCCCTGGGCGATGAGACCACTTATACCACGCATACCGAATAACCTCCCATTAAGGTTGCCGGAGTATCAATTAGCTTCCGTATGGAAAAGAAACCTAAAATGCTTGACATGTTCGGTTCCACCAGTTGATGTGATCACACCTGTCCTCTTTGGGAGCAAGTACCATGGCTCCCAACCTGGCACAATTTGAGCACGAATGAGAAGTCATGCGAAATAAACAAGGGACTTCGCGTGCCCGGGCCGTGAGAAGAAGGTTCAGATGAACTGAAAGAACGTTACAGTCTGTCGTGGGCGTCGTGCCACAGAAATTCGGAGGGAGTGCCGAGATTTCCTGTTCAGGTAAGTTTTATTCGTTTCGGGGGCAGGGGGTCAGCTGTCGGTGCATGTACATATACGACAGGGAGAGGCCAAGAGTCTAGATACAGATTTGAGTTTACAACATTTTGTTTGAAGGGTTTTATCGGATAGGAGAGAAAATGCGGCCATCTTTCTCTGCATGCAGTAGTGGAATGGAACCAGAAGTAACAGCTGCAACGAGATCTGGGCCGCGGAGCCGGATTCTTCTTGACAGCCCGCCCTATCCTTACTGTGCGCAACAGCCGATGACAAACACGATGACCTTCCACAAACCCACGTACTTCTGGCCAGTTCCTGAGAAGGAAATCCTCAATTCCCCTGAAACGACTGCGTCCCATCTCCAAGGCTCGGGCTCCAGGTGGGCTACAGCATACCCGTTGACTTCCGGATCAGTAAGGAACCATTTTACCGGGCCGTCCTGACCTCGTATGCGGAACTTCTGATGGGTATGCCATTCGAACTCCTCTTGTACATTGGTGTTGGTGTTGGTGCTGCGGGCATCGGGAACGATAATGTTGAAGTGCCACGCCATCGCGTCAGTCACCACCCTCTTTGCCGAAACATTCAAATTGCCTGGTGAGTTTGGCATGATTCCAAATTCGATTTTGATTTTGATTTCATCTTCACTAGCCTGAGCTGTCAGGAACGGTTGAGCATATGTACCATACCACTCATCCCCCAGACAGAGCTTCATTGTGTCGATTCTATTATTCCATCGAGAACCCTCGCGGTAGCCCACAATAAGTGCAGGTTTTCCCACTTTTTCAGCAATCTGGAACCCGCCCCTGTCGTGTTTGAGAAGCCTTTGTGATCGGAGATAGAGTTCGTTCGGCGGCTGTGGACTTGTCAACAACGACATGATCTTTGACTCTATCCCGACGCAGTTGCACGGGGGGGTGTCCAGTCCAGTAGTACGTACCCAGACAGGGCCTGGGAAGAGTTGGCCCAAACTCTCGCCCTCGTCACTTCAAACCTGGCCCTTTCCTCTCGGTGTTTCTCTTTCGTGGATAGGTTGCTCCAAGTAGACACCGACGAAGAGGCAGAAGAGTCCTTTAGAGCAGTCCTCATCTTCAATGCGGCAAGGGGTGCTAGTCGTTTGTTGCGTTCCGCGTGCGAAGGTCTTCGTTCTGGCGTTGAGGGGTTGGTATTGCCAGACGAAGTATTATACGATGGAGTGGAAGAGTGTGGGGTTACAACCTCCTCGACCACATCATCGAGGACTGTTGGTCGCGTATTGGTAAGTGGTGGTCGAAGTTCCGGTCCTGACGTAGAAATTGCCAATCCGGTCGATGCGGTACTTGACGAAGCCAATGGTGACGATGACCTTCGTGTTGGCTTGGACAGGTGCTTAGTCGTTCTCAGAGAATGGGTGACGCCGTCATTAGAAGCGCGCAAACTCTTTTCAAACGAGGCGCCATAACTGCTGCTTGCCAGGGGTTCATCGGTTTTTTCGAGCTCCGTTTCGGCTGCTGCAGATGAACATGACATGCTGGTTTGTGGTATGACAATATCTGAACCCTGCCGAAATCTGGCATTGGGACGAGACGAAGAAAGTGGAGGATATTGATAGTCGTTGAAATACCTAGGCAATGTTCGAGGTGTTGGATGCCGTGAGCATGGCCGAGATCTGGATGGGATAAAGAGACTGACGATGTTGGGCGCGCGAATTTAGGTGAAGGTGAAGCTGGAGGCGGAGGTAAAAGGTCTGGATTGACCGTTCAAACTCCCAGGGTTGGGACAAAGGGATGCCTTGGCGCCTTCCATGCCGGATGTGTAGGAGCCGAGTCGATGATGGTTTGTCACATCCTCTTCTGGGTGAGCATTGTGCGGAAGGAGTGATCTGTTGCCCTCTCCGTCGGCATTCAGGCGAGCAAGTTCGAAATCATGATCTAAAGCACGACAATAACTTGCGTGAGGTTTTGGCCCTCTTCTTGACCAACTCCTTCTCTCCCCCATCCAGCTTCCTGAGAGCAAGGGCCAGTCTGCCCAATCCAAGTTTGAACACGGCCACCTCCGAGCCATAATTCAAGCGATAATGACCAGGGATCTTAGACGAGAAGGCCGCCCCAGGTTCCAGGAACACTCCATGGTCCATCAGATACTCTGACAGGGCAACCTCTCGCTCCTTGTCGTTATTGCCTTCCACGTCACATAGCCAGCTAGACAAGTCGATGAAGACGAAGAAGGCGGCGTCAGGAGCGACATAATTGATGAGGTTCACTGACAAGAACTTCTGGAGCAGCTGTGTCCGTTTGTACAAAGCCTTGTGGAACAAGGGCAGATACCTGTTGTTGATGAACTTGAGGTCCGATAGAAGCCTTGTGGAGATGAGTCCGTCGAAGGCTGAGACCCAGGTGAACATGCTAGATAGGCGTGTACATCAGTCGGTGGCGATACCAGAAGAATACGGGAGGGAGTGAAAGAAAGGAGGTCACCCAAGCCTTTAGGGTCAAGGGCGAAATGCCGTACCTGAGTGTTCGCATCGTCTGATATAGACGCTGGTTGTACGTAGCAAGAAAGCCCACCCGGCAGCCCCCCAAGCCAAAGTCCTTGCTCATCCCCCACAGCACATGGACATTCCCCAGATCATCCCTCAAGTCCAGACTCAAGACACTAGTAAAGTTAGGCCCGGCACTCAGGGCATAGACCTCATCGACCACGAAGTGCAGCTTCTCCCGCTGGCAGAACCCGACCATGTACCGCAGCATCTCGGCGGTATAGCACCTCCCCAGCGGGTTCTCCGGGTTCGCAATCAGCACCGCGGCCACGCGCCTGCCCAGCCTCCGCTGCTCGGCCGCGGCGAACTCCAGGCGGCTGACGAGCTCGGGCTGCGGCCGGCCCGGGCGGACGTGCTGGCGGAACCGCGCCTCGGCGATGTCGTCGCAGGGCACGCCGACGAGGTGCAGCCCGTTGCGGGCCGTCACGTCGTGCGCGAACATGCCGTAGCTCGGGGTCGGGACCAGCACGACGTCGCCCTCGTCGGCGATGTTGAAGAAGAGCGTGTCCAGGAGGGCGGTGACGCCGTTGGCGGCGAGGATGTTGGAGGACGTGAGGAGGACCCGAGGGTGGAAGAACCGGTTCATGAACTCGGCTGCTGCTACGGGCAGCTCGGGGGAGCACTGGGTGTCATTGTATTTGAAATCTAGATGGCGGAGGGAAGAGCAACGTCTTAGTAACCCGGCTTGTTTGTAGACCTCATACATATGCTGGTCTTCTCGCCGGGGCGGGCGTGAGGGGCTTACACCTCGCCTTGTCATCACTTCTCTTGTACCTGCCTAGCCACTTCTGGACCTCACCGAGCATCATCTCGTTGGTTGCAGAGCCCAAGTCGACGATGCCAGTCGGATTTGACTTCTTATCGTAGGCGTTTTGTGCCAGCCGGCGGCTGAGGTCGATCATCAGATCCGGGCGGACATTGTCCTGTCCCCGTTGTGAAGGTGGAAAGGGAGGCATGGTGAGGTTATTAGTTATCTTGTCGTTCTCATTGAAGAGTGTTTATGCTGCCACTTGTCGTCTTGATCAGGCTGTTTTCTTCTCGCTATATGAACTCAAGATAACCAGGCACCGACAATCGATTTTCAGAAGACCTTCGCGGCCCCCGTTAACAAGCTGAGTGAAGGCGTCGTCCAGGTGAATAACTAAGCCCCGATTGGTCCATCCGATCTCTGCGGATGCCTCGCCTCTATCTCCTATTTCATGGAACATTGCACGCCAACTGGCAGAAGGATTCGTCTTTCGTGTTGAGCAATGAGCGTTGCATCTCTCATCTTTCACCTGACTGGTCATTGGAGGGGCTAACAGATACGATGCAGGCATGCATGCTGATCGTGACATCTCTTGTACTTTCGAACGTAACCCACACATGCACTGATGTCGCCCGGAATCCTCACCGCCGAATGTACTGGCCAAGTCGTCAGCTCGCAGGATTTCGATCATTCTGGCTGGATGAGGGAGGTTGGCTGTGGATTCGTGGCTTGGTGCAGTCGATGTGGACCTTCTGTATTCCAAGGTTATTATTAGCTCCTCGCAGGCGGCACTGACGGCACGCAGCTGCGTGAACAGGCATAATAAAGCAGTACGAAACCCCTGCTCCCAGAACTTCCAAAGGTTGCTATTTTATCTCAACAGCCACTATTTAAACCACTCCTTTTGAAGCCGGAATCCAATCCATATCGATTGAGAGGATACACCGGTTCTTTTCCGCAAGGTAAATCGTCCAGGTTTCACTAACTGCTGACTTTAGGGGGCCTGATCTCACGATGTGGCACGCAGGCCTGGCTCAGAATTATGCCGTTCATTCTGCCAGTAAATCTGCCTGAGACACAGGCATACAGAGTGACAACGGCCCCGTATGTATTTGGCCTGAGCGTTTGTACCTTTCTACTTATTTGACCAACAGGAGATGCAACTCACAAGTGCCGTCAGTAGCACATGGGAGGAGGCAGAAAGGACAATAAGTTGATTGGCTACCTAGATATCTGTTGGTCTCACAGCTACATACATTCATTGCACAACCACAGCGCGTAGGGAGGCACAGCAGTGATATAAACATGCCCTTACTCCCGCCTTCGCAACTTTCGCAACTTTCCTGGCGTCAGCATGTTTCCTACTACCATACATGTTGCAGCTGGCGCCATTGTCTCGATATCCAAAGCTCTTCGTTTTACAGCTTGAGAAAAATCAACAAACATGCCCCCATCCGCCTTGACAGAAGGCGCATCAGGGGAGTTTCTGAATCAAATAAAGAGCATTCAGCCAGACGGTGAGGCACATACATCAGCCAAACACGGTTCTACTTGTTTGAATGACAGACTGACAGACGACAGTCTTTGGTGTGCTATCCCATCGGGACTGGCCCTCCTGCGAGGCCCGCTCGAGTTTCCAAGAGTGTCTCGATAGTCATGACTGCTGTAGATCTGAGACCACAGAGCTACCCACGCGTCTCCTGGACTTACACGGTCCAGATATTGACAACCACATGAAGCTTATCCAGACGGAGGAGGCTTTCCCGGAGACAACTCCCACTGAGCCCATACGATACGCCGCTTTGTCCTATTGTTGGGGCATTGGCAGAGCTGTCAAGACGACGCCATCCAATCTCGAAGAGCACCTACGTGCCATCGAGGTCTCCAGTCTGCCACTCACCCTTCAGCAGACTATACTGGCGACACGAAACCTCGGGATCCGGTACCTCTGGATTGATGCGCTATGTATACTCCAGCGAGAAGGGAGCGAGCGGGACGCAGAGGCCCAGGCTGATTGGCAGCACGAGTCAGTCCGCATGCATCACGTTTACGGGAACGCTGTCGTGACTATTGTCGCTGCAGCTGCTTGTCATTCCGATCAAGGATTGATGTGCGGCGGTCTGTCGATTATCGATCTCGAGTGGTGTGGAGTTCATGGAATCCCGATAGAAGAAGACCCAATATCTGCCCGCGCCTGGGCGCTCCAGGAATGGGTCCTTTCCATGAGGCTCTTAGTGTTCACTACGCGCGGGATCTGTTATGTCTGCAGCAAGAACAGAATGAACGTGGGACAGAGCACCCATTACAATGTGAAACTAACAGAGCCCGTTCACCCAAAACCGAAGTACGTCTGGAAGGCCCTGGTCCAGAATCTTTGTTCGAGGAACTTGGCAGTACCAGGGGACAAGTTTGCCGCTATATCTGGGCTAGCCAAGAGGTATGCTGCTATTTATCACTTCTCTGCGATGGACTATCTTGCTGGCTTGTGGCGCCCAACTTTGCTGCTGGACTTGCTCTGGGCGCACTACAGTGACGATTCTTTGTGGAGGCCGGGTCCGAACACCGGCCCGATCGGGCGGGAGTTCGAATGGAAACCGGACTACAGTGGCCGACGGCCAGGCAGGGCGCCGACATGGTCATGGGCTTCGATGGATGGAAGCATCGGCTATTTCGACTACCCAGACGAGAATAGCGTTTACCTCGCGGTGGTTATATACTGTCGAGTTGAGCCTGCAGTTGACGGTGACTACTTTGGTCCAGTCAAGTCAGGTATTTTGGTTCTCAAATGTAACTATCTGCATGCTGTACCGATCAAAGATAGCACGAACCTGCGCCCCCGGAAGTCCAGATGGGATCTGCATTCGGATGGTCCAAGGGGCTGTCTGATCATCGGGAGCTTCTGGCCGGATAACCCTTCTGAATTTGAGTCCTCTGACGGAACAACGGAAGTGTACTGCCTGGAATTATATTGGGGGGATGAAGGGATCGGATATGGGGACGATTATACTGTGAAAGGAATCGTTGTTAGATGGGATGTTGAGCTAAATGCGTTCCTTCGTGTCGGCTACTTCAGCAGCTTAAGGCATTACTTCCTAGGCCTCCGCCGGTGGACCTTTCACATTATCTAGGAACATTTGAAATTTGATTGAAATTATAAAGCCTGTATATAGCAACATAATCGAGCATATTTTAAATGGGATCTCAAAAGGTCAGAGAAAGTAGGGAAAAAGGTATATTCGCAGCCCGATAATGATGAGTCCACTTCTTACATGCATCCAAGAAACCGTAACTTGCAACCCAGGCATCATTTTGACTGGCCAGGCACCCATTTTCTTGTCCAAGAAAACCACGCTCAGCTCGACCAGAGGGTCATGCGTTATTGGGCGCCTTGCGAGAGCAGTCATCACCTGAGCAGTCTTGGCAGCTGCAACCTTGTGCCCGTGTGACTGATCCTTTCGCCTGGGGGCCGAATGAGCGTCTCGAATTGAAGACGTTGAGCTGTTTTGGGAATAGGTTCCTCGGGTGAAGATCACGGCATGTGTCTAGGACAAGCGATTTGTGCCCGGGTGCAATAAACCGGCGCAGGACGGTATGCTGTACCGTAGGACGGCCTCGATATGCTCGAAAGCATAAATAATGAGGCTGTCCCCCAGTCTGATTCAAGTTGGATTTCCCTTTCATTGAATAAGAAAGTGGAATACATACATACAATCAAGTTCACCGGTTCAAATCACAGATCCAACAACCAAACATCAAATCCGCAACCTCAAACTGTCGAAGACACACCCAGACAGCTTACCACACCAAAACACAACAAGGCTCCAAAACAAAAAAGGAGCCACACCACCCCGTCAACAACCGCCGATGACGAGCTTCGAGACCACCCGCAGCTACTCCAGCTACTCGGCTTCCGGATCCTCCCAGCACGAGGAAGAGCAAGCCCGCCTGAACACCCGGACTGGCCGGCCCCTACGCAACACAACCCCCTACGGGCGCCATTCCAACGACTGGCTGTTCGGCTCTGTCGCGGTCAAGAAGTCTATCAAAAAGGGTGTCAAGAAGGCCCTCCACGGCGCCCAATCAAATCACTGAGCCGCCGTTGAAGAAAACCAAACCTGCCGAAAGGCTGAAGGCGTCAAACCGGACCCGAGTCCGGGAGAGCAATGCCGACGATGGGTGGTGGGTGTGACAACACCACAGAAGAGGAGGGTGAGCCTCCCCATAGTGGTCGCCGTTGGAGCAACAAGGCGTGTTCCGCGCCGGGGGAGGATGTGTGTTGCGCAAGGATTGAATGGGATGACCACCAAGGGCCATTGAACAGAGATATCCTGAATTCAATAAAGTCGTTATCTCATACCCGTGATTATGCAAACCCAGTAACCTGCAAACCCATTTTGATTTGCCCAGAAGTGCGCCCAATGCCGGTGCAAAACAGTATAGCCACCGAGTGTTCCCAGTTTTTGCATGTTTCCCTCCTCCTTCACGATCAGCGCTCTTGACGTTCCCAACTCCGCTTACATGATGAACCGCAGGGTGACGTCTGTCGTATCACAGAATTAGCTAACACGATTTCGACACCCACAACCGGGGGGGAGGGGGGGGTTCAACGGGGCAATGACTCACCAAGAGGATGACTGCAACTCAGCTGCGGCTTCTGCGAATACTTTCTCTCCAGCTTCTCCCGAACCTCGTTGAGCAGGTTTTGGTACGTCAAGTCCTTCGCCGGGTCCCAATACTGCAAAGCTTCAATGAAGGCCCACGACATGGCACCCGTCGACTTCGACGCGATGGTCGCGTCCGCACTGGTCTGGTCGTCCTTGCTGCCGCTCCACATGATGACATCCGCAGGGCTGGTCTTTGTCCGGATCGTCTTCTCGTAGGCCTTGTCGCCGCCGCCCATGGCGCTCTTGGCGAAGCCCATGATGGAGCTCGTAACGCCGCTCATGTCGCCGCGCGCGTACGACATGACGGCGGAGAGCAGCCCCTGGCCGGCCTCCTTGGCGAGATTGGGCTCCTTCAGGACGCCCTTGGTCGAGTATAGGTATGGCAGGTCCATGACCGAGCCCGAGTGGCAGCTGTCGAAGATGGCCGTGAGCCTGACGCCCGCCTGGAGGGGTTTTACGACGATGGCGTGGATCTCGTCGTCGACGATGTGGCCCCGCGTCTTGAAGTCGACGGGATATATGACCTCGTCGTATCCGTCCTCCTCGTCGCCGTCTAGGTCCTTGGTCTGGCCGCCGTGTCCTGTACGATGATTCCGTTAGCATGTATTATCTTGTACCCAAGCCCGATTATTCGAGACGGTACGTACCGGAATAATGCAAGAATAGCGAATCGTTCGCCTGCGCCCCGCTGACCAGCCAGTTCATGGCGCGCATGATGTTCTGCTTGGTCGGCTGCAACACCGGTTCCGCCTGGTCGTCCGTCAGGATTACCATATCCTCCCTCTTGTAGTTATGTTTGTTCATCAGGAAGTTGGACACGTTTTCGGCGTCGTTGATGCAGCCCTTGAGCGCCGCGCTCGACCCGATATAGTTAATGCCGATGATCAGCGCCTTGCGCTTTCCGGTACAATTACTGTACTGGAAGGTATACCCCTGCGGCGCGCCGTGTCCGAATTGTTGTGCTCCTTGTGGCAATAAAACGGGTCCGCGTGAGGGCTCATAGCCGGACTGCTGGTAGGGGGTGGAGGACGGGTAGTGCGGTTGATGCTGAGAGGCACCGTCGTATCCGTAGCCATGCTGGCCTTGCTGGCCTTGCTGCTGGTTGTGGTAATATTGCTGTTGGTTGGGGTAATGTTGCTGTTGCTGTTGGTATTGTTGATTTGATGGTCCTTGGTGAGAGCCGTAGCCTGGCGGGGGAGCAGGAGGACCCCCCCAAGGTCCTCCTGGAGGAGGAGGGCGGTAATGGTTGTTCCATCCGCCGCCGCCGCCACCAGGAGGACCGTAGCCTTGGCCTGGATATGCCATATCTATAAGCTGTTGCTTTCGTGAAAGTGCGAAGTAGTATTGCTGATCGGGTTGGAATCTTCGGTGGGAGGAGGTGTCAATTGATGGGAGAGCGCAAGAAGAAGAGGTATTGGTTGTCGTCTAGGAATCGAGTTGGGTTGGTTCGCAGGTTTCGAAAGGAATGGCTGACGCCGATGCTGACGATGCGGCGCGGCGGCTAAGCCAGCATCCCACACTAGCTTCATCGAGGGGTACCTAGGTAAATCACAGCGCCCGCCATTCAGGGTCTCCCCTGGCCCACAGGACCGCCTGGCTAGGCTGTTCTCCGCTGTTAATTCGTGGATCATCAGCGCTGCAACGGCGCAGCGGCGCACGAGTTGTTCACAAGGCCCCTCTAACAGGCGCTGTCTCGGGGCCATTTTTAGAAGCGGACCTGACCCCAGGTGCCACCTCTTCAGGGACTTACATGGTTGGCACCCTTAAGAACACCGACCCGGACAGCCGGAATGGTGACCGTCTGATTCGTACCATCCATCTATGGATAACAGCAACCCTCACTTTAACGGCTGGGCTGACGAGACATACTGTACAAACGTCTGCAAATCGCAATTTTGTCCAAATCCCGGTTCGGCTCCTCGGGCTTTACACATTACCGGTAACTCTTAGGAAAGGATTGGTTCTTGTTCCTTGTGTCTCCTCGTCTCATGTGTGTGTTGTGAAGGCTCACTCAATCCTTCTGCCCATCCAAGATGCTTACGCCCTTACGCATTTCTTCCATACTCCAATTCCGTTTCGAGAGGACCATCAAGAGCAAATCCTGCAGCATTGAAGACCCGACATGCTCGAGTCAATCACTGCACAAACCCACACTGTAGTCCAGCTGTGAGGTTGGTATCAGCAAACCCCCCCCCCTCCCGCCCCGTTATGGAATTGTGGCCGACGCCATCAGGTGATGGTTCTCTTACCAGCAGTCCGTGTTGCCTCCTTCTTTCTTGGCATTTTTCTTGGCCTGTTCAATTTGCCGCCGGTGTGGTTGCCCTCCTGCTTTCATCTGCAGCCGATCAACGCCTGGCTGTAGTCCTACTGGTTGCTGTCTTCCCTGGCGTCTGCCCTGAGGTCTCTCCCCTCTCACCTATGGATTCGGAGGATCGCAGGTCATCGGAGGGTTCACGGTGTAGGGGAGAGGACAGGCGGTCTCGGGTATGAGCGTATAGCTTGGCGGAGGGGATCGTGGCTTGTGGACACTGTCGGGAGTGTTAGCTTCACAGAAGAGTGGACTTGGGGGTGCCGAGAAGAGGCATTGGAGCCGCACTCCTCGGGAATTTGAAGCTCGAAGTCTCCAATGGAGATCCGGTCTAGCGTCATGACAGGATAGTCTGCCGGAAGGATATGGTATAGAGATGGGTTGTGTTGCAAGAAGTCGTTGCTCGATAGGAAGGTTGTTTGTGTTTGTTATAGGTCTGGGTATATTATTGATGTTTATTGTCATGTTGTTGCAGGATTTAGGGGGTTTCTTAGGAGGAATGTCATGCTTGTATGAGACTACTGCTTAGGATATAGGTATCATCTACTGTATAAGTCTCTCAAACTTACCTTAGGTAGGTAGGTACTTGGTATACAGGCAGAGACTCAGGGCATGGCAGCCTCGACGGAGGCCAGGATATCCTGATACGGAATACACCTGCCAGATCTTCCCCGGTTCGATGACCCTGTACTTTCCTCGTATTGTTTTCATTCGACAAATTGTCACTGTTTCATCGGTCAAGTGACTCAGGTCGTTGAATCAATAGCACATCTCCGGAAATCCCGAGCGGCAAAGCAAGATGCTGATGAGCCACACTGTGAATCGCTTCAAGTTGCCGCAAGCTGCAATCGACATGTTGTACGGATCCGTGTGGTGCTGCTTTTCCCCCGCGTGTCTGCATGTTTCGAATTGGTTTGCCTTAGTTTCTACCTAAATTAGTGAGCTGCACAGTGAAAGGCGCAGTTCAAACACATGCATTCGGGGGCATATTCTCGTCAGTTGCACCGCCCACATTCACCGTTTAGCAGCTGCACAAACAGCTCATTCATGCACTGTCAGGACCCATCAAAACGTTCTGGTCGAGATTGCACCTCCCGTATCGAGCAAACCCCAGTGACACACAGGCCAGTTGGTGACTTGAGGCCTCCTCACATGCTTCCAAGGGTTAGTAAGTCAGTGTCTATGATGCCAGTCTGTCACAGCTAACACCACACTTGCAACTTTAAAAGCAACCCCTCCGTCGACTTGAAACGTGGTCTTGTTGTGCTTTGAATCTGATATCTTGCATAAAGGTTCCCCAGGAAACGAAACCACCAACAAACAAGTCTATTTTCAGGTCTTGTTTCCTCTCTACATCTAACACCCCACGAAAACTACACCCAACATGTCATTCTTCAAAAAGCTCGCCTCCGAGTTCGAGGGTCTCTCGACCAAGGACAAGGATCGCGACGTTGGTTCAAGCCAGCAGCAGCAGCAGCAGCAGCAGTATGGGCAAGGTCAGTATAAGCCTTCTACCTCCCACACCTTTCCTTGCAACAATAACAATACCCCTTCAAACCTTGTTCGACAAGGTGCATCCTGACACAAGCTGACCAAATGTTCAGGTTACGGCTCGGCCCCTCCCCCCCAGCAGTACGGCGGATATCCCGGCCAAGACCCCTACAACCGACCTCCCCCGTCTCACTCGCCTTATGGCCAACCCTCATACGGCCAGCCTCAGCAGGCTCCCTACGGATCCCATGATCCTTACGCCCAGCACAACCCCTACGGCTCGCAGCAATCACAGCCAGCCTATGGTGGCAGCCCAGCCCCGTACGGCGAGCGAACCCGCGATTACGGCGCTCCACCGGGCCCACCCCCGGCCGAGTCCCGTCCCTACGCATCCGCCGACCGGCCCCCCGTTCCCAACCAGTGGCTCCCGGTCTGGTCCGAGCAATCGCAGCGATGGTACTTCGTCGAGACGACCGGCCGTTCCCTCTGGGAGGCCCCCGTCTTCGTGCCCCCTCAGGCACCCATGCCCGCCTACGGAGAGTACGCGTCGCGGAGTGTCGAGCCGGGATACGGCGCCCCTGCCGGTGCGCCCCTGGGTGGCCCTCCGGGTGGCGGGTACCGCGGCGAGGAGGTCGTCGTCGTGCAGGAGGAGAAGAAGGACAACGACAAGAGGAACATGTTGCTGGGCGCTGCGGGTGGACTGGCCGTCGGTGCCGTCGGCGGTGCGCTGATCGCCGACGCACTTGACGACAGCGACGACGAGCACCGGGGTGCCCCGCCTCCTCCTGCCCCGATGGAGGGTGGCGGCTACGGCGGCGAATATGACGGCGGATATGGCGGCGGCTTCGAGAACCAGCCTCCTGCCGTGCTTCCCCCTACTGATGCCGATGGCGATTCTGTCTCCTCGAGCGACCGCGAGTCTGTCCAGGAGGCACGTGATGAGTACGAGGACAAGCTGGCTGATGCACAGGAGTCGGGCGACCACAGTGATTGGGAGGAGGCAGAGGAGGCACGGGAGGAGTACCAGGAGGAGTATGAGGAGAACTACGACTAAGGTTACCTAGCGGCTGGGTGGGAAATTTTACATGGCTGGGTTGAGTAGGCCGGGCTGCGCTGTCTAAGGGCGTTGAGCTTTCAGCCTCGAAGATACCCACCATGTCTCTGAAATGCGATGCGATGTCAACGTCCAGATGCGGGATGGCAGGACATAAGGGACTGATTTCTCGCTCCTGAAGTAGTCTCCTGAGGCCGGCATAGTGGTTCCATATGAGGTTTCGGCTATTGAAATAAAGAAAGCTCCCTGAAGCAAATTATGCACCTAATACTTGGGCTCTGCGACCCCTCCTCCCGACCCGGCTCCTTCCAAGGTTCCTTGTGAGGATGACTGGATGACTCCGCTGTAACACCCGCTCCGAACTTCTGGGATAATTCTACTCGCCTCAATTGACTTACGTCAACTCTTCTTACATACTGTACGCAAATGTCGATTTGTTTCTCCGTCATCCATGGGTCTCCTGGCTCGAAGCAGTCACTTATAAGTTATGCGGGCCCTCCAGATGCAATTCCCAGCCACAGTGCTGCCGCGCCGTTGCCCCATTGTGCATATGCATGCTATTCCTTTAACGAAACCTCCCTCCAACTTTGTCGGCCTCCGGATGAGACGACGCTCTACAATCCCCAAAAGTACCCGTTTTCGTTCACCGGAATGCATGAAGCAAAATCTAATAGGTGACATCTGTCGGCTTCTGCAGCCTGGCTGATGTCGGTCGCCACCACCCACCACCCACCATGCGGCTCATCAACGTCCACGATCTCTCCATGAAGGAGTTCTACGGGCATAACATCCCGGCCTACACCATCCTGTCGCACACCTGGGGAGACGATGAGGTCCGGCTCTCTGACATGAAGAGCAAGAAGCAGCACAAGGCCTACAAGAGAGGGGGCTTCGCCAAGATTGAGTTCTGCTGCAAGCAGGCGAAGCAGGACGGATGGGACTGGGCCTGGGTCGACACCTGCTGCATCGACAAGACCTCGAGCGCGGAGCTCTCCGAGGCTATCAATTCCATGTTCCAATGGTACTCACGCGCCATGATATGCTATGCCTACCTTATCGACGTGGACCTAGCTGGCGATGGGAGCGAAAAGGGTGAGAAGGGGCCGGATCTATTCCAGATGATCGGACAGTCGCGATGGTTCAAGAGGGGTTGGACGCTGCAGGAGCTGATCGCACCCATAGAAGTCGAGTTCTTCGACAAGACGTGGGAGTTCCTAGGCTCCAAATCGTCCTGGACCTCATTCCTCCAGGAAACAACACGGATTCCCAGAGAGGTACTTCGCAATTCCGCCGCGATACGCGAGATCCCTGTCGGGCTGAGGATGAACTGGGCGTTCGACCGCGAAACCACCCGCGAGGAGGATATGGCGTATTGCCTTCTGGGGATCTTTGACATCAACATGCCTCTGCTCTACGGCGAGGGCCCCAAGGCTTTCATGCGCCTCCAGGAGGAGATTATGAAGCACGAAGACGACCACACGCTCTTCCTGTGGGACCTGCCTTCGCACCCCGAGTCTGAGGTTGACAGCGACTACGACGGACTGCTGGCCAAAAGCCCGCGAAACTTCTCGACGTGCCCCAAGATGAACACCCGAAAGATCGCACCCGAATGTCCGTGGCCTCTTGTCAGTAACCGCGGCGTTCAGATCCGATTCTACCTGAAGACGGTACCCCAAGAGTCGTGGACGCGGTTCGGCCTCGGGGCGCCAGTGGACGAGGACGGGCTCGCCAACCCCCTCGCGCCGCGTAGCGTACAGATCGCGGCTCTATGTTGCCAGCTTGAGAGCACCAGCATGATAAAACTGTTGCCACGCGCGCCATCAGAAGGCGAGAGCGTCGTCGCCCTGGTCCTCTGGCAGCCCAGAGAGATGGGCCCGGGGGTGTTTTACCGGAAGCCGGGGCAGTACGTCAGCGTCAGCGTCAGCGAGGTATCGAAGACATGGAAGCTCACCTCGTGTCTGATATTGAACTCGCCGCGCGCGACAGGCAACACTTGCAACTATCGCGGCCTGTCCATCAGCAAGGGGGACTGCGAGACACGCCTCGTGGAGAGTCGTGAAGTAGGTTACCTACGGGAATACCTGCTGTCGACATCCTACGAGAAGGGTATGCTGCACACTGTCATACGGCTGGACTGCTGCTTCATGCTGCACCAGTTCACCGGCAGGTTACGGGCGGGACGGCTACCTCCCTGGCCATCAGACGAGGCGACAGCAAAGAAGCGGTTCAGACTCGCGGAGGCGGGCATGGAGGGGGCAACGGAGGAGGTGAAAGTCACGAGGCTTGGCCTCGGACCTGTCGTCCGGAAAGTATGGGTCTTTGGCGATGAGTCCTTGGAGCTGGTGTTGACCTTGTTCAACGAGGGCCACGAGGGAACCAGCGGACGGGACAGAGGTGCCACGCTTCCAGCCATCTCTACGAAGCTCATTGTCACCTTTCGTCCAATCAGGCAATGACGCCCTTGGCCTGCTAGGGCTTTATATTCCTCGATATCGGATACCGATACCCTTGCAGCATGCGAATGAATCGAAGACAGTCTTTGCAACCTCTCCTCTAAGATCCGCCGTTACAAAACTTACGGAAACCGCGGCGCGTAATAGCCACCGAGACCCCGTGCATTACTGCTCGGTCATGGAAGTGCCCAATCTAGTTCAGCTAGATGTGTTCGGGTGACACTACGCGCAGGAACGTCTCTCACTACTCCAGTAGCGGCAGCGTTGCAAGTAGGTCAGGGCCGATCCAACTTGGCAGGGATCATGCCGAGACGACTCGATGGCGTCTGAAATCTACAAGCAAGATCGCGAGTGCCGGACATGCCAATAATGCACTACTGTGTAAATCGCAATCACGGCAACAGGATTCATCGACTTTCTGTTACCGATTTATGTGCTGCGGTCCACCGGAAGCAATACGGTGGAACGTTGACGCTGGTAGTCAAAACAAAGATGCGTTCTCCATGCATCGGGCTCTGTTCAAGGCAACCGGGCTGCCTGCAACATTTCTTGAAGAAAATGCAAGGCGACGTGCATCAACGGTCTGTCACCTACTCTTTGCGGAAGTCTTTGCCGGCTGACAAGCGGTTCCAACCCTATGGAAGCTGTGTTGACTGGGCACGTCTGACAGCCCTGGGTGTGACCTTTCAGCTCCCGGACATTTCGGCGGAACTAACCGGGTCGGTCGCTATAATCCGTATTTGATACTTAAGTCCTGCTCCTACCTACTGCCTACGTTGCTACCAAGGTACTGTTTCACTTCTTAGCGTCGGTTCGACGAGCTAGTAGCCCACCCTTTCCAGCCGTTGTCGCCATGAGACATTCTCATATATGTCAAAAACCACGGAAGAGGGCGGCTCGGGGAGCCAGCGGGCGGGACCCAACGAGAGGCGGGCTAAGCAACGTTGGTGCGCAGGAGGGGGACCTTGGTGATTGCGCTTGCTATTCGTCGGCCGACCGGTTTGCAGTGATCCTGCGGTTGGTGAGGACCAGTCACCTCCCTCTGGACGCCGCCAGTCAGCAGCCATTAATCTGTCTGAAGGAGGTGATGCTCCTTTATCACCTCGACAGGGGGAAAGCTTCGACATGCCAAATTCCGGCCCAAAGGTTAACTGGAAGTTTACGTGCACGTGAACAAAGCCCAGATTTGAAAGAGGTCGATAAGGTTCGGGGTGATGACAGCTTGTGGTGCGTGCTTGGACCCCCAGTGGACCTCCGTTTAGCTTAAGAGCTCCACGACACCCCCCGTTTTTTCCCCAGGATGCGCTAAGGCAAGGACTTGGGCATGTTGGGGAACGTGGCTCAGGGGATCACTTCCCCATGGGGGATCGCCCAGATCCAAGGAACGGTAGCAGATTGGCCCGGCCCCAAGGAGAATTTCTAGAGACTGCGCCCATCGCTCGCAAGCTCATCGTTGTTATAGGCTCCTCTTATTAAAATGTCTCACTTGACATACATGCACGCCGTGGTCCCTGAGTGATAGGGTCCAGGCTCAAAGAGGCATGGGATGGATGTAAGACCTTAGGGTGTCTTCCCAAGAGTATTACACCTCTCGTACAACGCCCCGATGCTGCAGCCACTTCTTACTCCTCCTTCTCCCGAGACTCGAAGCCATCTCACGAGGGTGGCTGTCAAACCCACAAACAATCCCTCGACGACGGCATTTCCGAATGGTTGACTGAGGTTCGCCTACCTGTATGGTCTGAATGAGACACAGCGTTCAGGCATCCGGGAGTATCGACTTTCAACCATAGGCGGAATTCCTCGGTTAAACACCCGCAGCGCATGGAAGGACCCCTCATCGCAGCGAACACCGCTGCCCTCGTCAGTGCCTCCCGGAGTGCACAAATCGCCGCTGGTTTCCTGAGGGATGTTCCAGCGGCCCACCGTGAGCTAGAGCCTTTGCTGGTTGAGCTTTTTGACCTTCGAGGCACCCTCGAGCGCTTGCAGGACGTCGTACTGCCTGTCCCGCTGTTTGCTCCCTTGGTCGGGGTCATCCGGGGTTGCACCGATGTCTGCAGTCGCATTGACGGTGCCTTGGCCGGTTGTGGAGATGGCTCGCTTCGGTCTGGACGGTGGGCGGTTACGGAGACTTCAGTCGAAATTCGAGGGCTTGGTAGGGTATTGGGGTTCTGTCGGAGGACTGCACAGTTAACCTTTGAAGCTGTAGACCTGTAAGTTGCCTGCCTGGTAATGGCCGACTCAATCACTCACTAATCGTCTGAAAGCAACTCAAGCCAGCCAACCATGGTCGATATAGACCATCTGCGGCAACGGCTGTGCACGGGAAGCTTGCAAGTCACTCGCCTGGGTGTACTACTCGGCAATTGTTTGGACGAAGTCGAAAACTTAATCCTCGATAGCAGTAATGCCTCTGTTCAACCTGGACCTCGATCAAGTTTGCCGCTGACCAACTCACCAACTACATCACCCGTCCAATCCATGATGGTGTCTTTCAGGAAATTGGGCTTAGGCTCAAAATCAGCCAAGCAGTCCAGACCATCGTCAAGAACGGAATCTGAACTCGAGTCTGTGTCTGAGGCTACTACACGCTCACCACTTGCGACCATACCAGACGAGGAGGTATTCAAAGGGCCTGGTTCTGAGGTAAGGGGTACAAAGCCTTCAGACCTACCGCCGGCCCAGAGACAGTCTTTGGTCAAAGATGTGCGCCCTTCACCAGCTTACAGCCTCTTCCCGACTCCTCCACCAGCCAAAAGCTTGCCACCACTCCCTCCACCGAAGTCTTCTTTGAGGCAGAGGCCTTGGTCACCACCGACAACCCTTGCACCACAACTTCCAGTCAAATCGAGGGCGAGAGCAGTCTCCGAAGGTACTCGTGACTCAAAATCCTCAACATTCAGTGAAGCACCCTCCAACCGATACTCTGCAACGTCGAGCCTGTCACAGACCAAACTACCACCACGGTCAAGCTCATATGCCGACAAGCTATCGCTACTCAGCCTGAAGCATACATTTTCCACAGCCTCTGAGGATATTGGAGTTGATCTCACCCCACTCAGACGCCTCGATCCAATAGACAAGGACAGCACATACGGGGTCTACTCTATCGTCACATCGCCCACGTCTGCTAACCTAGCAAGTCGCCATGGCAAGTCTTGCATAAACATATGGGATATTCAGGCCGACTACACACTCATCTCCACTATCAAGGTGCCCTTCTACGTCCAGGCCCAGCCCCGAAGCAGGGAGAATTTCATCCGCAGCCACGCCATCCTTTCCGAAGCTCTCAACCTCGTCGCCATCGCCTCAGGATTTGGCCACACCCTCGAGATCTGGAACTGGGCGAAGCGTAAGAAGGTCCAGAGTATCAAGGACGCGTACCGGTGGGCATATTCACGACAGGCGCAGGCTGGGCCATACCCACTCGCCGCATACCGCGAGGACACGAACACCATCGACCTCTACCCCGCCTCCCCCTCGACGACATCCAAGAAGCCCTTCGGGAAGCCGCGCTCCATCGACCTCACGAAAGCAGGCCTGCCCCACCTCCCCAGGCTGCCCGAGCTAGCATACTCCGCAACGGGACCGCTCCTGGTAGCAGCCGCCGGCCCGCGGCCCCCGCGCCCGGACTACCCGCCCGCCGAACACGCCGTGCTGCTCATGGCGTGGCAGCTCGGCGACGGCGCGTCCACGCCGGCGCAGCAC
Source organism: Cytospora piceae (assembly GCA_016508685.1). Taxonomy (NCBI): domain Eukaryota; kingdom Fungi; phylum Ascomycota; class Sordariomycetes; order Diaporthales; family Cytosporaceae; genus Cytospora; species Cytospora piceae. The sequence goes on along the minus strand of JADMLE010000010.1, from coordinate 909,203 downwards.
AGGCCGTACAAGTTCCTGATGCCGGACCGGGCGGGCCACCCGGAGCTGGAGGACTCGCTGCCGCTGTGCCTCGCGACGTACGGCAGCTCGGCGGTGTCGATCTGGGCGGCCGCGCGGTTCCGGACGATCGGGGGGCCTGGGGCCTGGCAGGTCGAGCCGGTCGTCGTCACGGAGAGGGTGGTGCTTGTTTGGGACTTTGGCGCGGGGGATGATGAGGTTGTTACTTATCGGATCCCGGACGTGCTGAGCTGTGTTAGTCCGGACTGTCGGTTTGTGGCTTACTGTGATCCTGGCTGCGGTGGTGGTGGCGCCGGTGGGGTGAGGAGGGTCGGTGGGCTGGTGGTTCTGGATGCTATGAGCGGGCGGGAGCTGTGGCGGTTGGGTGGGACGGAGGTGGTTTCCGATGGGGGGTCTAGTCGACGGAGTGGACGGTCGTCGCTGAGGAGCGGGTGGTCGTCTGAGGGGAGCGAGGTTGGTCGTGGGGGAGGGGGTGGTAATGGCGGGCTTGAGGGCTTAGGTGGGGATCTGGGTAGGGTGACGGAGTTGGCCTTCTCGGGGGATGGGAGTCGCTTGTTTGTGGGAAGTGCTGATGGGGGTGTTGGGGTGTATGAGATCAGGGAGGGCCTGGGAATTGGTGTTGGTGTTGGGTGACGGAGAGTGTAATAATAAGGGTGAAGGAAAACGGTTCTTTTCGATACCCGAGACGTGAAAGTCTCTTGGCGAAGCATCATTGAGGATGTGCGATGGGGACAAAGATAGAAGAAGTCAGGTTCGCTGCGAAGCTCAGTGCAATTCAGTATCAAGCTTTCATCCTTTGGTGAGCCCCTAGAAATACTGGCTGGCCAGTGCGTTCGTTGATCTCTCATGGGAGAGCCTCCTACGGCATTACCATCTCTTGCGCTGCTCAGGTATAAAAACTAAACTGAGATCCAACAATACTGTCGCCCCCAACAAGAGTTCCGAGCGAGATGAAAACGATAAGAATAATCCTCATACACCAACAAGAGGGGGTGTTGATAAAAGCAAAAAGCAAAAGAAGTGGACATACCCGGATTTGAACCGGGGACCCTCTGCAAGTGCGAAGTTGCGAAGCAGATATCATACCCCTAGACCATATGCCCTATTCTATTGTTGTAACATGACTCGTTAATAGCCTTATATTGGGAATAGAAACAGACTCGACCCTCTCACTATCCAAACTCGAAGGGCCACTTCGCAAGTGAGAGGCCGTAGATCCAATTCGATAGGATCGAATCTTTGGTACCTCTTTTCCTATTAACTGCCATAGGTCTCATTCCTGTCTTTTGATGTCTCAGTCGATTGCGATCTTAATCCCGTTCTCTTATGGGCATGTGGTCTGTATGATCGACCTAAATGATGTGTGAGTGGTCATTTAGGATTATTAAGATATGCAAGGTACAATTAGCTAGGACATCCGTAAAAATAGTCCCGTTTAACCAGTACTCACTTCTAGGCTTCAGTAGCCAACTGTCACTGTACATGTGCATGATGAGTGATATGGAGAAGATGTTAGGGGCGAGAAACTACGTACTTAAGTAGGTATTTACTGGCCACTTGTAGCAGTGGGCGAGTGAAGTTGGGTGACTAGACAGGTCCGTGCCTCGGGCAATCCGAGGTAAAAAGAAAAGGAAACGGCAAGACTTGGGAGAAATAACTTGGAGTTATAGAACTTATTAGAAGCAAGACTGGAAGTAAGATACAAGAAAATGCAGGATAGTACAAACGGTTAGATCTACTTAGGTACCCCAGAGGCAGGTATGTCAGTCGAGGTTGTCCTAGGATAAATGTTCCCAAGCAGTAAGAGCATGACATTGATAGTGACCCCTCCTTTTACCTAGGTGATTGACTGTATAATCGAAGTACAGACACACTTTGGCCATTGTCCTTTCGAACAGGCAGCCCGCTTGATTCCCAGGTGGAATTTGCATGGGGATCGGTTCCTAGGCCCTATGAACTTCTGTTAGAATTTGACAACTTTGGTTCTTAGTAAGTTTGTGTCTTGCTGTATCTTGATTCTCTCTCTCTTTCTCTTTTTGAAGTTTGAAAATCATATCTGAGATGAGCCTCTAGGTGCACATGTGTCTTGTTGCCCATGGGACTGTCTTTCCCATGTTACCTCGGTGCTCAGTTCAGTCTGTCATCCTCTAATTTGGCCGTCACTGGCTCTCCCTCAGATATAGCTCTGACCAGTATCTTTGTGTCTGGATTATGTCCCCCCTTGCCCCATGATGTGACCTTCACGGTCCTTTTGCTCCATGCTGTCTCTTTCCCGCCAATGGTTAGGGCTGGCCTTTCTGTTCTCAAGTCCACGGGCCTTCAAACTCAAGAGCTAGGATGAAAAGACAAAAACGAGAACCAAAAATCGCTGTGTTTTCGAATGTAGTGCCCATAACGCCACGTAAAAGTGCGCAGAAATGCCAAAGAGCGGAGCGACAGTGTTCCGGAAAGCTTGACTCCGAGTTGATTGAGCGTTGAACAAGGTAATTGCGGTATCTGACCTTAGAGGAAGGCAGGCACAGTGGACGAGGCTACCACGGTTTCCACGACAATCATCAGACCAATTAGCCAACTCAGCCAACCACAACAATGGCAAATATTGAACTCTGAAGGAAGCACGTGGCTCAAGCAGGTCCCGGACCACAAAATCTCACGTCTAATTTGACCTAGGCCACCGGAAGCTCCTATTTCCTTCTACCTTCCTTTCTTCAGTTCACGAATCTACCTAGGTACTCCGGCCTCTGCATATTTGTCAATTGGATCTCATCTGTTTTGGCTTGGAATATCTCCATTTCCATAACCACTTTATCATTTTCATGCTCCTTTAGCTTACCAACTGAGAAACACCAATATTGTCCTTCGAGACAAGCAAGCAGGTCAACCTCGAGTTTGCCATCGACAGCAAACCCCCACCGTCACAATGGACAATAACCAACCCGCCGTTACCGCCCCGGGCGAACCTGCCAACGAGGAACCTGCCAACGGGGAACCTGCTAACGAGGAACCTGCCAACAAGAAACCTGCCACCTCGAAATCTCCTGTGCAGTTGATGGACCTCCCCACCGAGTTACACCTCGAAATCGCCGAATGTTGTCTCTACGTCGAACCTCACAATGACCCCTGGTCTCAAAGGAACAAGAGGCTTATCGGCGGCGCCATCCGCGACTTGACTCTGGTCAACCGCTATTTCCGCGAGATTACTGCGCCGTATCTGTTCAAGAGGATATGCATCAACGACAAGAGCGAGGCCTCTCGCCAAGATCTTCTGTTAGACAGTATGAAGTTGATGCACAAGCTTTCCACCTCCCTTCTGCTGAAGAGGACCCAGAAGTTCACCATTTCTATCGGCAGAACCCCTCAGCCTAACCACGGCTACATCGAGAACGAGTTCATCAGCACCCTGGACTACATTCGCCCCCCTATCCAGCGCTTCGTCATTGAGAAGGAGACCACTCCATGGCCTTTTCTGCAGAAAGTTAGGAAGGTCTGGAACCAGTGGCAGAGCAATGGTATGCCGCACTTCATCTTGAATACCAAGCAGCTAGAGCTGAGCGCCCCTCGGGGCCACCGTTTCGACTTCCAGTTCCTCACCCACCCCTATAGCCACATGGAGCGTCTCTGGCTCGACATAGAACCCGAGTGGCTGAGGCCCCAGAGTCTCAACCTCTCCCGGTTCACGCGCCTTAGATATGTCATGGTCCGAGGTTACCCCAGCCACGCCCTCCAAGGCTACCACGATTTGCCATATGAAGGCTTCAGCGAGCAAGGCAACAACCCCAAGCTCGGCCAGCTCGCACAAACCCTACCCCATCTGAAGCATTTCGCCTTGTGTGGCCTGCTCAACGGCCCCATCAGGAACATAGCGTCGCTTCTCACGCCCATGAAGTCTCTCGAGCAGCTGGACATCACTGACCAGCAGCCCGTGGCCCAGCAGCAGATCATCGACGTCCGGGAGATGCTGCACCCCTACGAGCACATCGATAAGGCGATGTGCAATAGCAAGCTGATCCGCGAGCACCCGATGAACATGGACCGGATCGAGGCCGCGACCCTCTTCTTCACGGCCATCCCCAGCCTGGAGCGCATCTGTTTTGTCCGCGACCAGGTCGGCACCATGTACCACGCCGTCCGGGGCGAGGACGGGATCCTGGAGCGTGTGGAGGAGGGGGAGACCATTATGGAGAAGTATCGATATCTCCACATGGATAACGACAGGGTCTGGCGGTGCGGGTTCCCCAACGTGCTGGGGTACAGACTGTTCCCGTCCGGCGCTCTGGGATCCCTATCTACGCTGAAGTCTGAGAAGGCCTTTTGGATGAATAAGGCGTACTACCTGGATGGCGATAAGTCCGTTGTTCCGGATGAGTTTGAGTGGAAGATATGCTTGTGGAAGCAGTTTGGACATCTCGAGTAGATTACGAGTGCGGACTGGGTGGAGTGCACGGAGAAGTATTCAGAAAATTGAAGGGAAAGACCTCCGGTCCTTGAAAGTGGCCTTTCTTGGCGTAATGAAGGATCCGGATAGCACGATTGAGCCATGATGATACGTATTTTATAGTAACAAATTATATCTTTCTATGAGTGTCTCGCCTCACGTATGCCAAGCGGTGAAGTCCTCCAGGGCTGTATGTATCTCGGGGCACATCATGTCCAAGATTGTCAAACCAGGACGGTATCCCAGAGGAGATCCACACAGAGACCACTGCACAGTCATCGGCCACCTGGCCTTGCCTCATAGGCTACAGATCTCACTTGTGGTCTTTACACCAACACACAAGTCCTCTTCGTGTCTTGTATCTCAGTAAGGCCCTGCTCTCAACTCCCACGCCGGCTGCGGTGCCAGCACTGGCCTCCTCATGGCACTCATCACGGGCATCCTAGACTCCAGCCTTAACTCACCAAGTCTCGCACCCTGCTCCTCTAGAGCCCATAACGTCAAGCCCACGTAACTCGTCCCGTCGTAGTTTAATATCCCTCTGGCATAGGAAACTCAAATTGCGGTGGTGTGACCTGCGACAAGATGAATCTCATGTGCTCGACGGTGACCCATCCCGATGACAGGGGAGGGTGGCTCCGATATGTGTCTTTGAAGCACTGGAATAGACTTCGGGATTGGCTGAGGAGCTGATAGAGAAGCGACTTCATCAGAGAGTGATGAGCCATTAGCAGCAAACCACCTCTCGTTGAATAGAACCAGTCGCAGATTATTGCCGTTTGCGTGGAAGCGTGCAACCTAGGCATCTTGACAAAGCTTTGCATTGCATAAGATTGCAGCGGGAGGAAAGGGAAGAGAGGGAGCGGGGAAAGATTTGACTTGAATACATGTCAGGCCTCGACTGGCTGGTCAGGCACCTACCTAATCTACACCCCCCATACAAGAGGATGTGAGTAACGGAGGTTATTTTGCAGAAACTCACCCTGCCGATACCTATCAACGATGCACTTTTCCAGCTACTCGGCCGATGGTGACACAAGAGTAATCGAATAGTAATGCAGCGCACCACCTGTGAGCTGCCTCAGGATAGGGCCAAGCCGAATAAACCACTTCAGTGTGGTTACGCCGTGGTACAAAATGATGCATCAAGAGTATGGAAGTAGGTGCGTGCTTCTCTCAACCGGCTTCGGTTGCCATCATTACACACTCGTCTTTACGGAAGCTCAGGCTGCCACGCCTGGAACCAGCCGCGGGTCCCCCTACATATCATACACCATGGCTATGCATATGCAATGACTTCCAAGGTTCTAGGGCTGGGAGAAAACCGAAAAGGTTGGTAGGCCTTTTCCACCAATCCCAAACAGAAACACATAGGCGATGTGCAACAACACATCCGGGTTAGGGTTCGGTCCCGGCATCCGCATCATCATGGGATTCGACCCCCGCGTTCGGCTAATTAACTGGCGAGATGCAGCATCTGTATTGCTTCAACGCAACTCCTACTCCTAACTACGCAATGAAGTCTGTGTAGATTCGATTCACGAAAGCGCTTACCAACTATGACATGATGTCGCGAAATCGACTCATTCGTGCGCAGTGGTCACTGCATGCTGCATCTTTTGCACCAACCTCAGCGTGGAGCTCCTCACTACGCCTCGCCGTCACTCACCAAGGCGCAACACTCCCCGGCACAGGCCACGTACACTCCCGGCAATGGAAGTCAACGTCGAGTAGTAAACAACGATTTGCTCCAAGCATAACAGCAAAGCAGCCTCCGAGTCCACCCGAACCTGCGGGACAGGTCAGGCCCCCAACTCAACCTGAGGCCTTGAGATCACTCAATGGTGAAGAAGGGGACAGAGCGGGAGGACGGGGCAGACGGCTTCCCATCCCATATTATCTTGCCTTACCAACTGCCTTTGCAGCGATACTCCTCATTGCGGCCAGTCTCAGGTCTTATCAGAATGGAAGTTCAGACTTCTCAACATATGCCAACCGCCAGGAGATGCTCCAGGCCGCGGGGGACATCGCAGTCGCCATAGGCGTCGACAACGTGAGCTACGACGAGGACGTACTCAACCACCATGGGCACTCGGACTGGTCCACCTCCAACAGCCCAGTCCGCGCTGTGGCCATCGCATATCCCCGGTCCACGGATGACGTCGTCGCCATCGCGAAAGTCTGCAACGGTCGCAATGTACCCATGATCCCGTACGGCGCCGGGTCATCTGTCGAGGGCAACTTTTCACAGCCCTACTCTGGCATCTGTATCGACTTTACGCATATGGACCGCGTCATCGCCTTTCGGCCGGAGGATATGGACGTCACGGTCCAGCCTGGTGTGAACTGGATGGATTTGAATACCAAGATCGCTGAGTCGGGGCTGTTCTTTCCCATGGATCCTTCGCCGACAGCCACCTTTGGCGGTATGGTATCGACGAACTGCAGTGGGACCAACGCTATGCGCTATGGCACGATGAAGGACTGGGTTGTAAACCTGACCGTAGTGTTAGCCGACGGGAACGTGATCAAGACACGGAGGAGACCTAGGAAAACATCCGCAGGTTACAACCTGACGTCTCTATTCGTCGGCTCAGAGGGAACCCTGGGGATCGTCACGGAGATCACACTAAAACTCGCCCCCATACCGGCCGACACCTCCGTAGCAGTCGTATCCTTCCCCTCCATCGCGTCAGCAGCCCAGGCCGCCTCGGCCCTGATACGCAGCGGGATCCAGCTCGCGGCGCTGGAGCTGATGGACGACGTGCAGATGCAGATCCTCAACCGGCACGGCAGCGAGAGGGTGCGGGCGCGCAACTGGGCCGAGGCGCCGACGCTGTTCCTCAAGTTCTCGGGCACGACGGACGGCATCAGGAGCGACGCGAGGCGGTCCGGCGAGATCGTCAGGGCCGTGGCGGGGAACGTGCCGTTCCATTTTGCCAGGACCAGGCAGGACGAGCAGGACCTCTGGGCCGCGAGGAAGGAGTCGTTGTTCACGATGGTGAGCATACGCCCGCCGGGCACCGAGGTCTGGTCGACGGATGTGGCGGTGCCGCTGTCTAGGCTGGCGGAGATCATCGATGTTTCCAAGAGGGAGTGCGGCGCGCTGGGGATATTTGCTAGTGTGGTGGGGCATGTGGGGGATGGTAACTTCCATGTGTCGATGATGTACGACCCTAAGGACGCGGTGCTAACAGAACGGGTGGGGGAGGTGGTTCATAATATGATGAATAGGGCTTTGGATATGGAGGGGACTGTTTCTGGGGAACATGCTATTGGTATTGGAAAAAAGGAGTGTCTCTTGGATGAGTTAGGAGATGGCACAATCGGCATGATGCAGACGCTGAAGAGGTCTGTTGATCCAAGGTGGATCATGAATCCGGGTAAGGTCTTTGACCTGCCTGCGGATATGAAGAAGGGACGATGAACAAAGGTATATGGACGTTTGATACCACAATTGGGTGTGTATTGCATTCCAGAAGATGATGATCCCTAGCATGAAAACGACGTATGAGAGCCTTCGATGCGGAAACCGTTGCCTAAGGATATAGCGCTTCAGTAGGAAGATGTTGCTCCTGCTCTGAATGCCACTCGCTCTAAGTGCATGTACCGCAAGTAACCTCTACCACTCCGGCATGGAGTTTCCTATTCCCTGACTCATCAATTCAGATCGCATCCGTTTTGGCCACCCGGTAGCTGCCTTCGCAGTCGGCGTCCCCCCAGTCCATGCCACATAACTTGTGACCTTGAGTAGTGATGGCTTCTACTCGGCAGACCAATCACGCATATTGTACCTGTCGTACCCGATCTCCCTGAGCCACTCTGCCATGGGAACATGGCTGTGCAGATCGAGCACAATATCTGTTCCAGCTTCCAAAGCGGCCTTTCGGCAGTTGGTGTAGTGCGACATGATCGTCTCCCACTCAGAAACATCTGAAAGGCAAGACACCCATGTTAGTCGTGTGTCAACCTTAAGGGCAGGAAGGAAGCAAGAGGACCTAAGGTCCAAATTTAATAACAACACTGTAGCGGAATTACTCACCTCCAACGCCAACGGGGAACTTGAACGCCTCAATGCAGCACAACTTCTCTCCCAGCTCCTTCTCAAGGAACCGCTGCTCAGTGTCATCCAAGAACTTGACGGCACCCACCTCCTCTGCGGGATACTCAACCGGGTACCCCAGGGCAGCACCGGTGATGCGCGCGGGCACGTACCTCTTCGGGGCGCACTTGAAGAAGAGGTCGCGCACGAGGGGCCACTTGGGCGACTCGGCGTCGGCGAAGACCCAGGTGCCCTCGGCGCGGTCTCCACTGGCAATGTGGCTGGCGGTCATGTAGTGCAGCCTGAAGCCGTAGGACTCGAGGTTGAGGGCCTCGAGGAGGGGCACCAGGCACCTGAGGACGACGCCGGTGAGGACGCGCGAGATGGAGTCGTCGTGGTGCGCCTTGATAATGATGGTGGACGGGTTGATGCCCTTGAGCGTGAGGAGGATCTCGATGTGGTGGCGGAGGTGCGCCACGGGGAAGGTGTCGCTGTGGATCACCTTGCCGTCGCGGTCGGACCTCATCTGCTTCTCGATGGTGCTGTCCAGGCTGAGCAGGTACTTCCTCTCGAGGGTGCGATAGGCGATGAAGAAATGCTTGGTGAGTACTTTGAAGGTCTCGTCGCGGGAGGCAACGTTGGAAGTCGTAACCTGCTTAGTAGCGCTGTTGTCGGTGGTGGTCTCATCGGCGGCAGTTCCTTTGTTCTTGATCTCATCGAGGCCTCGAATTAAGTCACGAATGATGTGCTTCTCTACCTGGATGTCGGGAGGAAGGCGGGCGTTGACCTGGCCGAACGGCGTCGAAGTCAGTCACTGACGATGTCGGCAGAACACTTGCAAAACTCTGTACTCACATGCTTCGTAAAGTTCTTCAAGCCCATGTCAGGCTCTGCAGCCCGCAGGGCTGAGATCATCTCGCGGAGTCCAGAGTTGATCTCCATGTTTCCGTATGCGAAGGTGGTGATGGAAAACGGATGTGATGGTTCTCAGTGGAAATGGTTGTTCTGACTGAGAGGGTTTTGCAGGTTTGCAGAAAGGAAAGGTGGCTGCAAGTTTAGAAGGATCTAGATGGCACTAGACGTTTTTCACAATCAAGAGATATGCGCAATAATGAGATATGCGCGGCAAAGAAATATGCGCATCAATGGACTATGCGATGCAAAGAGACATTCGCGACAACAGGTTAGTCGCGGTAAAGGGGGCAGTTGGGCACATCCGAAGGAGTTCTATTCACTAGAAAGCACCCCACCCCTGTGATTCACTATCCATTGAATTAAGGGTAGGAATCATTGCAGTGTTAATGACAAGGACTGTACCCGCCTTCTTCGGGACTTCAAGACTGGCTTTCAAGAATTTGGGTTGCAGTTGCCATTCTTACTCAACAAGTCAGTCAGTTGGTGTAGGCAATGTCTGAGTATATACCAACTAACAAAAGCCAATCCCGAATTTCGGGACACCCGTGGACGGTCATGACAATGACAGGGTATGTATCATTGATGCTATATGGCTATAGATGCGATGGTGATAAGGGTAGTTGTGGTGTTTATGGTGGCCTTATCGTATTTGCACGACCCCCCTGATGCATTACCTGCACAGGTGTGCGCTAATAGCACGGGTGTGAACAACGTGTAAGTTGGACTCTATCACTAAAACCAGCTGTCTGGCATTTTGCTTATATCTACCCTATTTCTGAAGCCATGCAGGAACACTTCTGCTGATCTGTTTATAACATGAATCAAGACCATATAATTGGTGATAGGGATATATCCTAGTGCTCGCGTTCTCCCCAGCCAACAAGACCCGCATATCTACTTGGTACATATCACTCACTCAAGTCTCCTTCTGTTATTCATATCCAATCAGTCAATACACGTATATCCTCCATGTATCTCGCCCCGTGTATGAATACCTGAAGCGTCCTTGTCATTGTGTTGTACTCACTATTTGGCATCCTCCTTTGCATCTACATGGAGTAAATACCTAGTCCTTTCGTAACCTCCAATTTTACTCTAATGTCCCCTAAAAATCATGGACAAACTAGCTTTGTTGACACACAAAACGCATGCGAAGTTCAGTATTATATAAGTTATTCCGGAATTCATCAATATGCCCCCTCCCTCTCCGCCCACACGGGCAGGGGACTCAGCCCCGGGTCACTCATGCCCGACTGTATCACCGCATCAGCAACGAGTTGCAGGCCTCCCAAATTGGCCCCCTCTTCCTCCTGGGACCATAGCGTAACTGAGATGCAATTGGTGCCGCTGTAGTTCAGGATACCCTGAGGGACCGGAAAGCTCGTTTGAGGGCCGAGGTTGTTGACTAAAAGCAATGTCAGCAACACCCCACAAGCATGACCTCCACACGTTCGAGGTCCAGCGCCACACACTTAGCAGCATGAATATTGGTGGGGGGGGGGAGGGGGACTCACTGTACTTCCCAAACTGATACCCATTGACAAACAACTGCACCCTGAGTGCCGCTGGCCCACCATCTGCCGCAAACGTCGTCGTGAAGACAAAATCCATCGGCACATCCAACCCCTTGGGGATATCCAGATCAAAGCTCGTAGCGAAGAACCCAATGCCTGCACCGTCAATGCCATCGTCGATCGGGCTCCTGATTTCCCAGCCCTCGCTCGGCGGCTGAGGCAAATGATAGCCCTGTCTCTCCGCGTACATCGCCCCCTCATTCAGCGGTCCGCGTGTCTGATCTACGTACTGCTCCCCGCCGAGGTTACCCGTAACCTTCCAGGTCACATCTCTTTGCACATGTCCAGCCAGGTCATAGTCGATGATGCCCCTGGGGGTCTTCATTGTATCGTAGCCGGGGGTCCAGTTCGTCTCCTCGCCCATATGGTCGATGACAACAGTAACCACGTAGTTCTTTCCCCTCGTCAGCGTACCGGAGGGGATGCTCAGCGTCTGGTTGTACCCGCTCGGCACGCCGGTGCCGTTGAACGAGCCGAGATAGGTCGAGTTGATCCAGACAGAGTGTCCGAAGCCAGATCCGCCTTGTGTGGAGAAATACAGAGACGATTCGTTTCCATGGGCGACGAAGTGTCCGCGGTAGATTAGCGAGCCTGTATGGTACCCATAGTCACCGGCGATCAGTGACGTGGGTGTCTTGAGGCTGAACACAGTGCCCCAGTCGTCTCGAGCGTCGTTGGTGGTGTTGCCATGATTGGCCTTCGTCCATGCGGAGTCGTCATAGGATGATTGGATCTCGGGGAGCGAGTCAATATACTTCCACTCCAAGGCCGACAGGTCAGGGATATCGAAACCGGGAGGAGAGTAGGTCAGTGTTGCCGATAGCCGGCCGTTGGCTGACTTGACGCCTTGGACCTTGGCACCATTGAAGTAGATGCTGTTGGAACCAGGAAGGCCTGCAACGATTTCCAGCGTGCTGGTAGCATTCAGATCGCCAGTAATGTAGAGCGAAGTTCCGATTTTGGCGGCCGTCCGTAAAAGGTAGCCTCCTTTCGCAATGACGATGTCCTTTGTTTGAGAAGTGTAGTTCCCTGTGGGAGACGCAGCTTCAAGCTCCAGTGCCCAGTAGTTGAAGGCGTCGTTCCTCCACAGGAGGTACACGTCGAGGTTGCTGTCGTAGTGCAGCACCTTTCTGTCCTCGGTGACTTGCCACTGCACAGCAACGGCAGAGCCGACTGTTTGGATAGTAACGGTGTTGCTGTCACCTTCAACCGTTGGCTTGCCCAGCTTTGATGGGAAGGCAAACTCATGGATCTCGCCAGCCGCACCATACAGAATGAGAACACGTCTCTCCCCGCTGGCTCCGTGGGTGTATATATCGGCAGACGAGTAGATCAAATTGAGGCCACCGACATCGTAATCAGTGACATGTATTTTCGAGTCCCTGCCATCTAGCGTCAGGGTGCCACCAAGCTGTGGGATGGTCACGTTGCCAATGCTCGTCGGGACGGTCAAGGTGTACGGCGTGGAGACCAGGGACGTGTAGTCAGAATGACGTGTCACGTAGAAGTTGGTGGTGTTGCCAAAAAGCGGTGTTGTCGATATCTCCGATGTGCTCACATAGGTCGTGTTCGTAAGGTCTCCAGGGGTAGCGTCAAGGTAGGCAGGTGACGCCTTGATGAACTGAGCCATGAGCTTTGCTTCTGGGTACTTCTCTCGGAAGAGCGTCCTGTCCTCCTTGATAGCAGCACCGTAGTCATATGAAGTGTAAGCTCCTGGCTCTCCCAGATTACCCCAGTTCGTACCTCCGTAGGTCTGGAAGAGACATGTCAGATAAGCCTGCAAGTCTCAAGGTCGTCGCGATCACGTACCATGTAGATATTGAAGATAGTTATGCCGAAGCTGAAATCATTCTTGTAGAACACACGCTCGGCCTCTGGGCCGATCAAAGCCGCGCAATCTTCAAGATCCCACGAACCGCCCCAGTAGGCAATCGCACCACCCTGAAACTCCGGGATCGCGTATGGTGTCTCCGGGCTCTGCTCGAGATGTAGCTCCCGAAAGGTTGTTGGTAACCCTCCGGCACTCCAGGTGTCATGATCGCTACATGTCCAGCCGATCGGATAGCTGTCATGCCCGTAGATGTCTGGCCCACCCGGCTCGCCCGGTGTGAACAATCCGATAGGAGAGGCTTCGTTGTTGATGAACGGCACTACTAACCCGGCGTCACGATAAAGCTCGTTCACAGTTTCGATGTACTTCACATCTGGCCACTCGACCCAATTGGCACCGTAAGTGTACTCGTTCTCTGGCTGGAATGCTATCACAGGTCCACCATTTGTGATTTGGGCATCAGCAATAATCTTGCTGATATTTTCCACATAGTTCCTCGTTGCATCGACATAGCCGCTCTCGTTGGTCCTCAGAATTGCCAGGTCTCTTTGCAGCCACCCGGGAAAGCCACCACCCGCGACTTCGGCATTGATGTACGGTCCTGGGCGTGCCAGGAGGTAGAGCCCTGCTTCAGCAGCTGCCGCAAAGAAAGGCTCGAAGGCAAATACCCCATCGGCAGTGAAGTGGCCAGGGTCTCCTTCGAGGAGGCGCCAGTCGACGTAGAACGACACACCGGTATAGCCGAGGGCTTTGATCTTCTGGAAGATATCTAGCCAGAGTCCCGGCACGGGAAGACGAAAAGGATGGAATTCGCCCGAGTAGAACATGATGCGCTCGCCCCTCACAAACAGGGAGTGTGAGTCCCATGTCACCTGTACACCGTGGTTAGTGACCGTGAACCATATGCGTGTTGTCAGGTAGGACGACATACAAGATCCTGGAGCCCATCCCGCTTCCCACTGTCCTTAATGGTGAACTGTCTGCTTGCTGTCTTGGTCTGTACGCAGCAGAGGGAAGCCAATACGGCCGCAAGCCAGTAGAGTGACACCATCTTCACTGAGCATAGGCACTTGTTGTAAGTCACTGGATGTGAGCAGGGAGGAGCTCTGGTGGCGCCCCAGCAGGACGGGTCACACCAATTGCCTTATATCGTACTGTCACATCAATGCGTGGCATGACGATGTCGGTTGACGTCTTCTAGTGCATGGGTGATGGATGAATGGATGCGTTTAGTGCCCATGTTCCTGAAGCTACGGATCAACGCCCCGGGCAGCCGCAGCAACGGTCCCTGCTAACTAACGTATGTCCGTGAAAGCTGTGTGGTGGAATTTAGCTCCTGCCGTCAACCGAGAACTTCTCCAACTTCCTGTCCCAGCAAACTAACAAGGGGCTCCGCGTTGGAGCCATTGGCGAATCGATTCGTTGTCTGGAGGCTATTGTGGGGCCTGGACATGCATCAATGATGGGTTCTGGTGTGCGGAGTGCAGATGCAGTTGATAGCAGTTCTGTCGTGTGACGGAACTTGATCGTAAGAGGTTGCTCGCTCTTGCTCATTCTCAACCATGGATCGAGCTCAGGGTTTCGGTTCAGGATTCTAGGTTCTTAGGGTCTTAGGGTGCTAGGGTTCTAGGGTTCTAGGGTTCTAGGGTTCTAGGGTTCTAGGGTTCTAGGGTTCTAGGGTTCTAGGGTTCTAGGGTTCTAGGGTCATGGTACACTCCCCCATCCGGGCGCTATGAGGGGGGTATGCGGGGGGCGGTGACGCGCCACATCGATGCAGCTGGACCAACATCTCCCAAAGGTCCACTGAGCCCCCTCTTCAATGTCGCGTCAGTAAGCGCAGGGCTGACGTCCGAGTTTATATATCTAAGTAGCAAAAGGGACACACAGCACTACATTACCCATCATGGCTCCGAATTATGTCAAGATTCAGCCGTCGTTGCCCGTCTCGTCCGTCCAGGATGCCATCGACTACTATACGGGGAAGCTTGGGTTCCGTCTCGCGGGCCGAGACCGCGATGACCACTGCTGGGTGCAGCTTGTGAACGACGAGAGCGTTTCGAAATGGGATGCTCCAGTCAACATTTACCTGCGCCGTAAGTCTACTCAGGAAGCGTTCGTCTGGAGATAATCCGCTCGTCAGAAGACATGGCACTAATGGCCGTGCGGGCAGGTCGAGGGTTTCCCAGCATTCCCAATGATGTCCAGTTCGGCAAGGTGTATATCCGCATCGACGGGGATGACGACGAGCTCGAGAAACTGGCAGAAAATTTCAAGGCAAACAAGGCCAAAGTGCTGGGAGATATTGAGACGAAGCCCTGGGGCCTGAGGGACTTGACCGTGGAGGATCCCGACAGCGTAAGTGTCGCTCGGAAATGGCTACCCAAAAGTTACTGAGAGATGTTCCAGCCGTTAGCTAACTGCTCACCAGAATGTCATCATCTTCAACCAAAAGGTCAAAGGCTATGAGCTGCCTCCAAACACCGTGTTTACCAACCCCCCAGCAGCATCGTGAGGAGTCACCAGATCGACTTGAGTCGGGGTTAAACATTGGAGACAACGACCTCGGCCCGGGGGGCCTGGGACTCACGATACCTATATTCTGGGGGCCCACTGGGGTCTTAGTCCCAAGTCAGTAATGACAATGCAAAGACACTTTCAATCTTTTGAGCGAATGCGGACGGACGTCTGTTGAACCTGAAGACGGTCGGCTCCGGATGCCTTTCCGGCCCAAATAGGTACTCGTTCCAGTTCCGGGAAAGCCACTCCCGGAAACCACTTCGGGGCAACAAGTGCATCAAGTGGGTGACTTGTCGCCAATGAGGTTAACACAGATGGGATTACCGTAATATGCTTGTCGTCAACAAGGGATGTTTTCGCCGAATGTGACCTTCTTGAGGATCTCTACCCCTAACCCTGTCAGTTCGGAACTTCCCGAGACCGCAGACTCTCCGAACCCCCACATCAACCCCGCGTCATTCACGCTGAGTTGCATCGTCAACCTCGCTGCGATGACCTCACGCACCTACTCATTTCTCTGTCGACGTTTCGCTACACAACACACGTTCTCGAGCCCAAGGACACTGTATATAGGAAAGAGGAGGTTATCCCAGTCTCCTGTTATCAACAATTTCCCCGTATTCGGTCTCGCCAAGTCTTGGTCTTCCTCATTCTCAACCTCAACCTCAACTCTCCCTTCATCAGCCTCCCCAACATCAGTCAACATGAAGCTCCTCGTTCCCATCCCGGAGTCCACCAACTCCTCCCTCGTACTCGACATCAAAACCATCGAGGGCTTCCCCGTGACAATCCACCCCTACAACGTCAAGGAGACCATCCCCGAGGACCTCATTGACGCCGAGTTCCTGGTCGTCTGGACCAACTCCGCCTCTAACCTCCAAGACGCCGCCAAGCGCATGAAGAACCTCAAATGGATCCAGTCCTGCGCCGCCGGCCCCAACGACGTCTTCGCCGCCGGCTTCGACCCCTCCGTCACCCTGTGCACCGGGTCCGGCCTGCACGACCACACCGTCGCCGAGCACACCCTGGGCATGCTGCTCAACTCGGCCCGGCGCTTCTACGAGATGCGCGACTTCCAGTCCCAGTCCAAGTGGCCGCAGCACCTGGGCGGGCCCCAGCCCGACAGGCCCAAGGACGGGTTCACCACGCTGCGGGACGCCAACGTCACCATCTGGGGGTTCGGCAACATCGCCAAGAAGCTGGCGCCCTGGCTCGTGTCCCTGGGCGCGAACGTCAAGGGTGTCGCGAGGAAGGCGGGGATCCGGGATGGCTTTGAGGTGGTCAGTGAGGACCAGATCGCCGAGGTGTTCAAGACCACCGACGCGCTGGTCATGATCCTGCCTGGTGACGAGAGCACCAAGCATGCCCTGAACAAGGAGAGGCTGGGCTTGCTGCCCAAGCACGCGTGGGTGGTTAATGTGGGACGGGGTACGTGTATCGATGAGGAGGCGCTGCACGATGCTTTGGTTAGCAAGGATATCGGCGGTGCCTCGCTCGACGTGTTCGAGAAGGAGCCGCTGCCAACTGAGTCCAAGCTGTGGAAGGTCGATAACTGTGTTATAAGCCCCCATGCCGCTGGTGGAAGGCCCCAGGGAGCGGAGGCGCTCATTGCGGAAAACCTGAGGAAGTTTTTGGCTGGACAGCCTCTTAAGAACCAGATTGCCATTCCGGGAAAATAACGGGCCTGGTGATGGTGACACCGGTAAAGGCACATCTGTAATACTTTTTGAGGAAACATCAACAGATGTTTCTCACCAGACTCAGACGACCTATAGATTGGTAAATGACGGCAAAGTTTCAAAAACTACATGGACTTTCACTCCGGCTTTCTATCTTCGAAAACAATGTGCTTCTGTCTATTCACATGCATGCAGCATCGAGGTGTATTGTTTGGTTTGCCGAGTTTAACAGGTCAGAAGTCAAAGTGTCGCTTTACCAAGCTGGACGACAGCTATAGACAACAACACCGAGGTTTGTCTTCATCACAAACTACTTCTCGTAAAGTATTAAATCTCATCCTTACCTGTAGAGGAGTCTTGAATTTCCTCATTTGGGATGTATATACATACTAGCATAAGATTATAGACGTCACTTATTCACCTTTGCTACTCAAGTATGCAACTGGATTCAGAAGATTGATCTCTATCCAGTGTTATTGCAACGGCCGCTCTGTGAGTACAGGGCTCCAGGTCCGCCAGCCAAAGCTTTGTATCTAGCATCTGTCCAGCTTATATAGAAATAATTGCCACTTTACGACAATGAAGTTCATGCTAGCCTAACGTGGTCAAATCTTTCATATTCGAGCTTGTGCTTTATTGTCTTACCTGCTGTAAGCAAATCAAGCGGTCAAGCCGCAGCAGTAGTCTTAACCTTTGAGAATGTATATATATTTGGATCTGCTGCAAGAGCCCTGGCGAAATATGTATTAATGTATGTGCCTGTCATTTGTCCTTTATTTCGACCAGTTGACCTCGGACCACCCAGGCATCTGTGCAATACCTAGGTACCTACTAAGAAAGTTATTTAAGTACGTACCCTAAGTCAGTACTTCCCTTCCACGCTACCTTCCGTCGACTGTTGCTTTCTGTCGACCTTTCTATCCTTGCACACCACCACTCTCCGTCAACAACCACTTTACTTCAGCCTGAAAATCAATTTTTCCTATCTGGAAACTCGCCAACAAATCCATACATTCTTTTCGTTGCACGGTTACTAAGTATCATAAGTGACGAAGGAATCGTCACTTGTCTTGACCACGTTTGACAACACCTCCACTCGACCGAACTACCACCCAATAACGAAACCGCGACTATGCCTTCTCAATCGAAGCGCAAGATCTCCTTGGCGAAGGCGAAGCGCTACGAAGAGACTCCTAAAGCTGCTGTGACGCGTCGATCGCGTCGTATAAGCAAGAGCACTTCGACTTGATGTAAGCTGCCTTCACCCCTCACAGGCGCATATCACAAGCCGCCCATTTCTGTCCACAATAAATTCCTTCCTTCAAACTCTTACCGTTCGCTCTTGCTGATATTGTGGAAAGGGGACTGCCAGTGGAGCTGCGGCTCCTCATCCACAAGGCGGTCCTTGCCAAAGACAACGGCGAGGAAGGTGTCGTCCGCGTCAGACCCAGCAAACGGCAAACAATGTCATCCTTCCAGACAATTGCTGTCTCTGAGAATGCTGCTCGCTTCTTGGGATTGCTTCTGGTGAGCAAGCAGGTGAACCTTGAAGCTACAAGCATCTTCTACGGCCACCAAATCGAGTTTCAGGACACCCGCACCATACGGAGCTTCTTGGTGCAAGCGGAACCTCAGACTCTATGCCACATTCGCCGGATTTCCTTGAGCCAATGGGAATTCCGAGGCTTAGATAAATACAATATTACGCCAATATTTGCCTTGCTTCGCTGGGCAAAGAACCTCGTGGAGTTCCAGTTTCCCAAAGTTATGATTTGCCCTCTATGGATTGAACGATACGAGGAAATGCTGCAGGTGGAACAGGGTGACACACTGCCCAGAACCATAGGCAAGTGTTTCGCGGCGATTCTGTTCCGAAGGTGCTACCCGATGCTTCTTCCTTGGATGGAAAGGATCGACGGCGAAGAACTGCAAGAGGCTGTGAAGAAGCTGGGTGAGTCTGTGAAGGTGGCTGACGATACCTTCATCAAAGCCGACCCCTGGAAAGCCGACCCCTGGCTCATGAGTGATCTGAGTCCGGTCAACAAGGATGATGATAAGGAGACTCGAGAGGCAAAGAAGAAGATTCGAGAGGAACACCTGGGGGTCGCCCGAGAAACTATTCTGAGTGTCATCCTGAAGCTCCATCGCAACTCATGTTTTCGTGAAGATTTCATGAAGGGCTTTGATGATTAACTGAACTGCCGAACATGCGATGATACATGTTGCTGGGCTAGTGATGAAAGCTGTCATCGACACTGAGCCAGGCACTGCGAATCGAGAACTCGCAGGCCTTTGTTTGAGTGTTCAGGTGGTCAACAACACACAAATTTCACCAGAAGACAGCCGTGGTTAGGCACTGGTTTTGTGTCTGCAACCTCAGAGGAGACAAGAGAAAGGGCTGTGGATAAGGTTGATATGACAGGGTTTCTGAACAGGGACTTGCAAGTATATGAATATGCTATTTGGGGCATGGAAATAGATGTCAGTTATAGCATCACTTGGTCACATAAGGAAAACGACTTGCACTTTCTCGAGAAGGATTCTGAGGATATGGGGGACTCGGGGGAGGGACCACTCGGTTGTAGTGACGTGTAATAATTACTTAAGGTATCTTCATGTTTGACTGTCTGCGTCAAATACGCCAATTCACGCTGCTGAATCTGAGATTTGAAATTTGACTGGCATTTAGCTACGGGTGACAGTGTTCCAGTTCCTGCTCACTTCGACATTTATTTCTCACGCATCAACACTGGGACTGAGGGAGCAGGATTTACAAGGATACTTCTACTTGGCGGAAGTGTGTCATTTCCGCTGCTGTGTGCCAATTCGCCAGCTGGTGTTTGACTACTTGAGACGCATAAGAGGGCCTCCGGATGATAACATGAGGGCTTTCACATTAACCTAGCCAGTCAAGACAGGTTTCCACTACCAGACCCTTTATGAATACCAACTAAATATATTCTGTGGCCATGACAAGGAGTGACTACCCCAACACGTAGCTATGTATAAAACAAGCGAGGACAACACGACAACATCACCGATCTCAGTCACACTATCTACCCATACTAACAACACTCCATCACATCTCCTCGTCATTCAACTAGTAACCCTTGATAGCATCGTCAACACAGAATGGAATTCCGTTCAAGTAACCACAGTGGGTCTTCTCAGGGCAAGCACCATTGAACACCAGCTGATTCTGAGCATTGCAGACATTGATCCCCTTGTCGTCCCCAGTGCAGGTGTAAGTGCCAGGGGCAGAGCAGTAAGGTGGCGACCCTCGCTTATTGGTAGTGACAGCCTGGCAGTAAGGGATGTCTCCGATGTTGGAGCACTTGCTGCCGTCAGGGCAGGGTCCGATCTCCTGGATTGTGTGTCAGTCGAATGCAGTGCTGCTTAGGAGGTTGAGGAAGGGGAGGATAATGTCTTGGTGGATTTGAAGAGGCTACTTACAACCCATTGGCCGCTGATATCACACTGGGAGATGGACAGGCCATTCTTGGAGCAGACGTACTGCCCGAAGGTGCACTGGTAGGGAGCTGCCATGGCAGCGGCGGCGAGTGCGAGGATAGTGGTGGCGATCTGCATCTTGATTGGTATGTCTTTGAAGTCTGTGAGGTTTATAGAGTTGATGTTGAGTTTGGACTGGCGAGTACTTGATGTGGTTATGGATATGCTGTATTGGTGAGGTGGAGTAACGGACTACAACGTGCCATTGCCCTCCTTTTATATCCCTCTAGATCTTTGTATATCTCACTCCCGGAAGACTCATCCCGTTCATCTCGTCAAACTGGCCTCGCAGAATAGAACCAGCTTCGGAAGTCGGTTGAGGCTGAGAAGCCAAGCCCGAACACGAATGTACCGGCATACAGCCGACCGATCAGCATACGATTTCGAAGCTTCACAAATTCCGACTCTGGCTAAAGACCTTGTCCAGGAGCCCTCTGGGTGTTTCTTCGCATGATACGTAGCATCTCACCGGTCCCATCCGTGGCTGAGCATCACGAGAGTAACGTCCACACTGCTGGGGGAACCGCTCTTCTCAGCCGTGTAACTAAGCCTCGTCAGAATCCAAGGCCTCCAGGGCTAATCTAAGCTTAAATCTGACACACCAACTGTATCTGGAGATTGAATCCCAGAAAGTGGATTCCCAGGACTATTGTTCTGCAACGGGAAAATACACCGTTAGACTCAGTAGAAGCTTTTGTAGAGACCTAACCTGGCAGCTCAGTAGTAGCCCTCCATCCCCGAGGCCCTCGATACACTCAGACGCCTGCTTGCTACACACTCAGCAATCACAGCTCTGACATATCAAAATCTTCACCTCGTGACATGCCGCCGCGGAGCGGGAGGATTACGAGCTAAGGCGGTTGTCTTGGAGCAGAGGCCAGCGAGAGGACGTCACCCCAGAAGAAGAGGTAAGCTACATATCCGGTAGTGCTTATCCTTGCCAGATGTCTTGGTTCCAACATCCGGGGTAACAACAACATATGCCCAGACCACGTACGTACTTACACATGCCTTCTCACCTCAGCGTTGGGTCGGTCGTTTATCATTCCACCTGGTGAGGCTCACAGTCTGTGCGTGGATGGCATCGTCAGCAGCCCTTCGCTCTTGGGCGCTGAAAGCAGTGCCTGGAAGGTGGTCCGCGCTCAATAAGTCCTCTTCGGGACTTCGTATTTAGCACCCATCCCTCTCCAGATGCTCAAAGGTTGAACACGGAAGTCGGTCTGCTGACTGCATTTGGATCCGTAAATCGAACCAACATCTTTGCCTTTCCTTACCCCATGATCACTTATACTGCTTGCTGTACGACACGCCCGACCGGCTCAGCAGTCAGCAGCAGGCGTTTCTGGCGTTGCCGGTGAGGGGATATACTCTTGTGGCCAACGTCAAGGCACCCAGAGAAAAAGCTCCGAGGACAGCCACACATACATCCATCCCATTCAAAGGAGGCCATTGGAGTACTTGAGGCTCTTCGGGGGTAAACACCAACAGAGACCACCGTGCAGAGTCTAGACAGGAAACACACCAGCTGAGGGGGTAGGATGTTGCCTAGCATTCAGCTGACGAGTAAACAGCCTATAGAAATACTTACATTACGTACGCCATCAACCTGTCCCAATCGCCACTACCAGGCTCGCCCGTGAACTCCTCCACGCCATTCTTCGTCTGCAGGCAAATGGTATCCCCCTTGAAGTAAGCCAGCACACCGCCCCGCCCGTCCGCCCGGGCCGTGATCCTATACAGCGGACCCTCTGAGTGCACTTTCTTCCGCTCCGGGACGAACTGCAGGTCATTCATCTGGCACCAGTCCTCCACGGTGTGGCGGAAGGATCGCTCCTGCTCTTGCTTGGTGGGCTGGAACGGACTGGCCTCCTGCTTGTGCTCCCGGTGGTGCTGGCGGGCATGAGCACGGTGATGGTGCCCGTTCGTCGATGGCTGACGGGATGCAGAGGCAAGTCCCTTCTTGGGATGGGGCAGGGCACCCTTCGGGTCTTCTCCTTGATCGAATAGGTCCAGCGCATGCTCGATCATGTGGAGGCCCTTTTCAAACTCCAATGCGACCGATGGGGTTTCCTCGAACCCGGCTAGCGCCTCATCATGCCACCACTCATACCACTGGGCCACATCCTCGTAGTTGACAGAGTCCATGACCAGCCATTGATACAAGATTTCATGCCACTTCGGAAAGACTTCCGCGACAATGACCTCCGCAATCATGGTGGGTGACACGAAATCAAGCCACGCGAACACACCAAGCAATACCCCAAGTTGCTGGTCTGCGGGGTTGACGTCGAAGCGCTCGCGTAGGTACCGAGCCATCTTGGGCAGGACGTGGTTCATGACCAGCGAGATCCATTGGTCGTTGTGCTTGGTCCGGAGTATATTCTTCCACTCCTTCAGGCCGGGGATGACGCCCTGTTCGAATTCCCAGACGTCGATGAGCCGCCTGAATTTCCGTTTGACATCGGCAACGAGGCCGGTTGTGCTCTTGGGATCGAGGTGGCGGTCAGGTAGGTATTGGAACCACGGGAACAACCAAAGGTGGGGCAGATTGTGTTGCTTCTTCCTCTTTGGTTCCCATTTGGCGATTGCCTCGTCCAACCTTCGGATGATGTCTTGTTCGAGGAGCTGCGTCGCAAGAAACCCAGGAAGGACCTTACGCCAGGTATCGAAGACAGCAATCATTGGTTCGGCGTCGCGTACGTTCCATTCACGTACCGCTCGGGAGACGTGAGGCAACCAGAGCTTGTACATCATGCTTTCGTACGGAGTCGCTGTCGACCTTGCTTGAGGCATCGCTGCGGACTTCTGTAAACCTAGGAGCCCCTTGATGGACTCCAGGTCAGCCGCATACTGGGACTTCGAATCCCCCAAAACATTCCAGCTGTCTATTACATCCTTCATGATGGGGTAGATAGCAGCGACTGCGATCGATGCCATGTCTTCCCTGACGGCGGGGATGGTCAAGTCTGTTGTCGATTCGTCTGCTTTTCGCAGCAGGGTTATAACCTTGTTCCATCGCTGCGTGTTTTGATCGCCACCGTTGAGGAGCACTTGGTCATCGTCGTCCTCGAGATGGGAAAGTTCATCGAATATGGCCGCAGTGGCCTGATGAGTCTCGACAGCTTTGTCCAGTTCCTCCAGCTCCTGCTTCTCCTGCTGCAGTTGTAACTCGGCAAAGGCCTTTCGTTCTTGCAAGCCCTGCCACTGCTCTAGAATTGCCAAGAAGTCGTTTTGTGCCAGCCTAACCAGCTTCTTGGATTTCGCATTTTCGTCGTCTTCTGTTGTACCAGCAGTCGGCGTCATCAAGCCGGAAGAGGACGTCAACATCTTCTTGCCGGGCCCCGTGAGATCCAGAATCGGCGTAAATGCATCCGGGATATCCAGGCCTGGCGCTGCCTTCTTGATTTCTTCCATCGTCATGTACTTGGGCTTCTGTCGCCTAGGCGTACTTGTAGCACTTCCACTGCCACTCCTTAAGCCTCCAGCCAATGCCTTCTTCTTACGTGCTACCTTCCTCTTTTTCTCCTCCTCTTCCGAGTCGATGACAACCTCTCCGCGTAGTTTGGCCTGTCGCTTTTCCTCTTTCTTCTCTTGCTCCGTTTTTTCCTTCACCGCACCGAGACCAACGCCCTGTGGTCGCAGATTTGCCTCGATGATGACATTTCGACCCTGACCCTCTTTTCCGAGACCTTTCCCGTCAACAAATCCCATCTTCGCCATCATGCGGGCACCGAACGAGTTTGTGTTGATCTTAGTCTTGCCGCCCTTGGACGAGAACGCGCTGGGCATCGGTTTCTGGGGGCGCGGTGGCGTATCATCGTTGACCTTCAGGACGGGCTCGTTCGCCGACGAGGGCACAAATCCCTTTCCAAGAGGGGCCGCCGTGCCGCCGAATTTGAATGATCGCTTCGGGGCCTCTGGCTTTTGTTGTTGAGAAGGAGGTGTCCATCCTAGGCCACCCATCGCGGCTTTTCCGAAACCGAGCCCGATGCCCGGAGTTGCTTCCTCTTCTTCATCGTCTTCCTCTTCGTCGCCCCGTGTCTGCCCGATCATTGGTCGTTGGTCTTCGTCATTGTCGTCCTCTCCATATTCATCCTCCATGTCCTCGTCTTCAGAGCCCCTTTTCGGCTGGTCGGCCGACACGAAGCTCATGCCCTTGGTCCGTAGCGTTTTCTTCTTCCATCGTCGGCCTGGCCCTTCATCTTCGCTTTCGGACCCAAATATGCCCAGAGCGGCGCTCTCCTTCGCATCGCGGCCAGTCCTGCGGCGCTTTCGGGGATTGTAGTCGGCGAACTCGTCAGCGTTTGGGTTGGTCGACGGCATCAGATATTCATCATCCTCATCCCCGGAGTCGGAGGAGGAGTAATCTGCCGCCGCGGCCTTCATCTTGGAAGGATCGAAGGCGCGTCCCGAAACCATGACGGAAGCAAAGTAACGCAACCTTTCGTTGGCGGTAAGGGGGAATGGATGAGTGTGTTGTATCCTCGGTCATCCAAGTTGAGGCGTGGAAGCTTTGTTGTTGCCTCTCAATAATTGTTATCTTATCATTATCACTGGCGTCACTCCTGAGTCAGCACGGGGACTGGCTTGTCAGCCCTAACCCTCAGACGACTTCGAGCATTCAGAGCCCACCCACCCCCCCTCCTTCCCCACTGTTCCACCCGTGGACGCCAACAAACGGCACCCTTCCAGATTTACTCCCGTAGGCCGTTGGATACGGGTATAGGGCAGACGGAACAATGTGCTCCAGTTACTGCTCCGCAAAGCGATAAAGTGCCTGTGAGTTTGATTTTGGCAGGGGTGTTGAAAATCAACACAATTCTGTTTGCAGAAGACTGAAGCTGGGTTCGACCTCTTGTTCAACTTCCGGGTTAGGGTCTGGCTGCTCCTCCTCTCTCTTCCCCACACACCTGTCAATTCTTCGGAAAGCAGAGTAGCAATTTCGATGGGCCCCCGGTTTGACTCCGGGCTGGTACATTACCTTTTGCTTTTGTTTCATTTTTGTCGCCGGCGCAGAAAGGAGCTCGTCTGATTTGGAAGCGACCAACTTTATGGACATTCATTTTGGACCTAGAAAGGCATTGCCCATGCTTGGACTGAACCTAAGCATAACGGTAGAAGAACACAGGTCAGCCAGCCAATTGGGTATTCCTCCAATCTGCCTCATTCGGGGACCAGCCGCACATTCGAATTCGACAGCGTACTTAGGTATGCTCGTAAGTTAACGGTAACATAACTCCACTGATAGATCATTCCATTTTTGATACACGTTTGTGACCGTGCTGCCACCCGGGCTAAGTGAAGTGTTCAAGTATGACTTGTTTCCTTCGCTAACGCACTCGTCCCAGTACCCGAGGACTCATACTTGACCGAAAAGTCCATTGTCCGAATGATTCCATGATAAGTCATCATCTCCTCGCTACCAGTGGGGGAATCTGTCCGTATCTCAGTCCGATTCCTCCAGGTCATGTCCTTCAAGGGAAATGAGCCGCCGCTCAGTTGGTCCACAACTGCGGTCTTATTCCTCTTGGTCAATTTCGACCGGCTTTTGCTCGTGGGCCTGTTACCGCACTCGTCGAACTGATTGTACTGTCCTGAACCAGTAGCGTCGAGGGTACTGAAGAGCTTGGGAAACCATCTGGCGACAAGGGGGCGGAGCGAAGGGCCACAAGCTGCGATGATGGCGAGGCACGTCTCGACCTCTGAGTAGACGAAGCGGATGTCATGACCCGGGTCCGAGAATGTGTCGCCGTGAAGAACTGCAAGGCCGATCTGAACTAGCCAGACGAGTCGGAGAGCGCTGACGATGGTAACGCTGTCGATATGATACGTCAATGCTATGATGCTATGATTGTGACGACTTCAAAGGGGAAAACCTGGACGGGAATCTGGCTCTACTCACACGCCTCCAAGCATGAAGAGGCAAATGAGCATCAGTTTCATCTTGCCTGTCACCTGAAGCCCCAGAAAGATATAGAATGGCAAGGCGAGAACCACCAGAACCGTAAGGATAGTAAGCGCCGCCGTCACGACATAAAATGTCACCTCTTCAATACATCGACCCTCAAGAGTGGAGTTAGGGTCGTGTGATAACCAAAAGTATTCGACCGGCTGGCACTGGAATACAGTGACAAGTAACGTGGCGATGCCCTGGCATACGGTGAAGACAATCACGGAGTGAATCCACGATCTCGTTGTTTTATCGTGGCCCGCCAGACGATACAAGATCGAGAGAACCGAGCATTTGACCAAGGCGAGTGTTGGGTTATAGAGAACCATCATCACGTAGCTCCACAGCACGCCCCTTACCGTATTCATTTGGAGAGGTATGTCTTTGCTATGGATTCCGACGAACATGGTGCGCAAGCCTGTGTGACATGAGCATTCTCAGTGACATGTCCAATCTAGGAACAATGGGAGAGACTCTTCGGTCCAATTCACTTACACATGTAGCCAGCGCCTGTCTCTGCTATCTCGATAGCCTGTGCTCGTGGGTTAATACTAACTTCATTGGAGGGGCTACGGAAGAGAACGGGTCTCAGATTCTCTCACCATTGCTATACATATCAAAGCGTCGTCTTGAGGCCGGCCAAACTTGTAAGCATGTGTCCCTCCAGATAAAACCTGGGCGGGGACAACTTGCCTATGGCAAACTGTTTCTTGGCCACCCTCGTATACACTCGGAGACCAACGAAAAGCAATGCTAAAGAGGGGGAAGCCAGTAAGACTACCATGGCGGCATTCTGGAGAGATGAGTGCGGGTACTGGTCGAGCGGGTAGTCCTCGAGAGCCATGTTCGCGGTAGGTCGTTGTTTGGCGACGATCTGCGCAGATCACTGCTGTCAGAATGTGAGATGAGGTTTTGAAAGTCCACTCGGTAACAGTGGTCATGTAGATCACTGGCTGGATGATTTGGAAAGTTTCTGTCATACAAAGATTGGGCTCGACTAGTGGCAGCTTCACATGGTGTACGGGGGTCGGAGTATTTCAGGTCGAACGACGGTTTCCAAAGGTTGGCGCAACAAGACGGCCATGTTGCAGGAAAGGCAAAATTACGATGACTTGCAAGATATAGAGGGCTATGTATCTGAACCTGTTCGAAACCCAGTCGATCCCCGGGCCACTCCTGAGCCCAGGGCCTTGGTGGACTATGTCTAGACTCAGTTCCGAACTTGACGTTGGTTACTTTACCACCCGAGAACACCGGCCTCGTTCCTTTACCTACCTAGT
The DNA here is from genome assembly GCA_016508685.1 of Cytospora piceae. Lineage (NCBI taxonomy): Eukaryota > Fungi > Ascomycota > Sordariomycetes > Diaporthales > Cytosporaceae > Cytospora > Cytospora piceae. The sequence continues at coordinate 881,452 of JADMLE010000010.1, read as the reverse complement.
ACAGAAGCAAATCAATGCACGATGGACCGGAAGATGTATGATGGCCAAACAAAGCCATGCCCCAACGTGTTCCGAGCCCAACACCGAAACGTTGAAAATACTCCGGGGGCGGTGGATTATTCTTGGCCTCCTTCGGAAGCCAACCCCGCGGCCTCTTTCCTGATATCTGCTCCTGTCAAAATTGACAAGCTGCAGCTACCCGATGCTTGATCCTCTTCCTGCATTAAGTCAGTTGTGGGATTAGACGCTTCCAGGAGCTGTATACGTAATATGCACTTGATGAGATCCACATGCATGCAGGTCGCACATGTGATCACAATTGGGGGTTTCTGGTTGGGAAGCAGTGGACGTCTTGGCTGACCCTTTCCCACCTTCATTATTCCAATTGGAGGAAATCGATAACGAGGAATATTTGGTTTATCAATGCAGAGCAGACTACAGGATTTCCCCTCCCATACTAACAGGTTTTAGATTATATAAAAATGTGAAGTGTTGATAACGGGTGTGAACCATGGGATAGCCTCCATTCTTGCAACTTGCCTTTCTGATCAGATGATTATTGCATAGCCAGGGCCGGAACGTTGAGCCTGCAGGCCTGGTCACATAGTGGATTTACCCTGTTCATCCCCAGGTTACAGAACTGGGGCATGCTTCAAACGGTCTGGGCATGTGGCTGAGAGGTTTTGGCAAGTTGACCAGAACTCCGCTTAATATGTCAGTTGTGTGCGGATTATATCGATTTGTCGTGAAAGCGGGGGATGCCCTTCATCACCAACACACTGTGGGAGCCTCCCGAGATCATTCGATATTGACTAGATCATGTACATAGCGGATGGGGCCTCGGAACGCTACCTGCTATTGAAATTGAACTGGGTCTCAGTTTCGAATTTCTGGCCAGTGATTTCGACGAACGCGTGGACTAGCTGACGAGTCTCGATTCCCCTGAGTGTCATATAATCATATATATCATATCCGTGGAGAAAGGTATATATTCGTATCACTATCACTGAAGAGAGAATTTACCAAATTTTTCTTGGTAAGCTCGGCTGTAGACACAATAGCTCGGTGGCACAAATTTCCTGTGGCTCTTTTGCTTGCCCTACTCTACACCACATCGGCTCAGACAATCAAAGCAGGTAATGAGACTATCGGTTAGTACACCATGTTCTAAGTGTCTCCGTTCCTTTCGTTCATATCAGAACTGGTCCCAAGCTTACATATATTCTTTTGCAAGTCTAAGGGGGGGGGGGATATATATATATATAAACAAAGCATTGACCGTAACATCTTATAGCTGTTACATATGACACCGTCTCCCCAGCTGCCGCGGATATATCTTCCGCCTCTCGTCTGTCTTCAGGTGCACTTCAACTGACCGATGCCATTCTTGCGAGCCTCACTGCCCTCGAGCTATCCAATATCTCACTCTTCAGCTTTGTTGAAAACTCGACACACACAGCGAGCAAACTCTCACTTGCTCCCGTGCCTGCAAGACATACCAAGTCGATCTCTTATGGCCAACAGATGCTGTGTGGGATTTCTTTGATCTTCTCCTTGGAGGGGCTCTGATCAAAACGAAGCCGGCCGCTTCTCCATGCTATGATGACTTCGGGACCTATAATGCTTCGCTTTGCTCCTGGCTGAAAGCCAACTAGTTGCAAAGCAATTCTTACTTTCAGTTAGGAATTTGACAAACAGTCCGGCCAGATAGACATGTCTTTGCTAACCTTCACCCCGGACCGATGATCCCACTTCTAACAACGCGGTGTTCTACCAAAACTCCAACTGCCTCCCAACAGATGCCTGGCCTTACGACCAAAACTGCACTCTGGGCTCTTACCCTCCATATTCGGCCAATGTCTCCATTGTGGCCCAGATTCAGCTGGCTATCAAGTTCGCCCGGAACTTGGATCTTCGCCTTGTTGTCAAGAACATGGGGCACAACTTTGGCGCCAAGTCCACCGGCGCCGGCGGTCTCAACATTTGGACGCACCATCTGGAAGACATCGATATCCTGGGCGAGCCATACACCACAGGGAACTACACTGGACCTTCTTTCCAAATCGGATCCGGAGCCCAGGTTTATGAGATATACACTGCCTGTCATGAGCACAATGTCATCTGCATCGGTGGCGAGGGTAAAGTATGCCAGAGGATTTCAAAACAATAACTGAGAAATTACCCATGCTGACTTAGACTAACCACAGACTGTCGGCATTACTGGGGGCTACATCCAGGGCGGTGGGCATTTCCCTATGAGCAGCATGTACGGAATGGCGGCTGATCAAGCACTCTCATTCGAACTTGTCGTACCAGACAGCCGCTTCATCACACCCAACGAGAGCCAGTATACCGGCCTTTTCTGGGCTCTGCGCAACGGCGGTAGCGGGATTTTCGGGGTGGTGATCCCCGTCACTGTGAAAGCGCACCCGAAGATGCCCGTCTCATTCGTCACCTTCACCATCACTAACAGTGACAACGTGACAACTGAAGCAGTATGGTCCGCCGTCCAGACCTACCGGGACGGCTTCGTCAATGGACAGAGGCAGGCACCTACTCGTACTTCTGGATCTCACTACTGGGCTCTGGCAGCTACGCCTTCTACATGCAAGCATGGTGGGCACCCAACAAGACGGCTGCTGAGCTCGAGGCTCTGACCGCCCCGCTGCTCGCGGAATAGACTGCGCTCGGTATCACTTTAACGCCTGTTTTCCAGGAATACGACAGGTTCTAGGGTGTATGGGAAGCCGCCTTTCCCCTCGGACCTTGGGGTTTAACACAGCTCGGTAGGCCAGCCGTCTCTTCCCGAGGGCCAACGATACTATCAAGGCTGAGACATTCGCCTCGGTGCGTTGGATTACTAAGCAGGGTATCTACGTATACAGCTTTCATATTGCTCCTGGCCAGTACAAGTACCCAGACAATGTAGTCAGCCCTGCCTGGCGCGAAGCTGTTGGACACATCAGTACGTATACCCACTAAAGCTTTCCTTTCGTTCAAAACCAAGATTGCCAACCTTTAACTACAGAGTTGTCGGCCATATGGGATGATACTATGTGGGGAAGCATAAAAGGAATCGCGGAGAACAAGGAGCTCAGCGACAACGTGTCATATGTCAGGAACGCAAGATGGCGAGAGCTCGCGCCTGGTTCCGGGGCGTATTGCTCCGAGTTTGATTATATCGAACCTGACTTCCAGCATTCCTTTTGGGGAAGTAATTATGAGCGTCTCTACGAGATCGATCAGAAAAATGATCCGTATGGACTATTCTTTGCGCAGAATGCGGTGGGTTCTGAGGACTGGGCGTTGGACTCCTATATTCTCGGCAATCTGTCATCTCAGACTGGGAGGTTGTGTCGGGTGTAAGCTGGGTAATACTGGATCATTTAAACGTTGAATAGACTAAACTGTTGTACATGATCAGTTTTCAGGCGAGAATATGGCATTTATTGTTGCTGCATAACTATCACGAAGCCACAGACACCCAACGACTCAAAAGTAGAAAAAGGAGGAGGAAAACCGACTTTCCACCTCATGCATCATAGATCTCATCTCACGTGTGCAAAACATCACATCAACCCCAATCGGGATGTCGCTCTTTATAGTCTTCCTTGCAGGGCCAGCAGTAGGCGTCGTCGGCCTCCTCTTGATCCCACTACGTACACATGGCGGTGTGGGTCGATTACAACAAGGTGGACGCCAGGCCCGAGACGTAGGGTGAGCCCCTAGGTGAAGTCGACTGTCCTATTACGTCAGCATGGGCATGGGCCTGGATGGCTGGCCGGCTACCTTAGCCTTTCCCCCGCAACACTATAGCCTTTAAGTTTCCTTCCCTAGACACACACGCAACGGAAACTCTACGATAGACTGAATTAGCTGTATTTCACACACCATCAGGTCCCTTGAGTTCCCTTCATTGCTTCGTGATCGCTACCGCTACGTTATATGTCCCGCCAGCCGCCCGTCCAGCAGCCCGTTCAGCCCGTCTAGCCCGCCGATTTGCTGCCAATTCATATCCCCTTGATCATCCTTCCAGTCAGATCCCGATGTATCAGCCGCCAGTTCAGCCAGCCGTTGTGCTGGCGTTTCAAATTCCTCTATATCAGGCTCCTGGAATGTTCTACCTGTCTTTCGACCCATACTTGCAAATAGGCTAGCCTGTCTTTCACCTTCCCCATTGGTATGGTTCCTCGATATCGTAGAGTGTATTTGCTCACCGACTCGCATAGCATCCAGTTTTCTCGGCAACGGAACATCAGTCCCAGGATCACTTGGTCGCTTATATTGGGATTCCCAAGCTATCCTTTCTCTGATGAACCTATCTCTGAGTCCTTCTGCCTTGAACTCGGCAGAGAGTGTCTCGGAGCGTTTACTGAGGGTCTCGGGTCCGATTCCTCCCTGCGAAAGGTGGGGTTGGGAAATGACTTGATTCAAAGGAACCGGCGGTATGTCGTGGGAAGGCGCGTCCGATATACGAGTATTTCTCGGTGCTAAAGCCATAAGCCGCTCAGGCCGTAACCGTAAGGTTGACACAGCTGAGCCTGGAAGTCCCCTGGTACTTTTTTTTATTTTGTCGTGATGATACGCCGGTCTTGGCCCAACTCTTTCCCGTCTTTGAAAAGATGTACCCAGCCCAGCATTTCCAAGTGCTTTTAGCAAGACCTCGCCTTTGTTTTCGATAGAATCGACACGGCTGTTTGCTCTCCGACCGGCGTAGTTGAGCTCAAGCGATTTTTCCATCTCGTCAACCCGAAGAACAATTGTTGGCTTGCGAGTCTCTAGTTGAGCGTGGTACTCGTTCGGTGTTCTTGTCCGATATGAAAGCCACGGCACCCGTGATTATTCTTATCCGTCAAAGTGTAGGTGGTCTCTCGATTGATCGCCCCATGAATGGATCGAAAGTTGGCTCGCTTCAGGCATTCGCTTCCACTTTCTAAATACGTTGAGACAGATGAGAACGTGTCAGCATCATGACCGGGACTTAGACTCACAATCAGAGGAATGTATAGGACCAAGCTTGGGCGGCAAAGTCGTGCTGATCTGTAGTCAGTGTGGTGTCGCCTGAGGTTCTCCAGGGCTTTGGGCAGCTGGTTAGGTTTGCAAATGCCCCGCGGGCCCCTCCACGTCGCATACAAGAGTTGACCACGTGCAGGTGCTGAGTGGCGGTGCATTAGCCCTTTAACCGCGCCCAAGTCCAGTTATGAAGCAGGGGTAGCCGCTTAGGGTTAGGGTATATTCAATAAATTATAACATCGACTGATGTGACAAAAAGCCTCGAATTGTTATCTTGGAAGGCTATAAGAAACTGCGCCAGGACATACTTGAGAACAGGTGCTAGTAGGATATGTGTACTATAAAGCTGTCTCCCAACGTGCAAGAAGTCACTTTCAGCCCCCCGTATTGTCCGACAAACCTACAGTAAGCACAACCCATAAGCAATCCGAATTGTATAGTATTTTATCTCTCTCCCTTGTCTTGCTGCAATTCATCTGCCGAGAACCCGTGCAGCTTCGTCAGATAATCATCAAACTTCTCTGCTTCAGCAATAACGGATCGAAGGTGGGAGTACCCGAGTGGCTGGCACCTATACATTGCCAACTGCCGGGCTGTTGAGATGACATTTCTGATTTCTCTGCCGTTGAGGTTGGGCGTTGCAAGGCTTTCGATATGGTCTCGAATCTCCCTTACATTCAATTGGGGTCCCGGGACGCCGTCATCGTTCTCGACCTGGAGAGCTTCAAGACGAGATATAAAGTTTGTCCATATCTGCAGTCTTTGGCTCTTGTCCAAGTTCTCATACCGAAGGTTCAGCTGGATGCGCGACTTGAATGCCTCGTCGAAGATGCCCACGCGATTGCTTGTCAAGATAAGAATTCCTATCATGTAGTCAGCACCAAATGCCAACTTGAGGGTTTAATGGTGCTTTACCGTCATAATATTCCAGAACTCGGAGAAAGACTGTAAGGTTAGCAAAGTCCATTCATCTTCGGCGATAGGACCTTCACGAACCTGAAACCAATGCGTTTCTCTCGAGATTGACGAGCGAACGTTGCTCAAGGAACACATCCGCTTCGTCCAGAAGCACAACTTGATTGGATCATTAGTATTACTGTTGTAGCAGGTAATAAAAACAACACTCACCACAACCCCACGTCTTTCCAAGGAGCAGGACGGATTCCAGATACTGCCCGGGTCAGAATGTATACCAGTCCAAGATCCATAGAAGGGGCTTACTTTCTCGACATCCTCGGCTTTTGTCCCAATATCGCCGCATGTAACTCGATATAGAGGCTTTTTGGCGACCTCAGCAACACTGATGAAATATAAACCGTTAGCCTTGGAGTTGATGGCGGACTGGTAGTAGGCCTGCCTTTCCGCAGTCAGGGTTTTCCCTGTTCCTGGGCCTCTATCTCCAAAGTCAGCCTTCGAGCTTGTTATTGTTCCAAGATCCTTGGCTTTCATACCCGTGCAGCAGAATGAATAAACCGTTGCCTTTCCCGCGCACTAGGTCAGTGTTCTGTTCTCCCCGTATCTGGTTCGTAACCACGGCCTTGATAAGCTCTTTGGTGTTCGGGTCGATGACCAGAAAATCAAAGGCTTCGATGTTCCATGAAACGTTTTCGATGAACTCGACGTCGAGCTTGACTGCAGACACAAATATTTTAGCCTTGCAACAAGACAACTGCTGTGAGTAGTCCATACCCCATTCTTTCCTCTGCATATTGAAGCCCGTAATAGTGGAAGGGAGACACATGAAGAACTCATCACCCAGTGGAGGGTCGTCCTGAGTAAGGTACTCATCTCCGAGGTCGTCTTTATTCGGAGGAATGTCACGATAACTTTCCGGGTACATTTTCTTGAACGTGATTATGTCGATCATGAAACGCGAGTTTGTCTGTTCTCTCATTAGATACACGTATCTAAATAGAGATTACCCCTCGGGGGAGCACTTACTTCATCACTGATATCTTTATCTGTGACGCCCTTGTAACACACATAATTACGACCACGGCAGTCCCAGAACATTCTTCCACGACTTTTGAGGGAGTCGATGACATCCTGGCTCGCGAATTCCATCGGATACAGACTGAGGGATATGATATCAAAATAATCTATCAGGGACGGCAACCGATCGGTCATCTCAATAGAGCTTCGAATTTGTTGAAAGTTGCCATCAAAGCTCCAGAAGTTTGCTTGGATCGATGCAGAAACCCGGTCCTTGCTCAGCTGTAACTTTTCTAGCCAGTCCATAGCTACGAATGCTTCTAGCTTCGAGACCGCATCTCCTTTCATTCTTGAAATGAGGATCGTCCCAGGGACCTGAGAAATTTAGTTTAGTGAGCGTACATAGTTTGTTCTTTGGAACTTACAAATAGATAGACCAAGTACTGTGCCTTTATCTTGCTACTCGATAGCAAGGAGTCGACTTCGTCCCATTCATGAGACATACGGCTCGAAAAATAATCATGCATGACAGTCAAGTGCTCCTGGCAGATCTCATCCAGTGCCCGGCTTGCTTCTGATATCTGCCGACGACGGTGATACCACCACAGATACGGATAAGATATGGCCAAGTAGTCTTCTTCGGTATCGAATTCCGGATGTGGGATGTCTTGCAATGCTTCATTCGAGAGGGCTATGAGGGCATTCTTCAGCTTCGGCGAAACGATGGAAACATATTCTCTTGTCAACATGGAGGCGATATCCACCTCCAGCCCTTTTCGAAGACGAGATCGGTCGACAGAGGGTGGGTTGTCCCCACAGCATTCGTAATCTCGATGAACAAGGAGGATGGTTTCCTTGTGGAGTATCCGATAGACTTCGATATCGGCCACATACTGGCTGCCTCTTAAGTGAGCACCATGCGGACCTGTTTGGACAGTCCAAGGTTCTCCGAGGTACATGGAAATTTCGCCAGAGCTGGCGCAACTGATCGTATGGATTACCTGGCTTCGAAGTGGACCTTGAGAAGGTCCTGGGTGGCGTCGAATTCGCTCAGCCTCTTTCAGCTTATCTTTGATTGCCCGAAATCCCTCGATCAATTTTTCGTCTATGGAAATAGGTGGTAGGTCTAACAACTGGCAAATCATATTACGCCAGTCGATTGTCGTTGTGATATGATATCCTGCCGTGGCTTGCAGGGGCTGCGGCGGTATGCCATCTGTGACAGTCAGCTTGTGTCCAACACCAACCATGATTTCAATGCCAAGGCTTGTCTCAAGATGTTCTGACCTGTATTGTCGTCATTGGTGGCATTGAGAAGGGAATTTCGCCCTCCTTGAGGTCTGGTAAGACGGGATTCCAGAGTCCCAAGAGTCTCTCCAGCTGAGCCTGAGGCAGAGGAATCTCGACGAGGCCTCTTTCTATGTGATCCTGAACCTGCATCACTGCGCCTTCCTTTTCCGTGGTGGCGCTCCATCTGGCCAGTTTAGTCTCTTCGGATATGTGCAACAATATTGGACTGTCATCGGTGAATTTCATATATATTTAAGTTAGGTTTGGGCATTACCTGTCAGATGGTTTTGGGTACCTCTAAGTAAGCAAACCCCGCATTGTGTACCACCTCAGATAGTCACCTGACAACGATGGCCTCCCATGACAGGGTGCGTCTCTGAGGCGCAGTGCTTGAAAGGGTGGAAGTCAATGATTGTCTGCACAGCTCCTTTCGACCTTACCGATCTGTATTGTGGCATTGAGTATAACCGCTTGGAGTTATAGTCTTTACCCCAAGCTTATCCTCCCAATTATGGGGGAGTCAATTCCGTCCATCATACATGACTTTGTCCAAGTCATCAACCGTCATCTTCTAGAGGCTCGACAAGTGTGGCGGGAGACAGGATGTAGGACCACGCCAACACCGGGCACACTGGGAAAGAGAGCTTTCGACGATTCACAGACTGAATACCTCGACGCAGTGTCCGATCTTGGTAGCAAATTATCTAGTACGTTGACAATAACTCCTTCTTGGGAACAGGTTGTCGATAGGCTCTAGTCTAACGAAACATGGGACAGCTTGTCTGCAGCTGCAAAAGCAAGACCGTGACCACGAGATAGACCGCCTGGAACTTCTTTCACCAAGCCTAATCTGGATGCTCCCTGCATTTTGCTTCTCTTCCTATTTCCTGGACCCGCTCGACGCAAAAGATCGATGCACTACAATCCAAAGAACCCGAAACACCAAAGGCACCACGGATGACATCTGGGCGGAAGAAGCACTCAGTGCATGGGCTAGCTCTGACGAGTGTTCCTTCCTAATGCTACGGGGTAATTCGCAGACAGTGAAGCGTTTTGAACGTTTTGCTGTCGAAATCATCGATGCTCTTCAACTCGACGAGCTCGGTAACCCGGCCCGACTTGTCTACATTGTGAACCCACCTCCTCGCCAGGATTCCAATCTTCCAGTCCGTTTCAGTGCAACGGATATATTGCGACAGGTGGCTATCCAGTCATTACAATTTGTCACTCCGCCACATCCGGTCGTCTTCCTCATCGAACTGTTTGCTAGGTTCAGGGAGGCCTCCACGTCCGAGGACTGGTTTGCTATTTTGCAGGAGATTATCAAGATGATTCCTAATCTTTATATCATCGTCGACCTGGCAATTCTTGGCACGAACCATGAGGAAGCCCAGTCGTGGTCAGCAGGCGTACAAGGGCTGTTCAATACTCTAAGGGGTGTGGGGGCGCCATGTTGTCTCAAAGTGATGCTGCTCAGTTGCCGGAGGATTACCTTGCAGACCGCCGCCGTTGTGTCCATCAGAGCAGCACCACTCGACTCAACCAGCCCCATCCGGCATCACATACGAAAGCGACAAAGTACGTTGTGCCACCTCAAAAAGCCCCTTCCCGACAAAGGGTTCAAACCCCATACCTCAAGCCATCCGTTTGGCAGACTTGTCGATGCTTCAGACCCAATCGCCTCAAGTCTCTTAGAAAAAGCTCTTGATCAGGCACCTCGCCATGCAAACCCAACCACATCGTCTGGAAGCAAACCACAGTTTCCATGTGAGCCTCGCCACAGAGATAACTTCAAAGTCGGCATAATATGTGCTTTAGGTCTCGAGGCCGATGCCGTCACGGCCGTGTTCGACAAGTTATGGGATTCAGGCGAAAATAAGTATGGAAAGGCGCCTGGTGACACAAATTACTACAGGACAGGGGCAATAGGACTCCACAATGTCGTCCTGGTCTATGCGCCTGGCATGGGAAAGAGCAATGCTGCCAGTGTTGCAGCCAATTGCCGAGCGAGCTTCAAAAACCTCGGGATCATGCTGGTGGTGGGCATTTGCGGTGGAGTGCCATTTCCCAAGAGCGGAGACGAGATCATCCTCGGTGATGTTATCATCAGCGAGGGCTTGATTCAATACGACTTTGGACGACAATTCCCAGACAAGTTCATAAGAAAGGGGAACATGTCTAAGCCAAAAGACGAGATTATGTCCGTCTTCGCGTATCTCACTGGTGTATGGGGACTCCCGGAGCTACAACGTCAAACCACAGCACACCTCATGAACCTACGCGGTATGGATGAAATGAAGAACAGCGCAGAGTATCCCGGAGCGGATAAAGACAAGTTGTACGAGCCGACGTACCGCCACAAACATCAGGTTTCCTCAAGCTGTCAAATCTGTAATCGTTGTCGGTCTAGCACCGATCCTACATGTGAGGCCGCTTTGGAGCTGAAATGTGAGAGCCTAAGGTGTGACGATGAAAGGCTCGTTCCTCGAAAGAGACTCGCCAACATTGCCAACAATGCTGAACATAGCCCCGGCCCATCAGTCCATTTTGGCCACTACGCCTCAGGGGATAAGGTTATGAAATCAGGAGAAGAACGTGATAATATAGCCCGAATGGAAGGCATCATAGCCTTCGAAATGGAGGGAGCCGGAGTCTGGGACAGATTTCCTTCCAGTTGTCTGATCATTAAGGGTGTCTGTGACTACGCCGATAGTCATAAGAATAAGCAGTGGCAAGCCTACGCAGCGGCAACCGCTGCCGCTTGTACAAAAGCTTTCCTCGAGCGTTGGTATGTCCAAGAATGAGGACATGACAGGTCACCAATGCTCGGAGGGTTACTTATTGAGTTACTTGCAGGGGCTTGTCATATACCTTCAGTACTAGTAGCATTACCATGTCTTTATAATCAATCAGTCAGCATCCTCGCACCCAGTCAAAATGATCATGCCACCCAGTTACTGCTACATTTGCAAGAAGTGTGAAAGTATGTCTGTTGAAACCCTGAAATAACACCACCCGCACAGCTGCGTAAAACCCTTTAATTTGCACTTCAACTTAAGCTTGAGTCTGTTTGATAGAGTGGCTGTGTAGTCGTGGAACAAAACCACTACGTTAGCCAACTAAGAGGGTGACCACCCTTAGATGAACTAGGAAAGGATCTCATCTCATAGTTGGTATCTTGCAACAATAGTACTTTGGATTTGACGGTACTGGTGGGGATTATTGGGGAGTTCCGGGTGTTCTCAAATATCTCCTCTAATGATAGAACGCCTTCTTTGGCGTGAAGTGAAACACAACTTTCCGCAAAATCCCGTAAGCACCCTATCTTCGTGTAAAGCGAATACGGAGCAGTCAACATGGGTGTCATCGAACAGTATTAGGCCAAATAGGGGTATCCCAGTGAGCTGTGGCCATATTCATTAGATGCCACTTTCGAGGTATTCAGTCCACATACTACTTCCTCTATTTCAATGCCAAAGTGGTTGTGACATACCTGGTGTTTACAGCCCGGGATCTCAGACAATATTACGGCGGATACTGCGTCTTCGTACAACCTCTCTTGAGGGGTTCTCCGTCGATCTTACCTGTTTGTCAGACAAAACCATGTCAGCCGCCGCGCGCCGGCATAATACGAAGTATGCCCCATCTTACGCCGCCAAGACTTCAAGGAGACCAAGCTTCCTTAGCTGCCGTTATAGCCGTTGTAGCCCTGGGTTGGTTCCACCACAGGCGTTGGGCTATACACGATACCCAATCATCGGAAGTATCCATCGCGTTAATGCAGGAACCATTCTAATTCACCAGCCTCCAGCTCAAAACTGGTTGGAACTAATGGGATACGAGGTGACATTATTGTCAAAAGGGATTTCACTGTGTCAGCCCATGCGTCCTTTGAGATGGAGCATGTTATTAAGCCACAACGCCCTAGTGTTGAAATCCTGCTGGAAGGGTACGAGGAGGCTTGACATAGATATATGACAGGAGCATAAAAACATATAAATTACTCCACCACCAAGGCCAAAGTTTTGCCTACTTCCGGGGACATGATATTGTCAAGTTCGCCTCACTATACCAAAGCAACAAGCCAAGATGAAGTTCCCAGTACTCGCTCTTAATACCCTCGCCGTCCTAAGTGGCAGCAGGTTCGCCCATGCAATCTGCACAGGCTACAACCTCGCTGTAGGAACTGCAGATGTCCTCACAAACGGCTACACCCAATGTAACAGCCCCCACCCCCACCACCGCGCGCGAGATATACACTCTCATGGATTTCCTGCAGCTCTCTATTCAGCAGTTCCTATATCTCTCGTCCATAGCTCCTGCTGACAGACCTTCAGACGGAATATACGATACCAGCTGCAACGTGGTCCATAGTCTCCAAGTTGCCACTACCACTGGGGCCTGCGACTCGAGGTATTTCCAGTGCACCAGTGGTACCAAGACCATCGGAGGCTATGATGACCCTACCACTGGACAGTCGTATATCTGCACAGCCGATGCGACCTCCGAGACTTGCGGAACTGACACAGTGAGCTTCTGTGTAAGTGTCATCTCATATGCCCATGCCTGCCCTTTTATGTCTATGGTACAGCTTGGCTGACTTGCGTGTGTGCTGGAAAATAGTGCTATCCTGGTTACTCAAGCCCGAATTGAATAATCACGTCAGGGTTGAGATATATTGGATCTGAGAGACCTTGCTTTTCTGGCCTCCTGTTCGAAGCTGGTGTGAATTGAGCTCTACCCATTGGAAAATGGGGTGTCGAATATCTTTACACACAGTGTTGGGGTATCATCTTTACGTCCAGTAAAAGCTAGCTCATAATGTCGAGGCATAATGAAGAGTCTTCAAGTTATATATCGGAGAGTAATCCGGGTCTCAGAACACGGCATAGATTACTCCTGCGTTCCAAGGCAAGTATCCTATTATCCAGCACTCCCCGTGAAGACATCTACTTCCAGCTCTTAGCAGCCCCATCAAACCTCTCCCCATAACTCTCATACCACGTATCCACCACCGACTGCATCGGTCCCGCCGAGAAAGTCTCTTCACCCCTCTCCAGCTTCGCAGCCACCTCCTCCATAAACTCATCCAAATCCAAGGAAGTAGGGCTCTTATGCTTCTTATTGTCATCCGGGTCCTCCCTCTCCCGGTGGAGATCGGTCCCGACCTGCGGCGGCGCGATCTCAATCACCCTGACGTTCGTGTCCTTGAGCTGCACCCGCAGCGCCATGCTCCAGAAGTGCAGCCACGCCTTGGTGCCGTTGTACACCGGGTTGATGATGCTGAAGGGCACGAAGCCCAGCACCGACGAGACGTTGATGATGACGGCGCCGGCCGGCGCCTTGCCCTTGAGGTGCTCCAGGAGACCCACGGCCAGGTGCATCGGCCCCCGGACGTTGATGTCGATCTCGTTGTCCGCCTTGGCGAGCAGCTCGGCCGGGTCCTCCTTGAGGACCTGCAGGGGCCGCTGGACGCCCGCGTTGTTGACGAGGCAGTCCAGATCCGGGTGCTCCTTTGTGATCCTCTGGATGAACTCTGGGATCTTGGAGATGTCGCCTGTGTCTACGACGTAGTATCCTGCGGTTCCGAGTTCCTTGTGCGTGCTGTCGAGGTTCGCTTCGGTGCGGCCACAGATTAGGACTTTCTTCCCCTTGGAGAGGAAGTACTGCGCTATCCCCTTTCCAATTCCACCACCGCCGCCTGTGACGAGGGCGCACTTGAAGTCGAGGTTGTTTTGCGACATGGCGGATGATGTTCGGGTTGGCTGGTGAGATTTCTTCTTTATAAGAGGGTCGGTCTCAGCGCGTTGATTCTGTGAAGACTGATGATTTGCTGAAGGGGGGAATGTCGGGGTGCAATGACTGAGTTGATATATAGTCCGTCGACGTGTCCTCGTGAGTCAAGAGTTCTCGTGGGTCAAGACTTCAGTCGTGACTACAACGTCATTGAGTTTCTCTACCGTAGTATCAAGTGCTTCTAGAACCATTGTTATCCCCGATGCTGAATCGGCGAAAAGCACACTGGAATAAACCTAAAACAATTCAGCGGGGCGTTGCGTGTAAGTTCGGAACCGACTCGGCGTTTTGTCGGCGGGCTGAGAAAGCGCCGACCAAACCCATCTGCTATCACAACCCTCAATTAACCTCGAACAGTCGTTTACGCAACGACTAATGTCGTCGGATGAATCTCTGATATCTGTCGACTTGGGAACAATACCGTTGCCAGTCATATCAGTAATTTCAGAGTTGACCGGTTTTCAGCCAGGTCTGATCCGCCTGGTGGACTGTGACAAACGGTGCCCCTCTCGATCTTGTATGCCGTAGCTATACGGACCCGTACAGCATGGACGAAATAAGTGTAATTCCAAATCAATATTGACAGTGACAGTACAGTGAGCGGCCAAACCCACTCGAGTGGTATCTATTTTACCAGGAACCTCATCAGACGATTCCGTATCCCGTACAGTAATTAAAGGACGAAACAACAGGGATCATCAGTCTGACTGACTGACCTCTCCGACCCAAAAAAGACCGGACGCCCTGAAAATGCTACTTTCATCCATACAACACACAACGAAGGCAAATCAGACAAACACTCAATTGACCTCCCAAAACGACTTCGGGTCCTCTGAAGGTCCATACAAAGCCGGACACGACTGCCCGTTACCGCCCAGCTTCCCACGGCGATGACGGCTCGGGCTCAGCCTGTGGATGACCTACTGCCGAGCAAAGCCCTGCTTAGCCTGTCCGGAGGAGCAATGGTCAGCGTTCGATCAACTTGGTGAGGCTCTTCGGTTAAGACTCACCTTCATCTGCTCAATCCTCGCCTTCAACTGGCTTGTCACCTCCGCGGCCCTCTTCCAGCTCTCAACACCGTTGCCACCATTGCTAGAACCTCCCCCGGCGGCAGACGAGTGGTCGCCAGAGTACACATCCCTCCTGAACCCACGGGCAGGAGATGCGCGACCACTGCTTGCCGAGCTAGCCCCATTGCCCGAGTTATACCTTCCGAGATCCGGACTCAGCGCCTTGTTCCTCGCGTACGTTGTGGGGTGATCACCATAGCCATTGTCTCTTTCCTCCGACATATTACTAGCATAAGAGGTGCGATTCCTAGACGCAGTACTTGGGGCTCTATTCAGACCACTCCCAAGGCTGCCCTCTCTGTCCCTGAATGTACTGCCAGAGTCGTCGTGCACGGAACTGAAAGTCGGGCTCATGACCATGTCCTCGCGCTGCAAGCCAATCTTCTCGGCCTTACCGAGCGCGCGCTTGAGCCGGTCGAGCTCTCTCCGAAGCCTCTCGTTCGTGCCTTCTGCGGCCTCGGCATCACTGCGAGCGCGGACGAGTTGGGTCTCTTTCGCCTTGATGCTCAAGACATCCCTCGTGTGATCTTCGATGAGTTGTGCGTTCTGGTTCTTCAGCTCTTGGATCTCCGACATGAGCTTGGATCGGTCATGCCGGGCCTCCTCGGCCTGTCGCATGAGGCCCTCATTGGCGGCCCGCAGCTCATCGAGTTCGGCTCGCTCTAGGGCCGTCAGCCCTGAAACGGCCGGCGCAGGCTCGGGTGCTCCAAAGCCTGCAGGTGCGGCAGACGCAGGTTTGGCGAGAGACCGGCCGGCAAGACCACCCCGGGCCATGCCGAGACGTTGACGGGGTGGAGAAGCAACCGGTTCGGGCTCGTCTATGTCCATTTCGTCGTAGTCCGGCGTTGGGGCGGGCTTCCGTGGAGATACGAGCGGCCTCTTTTGTGGCACCTTCAGACCCCCGGAGGGCTTTGTCATGCCAAGCTTAGACCCCACTGGTTTTGCGGTGGGTTGCGGTGCCAGTGGAGGCGATTCCGCCCGTGAGGCAGCAGGAGCAGCTTTCTTGACTGGACCTTTCTTGACACCACCGCCCATGACTTTCTTTGGCGGAGCTTTCGCTGCGGGAGGTGGCGGTTTCGGCTTCGGCTTCTCCTTGGCTTTCACCTCCGCCGTCTCGAAGTACTCCTTGATCTTGGTCTTGCGAATCTCATCCAGACCCTCCAAGTGCGGGGTCATACCTCGCTCGCCAATAATCTTCATGATAGTACCCAAGATCTCAGCACCGCCATCACGGAGTGCAGGACTCGATTCTGCCAGAAGCTTCTTCGCTGCGTCGACTATTTGGCCAATCTCCTGCTTGGTTGGCACGTCCCTTGTAGTCCGTAGACAGCGCACGAGGAACTTCATGGTGCCCTCCTTGACTTGAGGATTCTTGTTCACCAGGAATGCAAGAATGTCCTCCAGACAGTCCGTCAAGCTTGTAGAGATGAAAACCTGGTCCAGTGCTGCACCAAGAGCATCCGAGACAGATGCTTTCTTCTCTTTCAGACGCTCCATGATGGGCTGCATGACAGTTGTCCGGTATTTGCCATATCCTCTCCGCAAACCCTTCGCAAGCAGCTCGATACATTGCGCCGCTTGTGTGACGACCGCGATGTTGGCGTCCTTCATGCATTTTGCCAGGCAGCGGTTAACCTCGCCAAAGTCACCGTCCTTGATTCTTGGCACGTTGACAACGGCAGAGAGTGCCTCCACAGCTTCTTTTCGATCCTTCCACTTTGATGACGCCAGTTGGTCATAGAAATTGGCGGGTATGTTCTTGATAATATCTTGGGGCTCGGCTAGGTCGAACGCTTCAAGTTCCTCGGGCTCTCCACCCTCGTCTTCTTCCTCGCCGTCTTCATCCCCTCCACCAGCTGCCGGCGCCTTTTCTTTCGCGGCTTGTTGGGTCCGTAGCAAACGTTCCTGCTTTGGCGGAGCCTCGGCTTTGATCTTCTCGAACTGGCCCTCGAGGTCGGACTGTTGTGTTGGTTTTAACTCGCCCCAAAACATGGGCTTCATGGCTTCCCGCAGCCACCTATAGAATTCAGCGGCAAGATTTGTTGCCTCCGCTCGCACATTCTTGTCGGCATGGCCGAAAGCTTTGGGCAAGAGTTTCAGAACTGGCTTAGGATCGGCGAGTTTGCAGCCATAGTTATGGAAGATCTGTGTAAGGGCGTTTATTGCGGCGGCAACGGTCTTGGGTTGCTTGGCAGATAAGATCGGCAGGACTTCTTCGATAACAGGGTTGGGCACATCGAGCTCGCAGAGAAGGAGTAAGGCTTCGATGGCGGAGGCCTTTGTGCCTGCCCTGGTGGAGGGAAGACCCTTCTCGCAGATGGGTCCGACGGTTACGCCTCTCGACCTCGTGCAGTGGTCTTTGCCTCCGAACTTCAGGAATGCACAGTATGCCGCCATACCATCTTGTTGGGCAGCCACATTGCTGTCGGCCACGGCACCCTTCCACAAGGATGAATCTCGGACGAAATCATGGAATACGGCATCGTCTTCGTCGCCGGTGGCCTCGAACAGTTTCGTAGCCTCTTCGTATGCTTGCTTACGTACTTTCCAGACCTGTAGTCAGAGTTGGCGGGTTAGTCTTCAGGCAGATGCAGACCCCGGCAGTTGCTCATCGCCCATCGTGACGTTTTCACGGAAGACCCCCGTTGTCTACCGTCTTCTCGACTAGACTGGTGTCAGGAACAACATACCTTGTGTACCCAACGATCTGTCAGCGGTAGGGAGCTGAAGTCCTCCTCTGCATCAGCCATATTGGGCGGTGTTGTAATGGTGGATCCGGGAGTATTCGCGATAGGGGTCGAGGAATGCGAGCAAGGAGCAGGTAGGGACTTCCTTTCGAAGCTATCCTCCTGGTCCGGGCCGTCTGTGAAGCCTCGAGCTAAGCGCCTCGTTAGCTTCTTGAATCTTGACCAGGGCTTCTGACGCGCCATGTTGAAAGCCAGAGGACGACATAGTGAAGGTTGACCCCTTGGCCCCGGAGTCACAAGGCAATGACCATGGGAGCTGGCAGAGGCGAGAGAGTGAGTGGGTAATGGATCCTCACCGAAAGATCGGGAACTAGAAACCCGCTGTTCAGGGTAGCAAACTGCGCCTTTCTCTTTTGAAAGTCTGTCAGTGACGCGCCGGATAGGTGATTATGCGCGGTGTCTGGCGCTTTGTTCTTATGTCTCGAAAAGGATGCGGTCGTCGTGCGTGTTTTTGTTCTTGAATTGTTTTTGTTGCCCAACGAATGCAGTCAGTCAGTGGAAATCTTGGATGTCAACCGCAACGGCAGTTTCCGAAGTCAGGTTCCTTTCTCTCTTGGGCGACAGTGGGGTTGCCAGTGGTTCAGGGGTGGGTCGTTGTCAGTGGCTTGTCAGCTTGTCGCCAAGTGCAGGGCAACAACAATCAAATCGATCTTTACTGTAGTGTAACGGTGTAGCACGGATCCGTACGGAGCACGGAGTACGGAGCCTGTCCTGGTAGCTTCCAAGGTTCCTCGCTACTGCTGGTGCTGGTGCCGGTGCTGGTGCTGGCAGGCCTGTAGCCAGAATTCATCCATCCATCCCAGCCGTCGCTGCCAATGAGGAGCTGCCTCCATTGCCGGGTCAACGTGATGTCACTGCCCGATGGGTCCGGGCTTCCAGCCAGCTGCTCTTTGGTCGCGCCAGCTGCTAGCCGGTTAAAGTTTCCCCACCTGAGCACCGGGGGGGGGGGGTAAGCTCGACCAGCTGGCGTTAATATGTACCTAAGTAGCTACCTACCTAGGTAGCTACCTCGGTGCCCCTGCCAGCCCCTGCCAGCCCCTGCGGATGCAGCCTGACAACTCACCCTAACCCCAACCCGACCATCCAGCCAGCCAACCTGACTGAATGCGGCGCTGCGACATTGTGGCACTGGAAACGCCCGGCCCTGCTACAGCAAAAGCAGAAGCAGAAGCAGAAGCGTATGTATGTACTCTGTAAATCGTCGAGACACATGCAAATGTTGCCCCGCCAGTTTTTTCAAGCTCAAGAAAGCCCCTCATGAAATATCATATGAATGATGAGTCAATGGGGATTCGAATTTCTTTGTACCTCAACTAGTCTGTCTCTACGTGTCGCTAAAATACCTATACCTAGGTGCTACTAGGATGTCATTTATGCGTCTTCTTTGTTTCCAAGTCAAGCTCAAGGTAGGTAGATTACATAGTACATACGGTAGGTAGTTGATAGTACCTAGGTAGATAAGTACTATTTCGTTTCGTATTCTGGTCTTCAGACCGCCCGCCCAAATCTCAACTGAACCTGACAAGTCAACAAGGACAGATCCACTCTAACACATCCAGAACAAAGCAGCCCGGTTTTCCCATCAAAACACCACAACCAAATCTTATATTGACCACAGCTCTTGTCGCCTCAAATATCCCAGTACGCCTCCAGCTTCTTCTCCTGTGACGACGACGGTGGCTGCGACGAAGCCCAGTCTCGGCAGGACACACCCCAGCTCTTCTTCCGCGCTCAATTCCACACCAAGCAAACCGATTCGTCCGTCCTGTCCGCCGCGCTCCCCTCCCTTGGAATCTCTCAAACCTCGGCAGGCAGCGCAACCGCGATTGGCGAAGAGGACGGGTGGAATTCCGTTTGTCTTGCGGGCTGGCTCCCATTTCCCCCCCTCATCAGCACCCAGCAACGCGCACTTCCAATCCCATCGAAATCTTGACGACGCCCTTCCTCCCTTGACGTTAAAGGGGTGGGAGGAGACGGCACAATGAGCCACATTCTGACTAGCCGACAGGCTGATGAGCTGCAAGTCCACCATAGTCGGCGCGCTGTTCGTGGTTTTGCTGCAGCAAGGGGCTAACGGGTCCTGGCAGGCACAAGTCTATCCTCGCATATCTCTCCGCAAACAACCTACAAGACTCTGCTGCCACGTTGCGGCAAGAACTCGACATTGACGAGGATGTGCTCGATTCCACTACCGTCAAGAAATATGAGGGTCTTCTCGAGAAGAAATGGACCAGTGTCGTCCGTTTACAGAAAAAGGTACATGGTCTCAACCCACCTACCACTCGCCGATTCATCACCCATATATAGACAGACTGCTGACACGGCCGAATCACCAGATAATGGACCTCGAATCGCGAACTGCTGCTCTACAATCCGAAGTCGACAACGCAACACCAACCTCAGTCTCTAGCCGAAACCAAGACCCGACCAGCTGGCTACCCAAGGCCCCGGCACGACATACCTTACAGTCCCACCGAGAGCCGATTACATGTGTGGCCTTCCACCCGATATTTTCGTCATTGGCGTCCGGCTCCGAAGACAACACCATCAAAATATGGGACTGGGAGTTGGGGGAACTCGAAAGGACAGTGAAGGGACACACAAGGGCTGTGTTAGACGTGGACTTTGGCGGACCAAGAGGAGGAACACTGCTGGCAAGCTGCTCGAGCGACCTAACCATCAAACTATGGGATCCTTCAGACGAGTACAAGAACATCCGAACCCTCCCTGGTCACGACCACAGCGTATCCGCCGTCCGATTTATTCCCTCCGGCGCAGCAGGGGCTCCAGCATCCGGCAACCTCCTAGCATCAGCCTCCCGAGATAAAACAATACGAATATGGGATATCACCACAGGCTACTGCGTCAAGACCATACACGGCCACGTCGACTGGGTGCGCGACGTATGCCCTTCTGTTGACGGACGCTTCCTCTTGTCAGCTGGGGACGACCGGACCGCACGACTTTGGGACATATCCTTGTCCAACCCAGAAGTGAAATTGGCGTTTATTGGGCACGAACACGTCGTGGAATGCGCCGCTATAGCGCCCGCGACCACATATCCACATTTGGCTGCACTCTCGGGTCTAAAGAAACCACCACCCGCATCCTCAACCGCGGAGTTCATGGCAACTGGCAGTAGGGACAAGACGATCCGACTATGGGACGCAAGAGGAACGTGTATCAAGGTGCTGACGGGCCACGACAACTGGGTGAAGGCATTGGTTTTCCATCCCGGAGGGAAATATTTGCTCTCCGCCAGTGACGATAAGACGCTGCGATGCTGGGATCTGAGCCAGGATGGAAAATGCGTCAAGACGCTGGAGGATGTCCATAGGCACTTTGTGAGTGCCTTGAGGTGGGCGCCGGGAGTCATGAAAGGCGCAGCGGCGGTCAATGGAGCTAGCGACAAGAACGGTGCGAATGGGTTATCGGCGGCCAAGAAGACCGCAGGAGATGACATTCAGATTCGTTGTGTTATCGCGACGGGCAGCGTGGATTTGAATGTGCGGATATTTGCGAACTAAAAAGGTCGCAAATGAGACCTATTCAGCACGGCGTTGACGGCGGGATCATTTGCTGCGAGTCCACTGGCGTTGGGTTTAGGATGTTTCTTGAAGGCGTATATACCTACCACGGCGTTCGCTTCACGGAGCTACACAGCTGCGCACGGGAACAGGAGGACGAGTTCAATACGTGCACCAGTTATATGCTGGGCATTCCTTGAGGACAGGTCATTACCGCCCCTCTCTGGCATCAGGTCGATGGCTGATGAAGATCTCGCAGGGGAGCTTTTTGACGCGCGAGATGCATCAGATAGATACCCAAGAAGAGAGATGTTCGAAGGATCACCCAGTTTGCTCAATTTCCCCTTGTGATGACAAGGGAGCTTTCCATCTGTTTGCCAAAGACCAGGACAAGTTTAGCTGGGACGCCACAGTGGAACAAATGCAGTGTAAATCCCCGGAGTTGCACGGAATTTATCGGTGATAGGCTTGTCACTGCAAATAACGAAGATCCCCAGCACGCAACCGTTATCGCCGGCCGACCCGGGTCCGAGGAAGCTTCATCGTCAGTGAGGGGCGGGTATATAGCAACATTGGAGCCTCCCAAATCTCACTTCAAGATCACGGAGAATACTCACTCACCTTACCAGGCGCTTTCGAGAACCATACCAAGCACAACACCAAGAAAAGTGCCCACAATGGCCAGTTCTCAACCAAAGACCGCACTGAAGATCGTCTTCGGCACCATGACGCTGGGCAAGAAAGGTAGGCAATCTCCCCACCACAGTTTTTCGCACGCCAATCACATTTCTTACATCCTCACAGGCGCTGAACAAGCCCGGGTTCATGATCTCAAAGACTGTGCCGAAATACTAGACGTCCTCCAGAAACACGGCCACACCGAAGTCGACACAGCGCGTATATACGGCGGCGGCTCTTCCGAGGAATACCTCGGCTTCCTGAAATGGCAAGACCGCGGCCTCATCATGGACACCAAGCTCTCCCCACGGGCCGCCATCCAGCCCGGCGCCAAGTCCTACACGCACAAGAGGGCCGACCTCCAACCCGCCCTCCAGGACAGCCTCGACGCCCTGCAGACCGACAAGGTCGACATGTGGTACCTCCACGCGCCGGACCACAACACTCCGTACGCCGAGACGCTCGAGGCCGTCAACGAGCTGCACAAGGCGGGCTACTTCGCGCGGTTCGGCATCAGCAACTACGCGGCGTGGGAGGTGGCCCAGATCTGCGAGCTGTGCGAGCGGCGCGGCTGGAAGAAGCCCGACGTGTACCAGGGCGTGTACAACGCGCTGCACCGGGCGGTGGAGCCGGAGCTGTTCCCGTGCCTGCGCCGCTACGGCGTCGCCTTCTACGAGTTCAACCCGCTGGCCGGGGGCATGCTGACGGACCGGTACCGGCGGGACACGGCGGCGCACGAGGAGGGGTCGAGGTTCGACCCCGGGCGCAAGCAGGGGGCGAACTATAGGGGGAGGTACTGGAATGAGGAGTACTTTGACGCGCTGGATGTGGTGAGGCCTGTGGCGGAGAGGTTGGGCATGACAACGGCTGAGGCGGCGGTCAGGTGGGTTAGCCATCATAGTTTGTTGAGGAGGAATGAGGGGGATGCGGTGATCATCGGGGCGAGTAGTAAGGGGCAGTTGGAGGAGAACTTGGTGAATTTGGAAAAGGGCCCGTTGCCGGAGGAGATGGTGAGGGCGTTTGATGAGGGCTGGGCGATTGTGAAGGGGGTTTGTAAGCCGTACTATCACTGAGTGGGTGGGTGATCGGGTTGGGAAAGGACAGGGAGGTTTCCGGTCAAACAAAGCTCAGAAGTCTCACAGTGCCCTCTTCATTCCCATGGTCGACAATCAGGGTGTCGAGAAACAGTGACCATCATCGACAGAGCGGTGTAAAGACAGGGTGTCCACGAGGAATGTACCCAGACCTTGGGGGGGAGGGAGGGCTGAAAGACGAGGATCACTGAAGAACATGCCCAGGAGGACGTTGACATGAGGATCCGGGAACTCATTGAAAGTGAATATTATACAGATTTGGATGCTTGATGAACCTCACACGGTAATTGCAACTAGCCCGAAATAGCCCTCAAGAAAGCCGGGCTCTCACTGCCCTGTATGACCTTCGCGATGGGCGTGAGATGTGCCTGGTCATCACTGCCCTGCAGCTGCCGGACGTACCCCTGAGCAGCCTTGAGCCAGGCCGTCTTCTCCGCCTTGCTCGCGCCGGTGCCTTGCCACACATAAATCGCCCTGCCAGCATCATCCAGGATGAAGACGTCGTTCCCGTCCAGGTCAGACTTGGAGATGGAATCCCCCTGCTTCACCTGCCCGAAGCTCAGCCGGCCAGACTTGTCACTGAGTCTGAACAGCTTCTTCTCCCTGCGCCCCTCGGCCGGCCTGCTCACAGGCCTTGGCCGGTGGTACTCCTCGGTCGCCGGCGTGGCGTCCTTGTCCCCGCCGAGCATGTCCACTATCATCCTCGAGCGCGACTCCGTCTGCGACAGGACCTCGACCTCGGTGTGCTTAGCTATCGTCATGTCGTGCACGACCTGCGCGGCTTTGGCCTTCTCCATAGGAGAACAATTCTTGCCCTGCCAGACAAAGATCTTGTCGCCCTTATCCAGCACAAACACGTCATCGACGTCCAAAGACTCCCAGGTCGGCGGCACCTCGTGCACGACGACCGAGTCGCGCTTGGAACCGGGATGCTTGAACACGCGCAGCAGCGTGAAGACCTCCTCCCTGGGCTGGTCCTCGACGTGGCGGAAGCCGGACCGAACGCCGCCCGAGCGGATCTGCATCTTTGGGAACAGCTCCATGAAGGCGTCGCTGGGGCTGGCCTGGATCTCGCGGTGCTGCGTCGCGGCGCCGTGGAGGAACTCGTCCAGCTCGACCGTCTTGTACGCTGCGACGCCCGCCTCGTCCTGCGACGTGTGGCTGCCCAGCCAGAAGAAGACGTCGTGGCCGAGCTTCGGCTGCTCCTCCCCATCCCCGTCGCCGCCGCTGCTGGTGGTGGTCTTGCCGATCTTGTACGAGTACAGGATGATGTAGCTGTCGCCGTCCATGAACTGGCCGTACTTCTCCTTGGGCCACGGGACGACTTCGAAGTCTTCGATGCGCCAGATCAGCAGGCCCGGCGTGACGCCTACCTGTCCATCGTTCCAGGCCGGCTCAGATGCGGCGCTGTTGTATTTTACCTTGTGGTCGATGTCGCTACCGATGAGCTCCACGTTGCTGTCTTTGATGTCGTATTCTTCAGGGTGAACGAGACCGTCCTGCGGAGCCATTTTGAGTGGGAGGGTGGTAGTATGTTGTGTACCTAAAGAAGACACGTAACGGTTGAATGAGGGTGAGGAAAGGAAGTGAGATGAGATTGCTGAAACGGTGTCTCGTGGAAAGGTTGTCTACATACGGAATACCTATATAGAAACAGGACTCCATGTTGCACCTGGGCAGGCCAGGTTGGCACTTATACAATAGACGTCATGTTTCAGGGGATTCAGGGTCCTCCTGTGGGTACTGTCCACGGGTCCTCAGGGATTAATATTACTACCAGAACTACCTAGGTACCTACTGTAGTAGTATACGGACAGTCACGGTCCACGGGAGCAAGGCCCGCCGATTTGCTTGACGACCGGGATAA
Source organism: Cytospora piceae (assembly GCA_016508685.1). Lineage (NCBI taxonomy): Eukaryota > Fungi > Ascomycota > Sordariomycetes > Diaporthales > Cytosporaceae > Cytospora > Cytospora piceae. Next base: position 856,438 of record JADMLE010000010.1, on the reverse strand, counting down.
CTGGGCCAACGGAGTAGCGAGACTTTGATATCGCAACAAGATTCGCCAATTCCAACCGCGAACATAGCCTCAATCCACGAGTGGTGGTCCGTACCCAAGTACTACCAATATTGATTCGTGAGCTGTAGGTACTGCGGGGCTGACTTCATATCTGCATGGTTCATTGGACATCCTCGTAGGGGATGCAGGGTAAGGGTTAGGGCTATGTGGACTTACAGGCGGCGACCTATTGGAATCGAATGGAAAGCTCGGACTGATTTAAATCAATCCAGTCCACGCGTGGAAACCTGGGAATGAGTGGGATTGAAGTCCACCCTGAATCATCGCATTGTCTCCCGAACTCCTTGTCTCCCAAACTCCTTCGGAAATTCAAAATCAACCCCCCCCCAACAACAACAACAACAACAACAACACCCGCCTCTTAGCCACAGCCCTCACCTCGGTATCAGTCTGTGTCGGGCCTCCGATCGGGTGTCAGCCCCGATATTGATACCGTGCATGTATCACTGCCAGCCTTCGGGCTTCAGATGTCTGTATCTAGGTACACTTTCTTCTTTGTGATGGCGTCAGTGTAGTACCAGCCGAACTTCTTCTTCTTCTTCGGCTTCCCTTCATCCTCCTCTTTATCATCCTTTTCTTCATTCCATTTCAGGGGCTCTCCATGAGGACCCTTCGTCTGCTTCGGAGGTGCATAAGCCATCAACCAAGCCTCCCTGCTCATTGGCTTCTTGTCCACTGAAGCTAGGAATGTCTGGAGCTTGGACTTCAGTTCTATGAGGTTGTCAATTTAAGTCTGCGCATGCGGTTCCTTACTATATGGAAGGGGCATGGAAGGGGCAGGAAAATGGATTTAGTAGGGTAGTAGGGTAGTAGGGTAGTATGGTAGCATGGTGGATCAGTATCAGTCGTACCTTTCTTTGGCATGGGGACCGCGGGCTGCAATGTCCAGTTACCATCACCCTCGTTGACGGTCACAATATCGGTTGGCAATTTCGTGCCTGTAATTATCAGATGCTGTTCCCGATATGAGACGTCGGGAGGGGCGAGAGGTTGCATTAACAAACCTGGTGGTAGTTTTGCCACCGTCACATTCGTGCCTTTCCAAGTCCGCACATTCTTTCTCTGCTCGTCACCTATCTCGTACAGAGATAAACCGTGTGGTCTTCGAGCTATAATTTCTTCAGATTAGTTTCCTCAATATCACTGGCCACAATTTTTCCGTAGGAGTTATATTGTCCATCTTTGAGCAATGACAGTCACCGTATGGGTATAGAGGAAGTCCCCTACCGCCATCCATACAGGAACGCCTTGCCTAGTTCTTTGGAAAGAGCAGGGTACTTACAATATTCATCCGGATCCATGGGACTTGGTAGGACAATCTTGTTGGGGCCCACAGGCCGGACGTCTCCTTTGTTCCTACCAGGTATGTTGTCTCGCAACTTGATCTTCTTCTTACGGACAGAAATTCGCCAGAGCTCGACAGGCACGAAGGCGAGCTTGACGACTCTCCACATAGTGAATAAGAAGACTGAGACAATTTCTCGAAAGAAAGGTACAGGGAGCGAAGAGAAAAGAGTTGAGAGTTGAGGCAATAGTAATTATAAAAGAACGCCTGGGCATGATCAGATCGATTCACACTAAATAGAAACAAAGCTTATAAAACAAGTCCGCTTTCAGCCTTGATTGATGCAGTTTAACATAGGGAAATCCGCAAAAAGGAAACAAGAGAGGAGAGTTGAGGCAACAGTAACTACAAGGGAACACCTGAGCATGATTGAATCGACTCAAAGAACCTCAGACACCCGTCCCTCGCCGCAACTCCAGGGACAAGCTCCGTCCTCTCCTGGAACAAACTCCTCGCCATATCGACACGTCTGCCTACCCTGAAATACCTCAGCCTCGCATACTGGTCCGTCCCCTCCCTAACACCGAATGCTACTTTCGCCAAGGTGGTGACGTCGCAGGTCCAGACGGTCTAGTACGGAGGGACGAACCCGTACAGATACTCGCTCGACGGCGACTAGTCTAAGGCGATCCTGATCCTGCGGAAGCTAAGCCAGAGCCTCTAGGCCTCGAGTATCTCGACCTCATGGGCTGTGTGCCGTGGTTTGAGGCGCTTACACTCAAATAGAACAAAAATAAAGCTTGCAAAACTAATTTGCTTTAAGCCTCTGTTGATGCGGTGTGATGTAAGGAAATTCGGATAATAGCATAGTCCTACCCATTCCTTTTTCATATATTAGAAAGAGATATGATGTAGCTTATAGAAATAATCAAAATGTAGCCTTGTAGTACGTCATCGAAATCAGGTTGGACTTGATTACGGAAGGAGACCTAGTCACAACCCATAGCTTCAGGCCTTGCTGCGTCTTCACAATGGTGGACTTTCGAACAAGCAACGTCCTCTTATCATGTTCAATGCCGAAGGCAACAAGACAGAAAGAAAGAGCGGGGGGGGGGGGACGAAGGGCAGCATCAAGGACTCAATACCTAGTAATATAGCACTGGAAATAGTTTCAGCTGTCTGGCTCAGGAGACCTAGTGTCGGACACGCCCAGGCCAACCCACCTTCATCTGATACACTAAGTAGAAATCGATCAAGTGTTTTCCTATAGCCTCTTCGAATCCTAGTGTGACTAACTCCATATGCCCAAACTCTACCTAGGTACACTTAAGTACCAAGGTACGTACCTACCTTGGTAAGTCTGCAATGACGAAGGCCGATTGGCTCCAGCATGCCCTTATAGGTCATGCGGCCAATGTCGTCCCTGCTAAGGCTGTCGGATAAATCCTTTTCTATATAGACTCGCGGGGTACTGATTAAGGTTGCCCCGAACGGCATTATATATTCCCGTAACCCTAACTAATCCTCACAGTCATGTTAGCTTCGCCGTCAGCCTTGCTTCCAACAATCCATTCATCCAAATAAATCTTTCTCACTTGTGATTGCTCAACACCAACACCTCAACCCATACCAACTCATACCAAACCATCATGGCTATAGCCAGACATCTTTTCCGGGGCTTGATGCGGCGACAACTGCCTTTTGCCCGGCCGCATACTTTCACTGGTACCGGGCTTTTCCAACAGTTTCATACGACAGCAACCAATTCACGCCAACCAACCCAACCAACCCAACCAACCTACCGTTACCTAAAGACCTCCGTGTTGAGGCCATCTACACTGATTACTTCCCCTGTACCCTTTGCTACTACAGCACGCAAGGACCAAAGCTGGCCTTGAACGAACCCCAAAACCGGTCCAAGAGCAATAATGACTTCGAACACGGAACCTGGACACACGACGCTTGGGTCGATGTGGACTGCAATGGACTTGTTGATCCAGCGCATGCCACAGGGATACCTTTGTATCCGAATACACGTCATCAGTGGGTGCTTTGTGATAATAGAGACGATTGGGCCGAAGATTGCAGGGACGAGGGTCAAGATGTGCCAATCGCAGAGATATACTTTGTTTTTAAAGGTAAGTACCTCAAGCTATCCCCCGGGCCAATATGGCCGATTCTTCCGGGAGGAAAAGAAAGCTAACATAATGGCCCCGGCGGGTGGGTTCTTTGTCCATAGGAACGCCAATACCTCGCCTCCTTTTCCTCATCCACGAAGCCAAGTCACCGTCCCGGTCTGATAAAATAGACCCGGTTGATATACTCTACCCTAAATAATACGCTGATTCGTTTTGGCTTCTGCCACGGGAAGCTATGCCAGTATCAGGTATGCCCCTCGAGGACAATTTCAGAGTTCAAGCCTTCGCTAACACTGTACCTCTAGTTCTGAATAAGGAGTTGGACGACTTCTTCAGCACTCTTGATACCGAGAACCAAGAGAGGGACTGGTGCACAGAGGCTATGAAAATTAGAGGGGATGAATGGATGTCAAGATAAGCTCGATCAAACTCTGTCGGGTTGTTCACTTCCGTGGTGTCGTGGGATATAGTGAGCATTGTTAAAGGACCTCTCACCTCCCTTTTTCTTTTTCTTCCTTTCTCAACTCTTAGCTTGCGATTCTTAATATGTAGCTGGTTCATGGCACTTTTACCAATAATGTTCAATACGTTACTTTGTGGTACTATCTGAAGGACCTACTTCTCATATAGAGCCCATGTGAACTGTTGTCACCTGGGCACTTGAGTTTTCTTTCCACCTTGTGACTAGTAAATCTTACGGCTCTTGCCCCTGTGGCTGTAGCCGCTTACACCACGTCACGGAGTGCGCGTGGGTCAAGGTCAACTGGTGATCGAGCTCGTCCAGGAGATGGTGGTCTCGCCATACCCGTCGACATCCACCAAAACGGATCATCTGCACACTCGGGGATAATTGGAAAGATAGGTCTGAGTGGAGAAGGCTCAGGTTGGACCACAAACCTGACGCCCTGACAGAAATTTTGATCAAGTTCTGGCATATAACATAATGCCTAGCGAGGTGAGTTAAGAATCGAGATGTTGCCGTTGGTATCCGTACACTCTACTTGAAAAGACTACCCCAATATCTGGATAGCAGCGAGGCCCTCATACCTCCTGTTGTGCCAAGTAGATAGCGGTATATCGGGTTGATACCCGGTGACCAGGAGCCGCGTGGCCACGATTCTGCCTGCTTGCTCACCCCACAGGTGCCGGACACAGTCTCCTTCGAGCAGACTGGGCACGACCTCTTTGTTCAGCGGTTTGCTGGCGATAGCGTGCACTCGAGATGATAACGGAAGGCTATCCGCCGCACCTGAAAAGGGTTTCGGGCAATGCACTTTCCCTTGTGCGCCTTCTCTTCTGATCTCTGGCTCCTTTGTCGCCAGTTTCTCTCATTGGCCTTCGACTCATCATCTCGGACCGCGTGGATCCTATTCGCCTTCTCTTGGCGTCGTCTGTCCCCTCCGCTGGTTCAGCTGAATTTTGAGGTCAAATTCCTACATGGAACCATTCACTTAGATTCCCCATGAAAGTTTCCCATCGTCCATGCGCTTGAGCTCCTTGTCGGCGAACGACAGCCTTGTTTGTTTCCCCTTCGGTGGAGGCGGCTTCGCGTTTTTCCTCCTCTTTTTCTCATCCTTTCTGACCTCGTATCCTTTCCCTTGCAACAACGAAGCCGTGAAGGCGTTCGGGTCCATCCACTCTGGGTCGTCGCCTCCCTCGGGCGGAGGGTTGCCACCTGAAGTCTTGGTTTTGGCGGTCTCGTCTGCTCCGTCTCGCAGCCTGTCTAGCTGCAACTTGTTGACTCTCTCGTCCACGTCGAACTTCGAGGCTTCCTTTACTGGCAGCCAGTGACTTGTATACTGGACAACAAGCTTGCCGTCAATACCGCCTTTCAGGATGAACAGCAGATACTTCTGCCGGAAAGCAAATACCACTGGTATGTCATGCCCTATGGGCATCATGTCTCTGAGCAAGGGCAGGAAACGTTGGGGGTTTTTGTTGTTAGTCTTCCTGTATTCCTTGGTCTTTGGCATTTGATTTGTATACGTGACCTGGAGCCACTTGGAGAAATTCTGTAGGATCGGTGTCAAAATGTCCCAATCTGGATGTGGCTGGTTGCCGTTGGCTAGTTCGTTACACGCTCTCATCGAGATGCTGTAAGATGCATTAATGGCGACCCAGATACAGGACGCAATTCGTTCGGGGTGGCCTTTGACATAGCTTTTGTGGTCCTCAATGAATATATCCACATCCTCGGGTACTATGCCATCCAGATGTGCGTGAAGTCGCTCAGGTAGAAACGGAGCAATGTTTCTAGCCCACCGTACAAACGACGGCTCGTGCATATGTTTCTGTAGGCTACTTCCTGCATTGTGAAGCAGCGCAAGATGTGCAAATGTGTTGCCCCGATGGCGCCTCGCGGTCCTGTTCATAGTCCTAGTAGAGCGCTCTACGCGTGTCTTGTCCACCAAGTCAAGTTGCGTCCATTTCACGGCTCTCTGCAAACATGCCTTCTCAATCCACGGCCTGGCCTTGTGATGGGTAGGCGGGTGGAAGTGTAAACTCCGCGGAAAGGAAGGGGACACAGAAAGCGACATAGTCGAGAGGTCGAATTCCAATCCCGGCGGTTCCTTGAGTTCTCGAAACTCCATGAATCGGGTGAGACCTGGCCGCCTGGCTAATCCTGAAGAGTCGACCAATATTGCCGGATCCCACGTGGGCAGCTGTTGCTTCTCCTTTCGTTGCGCCGATCCTGAACTCTGCGTTTTGCCACCTTCCGCCTCCTCCGTGGACCTTGGTCCCTCCTGTTCTACCGTTGGCTTCTTGGAGGCATCTTTCAATGTATGCTCGCTTTCAAAAATCTCAAACAGATCCTCTATCGGCAAAGGCTTTGTGGTGCTATATTGTCGTACGACGAATGGGGTTGCGAGCGAAGGACGGCAGCTTCGAGGGAGCCATGCCGAGCGTGCAAGGCCGCACGGCACCGCGAGGCATCGGGTCGTGGATGGCATGTCGTGGCAAGGAGACTCAGTCGTAATCGGTCCTGGTATGCATGCGCCTCGGTTACAACATACTGGCGAGTGGTTTGACGGTATGGGGGTTGGTCGTAGTAGGCTTCACCTTTGGAATAGGTTGTTTCGGCGCGATGGCGAACGCGCTTCTTTTTTGCCGTCTCCTAACCCGGAAGAGGCACACCGCCGTTGAAGTCAATGCAGCATGTGAGCTCAATCAGAGGTTTGGGGGGGGTCTCCTCAATCGCTTTGCCCCTAACCCTGACGACTACACTCCCTTCGATTCCCAGGCCACTAATTGCCATTGGTCTTGGAATCGACCAGTGCCCGCCCGGCATGTAAGTGAGGCATTCTTCGAAAACCATCATTACAATACCTGACTCTGGGAGTGTCTCACCGATAGTTCGTTGATCTGTACCAGGGGAACACATTGAAACCGTACTGTCGCACGTTACAGGTGTTGGTCTGTCCAGAAGAAGACATCAACCCAGGCGCAGCGGTCAGCGGGATACGCTACTACTAGGTACATGTCTCTGATATCTGTGCTTATCTATCCTCCGAGCCTGTCCTCAAACAGGCCGTAGGGAATAAGGGAATTTCATAGAACAGTTATGGTGATCATTTGCTATTGCCCGGGCGGTGGATGCAAAGTTAATAGATTCACTAGAGTCAGCTGTCCTGAGAATCCATAAAGGGTGTTTAGATATGGGATAAGGTAAATCCACCGAGTGACATGTCCATAGCAACCTAACCAGGTACATTAAGTAAGTACTTTGCAGTTCACGTGAACTAGAGTTTCGGAGACAAGGAAACCATTCAGCAGGTAGCTAGGGCTGAAGTATTTAATCTAAGTAGAAGACTTGCCCTGTTTCTCAGGCCCAAGTACCAGACCCCATCCCCGATGGCAGCCTTCCCTATCAACCTGCTGCATTTGCTTGTCGATCTTGAACCCCACAAACAGCCATTAAGGCCGACGTTTCATTTTGAAAAGTTCCCACCCACAATGGCTGTGCCTACTCCCAAAGAGGAGATCCTCGCAATTCTCAGAGGCATCAATGCCACTGGAGAGTCACTTGGCCTTAACAATGCCAGTGAAGCTTCTGAAGCTCGACGCAATCTGCTGCTGGAAGCCAAGAAGCTGGTCGCCGCCTTGGAGGATCCTCATGCAGAGGTCTGGCCTCGAGCCTTCCAAATTAATGTTGGTGTGAGTGTATTTCCCCCCTGTGCAGACTGCTTTGAAATTTTCCCTATGAATCTGGGGGCCTTCGCCATGAATATTCCATCTTGGTAATTCATTATCTTGGGACCTCAGGAACACTCCACTCCTTCCTCTGGATTGTACTGAAGAGGGTGTCGCAGATTTCAATTGACGTCGCATGGAACCTTGGAGTTTGGGACAAGCTTGGAAGTCAAAGATCAGTTGCTCTCTCCGAAATCATTGAGGAGACTGGAGCAGATGGAAATGCCCTAGGTAAGTGGTTACTCACTGGATAGCATTTGCAGTAGCTGACCAGTTTACAAGTCCGAATCTTTCGCCAACTCACAGCAGCTGGACTTCTCGTTGACGTGTCCGGTCCTCGAGGTCCAGGCTATGCTCTCACGTCCCTGGGAAAGCCCTATCTGGATCCAAACCATCGATCATTCAACCGTTTCCTTCTCCACGACGTCGTCTCGAATCTACGCCAGGTGGTCGAGCACAAGTCCACCAGAAGCATGGGATCGGCCACATCGCCTATGAAGACCTGGTTCACGCTGGCACGGAATCCCGAGCGCGCCAGAGACATGGCCATGGGCATGAGGTCTCTCAGCACGGGCAGTCTAGCCGTTACTGCGTTTCCATTCGGCGAGGAGCTGGAAAAGCTGGACATCAGGGATGACGAGGTCGCCATTGTCGATATTGCCGGAGGACAAGGACACATCATGATGGATGTCCGCGAGCGGTACCCCAAGCTGAAAGGTCGCATCATCGTCGAAGACCTGCCTGCGGTACTTGACACTGTGCCTGGTGGTCCGCCCGAGGGCATCGAGTTCATGCCGTGCAACCTTTTTACTCCACAGCCCGTCCGAAACGCACACATCTACTACATGCGCCACATCGTCCACGATTGGGACGATGAGTCGATGGGAGTGATCCTGCAGCAGCTTGTGCCGATCCTGAAGGAGAGGCCTGCCACCAAGTTGCTTCTGGCCGACTTGGTGCTTCCTGAGACGAACACGGGCATGCAAGAGGCAATCAGGGACTTCACGTTGTTTCCCATCGGAGGCATGGAGAGGACCGAGAGCCAATGGCGAAAGCTACTGGAGAGGAATGGCTTGGAGATCAAGAAGATCTGGAGGGGAACTGAGCCCGAGGCTTGTGTCGAGTGCACTCTGGCAAGGGAACCTGGCGAGCACATTTTGATGGGAAGGGCCAGAATCTCCTGAAGGAGGCTGGCGGAGTTGGAGGACAAATATCTGAGCTGTGTTTCACTAGACAAGTTGAGGGTAATATCGTCTACGAGCGCGAATACCACGAGATACTGCTTGCCGAGCCGGGTTACTGAGAACATCCTGCATGAAGTAGTCTAGAGGGGGGATCTTATTTAGTCTATGTGCGCATTCCTCGTCATGGAGTTAACTCTGATGTCGACTTCCATAATGGCTCATGCTCTGTCTCCATACTGAACGACTACAGACTTATTGCACGTTGATTGAGTCAGGAAATAGCTTAAGCCTCGATGTCAAGTTTTAGCAAGGTCGACGCGTTCTTCCAGCGTATGCCCTCCAGCTCCTCAGTGCTGACGAGACCACTCGCCTCGAGTTCCTCCAACCACTTGAGGCCGTCCTCGTTAGCAGAGAAGGGATAGTCCACACTATACAAAATCCTATCCTTCTTTGTGTTCCTCAGGATGGTGACCAAGGGGTCCAAGCTCCAGTTGCCGCTTGTAGTCAACCAGAGGTTCTCATCCCACACTTGCCTGAAGCTCCTGGTCCTCCCCCAGCGGCCTGAGGTTCTCTCGATCCGTTGGAGCATGTAAGGTATCATCTCTCCAAAGTGCCCGATGATGATCTTCAATTTGGGAAATCGGTCGAAAACACCCGCGCCAAACAGCCTAATGACGTGCATGGCGACGTCGCTGTGCCAACCAAACCCACATGCGGAAATCGCCAGCGTGATGTCATCTGGGACAGTGGCAGACTTGAAGCCAGCCTCGAAGACATCGTCCGAGGGCCATGTGGGGTGTATATAAATCGGCACGTCCAGCTCCGACGCCGTCTTCCACAAGACGTCATACTCAGGGCCTTCATAGTATTTCCCCGCATCCGTATGGCTCTCGACCAGGGCACCGACGAACTTGACGCCAGCGGCCCCCGAACACGTGCGCTGCAGCTCGGCTGCCGCTTCATCCGGGTGCCCCATCGGCAGGTTCGCAAACCCGGCGAAGCGGTCCGGGTGGCTCCGGACCGCATCGGCGAGCTGGTCGTTCGCGGCTCGGCACTGGTCTGGCGAGAGTTCGCCGGGTCCGTGGGAGATGACTTGTAGGGTGACCTTGCCGGCGTCCATATTCTTGATGCGCACTGGGCCGAGTTCTGTGAATTTGTCCCAGAGGCTTGGGATATGTTTCAGACTTTCATTTTTGCTGCTCAGGGTCGCCTCCGCGGCTTTGGACATAAAATGCTCCTCAAGGGTGATGATTGGGCCGCTGGTCGCCATATTGATTGTGATTATCGGGATTGTGCTGATGGGCGGGTAGTAATATTAGGTTAGGGTGTTTGGTACAGTCTAGGCTCGGTGTCCGTGACGAACTGAGAAGAAGGCGATGTGCAGAAGGAGGGTTGGGGTGCGATGATCTTCTTGATATATCGGAAAGTTCGGGGATAGTTATGGAAGTGTAGGTCCAGCCGTAATACCGATAATTACCATTGCATTTGTACGAAACCGTTACTAGTAGTACTCGACCGGCTCCACAATCGAACTTTAGTTGCTCTAAAAGCCTGGAGGCATCTTGAATTGTGCCGTCTTACCCGCCAATTGACATAGTGGATCACATCTCTGATAACCGAGTCACTATAGACTCTGGCTGAGATAGCGTATTCGCACATATATGTGGACCCTTCATACATACATAGGCTTACTTATAAGTAGGAAGAGGATTCTCATCCTGTATTATGTTCCTACTTAAAGTAAGTCCTACCAGTATGTACTTTTGTAAAAAAGACACCCCCGGGTGTAGCGCCCCTTTATTAAGGTGTAGCGCTATTTACGGCCCAGCCCAGCCCTGGAGGCTACCTAAGCCGCAGGTATATAATCAAAAACATCCCTCCCCCGATATCTAATTCTCATGCCCAGTAGCGGGCTGTCACTCTCTAGAGCCGTGGGATTCCAAGCCATCTCCAATGGGGCTTGTTCGGCAGATAGGCAGACCACGCAGGTTGTTATAGCAAGTCCGATGTAGACCCTGATGATGACCGCATTGGGTGAGGATGCACGGCGAACCCGGGGCCGGAAGAACGCCCTTGCATACAGTACCCCTCATTCTGCTGGCCAAATGATTATCTAAGTACCTAGGTAGGTCGTTGGGACGTCCAACCTCGAAAGAGAAACTCTACATCCATGAAAATCATCTATGGTGCCGTTGGCCTCCAGCGATGAGACGTCGAGACAGTCAAGGAGGTGTTTGGCATCGCGCACGCCCACGGCATTCATGATCTGGACACTGGCCATATCTATGTAGGTCCATCCACAGTCTGTACTGCCATGGAGTGCTACTGATGAATGATATGTCAGGGCAACGAAGGACTCGTCAGACAAGCAGGAGGCGCCCAAATCTTCAGAATCCACACCAAGTCCCCCGGTTTCGAGGATGGCTGCCTCACCAAGCAAAAGGTCAAAGACTCGCTGCAGGAGTCGATTGAAAAGATGCATCTCGACATTGTCGAAACGTTTTCCCTTCACTCACCAGATCCGACCACGCCTATCGAGGAGACGCCGACGGCCGTTCAAGAGCTGTATCGGGAAGGAAAGTCCAAGAGATTCGGCTTGTCAAACTTCGACGCCTGTGAGCTCCGAGAAGCATACGACACTAGCATGTCCAAGGGATATGTGCTGCCTACAGTCTTTAAGGGAAACTACAGCGCAGTGGAACGTCGTGCTGAAGGAGGAACTTCCCCCCCCCCCTACTTCGGACACTCGACACGTTTTCCTGGGCTTATTCGCCTCTTGCCGGGGGTTCTTTGCCAAAACCTCGGACTACTTCAAATCCCCCGTCAACAAAGGACGATGGAACCCGGACACCGAGGCGCGGGAACTCTACAACCACCTTTACAACAAACCCCACTCGATCGCAGCTCTCGACACATGGGGTGAAGCTGCAGAAAAGGCTCAATGCCCACGTGCCGCACTCGCGTATCGATGGATCAAGTACCACTCGTCTTTGAACACAGACCTTGGCGATTCTATACTTATGGGCGCCAGTACTGTCAAGAGGTCTCGCAAACACTGGATTGCCTGAAGGACGGGCCCTTGATACCCGAAGTCGTACAAACCATCAACGAGATATGGGATACCGTCAAAGATGAAGCGCCCTTCGACAACTTCCACGACTAGGGAAAAGCTGCCGCTTCACCTCGATTGAGACTTCCGGAGTGTTCACAATCATGGTGTGGCGTCTGTCCGATAGCATGACTCCTCGACAAGCTGACGCGAGCATGGGGAATCCAAAAGAAACAGCATTATACAACCACCTTGTGATAGTTGCGACTGCAGGATGCCTGAAATACCCTGTCGTCCCAATTGGCTGATCGGTCGAGGCTCCAAACGGTCGTCCCACTGTTGCACATGTTTGCTTGGCTCAACTACTTGATCGTACCAAGGACAGGTGATTCGAAAGAATGCCTTGATATCGGCTATTCTTTCTCCAAGATCTCTGTGAGCAAAATTTCCCTGGAGTGGGCTCAAGTCGAGGGCGAAAAAGGCTTGTTAAAGTCAGAGATGCCGAAACGTCGACGCCAGCTGACAGAGAACGGTCATCAGCTAGCAGTATGGACTACAGGTACACTCTGTTACCTTGGTAATGTAAATCTATTTAGCTCACGAATAAGAAGCAACCAAGGGTCTAGAGAATAGGCTATTTCTCAATACCCTCCCCTATTGAATTGCTAGAGGTGAAAGACCAGTACTATGTCCAAAGCTCTGATGTGCCTTGAGCAGGTCCTCTGATTTGGATTTCGTTACTTCTAATACTCCCTACTCCTTCAACAACAAGGAGACAACATAGAAGAATGAACCTGATGGTCGGGCAGACAGCCTGAGACAGCTAGAAGTGCCACAAAAGCCTTGGGTGCTTGGATACCCTGACGCGGATCCTCGCTTGGTACAAGACTGCTCTAGCGAGCCATGATAAACCAGAATGGCCACCTCACTTTGTGTAAGTATTCCCCCTCAGTTCGCCCGAACAAGCCTTGTGATGTCGGCTGTATTGTTACAGCGTCCACGGGTACGCCTCACATTAATGGTCTACTTTTCCGGCGATCAACTCAGGCCGGACATTGTGAGGGGCTGATACGTAGAAGTGATGGCATAGGTGGATATATCTAGCAAAATTGGCACACCATATTCGAACGGTTTGCTACCTCGCATAGGGCAAGGAAGGCAACGCCACGTATACAATGCGAGGGCCAGTCAGCATGTGCACGCCACTCCCTCAGGTGATCCCATCATCACGTAGACACCTCCTCAGTTATATGAGGTAGTAATCCTGTAGTGTTCGGTCCCCAGGTCAGGGCTTCAATGGATCCCGAACTTCTCCAGCAGCGTACACATGAGACCAGAAGAGAGGTTTGTAGATTTTGATAAAATCTGTTATTGTTGTCTACATCATTACTAGAACTACATATTCCTCAAGTCCAAAAAGTAACCTGGGAAATATTCCCTGGTTCGGCCTATTGAATTACCTCCAGCCCCGGTAATTCGGGGGGGGGGGGGTATCTGGAATACCACCCATCACCAGGATGTCGAATCCATCCCATGATGTTTCGGTTGCCCCAATACTGTTGCTGTGGATTGATCCGGTAATTACCCTGGTATGTGTAGCTGAAATACTGAGGGCGATGGTGACCCGAGTTCCACCATATTTCAGGCGCGTATAAGCCCCTACTAGACGAATGGTATGAGTTAGATGACATTGCGTTGCTTTGTAAAATTGATCTTCTGCTATTTGTAAAAGTGGTATTGCTTTGGGTTTGATGAGTCGAGATGAAAGTGTAGAGACAATTACTGCTTAATCCGAGGACTTCGGGGAGTATACGTTGGTATTTATTTATCAATGGGGGCATGACGACTTGCTAAGCAGGCTCTTCTCACTGGAAGTGGGTATATCTTCCAGTAAGTCATATAATAACAAGAGTCCTTCGTAACCTACAGCTGTAGAACGATATTATAGTAGTGATTTCTGTGTTGTGACTGCGTGATGTCAACCGGGGCACCTCGATGACGGCCAGAAGCCGGTATATCACAACCCAGAAATCTACCGAGATACTGGGAGCTTACTAGACAGTTGTCCAGAGGCTTGAAATCTCTTGTGTCAGATAATTATATGTAATTACTCTCGTGATGTCCCGCACCATAGAAACCCTAGAGTCCTATTCTGAGGCAAATGACTATTCGTCCATCTCAACTTCCGAAGTTGGCGGCAGCTCAAAGTGTGTCACAGCAAACATGGAAAGCATTCCGATCCGGTGACTGCTCGTCTAGTTGTCCTTGTTGGAATCCTTCCCAGAAACGACGTATCTTCCGACGGGGTATCTCTTGGCCCGTATTCCCGCCGGTACCATGCGCTTGCTGCTTGTGCTGGTAGCAGAAGCCGCCGAGCCAGAGCTGGCAACCGCAGTGGCTAGCTCCTGGTTCACCTTCTGAGCAATGGACGGATCTTTATCCAGAATAGCTTTAGCAATATCGAAGCCTTGTTTGTCCACGGACGTAGCGTCCTGGTTTCCTTCAACTGCTGCAGTAAGGTCCTTCTGGTTCTGCTGGATCTGAGCCTGGATGCCCTCAAGCGTTTGGGCCGAGGTAATGTTGGAAGGTGAGTTGTTGTCTGGCAGGCCTGCTGTGTCTGTCTGCTGAACGGCAAAGCAGCCACCGTAGTCTTGGGCATTGCGACAGCGGACGGTACAGACGTTTCCTTGTGATGCTGGAGTCGTGTCAGTTTAGGGCTTAGGTGTATTAATCTGGACAAGTGAGGACTTACACCCAATGCATGCCATATCATTTGGCATGGTCACTCTCAACCCGAGTTGGCCTTTATTATTCGCACTATCGCCCTGCTGCACATCCAGTGCCACCTGCCCGCTCGTACCAGACGCGTTCGATGTTTGATCCATGTCACATGTGTAAGGCCCAGTGCCATTGGCGTTGACCTGATTGATGACGACCTTCACTTTGCTCCCCGACGTCACCTTTGTGACATCCCCGGAAGCCAGGGCAGTCTCGGTGTTCTCTCCAATGTCGATGTTGCCATTGAGTAGTGTCCGCCCGCACTCGTTGACGACGTTGGCCGAGATTTCCGCAAGAGAAATGAAGTTGGCATCGCTGGTATCGGATGAGTCCACTGTGATGAATGAGCATGGGCGCATACACAGTCGAGGCTTCCAATTGTAAACCCACCTTGCAGACCAAAGCTCTTTCCAGAATCACCCACTGCGTTCAGGACCACGCCTTGGGCGCTGGCCATGGCTAGCATGGCCGAAGTGAAGAGGGCTCGAGCTGCGGAAGGCATTGTGTTTTGTTTTTCTCGAAAACAACGTAAAAGAAAAAATGCACTTATAAAGGTTTGGCTAAAGAAGGGAAGCAGACCTGCTGATGAAGAGTAAGAGGAAGAAGAAGACAGGACAAGAAGAGAAGGATGGCCAGAGAATTAAAATCACCTTGACTTTCACAGTGGCAACTACTAAGTGGACATATGGATCATGAAGTACAAGAAAGCAGAGTAATAAATATCGAGATAGATTTGAAGCATAAGCTTCCAACCTTCAAAACACGGATGGATCGCTCCGAACCCCCCTGCCTTGACCGTCTGCTACGGATGTCGTCGCACCTTGGCCGCATCGAAGCCCCTGAGTGGGGTCACACCCAGGCAGGGTGAATAATCCAGCCCAGCACGTCTGCCTACGGATCATTCTGGCAAGCATGAATTGCAAGGTCGGAAACAAAACTGAAGCTTTTTGAGACCAGGTGTTCCGGATGAATTTGTTTTGGGGGATTTCACAACGATGCGCAGCAGTTTCAGGGTTGCGAACGTCCCTCGGGAGATGGTATCTCGCGACAACACCCTCCCTGACCGAAACAGACAACTCGGCGGTTCAATGCTCGCTGCGGTAAGTGGATCTTGTCACGTTGCGGTCGTGAACCACAGTAATGGCTGGCTGATGTCAGCGTCACCTGGTGGTCTATCAGAGGGTTGGTTCTGTATTGCAAGAGTGGCCCTGCTCATCCCGAAACTTTCGAGGTTGGTCCCTCTCGATGCTTGGTTTGATAACACGTCTGTACATTGCCGGAGTGGACGATGTTGTTTCGGCGCTTTCCATGGGACTGAGCAAGCGGATGGATGATTCCAATAGTGCCGCATACTTCAACGCGACTGCCGGGGTTTTCTCAAATTGCGCGCCGAATGACCTACAAATCTCTTGGGCCATCCACAATTCAATGGATAGTAACTTCCCTTGAGAGATGGTTAACTATGAACTTATAGTATTAGACGCCTTCATAACGGATCCAAATGACCCTACGCACCTGATCTAGCTCGACATGTCCCTGATACAGCAGGGTAGTATCCAGTATAGCATACGCCGTGAGGGTGCAATTTTGACCTGACCTCGGTTTCAGTTCTCGGAGTGGCAGTCTAGCACATATCCATTCGTCGTCACTGAGCGGACGGCAAAACAGGGGTGATTTGATACATAATGCTCGTAATCATTAAAATGGCACGTAGTCAAGGATGCCAACTTATAAAATGTCTTCAAGGTCCATCACGACACAGAATTACAGTACTCGTTGAGCTCTAGACCTATATATGTGGCTGGGGTGCCCAAGTTCCTTTCGTTTCTGGATGCTAGCCACCCGCAGGTCTTGGCCACAAACCCACTATGGCTTGTGATTTGGGGCGTATGCTTCCTACCAGTTGACCCTTGCCCAACTCTTGGGTCGCGTGCTATCGGGATAAGAGCAGAGGGAGTAGTAGAATCTAGAAGCTCACCAGGCGGGCCTTTCTCTACGTCAGTTGTAAGACGTCGCTGCATTGTGTTGCGACCAATACCCGGATTGTACTCAAACCCGGTCATGGACTCACAGATGGGTATCGATTGTTATTATACCGTGTCTATTGACGGTGGCTGCTATGGAAGTCACTACTGGTTCTTAGTTTGTTGGTTGCTTTTCCGTCCACGGATGCCCAGGGTGTTTCTGACCTCGGGGGGCAGCAACGAAAGACGTCGCGCCCAAGACAGACATCCATTGTCCCCGGGTATTCTCAAAAGGGGCAAATGAGGAGATTTGGACCCCAGACATACTCGGAAGTCTCACAGGAGGCTTCACATGGGCGACTGTTTCTTTAGTATGAGGCCGTACCACACCGCACTGTTCACATTATATGGTACAAGATCAGTTAGTACTCGCTCCGAAGATACAATGTCTTTCTCTGTATTTGCACGGGCATTTTACCATTGCCATTGCCAGCGGTGACCGGTGACTACCCTACAACCTAGTCGCAAATGCTTGCTCGGCTGCGTTGTCCTGGCGGACATGACTGTGCCGTTTTCTCATCCTCCCACAATTAGGCCATCACACTGCGATGGACGTAACTGCTGATAGAATTCGGTCAACTTGCTCTGTCACGAATAGAAGTCGCAGAGGAGCGTAGATATAAATTAAAGCACATATAAGGGCGACTTCGCCCCCAGTCTCCGGAAGGTATCCTCTCCTCTCCCTTCTCATCTGCTCATCTTAGGACTTTCTGCATCCATTCGGGATGAAACGCCCATCAAGCCTTCACCCTGCTGCATCCTTCCCATCCCTTCCAGACAGCTGTCTATTCTTTTCTATATTGTGACTTCAGTCAGACGTTCCCCAGCATGGACACAGCCAGGACCCTGGAGAGCTTCAAATCCTATCATCATCAGTCATCTATGCCATCACCATCCCGAACCTGCGCGGCCAACGCTGTTGGAACCACCCTAGAAGAAACGACTGTTTGACTTCTCGCCTCAGACTGCCACAGTGGCCGCCCACTTGAGCCCCGCGCGTCATGATCGACATGTTGACACAACAAGGTGGGTGCTCTGTTATGAGGGAAAGTTTTGACTCTGAGATTCGACAAAGATGAGAAAAAGTACCCGTCGCTTGGGAAGAGCTGACTTCCCGACAACATCCACTCAGCTTCTTGCTTCACGCGGCTGACACCTCTTTTCTTTTCCTTTTATAGGTCAAAGAAAGTCTAGTCCGTGCACCAAACACGTGCACAAGTAACACGGCTGCCGACGCCGGTCGATGTCAAGTGAGTCACAGGTCCGAGGGTGATAGTAGTGGTGGTGTGGTGGTGTGGGTTGAGTTTGAACGGCGCAGATTGTCAGTCGGACACTAGCACGAGTTCATGTACTTGTAGATAGTTACTATGTAGTTTGACAACATTGAGAGTCCCAATCCTTCTACATGGGACTACATCACTACCGGTACACCACTCCCATGACAAGACTGTGAAATGAAACGCCATCAGAAGCTGCAACATTGCCTATGTCCTTCTCACCACCGCGCCGTCTTACATCGAGTGCGCAAAGAAGCAGCCGACCCGAGGAAAGGTCGTCGAGCCAGAAGAGGAGACTGGCAGTCCTCGGACAGAAGAAGACATCTCACAGAGCTAGTACAGCCCAGCCATGACTGCCATCCCAGCCAACGCGAAGAGCAAGACTCACGGGAAGGAACCGCTGGAAATCGACGGGCTCGGGAATTCTCAGGCGGTGGAAAGCGCGGAACAATCAGTGACACAGTGGTGGGGACCGCCTCACATCACGGATCCGTGGTTGATAATTCAAGCCTACCGGCGCTTGGCTATGCTTTTATCGGCCGCGAGCCAGCCACCTTTAACTCCATGCTCCACCTAACAAGATTATGCTCCGCAAGGGGCAACAAGTCCAACCATATCAACTCCGTTCCCGAATGGCTAGGATGTTCTCCCAATTGCACCGTATTGGACTGGAAAGGGGTAATGCAAATGTCTCGTTCAATAAGACCCTTGGAAGCGAAACCCCGTGTTGTCTTTAATCTACTGCACGCCTCCCCAACAACCAATCTAGGGACACTCAAGTCCACTGATGAATTGCTGTAAGCAAGAACTATAATATAATAATCTGTCAAGTCTTCGAAAACACCGTTTCTATATACTATACAGCTCTTGCCGCGATACCCGTCGGAACTTTCCAGTGATAGTCATGGAGTTGTTCGCTCCATCAGCTGGCTTACGAGTGCGTGCCGTCAACGGCGACCCACCCTGATATCATCGCTGCGACCTCAAATAACACCCTGCTCATCACGATGATCCCGTTCCCTCAGTGACGTTATGTTGCAAATGCCTCCTGGAGAATTGTGGTCATTGGAATACTGCGCAAACAATATTTAAACCAACAAGGATTTAGCTTTTTCGGCCTGTCTAGAAGGGTTGTCTGTACCCAATCTCCTTACCCAATTCTGAACATAATCATACTCTTTCACTGCAGTGGAGCGACTTTGAGTACTCGAAAATGGGCTTGGCTTTGAAGATCAAGGAAAAGATCACTCCCGATACTCGCAAATCGGGAGGCTCGCAGGGCGGCGAGACCAACATGCACCCCAAGAACGACGCGAGAGGCTCATCCCCCAGCGCATCGGACGACGAATCCGCCAGACACAACGGTGTAGACAAGACGCAGACTTTCCGGGGTCACAGGCCACGGGACTCTGGAATCGAAATTGGCCATG
Source organism: Cytospora piceae (assembly GCA_016508685.1). NCBI lineage: Eukaryota > Fungi > Ascomycota > Sordariomycetes > Diaporthales > Cytosporaceae > Cytospora > Cytospora piceae. Next base: position 837,022 of record JADMLE010000010.1, on the reverse strand, counting down.
ACTCTCGTTTCATAGAGCATGTCGACGTTGACCCTTCTGATCCAGAGCAAGCCCCAACTGATACCTCTGGTACACACACAAATGACCCAGTGTCGAACCACATGCCTGACCAAAGCCGCAAACCCACTGCAGGTGCTCATACTCCTGGCATGGGCGCGGTCGGCGGAGGAAGATACTCGAACGAGCCGGCGGCGGGTCCTTCTTCCCGAAAAGTGCCGACTGAGGGAGCCGGTGCTTTCATCAGCAGCAAAGCCGGAATCAAACCGGACTACCTGACACTGGAGGACCCGGGGAACAGCACGTTTCACAACCGCAACGATTCCCGTCCAAGTCTACAAAACACACGAGCTTATAAGTCAGATGCACCTCTAGGCACCCCCAAGAGGAGCATTGTGGATGGCTACGGCAAAGATCCGAGTAGTCCTGACAGCAGACTCGTGATGGAAAAGTCCAGCTCACCACCGAGGAGTGAGAGACATGGCCATAACCACGAAGCACAACGCCGCAAGCCCATGAACCCAGGAGTCACCCCTGACACGTCCGTCAACTATCTCAGAGACTATGCCCCGGATTTCAAGGCTGGGAGTCATCCTCCCCGGTTCGATACTGCGCCTTCCAACATTGGCGACAACGAATTCAGTCCAGGACACGAATTGCGGAGGGACTCTAGTTTGGACCGAGCGACTGTACCGTACGCTGGAGAGTTGGACAAAGTAGAAGACATCCAAGGATGCGCACACGACGGCGCCGGGCAAGGGAAGGACAATACTCACAGCACACTTTCTGGGGTAAAGGATTCTGGTATTGGAAGGGGAGGAATCCACAATGGGGTGGTCGGACACGGAGCGAGTAAGTAAGAGTGATTGGAAGTGTGTGCCATCTGTTGGCCATTTTATATTGTTAGCGATGAAGTTTGCCTCAGCTGTACAAGTTTGAAGCATTCCTGGAGTTTAGAAATTGGTACGGATATCGTGCGGACTTGAATTTGTTTCATAATACCCAATATCCGCTCTTTAGCGTTGTCATACTGTTTAGGCTTGTTGATAACGGACATACATGCTACGTATATTGAGTACTTAAGTACATACCTACCTAGGTACTTCCATCTGGTGACAACCCTCCTCGTTGATGCTTCCCTCGGGTTTGGAACCGGGTTCAGTCCGATGACTCCTCCTGAACCTCAAGTCTGGTCCAATGTTTCTAGCTGCCTTCTTCACATACCCGAGTGGAAATACATAGCTTCTCGAGCAATCCTGATATATGCTGCGAGTCTACTTAGTATGCATACTCAAGTGAGGCAAGGCGCCAACCGCGGAAGACAGGGATCAAGGTTTGAGGCACCCCAGTATCAAAGTTGGAAACGGTTTGGAAATACGAACTGACGTTGCAGTGATGATTAACCTCCCCCTAACCAGAGGTTGAGGACTACAGTAACTCTTCTAGCCGAGATCCGAACCAAATGCCAGTATGTGATGCAAACCGGAACGCCCCGCCAGAACCGCCTAATTCATGATTACTCGGACTTATCGTCCTTGTCATCCTTCTTGTCACCTCCCTCCTTCTTTTCGTTGCCGTCCTCTTTCTTGTCACTGCTTTCGTCTTTCTTCTCATCTCCGCCCTCTTTCTCACCCACATTCTTCTCGCCATCGGACTTCTTGCTGTCCTCCTTCTCACTCTCATCACCCTTACCCTCATCCTCCTTGCCCTCATCCTTCTTGGCATCATCCTTCTTGGCATCATCTTTCTTACCCTCGTCCTTCTTGTCTTTGCCACCATCTTTACCCTCCTTCTTGTCACCCTTCTTGCTCTTCTTCTCATCTTCTTTCTTTTGTTTCTCCTCCTCTTCCTTCTTCTTCTTCTCCTCTTCCTCCTTCTTCTTCCTGTTCTTTTCCTTCTCCTTGGCCTCCATCTTCTGCCACTTCTCCTCAGCCAGCGTGTCGTGGCCCTCCTTGTGGAACTTCTCCCTCAGCTCAGTGAGGCGCGGCCTGTCCGGACCGACCTTCTCCCGGCCGATCAAGCTTATGAAGAGCGAGACACCGACGATAGCAGTCAGCACGAATCGGTAGGTGCCGTACCACATGGGAGTCCAGGCGCGGGTAGTAGCCCGTGCGTCGGCGAAGTACATGAACGTGAATGCGGCGAATTGGGCGGTCAGGGCGTATTGAACGGGCATGAGCATCGTGGGCCAGGCGATTACGGGTGCCAGGACACCGAGTCCGTAGCGGAAGTTCGCCCGCGCCTTGTTGGGGTGCTTTTCAGCAAATTCCATACCCTGCATAGCGAAGCGGTCAGCCAAACGCCCATGTATGTTCAGTCATGGCTAAGGTCGATGGTTTGCTTACCCAGTGGATGGCGCCCAGGAAGGACAGTATTATGGCACCGTAGCCAACCTGGATCGGCTCGAGGAGGTGCAGATAGTGCGCGGCGTTCTCGTGGCTCATCAGGAAGTGGTTGATGAACTGCGACTGGGAAGGCCATTCTGTGTTCATGTCCCAGCTGAAGTAAACCGTCGCAAGCGAGGTTCCTAGGTAGGGAAGTGTGCCGGCAAGACCCAGCTTGTAGGCTATGGGCGGGACAGACTGGAGGGACAGTGTGTCTACCAGCCGGTTCTAATGTGGAAATATGTTAGCCAATTGCTCCCATGTTTGCGTTTGTTCTTTTGCGCCTGTACGTACAACATCCTTCTTCACGCCCTCTGACGTGTTCGGGTCGTCTGGTCTCAGCGTCGGACCCTCGTACGAAGGTCGAACGGACGACTCGCTGGTAACCTCCTCCGGGTTGCTCTCCAGCTTCCTCTGAGCCACCTCCTTCTCGAACTCAATGTCGGGCTTGTTCTTGGCGGCAAATTGTGCTCGTTGTATTAAAGGGACCAGCTGTGCCGATGACGACGTAGCGGGGGCTCTGGCTCGCCATGATGCTGTGTTGGAGGTTGGTTTCCGGGTCTGGGACGTTGCGAAGGGGGCAATTGAGGCCGGAGTCTTGGGCAGACCTCGAGCTGAGGCGCTCAGCAGTGGTCTTGTGGTTCGAAGCATCGTTGTCGGTGTTCCCTGGCTGTAGGCTGTTTCTTTACGAGTCGCACGGGAGGAATTGGTATGATAGGGTATAGTATGGTATGGTATTGTATGTGATACGGCAGTCGCGGAAAGGTCAATTGGTGGGTGTTGTGCAAGATGCGCTGGTTTATCGAAAGGGGAACTGGGAAAGGATATATTCTGCTTGAAAGCCAAGAGATCTCCGAGCGATTTGATCAGAGACCCAACTTTCCGTCATCGTGTTTCCTATGAAACTTGAAGTTCGACCTTGTTGAAGACCGGCGTCGTTGTTAGTGTTACACGATATTGACGTCAGTCCCGGCTTTGCGTCATTCGCCTGTGCATCGCCGTTCCGCCCCTGTCCAAGCCCCTGTCTGCCTGTCCGGTTCTGGAAGCTCTTGAGAATTTACCCGTTTCAGTTGCTTATGTTAGCCGCGATGCCTTCATCTGTTTGTTCAGAGGAAGAATTGGGTTGATATTTGGAGCCCGACAAGATAGCAAAGCGAGCAAGTTAAGGACCATGATCGGTTCCTGGAAACCCTCTCTGATTGGGTAAGCTGACTGCAGATGGCTACGTTTGGCTTTGTTCGGCTCACCGCCCCAAAGGTGCCGGATCCGGGTCGGAAGTGCAACCAACATCGCTGTTCGGCCCGAAAATATCTATTCGTTGTGTTATCCATCTCAAGTGCTGCTGTGGGATCTGTCCAGCACTCTACTCAAGTATATAGCTCCGTGAATCCTCCCGAGAGGATCCTGGCAAGTGGTAAATACAGCTCAGATCAGATTCCAAAGGAGCGGAAAACACGCGGCTCTGATCTGAGCTCTAGCCAATAGGCGCGGTTATCCCAGTCTGCTGTTCTCAGCCTGAAGGCCGGGTGCCTTGGTTACCAAGCAAGGCGCAGCTTGTCCATCGTTAACTGCCTGGCCCCTTGAGCTTGGATATATTGTATATGCACTTCAGCCTTTTGTTCTTCTAAAGCCTCGTCAAACATTATTTGCAACTTAGAATAGCGCCCAGTCAGAGACATCTTGTTGTACTTATTGGAAACAAGATAGAGCTGAGATAGGCTATACCGATGATCGAAGTTACCCTTTGAAAATAGGTATTTGTAAAAAGAAAAAAGAAAAGGAAAATGGAAAATAGGAGTAATGGGATGTTTGACCCAGTTGCCTGGCTGAACACAGACAAACTCTCCGTAGGATGATGGATCCGAAATCCGAAGTGCCACAGGGGGGGGGGGCAGCTTTTGTTGAGCTGATACCTCTAGTAATGCCCCCTGTTGAGAACGTTCGTAATCCTACCTGGTGGCCCTCTCTGGGATGGAAAATCTGCATTCACGCGTATATGTCTTGGTATATACATTCCTAAGAACGCAAGCATTTGGAATTGAGAACCATCAAGGCATCCAACCTCCCTCGTCTGTCTCTGTCCGTTGTTTGTCGTGAAATACCTGGCCCTCCTATCTAGCACTAGAGGAACCGTCTATAGCGGCTTGCGTGTATTAATTATGCAGTCGCGGCAGCTTTACCCTTAGCTGCGTCTGCAACACAGGATGCATGCCAACGTATCAGCTCCTAGGTTCATGGGGCTATCTCCTACCCAAACAGCGCAATCTACGAATCTTCAAACTCGTACTATAGCGGCCAGGAACGCGAGTTGAGCCCGGGCTGCATCTTCAGGCCGACCTCAACCTCGGAGGTTGCCGAGTTTGTCAAGTCGGTCACCGCATACAACGATACTCAGTTTGCTGTCCGTGGTGGTGGCCACACGCTTTAGGCCGGTGCAGCGAACATTGAGGGTGGCATCACAGTCGACATGCGTCTTATGAACGAAACAAAACTCAGCAGAAACCGGGATACTGCTCTATTGGGGCCTGGTAGCATATACAATAGCATCTACCCGTAGCTCGAGGCGTATAACATCACTGTGATGGGTGGGCGTGTTCCAGGCATCGGGGTAGGGGGTTTTGCCTCCGGAGGTGAGTGCTCTCTCTAATCCAAGAGTCTCTATACTGTTTCAAATGCAGCCAAAAGATAAGTGTGTTTGACTATCAGGCGGCATGACCTTCCTCTCACGCAGACAGGAGTTCAGCTGCGACAATATTTATAGATACGAGGTTGTTCTTGCAAGCGGGGAGGTCGTCTACGCCAACGAAACCTCCAATAGCGACCTCTGGCTTGCTCTCAAGGGTGGCTCGAACAAATTTGGCATCGTCACTCGCTTCGATGTTGCGACTTTCCCCACGACCTCATGTGGTACAACCTTGTCGAGTACAACTACACCGACAGCGTATTGCAAGCTCAAGCTGAAGCCTTTAGTCGCTTTATGGAGCCTGCAAATTTTGACGATGCAGCCATGATGGGAATATTTATGGACTACTAGGGCGGGACACATTCCATTCACGACGCATTGTGGTACGCTGATAATGTTGCCAACCCTGCCGTGTACGATGCCTTCACCGAGATCCCCAACAACGGCGGCTCGGCGGAGCTGACCACGACTTCCGACGTGGTGGACACTCTTGAAGGGCAGATTCCATCTACCACGGGCCGGAGTGCACTTTGCCCAACTGATACATACCAGCCTCGCTCGGTTCAGACCATCTCTAACCTCGTGTGCTCTTCCATGACAGCGCTTTGCAGCTCTCATTCTCTTTCGAAAATCCCGATGCCGACGTGTACATGCAGCTGTTCAAGATTTGGGAAAACAGCACCAGCGCGTTTGATGGCGTAGAGGGAATATTCGCCGAGTTTCTGATACAGCCACAGTCCGTGGCCAGCGGCAACAACTTTATTCGGCCTGACCCTGGCAAGACCGACTATGTGATCGTCGATATGACGGCTGCCTACAGCAACGAGTCTGACGACGCTTTAGTCGAGACGGAAATGAAAAACATCTTGACAAGCAGAAGGCTCTGCTCAAGTCGGCTGAATACCTCATCGACTTTGTCTATCTCAACTACGCCGATAATGTCGCTCAGCTCCAGGCTGTTAGTAGGAAGTACGACCCCAATGAAGTATTTCAGCATATAGTTCCTGGTGGTTATAAGGTCTTCAATCAAAGTTAGATTTGTTGTATTATATATCCGTATTAACTCTCTCTCTCTCTCTCTCTCTATATATATATATATATATAATAGACCGTCTTCTAGAGCTGCAGACACAAGGAATATACTTATCCACATTCACACTAGAATACTACAACATGTTTCTATATAACCGCGGCAGCAAGTAAGCATACTAGACCCTAATCGAGAATCCCTTCCCCTAGATACGCTGCAGGCCCCTTAAGACGACTATCACTACCCTTTTAAGAAGCGTCGACAAATTAGTCCGACTGCTAACGCAGAGGACAGACTCACTAACTAGGGCTACTGTAATAACTCTCTAAAGAAGCACTAGAGCTAAGTGTACTGTGCAGCTGCAGGACTACTCAAGGCGGCTTTATGTTAGGGATGCAGTACGTTATAGCGTGCAAGTCCTAGTGCATACCTAGCCTCTTATCTTTAGGTACAGTACATATGAGGGTATCCCCGGCTATTACTAGAGACTTGAAACACGTGTTGATGTAAGTACATAGAAATGGTGAAGGGAGGAGTCTGTGTTGAAGCTTCGAAAAAGTGGTGTCCTCTTTCTGCATGGTGGCCCAAGCTCCACTATAGATGTGACGTATGGAACCAGCCTGAACAGCTCAGGACCTGGCCCCTGCTCCCTGCCCAGGTGCCCCACCCCTGGGCCACCACCTCTGCTCTCTGGGGCGCTGGACAAGCATGGGTATTGGCAGGAGCATTCAGCAACAGCCAAATCACTGCAGCTCTGAAAATCGTCATCTGCGCCACACTTTCCCCCTCCATCAGCGGCTGACGTCGACAAGGATTCCAGTTTCCAGGTTCGCCGGTTTGCTGTTCAACCCCAGACAACAATCCCTTTCTGCCTGTCTGCCTTTCTTGCTACAATTCCCTATGCTCAAGTTTCGTCAGGTGCTTGTTACTTGTCGTCAAAGACGAGTTTAAAGTTGCTGTCAAAGTATCGAAGAAGGCACTTACATATCGTCGACGCCTTTCCTTCGAGTGAGTAGAGTGTACCCACCACACCACCCGCTTCCATAGAATGACGCCGACATTTACCTGATGTTGGAAGCTTGGCTAATGAATTCCGGTAACCAAGCAGCTTTAGAATATCCTTTTTCTTTGAATAACGACGTTACATACCTTCCGCCTTCTCCATACCATATCTACGACTAAACCCGACCACGAGACATTTGGGCTGTTGTGCTTCCTTCCTGTCCTCGACCTGTGCCTTGTGCCGAGTTCCATGCCCTCCCTAACATAACCTACTATTCTCCTCATCCCGGGCCTGGGTAAACGGCCAACCAACCGCCCATCATGCTTGAAGGACTCGTTGCGGGTTTGCTCAACCGCTTTCTGGGCATGTACGTCAAGAACTTCGATCCAACACAACTCAAAGTAGGAATTTGGTCCGGAGACGTCAAGCTACGCAACCTCGAGCTTCGCAAAGAAGCACTCGATCAGCTCAAGCTCCCAATCAATGTCGCAGAGGGCTACCTCGGCGAGCTGACCCTGGTGATTCCTTGGTCTAACCTTCGTGGTGCACCCGTCAAGATCTTCATCGAGGATGTCTTCTTACTGGCAAGTCCGAAAGAGGAGGCACAATACAATGAAGATGAAGAGGAGCGCAGGAAGCAGAGGATCAAGATGGAGAAGCTGGACTCCGCCGAGCTGCTGAAGGAACGTTCGCAAGAAGGACTGACACAAGAGGAGCAAAAGAAGAGCCAGAGTTTCACCGAAAGCTTGGTCACCAAGATCGTCGACAACCTGCAAGTCACGGTCAAGAACATTCATGTGCGGTATGAAGACTCAATATCCGCTCCGGGGCACCCCTTTGCTCTGGGAGTCACCCTGGAAGAGTTCAGCGCCATCAGCACCGACGGCAACTGGAAGCCGACCTTCATCCAGGACTCCTCCACGACCACACACAAGATGGCCACGTTAGGTGCCCTGTCAGTATACTGGAATACGGATACGAAACTCTATGGCTCAGGACGGGAGTCAGATACGTCAGGAGGGCCGCCGATGGATCATGACGAGATGATCAAGACTTTCAAAGCCATGATCGGCAATACCGATGACAACAACGGAGTCCAACATCAGTTTATCTTGAAGCCTGTTAGTGGGCAAGCCAAGATTGAAATGGACAAGTCAGGGGATGTGAAAGCTCCGAAATGGAAGGCGAACTTACTCTTCGACGAAATTGGCCTCGTCCTTGACGACCATCAATATCGAGATGCACTGATGATGGTGGACCTGTTCCACTACTTCATCCGGCATCAAGAGTACAAGAAATACCAACCGAAAGGTGTCACACCGTCAGATGACCCACGTGCGTGGCTCAAATTCGCGGGTGAAGCAGTCCTTCGCAAGATACACGACCGAAACCGAAGATGGTCGTGGGAATATTTCAAAGAGCGCCGCGATGACCGCCTGCGGTACATCGAGCTCTTCAGAAAGAAGAAGCAAAACCAACAGTTATCCGCCGGGGAGAACGAGGACCTCAACAAGCTCGAGTGGAAGCTGGACTACGAGGACCTGCGCTTCTGGAGGTCATTGGCCCGCAACCAGCTTAAGAAGGAAAATGCCGCAGCCCTGAGGAACCAGCCCCATAAACAAGAACATCAACAGCAAGGATGGGTGTCCTGGGTGTGGGGTTCCAAGCCACAGGAGCACAGCACTACTGCCGATGAGAACACGCAGATGACTGAGCAGCAGCGGCAGGAGCTGTATGAAGCCATTGATTGGGACGAGAAAGCAGCTCTGGCAGAATCCGTTGAAACACCAAGGGATGCCCTCAAGTTCCAGGTCGAGGCGTCACTGAGCACTGGAAGCTTCACCCTGAGGCAAAGCCCACACGAGAACACCAAAGACTTGCTCAGTCTACACTTTGATGTCTTCAAGGCCAAAGCCCTCGCACGTCCGGACTCTTTCCTCACTGATATCAGCCTCGGTGGCCTTCGCGTTGACGATGGTACCACACCAGACAGCATGTTCACGGAGATCGTGCGGGTCAAGGATGCACCAAAAACGAAGAAGCAGAGGCGCCTTTCAATCATCGAGCTGGAGGAGACCAGTGACGAAGCTTTCTTCCAGCTGCAGTTGGAGCAAAATCCGTTAGACGGACAGGGTGACCTTGCCGTCAAGGCCAAGCTGAAACCGCTTGAAATTGTTTGGAACCCGAACGTCGTTGTTGGAGTCGTCGACTTTTTCCGGCCCCCTGACCGCCACATGGAGTCTATCACCGCGCTCATGGAGACAGCCGGAGCCACTGTCGAGGACCTAAGGCAGCAAACAAGAGCGGGTCTCGAATTCGCCTTGGAAGAACACAAGACTATCAATGCCATGCTGGACCTGCAAGCTCCCCTCATAATCATACCGGAGAGCATCACGACCCGCAAGTCAACGTGCTTGATTCTTGATGCCGGTCACATCAGTGTCAACTCTGAGCTGGTGGATAAGGATACCATGAAGGAGGTGCAGTCAAAACAGAGAGACGCATACAAGGATGAGGACTTCAAACGCCTCGAATCCCTTATGTACGACAAATTCATCGTCAAGCTCACCTCCATGCAGCTGCTTATCGGCCCATCGATCGAAGAGACAAAGTTACAGCTTACACGCAAGAACGAGGAGCTAAAGATGCACATTGTCGAAAAAATCAACATCAACTTCCTCGTTCAGCTGTCAATCCTGCCGAAAGCTCCAAACCTCGCGAAACTTCGAGTTTCAGGCCATCTTCCTCTTCTCCATGTGGCTGTGTCCGATACTAAATACAAGAGTCTCATGAAGCTCATCGACGTGGCACTGCCCAAATTCGGCGATGAGACTGCACCGGATCAAGCGGACTTTAAACGACCGCGGCTTCAAAGCAATGTGTCCGCGCGGTCACACCGCTCTGGCCAACTGCACAGTCCCAAGCAACGACGCAGAGGGTCTTCTCAACTGATCCCCTTCACCGGGTCAAAGGAGCAAGCTATCATCTTGGACGATATCGATGAAGATGATGATGACTTTGCCGACGCTGATGACGGCCAATCCGACAACATCCAGCTCAGAGTGAAGCAGAAGACTTTCGAGCTGAACTTCACTGTGGACGAGTTGCGTGGCTCGCTGTACAAGAGTGACCCTGACGGAAGAAAGCCAGATACTCTCCTTGTTGAGCTTGTCGCGCAAAGCTTCGAGGTGAACTTCTTCTTGAGGCCCTTTGACATGGTTGCCGATGTCTCGCTTGGCTCGGTCACCGTCGATGACTTTGTTGCTCATCCCTCGGCGGAATTCAAGTCGATCGTCTCTTCAGGCGACACCGAGGATAAGAAAGCACACCGAGCTCTTGTCAAGGTCAATGTCGTTCGCGTGAAGAAGGAGTCTCCGGAGTTCATGTCCGTCTATGAAGGCGTCGAGACCAATGTGAACATGGCTATCACCACCATCAACCTTGTTGTCACCCGCAAGACGCTACTTACCCTCCTGGACTTCGTGCTGGTCACCTTCACAAGCCCCGGGGGTAACAACCAAGCGAAACAGAAGGCTATTACTGATGATGGGTCAGAGGTTGACATCGCTGTCGAGCCTGCAGAATCAGAGCCCCAGACTCAGGCCGGTGCCATTAGGGTGAAAGTCGATCTTAAGAGTATTCAGCTCGTTCTCAACAACGATGGCATACGTCTGGCAACTCTCTCATTCAATCACGCAGACATTGGTGTCTTTATTTTCGGCAGTACAATGCGTGTGAACACAAAGCTGGGAGACCTCAGCCTTGTGGATGATGTGAACCTGGGTGTTCCCGTGGACTCGTCTATTCGCAAACTGATTACCATCCAAGGCGATGATCTTCTCGACTTTAGATACGAGACCTTTGATTCGAAGAATGAGAAGTCGTATCCAGGGTATGATTCGTCGATATACCTGCGCGCTGGGTCCATCAAGGTCAATTTCCTTGAAGAGCCCTTCCGCAAAATTGTCGATTTCATGGTCAAATTTGGCAAGATGCAGGCTATCTACAACGCTGCGAGGCAGGCTGCGGCCAACCAAGCCCAACAACTACAGCAGAGCAGCAGTCGTATCAAGCTCGACGTGGTCATCAACACGCCTATTGTGGTCTTCCCTAGTGACATGTCCCCTGGCATGCCCAACCGAGACCTCGTCACAGCGTATCTCGGAGAGATTTACGCGCAGAACAAGTTTGCTCCACTTGATGATTCCGAATACTCGGATATTGCAATGAAGATGTCCGCAGGAATTCGCAATGTCAGGCTCACCAGCTTGTTCCACTATGCCAGCGGCCAAACCGAGGAGCTGGAGCTTATCGACCACGTTGACCTAGGCTTTAACATGGTCTATGCAGAGCACAAGCAAGGTGCCAAGCGGCCTGAACTGGAAATCGAAGGCAGTATGACCGAGCTCAACCTCAAGATCACCCAGTATCAGATGAAGGCCCTGCTGGCCATTTCAAGATCGGTTCCTGCTGCATTCTCGGGAGACCCAGATATACAAGCCGAGCAAGCCGAGCAAGACGTTGACTATGGCACTTTGCAGCGTGCTCGAACACTGCCAGTATCACAGGATACAAGCCAGGACGATGGGATCGATATGAAGCCGGAGCTTGGAAGCCATCAAGCTATGTGGACCAAGCTCGATCTTGCTTTCAAAGTGCCCACCATTGGTCTGGAGCTGATCAACGCTACTGAAGGCCAGGCAGTCGGCAGTCTGGAAAACGCAAGCCTGGGCAGGTTCAGTCTGGATGATAGCAGTCTTAAAACCCGAGTGCAGTCCAACGGTAGCCTGGAGGCGGAGTTTGTCATCCAGAGCTTCACGATCGCTGACTCTCGCCCCGGAGAAACGAACAAGTTCCGTCGGATCATGACGAGCGGCAACAAGAGTGTACAGCAGTTCATGGCCAGCGTGACCATGACAGGTGGAAAGGATCGCAGTCTTATCGCAATGGCTGCCATTGACTCTCCAAGAATCATCTTTGCTCTGGATTATCTCTTCGCCCTGCAGAACTTTGTCATGACAGGCCTAGCAGTTGATGAGTCCAGCCCCATGGACGGGGAGGACGTGGAGACACCAGAGGAAAGCGACGCCGATAGCATGCAAGTCAGCATTGCTCGCCGCGAGTCCAGCATCAAGTCGCCTACATTGTCGGTACGCACGAAATCACCAAAGTCGGACCAGAAGGGGTCAGAGGAGTCGAAGATGACCGTTGCCTTCCGCGTCAATATTGTCGACGCTCAGGTTATTCTCATCGCCAACCCCCTCAGCTCAAGCAGCGAGGCAATCGTTCTGGGCACTAAGCAGGTGCTTCTATCCCAGCAGCACGCGCTGACCTTCCAGGTCTCGGAAGTTGGCATGTTCTTGTGCCGCATGGACCGATTCGAGGACTCCAGGCTTCGGATCATCGATGACTTCTCGGTCCAAATGTCCATGGACAGCTCGCGACCAGATTTGACTAGTCTGCACATCGATATCGAGCCGCTCATCCTGCGACTCTCGCTGAGAGATATTCTGCTCGCCCTTCAAATTATCAGCAAGGCATCAGAGCTTTCTGGAAACGACGACGACAAAAAAGATCAGAACAAACCTGGTGCCGCAGATCAGAAAGCGAAGGAACTTGGACAGGCTGGGTTGAAACAGCGCACTGCTAGTGGCAAGGGGAATTCGACCGTTGCCAACAAGGCGAAGTCCGGCAAGCAGACTGTCGCACCAAATGCACGCAGTGGCGATGCCCGAGGCCAGCCTCATGATCTTGCTAGGAAGCCGAGAAGGCGTGAGGAGCTCTCCGCCACCATCGATGGCATTCGCGTTGTCTTAATCGGGGACCTGCATGAGTTGCCCATTATGGATCTCAGCATCAAGAACTTCACCGCTACTGCTGAAGACTGGTCGTCAAGCCTCAAGGCTGAAGTACCGATAGAGATGTACGTTAATGTTTACAACTTCTCGAAGTCGGCCTGGGAACCTCTACTCGAGCCATGGGCAGTCGGCCTTGGCGTTGCGAAGGAGCAGGAAACCGGTCTCCTCTCTGTCGACATTGCATCGCGGAAGACGTTTGATGTCACAATCACAACGAACACTATTGCTCTCGCATCGAAGTCATTCGATTTCCTTACACAGGATGAAGACGTCCTAGCCAAGCCCCGAGGAACCGAGTCACCGTATCGCATTCGGAACTACACAGGCTTCGAGGCTGTCGTGCGCAGCAAGAACCCCAACAGCGAAGAAGATATCAGTGTGCGCCTTGATGACGGACAGGAGGCGCCTTGGAGCTTCGAACACTGGGAAAAGATGCGTGAGAACCTGCTGAATGACGGCATGGCAAGCACGGCCGTGGCCGTTCAGCTTGAAGGCAGCGGCTTCGACCCACTGAAGAACATTCGTCTGAATCGTGAAGGCGAGTTCATTTACTCGCTCAGACCGAAGAGGGACAATGTCTCTCACCGCCTGATGGTTGACGTGAAGCTGGGCCGCGACAACGTCAAATATGTCACGCTTCGAAGCCCGTTGCTGGTTGAAAACGACACGCAAATCCCTGTCGAGCTTGGTGTATACGATGCACAAGAAGGCGACCTGCTCAAGATTGAGAAGATCGCGCCTGGCGAGTCTCGCCCCGCACCAGTTGGTGCAGTGTACTTGAAGAGCCTGCTTGTCCGACCTGACAGCGGCTTTGGGTACGCATGGTCTACCGAAGCACTGTGGTGGCGGGATTTGCTCAAGCGACCGACTCGGACGATGGTCTGCAAGGGCGAGAACGGCGATCCGTTCTACTTCCAGATGAACGCGGCCTTTGATCGGTCCAATGCTTTGACGAAGTAAGTGGTGCCTTGGCTATTACAACTCGAACGACTTACTTACACTTTCATAGGAACTATCCCAACATGAAGCTCAAGCTCTCCGCCCCTGTGACACTCGAGAATCTCCTGCCGTATGACTTTAAATACCGCATATACGACAAGAACACTAAGAAGGACTGGTCGAATTTCTTGCGGAAGGGAGGTGTCAGCCCTGTACATGCCACGGAGCTCTCGCACCTCCTCTTGCTCAGTGTCGATATGCAAGATACAGTTTTCAAGCCAAGCGAGTTCGCCATTATCAACTCTGGTAGCTCTGAAGACTTCAAGAAGGAGCATACTCTCAAATGCCAAGATGACCAAGGCCTCCAGCTCAATCTAAAATTGCACTACCATCGCATTCCAGATAGCGGAGGAGCCTTTAAGGTCACGGTGTACAGTCCGTATGTCATCTTGAACAAGACAGGACTTGACCTCCAAATCCGCCACAAGGGCTTCATGCAGCAAGCCAGGGCGGCCGCTGGCCAACCTGGTTTGCTGGTTGATGTGTCGGACAGCGAGCGCAAAGTGGCCCCTCTCATGTTCTCCTTTGGCAGTGATGACCATCACAATCGTGCCTTGCTCAGAGTTGGTAACTCGGAGTGGAGCAAACCGCAGAGTTTCGATGCCATCGGAAGTACCGCGGACGCCGTCTTGCAGTCGTCCAGCCGCAACTCTGAAATCCACGTTGGTCTCACCGTGGATGCAGGAGAGGGCAAGTACATGATGACCAAGGTCGTTACACTTTCACCCAGATTCATCGTCCAGAACAAGGTTGGCGAGGAGATTAACATCCGCGAGCCTAGTTCGTCCGACCTGATGACCCTCAAGGCGGGCCAGCTGCAACCGCTGCACTTCCTCCAGAAGACTGCCGCTAAGCAGTTGTGTTTGTGCTACCCAGGGGTTGACAACCAATGGACGTCACCTTTCAATATATCTGACCTTGGCACCACCCACATCAAGATCGCCAAAGCTGGCCAACGCCAACGGCTGGTTCGCGTGGAGATCCTGATGGAGGATGCGACCATTTTCCTGAAGATGACTATGGAAACGAAACAGTGGCCATTCTCGATGCGAAACGAGAGCGACACAGAATTCACTTTCTACCAGGCCAACCCGAACATAGACGATGATGGAGTCGAGGACCGCTCGGGATGGCGACCGATTCGATACCGACTGCCACCGCGTAGCATCATGCCATACGCCTGGGACTTCCCCGCAGCGATGCACCGCGAGATTGTTATCGCAGCGTATAACAAGGAGCGGCATGTCAAGGTGGCTGAAATCGGCAACCTCGTCCCGATGAGATTGAACTCGAGCTCAAGTGGACAAAAGATCATTGACATCAATGTCGCCGCAGATGGTCCGACGCAGACCTTGATCCTGTCCAACTTCAAGCAGTCCAAGAGTCTTTACCGCCAGAAGACCGGCTTTGGTCCTGGTGGCAACGCTTCTAGTGGAAACCTGAGCACATCCCAGGGGTTCGAGGCGAAGGACCAGGACACTGGCACCACCTTCCGTGCACAGCTGAAGCTTGCTGGGATTGGCGTGTCTCTTATCAACTCCCAGCTGAAGGAGCTCGCCTATCTCACATTCAGAGACGTCACCCTCCGATACAGCGAATCGCCACTGTACCAGACTGCCAGTCTGGCCGTGAAATGGATACAGATCGACAATCAGCTGTACGGCGGAATCTTCCCTATGGTTCTCTACCCTAGCGTCGTGCCAAAGCGGGCCCAGGAGACTGAAGCACATCCATCGCTACACGCCATGATTACCAGGGTTAAGGATGATTCATATGGTGTCTTGTACATCAAGTATGCGACGATCTTGCTCCAGCAGATGACCGTCGACCTTGACGAGGACTTTATTTTCGCCATGCTAGAATTCTCCAAGGTTCCCGGTGCATCTTGGACCGAGGCCGCGGACGAAGGCAGGCTTTGCGATGACAACCTCGACATCCCGGAGCCTAGTCAAACGCAGGCTGGTCAAGACATTTACTTTGAACTGCTGAACATCCAACCGATGCAACTGGATCTATCCTTTGTACGGACAGAGCGTATCAATGCCGAGGACAAGACATCGTCTCGCAACCCGCTCATGTTCTTCTTCAACATCATGACGATGGCAATGGGCAATGTCAACGACGCTCCACTGCGGATGAACGCTCTCATGTTGGACAACGTCCGGGTGTCGATACCCATCCTCATCCAGAACATCTCCAACCACTACAGCCAAGAAGCGCTGTACCAGGTCCACAAGATCCTCGGATCGGCTGACTTCCTTGGCAACCCCGTTGGACTGTTCAACAACATCAGCTCTGGCATAGCAGACGTCTTCTACGAGCCGTACCAGGGACTTATCATGTCCGATCGGCCCGAGGACCTTGGATTGGGCGTTGCTCGTGGAGCAGCTTCCTTCTTCAAGAAGTCTGTGTTTGGCGTTACAGACTCGTTCTCCAAATTCACGGGGGCCATGAGCAAGGGTCTTGCCGCAGCAACGCTCGACAAGCAGTTCCAGGACCGAAGACGCATCACGCGCGCCAGGAACAGGCCCAAGCATGCTCTTTACGGATTCACGACCGGTGCCAACAGCTTCATCACGTCCGTGGCCTCCGGCGTTGGTGGCGTGGTCCGGAAGCCCCTCGAAGGCGCAGAGTCGGAAGGCGCACTTGGATTCTTCAAGGGCGTCGGTAAAGGTGTTCTCGGCCTCGGCACAAAGCCCCTGATTGGCGTCCTGGACGCCGCCTCCAACGTCACTGAGGGCATCCGCAACACGACAACCGTCTTCGACGGGTCGGAGCTCGACCGCGTGCGTCTCACCCGCTTCGTCCCCTCGGACGGCATCGTGCGGCCATACAACCAACGTGAGGCACTGGGCCAGTTCTGGCTCAAGCAAATCGACAATGGCAAGTACTTTGACGAGAACTACATCGCGCACCTGGAGCTCCCGCGCGAGGACATGGTGGTGATGGTGACGTACGCGCGGATCCTGCTGATTAGGAGCCGGCGCCTCACTACGGAGTGGGACGTGCCACTCAAGGACGTGCAGACGATCGCGAAGGAGAGGACGGGCCTGAGCCTGACGCTGCGCGGCGGGACGAACGGGCCATTCATCCCGGTCGGGGAGGAGAGCGGGCGGACGTTTATATACAAGATGGTCGGTGTCGCGGTGGAGGAGTTTAATCGCCGGTTTAGAGGAACGGAGTGATTTGGAGAGTAACTCCTCTTCCTATCATCCGCGGGCTGCCACCATAAGGCTCGTGGGTTAAATGACGACGGATGATGGATGGATGATGGGTGGTGGCTGGCTATCATAATCACGGCTTGGGAGGCACAGATTGGTCGAAAAGGCATATTATGGACCGTTAGCAATGGAGAATGGTGTTTTCTTTTGCATGGTTTGGGAGGAACGGGTGGTGCGGAATCTTCTCTTCTTTGTCCTGAGGGTGGTATCGCCGTGTTGAATTCTTTTTAGTGCAGTAATAAAACAGGAATTACTAGAGACGGTAAACTTGTGTCCTTTTCCTGGGTTTCTATGGAATGTGTACAACCAAAATCATGGTTTCCTTCATACCACGCGTTCCGTGTGACATCGACCTGTGTCGCCGGCGGCCAAATAAATTACCAAATTGGGTAAAGGTGAGGGCATCGCCGACCTCAAGTCTTCTGGGTATCGGTTCACCCACAACACCATATCGAAAATGATCGGTGGCTATCAAGCTTGACACGATTTTTTTGCTAGGGTCATATAGGTAAACTGTGTCTTACCATTGACTTCCTAGGAATTACTGGGTTCATATCGCACTGTTGGGTGTATGAGCTGGGTGCTCTCGGCCGTTCAAGACCAAGGCAAATCATACCCGTATGGCAATGCAACCACGACATATTTGTTCGGGTGGTCTTTCACGAGCTTATTGCAATGTCCAATTAATGCTACACACATTTAAAGCCATACCGACTCGAGATACCGGATAACAGAGCATTTTCTCTCATGTCCTGTCGCTTTGAAGGGCTTTCGGTTTGAAACGCGACCTGTTGACAAATATTATAAATAGAATCTTTGACAAGCTCAGCAACAACTATCTTCTGATGGATGTTCGCCATTCCACGTCAATAACATCCAGATTTCTCAGGGCCCCAATTCCTGCCTAGTCGCCAATGTTGGCCCACGGACTGATGAAAGCACGGTCGTGACACTTACCTGTATCTATTGGGTAACATGGACCAGTAGATATTACCGTGAACAGGTTCCTTAGTCGGCCATCGGCCACTGGTACGTTTCAAGGTTGATGTCTGCAAGTCATAATCTGTGAGTCGTAATAATTGCCTCTGTGGTGACCTCACACCCGATCAACGCATCCTCCAGACGTCCTAGATAGCCCTGATATAGTGACGGTATGAGTGTGGGGACTAATTTTTCCAGCGTTTATGTTGGCAAATGGGACTCAAGGCTTCATTGGTGTGTGTATCCTATTTGCCAGTGGCAGAGAATTGTCGACAACTCAACGCCGTTTCCGATGAAGGTTGCAGTATGTCACGCCTTAGAGTGAGGCGTGTGTTCCGTAAACAACACGCTATGAGTAGTCACTCACCCACCAATGACATGACATATTGTATTGGATTATCAGCTGAGAGTATTCTCGAGTAGAACTGTGATTTATTGATTAGCTGGGGAATATTTAGAGCCTAGAAACTTGCACTCCAAGGTGGTGTCCTTGTTCATCTTTCTGCTCCACCAGAACTACATAACAAGCAACCCGGAATTCAGAACCACCAAAGCACACAACAACCTCTTCCATATTTGGCAAAGAACACATCGCATAAGCCATGTCCACACACCCGAGGCACAACCGACGAGTCGCCCCCTTGGAGCGATATATCCAGTCGTTCCCTGCCTTTGACCGGGACGCCCTTGACCGCGCGGGAATCCCACCCACCATCGACAGTTCCTTCCAGAACGAGGAAGAAGGATCTCAGCTCGAGACAGTGGTACTCTGTAGTGGCCATGGCGGCCCCATCACTACATCGGGGTTCCCTCGCGATAACGATGAACAAGCTCCCAGGATCAGGCGCAGTGACTGCCTCGAGCTTAGGAACAACTGGCTCAGCCTTCAAAGAGACCATACCACTCACCGTCGCTTACGTGGACACTGGATGATCAAAGACTGGAACGGACAGTACAGAAGCGATGTTATAGTTCTATACTTCAAGACCTTCATCTTTCGCCTTGTTACCCAGGACCCGAGCCTGACAGTTTGGTTAGTCTCTGCCCTATCGAATGTCTCTTCATCAATTTGTTCACTAATACATTTTTTGGATCATTTTGGGACCCAGGATCTTTACCGAACCCTGACTGGATTTGCCCCAGATACTCAGGAGGGCTACGGCATTAATAATGAACTGCCCCCTCTTCAGGGCCATCTCCAGTATGACGACCCTACTGGACTTTCCCCCACTGTGTTATTTAACTGGCAACTCCTTCCACTTCCTAAAGAAAGCGTGTTGAAAAGCATTCAACTTGATCGTGCAACCCGCCGAGAGGCTGCAGAGCGGCGCCGAGAACAGGAGCAGAAGGCCATCATGCGAGAGATGATATTACGGCAACCCCAATTGAACGCCATCGAGTCCTTGAAGCAGAAGTGGGCCATGTGGATCCAACCGGAAGTCATAAAGGAGGCTTTAGCGGATGATACCGCGAATACAGGTGCCTACAGGGCAATGGACGAGAAAGAGCTTGACGAACAGTTCAAACGCGCCATGGCCACGGACCCTGGTGCTACCGAGGTGGGAGTGGACGACCTGCCTCTCCGGGCCGACGACAGAGCAAGGCTCGTCATACAAGCCTACATGAGGGCATTGTACATCAATCACAATCTCGAGCGGATACAACGGAATCGTAATATACGCATACTGGCAAAGCAGCGGGAAATCATACCACAGGCCATGGCAGCGCGTGATATTGCAGTCGACACATGTTTCAACCAGAGATGGCACGACATGGACGAGATGCCTAGATCCGTCGGAGACTTGCGGCAACATGCGCACGAGACCTGAACGGGGGCCTTAGACCAGGCCGTCAGGGACCCCATGATGTATAACGCCCCGGTAGCCCCGACTTCGTCGAATTTGGCGGCCCATGCTGTGGATTATGTGCTCGACGGCATCCAGCAGGGCGTCATAGGAACTGAAGATGACGCGGGACCTTCTCGCACCAATTTCTTTGACTACCAGGAGAGATAATTAGGAGGTGTATTCAGGCTGGAGATACGAACGGTGAGGGCTTCTTACACGGAGCGCCGAGTTATTTGGTGGCCGAAGTGAAACTGTTTATGACTACTCGGTCTGCGTTGCGTTTTCTGCTTGGCTGGCTGGGCTGGTACTGGGTTGTAGTTATGTTTGACCAGCGACGCCAAAAAAAAAATAGAGAAAAAACCAAGAAAAGAAAAGAGAAAACCAGAATGGGGATGACATAAGGGGTGCTGATTTGGCAAAACGGATTTGGGTCTTCTTTTTTGGCACTCGTATCGATGTGCTCATACCTATAAAAAACAGTATTGACCATAATGGGCAAGTGATCTTGGTTCTCCGTGGCTTTCTCTATATCAGTCCTTTCGCCTATCATGTATTTACCCATGTGCCTGTAATGACCAAGTCATTCATACTGTTGCCATGATTACTTATGCAACACCTCAAATCGTTATCTCCTGGGTTCTGTTCTGCGAGAGTATAGCAGTCAGCGGTGTGGGTCATAAAGGACTCCTTTGGCACCTATTTGGAGGAGAGAGTCAATAAAATAACACAATTAACCGATATACACGTATACCCCAACGGTAGTTCCACAGGGAGCGAGTATCGTGACTTGGTTTTTCGGCCTCTTGATCTAGATTCAACTCCAGGGCTGTCCCGGACGAGTATCCGTAGCGCTTCCGTACTTCAGAGATCAGTCAAGAAAAGCGCAGACACTGATTATTTGCCCTTCAGAAGATATCCCGTAGTGGAACATTACTACATATCAACTGGCTGCTACGGAAGATGATTCCGACCCGGTCGCAAGTCCGTCCAAGAATATCCTTACGAGTGACGTCTGTAGGGTTAGGATCCGGGTACCGAATCCTTTCCACATACACCCCCCGGGGGGGGGGACTCAAGGAGCAGGTCATAGGCTACACCAATCCATTCGCAAGTGAGCAACTTAGAATGTACTCGACTAGCCCATCTACCTGTCACCCGGATCTGGAAAGCATCATATTCCTCTTCCATACATTTCCTATTTCGATAATAATGACCTCTGGATCCTTTGAAAGCTATCTTGCATCATCACCAAGATCATAATTTAGGACCCAGGAACCCACCAGCCGTATAGCGCAAGTCCTCTACCCGCCAATCCTTTTTCTCCTGTCCCGGAACTTCACAGACTCCAGACAGGCTACGATCAATGACACTTTTGATTGCCGCACAACGACCCAGGAGGAACCCCCACTTCGAGTGACATGGTACGACCAGCCCCCCAGGTTTGCCCCCATGCCGGAGTATGATAGGCTGCTCAGAGACAGGTCCTTCCGACTAGCACAAGCAACCAATAGCCCATGAGACCGAGTGAACAAGCCCTAAGCCAGCACTACTAAGTCCCGCCATGCTTGAGCCCAGCGACACGGCCAAGTCCGAACCATCTCCTTCCATGACCATGACCAGCCGAGGCAGGAGCACTCTCCTGCTCCTGCGAGTATGAGTCCAGCGGCGCACCGCCATTATGCGTGTCCAAAACGGCGCTGAGACCCGCACCCAGGCCAGGGTTGCCGTTGGGATTTCCGACCCGTCCAGTGCGTGTTGCTGGGTGCAACTCTGCACCCTCCGTCATTCCCATGTCTGCACTAGGTGCCCTGTTGCGCATAATCGGCGGTGGTGTGGCTGAGGCCTCCTCTCCCGGGTGGTGGTTTCGTCTGTCCCACGTGGGTATTCCCGCCACCGGTGTGAACGAAGTCTGATCGTTGTTCGCCGGCGGCGGAAAGGGTGAGTGGTTGTTAGGTACTGAAGCGGAGGGCTGGGGGTGATTCGTGCCCAGTGACCGACGGAACAGGCTGGTAAGTCCCCTACTACGGGGGCGGGCCGTTGGCTGTTGCTGTTGATGGCTGGCGATAGGTGGATAATGGCGCTTCTGGGCGGCAGAGCCCTCTTCCTCTTGGATTTGAGGGCGATTTGGGGGAGTCGGGGTAGTGCTCCCAGAATTGTACTCTTGCCACCCACTTGGGCTGTTCTTCACTTGCCCGTACGCAGGGTTCATCTGATCTGACTCGGACTCGTGAGGTTTCCCAAAGGCCTTCAGGGCACGTGTTGCCATGTGCGTCCCGGGCGCTTGAGTTCGAGCTTGCAAACTAGATCGTCGATACGGCGCGGGGGGCGGGGCGACAGCAGCACCTGTCGGTCGTGGCGAGCTGGGGCCCGCGATACCGGAGCCATACAGGCCAGTTTCTGGCGCTGGTAGTGAGTCTCCCAGTGCGTCTAACGTCGGCGCAAGAGGGGCACCAGCCTCGATGTATCGATTCCCGCCTAAAGCCCTAGACATGCCGTTGGTTTTCCAACCCTTCGAGTCAGATGGGAACCCAAATAGGTCCGAAGTGCCTCGGCCGGGCACCTTTTGAGATGTGTAGGTTCTGTGTGGCGCCTTTCTCAGGCCGCCATTGCTAGGACGAAGACCCTCCCTCATCCAGTAGTCAAAACTGGAGACTTCCGACGCTCCGTCATCTGGCTCACTTCCTGATTCCCAGTCATTCCTATGTCGCGAAATTGTAGTCTCATCTGCCGATCGAGGGCGCCTCAGAACGGAGAGGCGGTTTTCGAAATATGTGCCGGCAGAGTTTCGACCTGTAAACGCCGTGACTGAAGGCGGCTGAGCAACGTGAGGATCCTTGAACCGCCAGTGATCTCCCTCCACCTCACCTGCCTGGCTTGTCGGGGACCGTGTAAGCACCGAGTACCTTGCCTCCTCGATACGCTGACCATGATGTGAAACGTCATCGAAACTCTGGTTCTGGTTCAACGAGCTTGACATGGTATCTGGCGTCGGGGGAAGCCCGTGAGATCGAGCAACAGGTGCATCGGTGATCACCTTGCGGCTGGGAGTTGGCTTTTCTTTGTTATTCCTGACCCGTACCAGTGGTTTTGTCTTGAAGGGCTTAACAGTTGCTGCCCTTTCGATGTCTTCACCCGGATGTATGGAGTGCGAATCTTCGTGCATGCCAGGGGATGAATCTGGCTTCTCTAACCTCTGGAGCGGCGAAGAATTTACTCCATTCTCGGTTGCTTCTTTCGCACCGTCTCGGGAGCCGGGATGTTCGTTCCTGCTGGGCCTGGTTGGTGTCTCCATGAGCCGGGCGTTGGCATCAGCAATATTTGAGGGACTGCCTGGAACTGCCTTGCTGCCGTAGATGCTGACGAACGAGCTCTCACTCAAGACGCTCATACTGGGGCTCATGAAGCCTCCATGGTCTAGTCTGGGGTCGGTCCTAGATAAGCTCAAAAGGCTGCCTTGAGTACCCAAGTAGACATTTCGAAGGTTCTCTGTATTCTCTGTACGCACAGAAAGGAAGCTGGGCATTCGTGCAAGGCCCCGTGCGTCCCTAGCGACTGTACCCTCGGAGTCTTTCGGGTGTTCGAAGCCATTCCCATGAGACGCCAACTGGGCTTGAGTAATCCCTGATGGGAAGTTTCTGTCCGCCTCCATCTGTCGGACCATTTCTCTCTCTCGCAGAAGCAGTTCGATGCGACCTTCGAGCGAGACAATCATCTGAACCGCTTCTTCGACCGCCTTGTCCCGTCTCTCCAACTCCTGCACTAAAGTCTCGTTGGTCTCCCGTGCTGCAGCCTTCTCTGTCTCCAGTGTCTCGATCTTGTCCTCGAGAACTGTCTGACGCTCCCTCCGATGGAACAACTCCAGCTTCAGGTCAAAGTTCTGTTTATGCAATGTTGACATTGTCTGTGTGGGTAATTGGTCAGCATCTCGCGTTTCGACATGGGCTTCTCGCGACATGAAGCGCAAGTGGGGGTGGAGGCAGTACCTGTTCCATCTCTTTCAAAGCCGGACCTCTCTTCTTTCCGGGATCACCATTTTGTTCCTTAGAATCCGGGCGTCGACCATCTGCCGTTGCGCATCGTATTGGTGTTGACGTTGCAGCTCGCGGGTCAGCCAGACCTGAATTGTTCATCTCACCAGCCAGTCTGTTGAGATTCCGCTGGATCTCTGACCTCCGTCCCCTCTGGAGCTTCTCCTGGAGCAAAGTAGACTGCGGCTCCTGCTGCGCGCTGGAGTGAGATTCCTTGACCGATGACTTGGATATTGGAGTAGGTGGACGATCGATAGTGGAACCCATGGAGCCTTTGCGATTGGATTGACGAGAGCTACTAGAAGGTATACCGTTTCTTAGACTCGGTGACGACGTAATATTAGAGGTAAAATCATTGTTGCTTTGAGAGTGCATTCGTGCTGATGGAGTTCGTGTGCTGGACCGTGAGTAGGGGCGCGAGCTAGTGGAGGAGGTGAAAGAAGGTCGAGGACGGTTTCCTCGTGGGCGTTGGGCGGCGGATACCTCCATGGTAACAACGGAGAGGAACTGGCGAACCCGACTGACAGGATTGCTGGGGCTGGGTGTGCACAAGCCAGAACGCGACACGAGTGTCAAAAGTAGCCAGTCAGAGCGTGTTGTGCCCAAGATGGTTCAGTTGAGATATGACAGTGACAAGGTCGACTGGTGATGAACTGCTGCGAGTTTGAGACAAACCAACAGAAACCAACAGCGGCATGGGATGATGCCTGTCTGGGAAGCAGCGTGTTCTGTGACCTGGTCGATCGCGGAAAGAACCCTTGTAGTATGAAGGCCGTGCTCCTTGTGTTAGGTTAAAGTGGTGAGGTTGTGTGTCTTAAGAGAGACGTCGGTCGATGCAGGGATTTGAATGCCCATGCAGATGGACAGCTTCAAGATTGGGCCTGATCATTGAATAAGATTTTTTTAATACAAGCAGGTGAATTCAACAGACAAACAATCAGGTCAGACGAACTTGGAACTCTGTCGTGTGGGGTCAACAGTGAGATGAGACGAAGGGAGCATGAGCGGACTGAGACTTGGAATGATGAGTAGTAACGTTGTCTCTTAACTGCATAGAATGTCTCAGAAGTGTACGTGTTGACTGGATGGATCAACTGGAGTGGGGTGGCTGAATGGTGTTTTCCTTTCTTTGCTGCCGTCGTCCCTTGGACGGAATCAAGACCAGGCAAGAACTGAATTTAGAGTGGAGGTTGATGATTCGGAAGGAGGAAACAGACTGACAGATCAGATCTCCCCCAGACTCCAGATGTCCTAAAACTCCACCCCATCTGACAGTGGCGCTTGCCCTCAGTCCACAAGTCCCTATCTCTTCTACATAGCTACCTAGGTACTGCCCTGCCTAGGTAGGTACCTAGGAGGTATGCAGTTAGGCAGTAGTACGTAGATCATTGATGTGGTGCTTGATGCACCAGTTGCACCAGTTGTACCAGTTGCACCTGGGCACTTTCTCGGTTTCCCCTGCAGCCACTTTACGGGGAAGCTGCAAGTGACATGGGACAACCAGGTTCCATGCAGGGGTGGCAGGGATCAGGGAAGACGCCAGCAAGGGTGAGCAAGGTTGATCTGACACTAATGTGGAAGTGGTCCGTGCATCTCCTCTTCTTCAACACTTGCACCTTCAGCTTTCAAGGTTCTCTGTTTTGTGTCCAAGTACCTATGTACCTACGTACTGTAAGTATGAGAACATCCAAGGGTTGCCCAGGTGCTTCACTGTCTGCCCAGGTGCATCTTCAGATTTTCAGTTTCAATTGCAATTGCTTGCTTATCTCAATGTCAATGTGATCGTTCTTTCAAATTAACATTTGAGGATTCTCGGACCCGAATGCCCCAAGATTCAATCAACCAACAATCAATCTGTGCCATAGGCGCCATGTGATAGTGACGTATGTGATGTGATGATCGGAAATGGAGGCTCACTAGATACCTAGGTAACCACCTAGGTACCTAGGTATCTTGTCTACCTAGGATACATAAGTACCTAGGTTATCAATCTTATCCTGGATTACACTTTGAGTGGCTGCCCAGATGTGGACGAATGGCCCGGGTCACATCCGTCCAACCATCCAGCCTCCTCTCTTCTGCATCCCTTCCGAGATGGTTACACAATTCGCCGCCCAACCCTGTCAATTTTCCAACAAACTTTTCTATAACCCAGTGATATCATACACATCTGTGAGGCAATTGGTTGCCCTGGTCCTTCCATCCCTGCTGTGCTACCAGTTGACTTCTCTGCCTGCAACAGATTTTGACACCTATGTAGAACAACCCCACCCACTTGCCACTGTATGAAGATCTCCTATCCCACCAGAGACGGAACCTCTTCTTCGGGCAATTTGAGATGGAGTCATATTGCTATCCTTCCCCTTGGGCTCAAGATGAACTCCCCGGAATCCGAGTGCTTGGGTTTCCCAGTCCAGACTCGTTAGGGTATTGGCCTTCGAAAAAGGCCCATCTTTCCTGCCCCTGCTTGCCCTACGAGCGGGTCTTACGGTACGACCACAGCCAGATCTCGACCCAGATTTGTTCCGCCGTACAATATGGTCGGGTCACCAATTGGACCAGTTGCGTTGCCGTCGTCGGATCGAAAAGTTAGCCTTCGTTTTGGGGCCTTGAGCCAACAAAGGACTCGTCCTTTGGATCCTCCTTGCAACCAGCGACGCAGCCAGGGCCCAGAGCTCCCGAGGTCTGCGTCCTATCGAGCTACACGGCAACGGGCTTGGTGGGTTCTGCCACCGGAAGCATTTGAT
Organism: Cytospora piceae; assembly: GCA_016508685.1. Lineage (NCBI taxonomy): Eukaryota > Fungi > Ascomycota > Sordariomycetes > Diaporthales > Cytosporaceae > Cytospora > Cytospora piceae. The sequence goes on along the minus strand of JADMLE010000010.1, from coordinate 810,244 downwards.
GTCGAACTATGAGTGGGTAAGGAGGACATGAACGGATTGGATTGCGCAAAGCCATACTGGGACTCGGTGGCTGTCTTGGGTGACAGTGTGATCTTTCCCCCCTTTTGCTGTGGGCGAGAATAGTGAGGCAGAAAGCCCTTATGGAAAACTGACTGAGAGCAACAAGGCCATGTCAGGATGACTACTCCCACTATGGAATCCTCCATTGGACGAAGAGACCAACCTGCAGACCAACAGCCCCCACGACCCTTGAGGTCACCCACTGCACCGCCGAAAGGGACAACTTGATGTTGTCGATAGGGTCGGCTAAGTCTGGCGCGGATGACACGACGCGTACACTGGCGGCGAGGACCCTACCATCAAAGTGCATTCGGACGACGCTACCAAGAGAGTCTATTTTCCCCTGTCATCCGCTGGACGCAACTGACTGAGTGGTCGGAATGTGGTCTTAGGGTTACGAAAAAGGCTGTTTTCCTGTTTTCCCCTCTCGACCTTTTGATGCTGGTGATGCCAAAATGGCCCGGCGTGTTGATTCGGCCATACTCCGCGTCCTCAGAGAACTCCCCCGTCGGGTCTTGCCTTTTTGGGGTTTCTTTCCCTGCAAACCTGGTAATCATGATGTGATCTTCACACCAGGAGTATCATTGTCGCCACTTCTTCGGTTTTCCCGTATGAATTTTCCGTGACAAAGTGGTCCAGACTCAACTGAAACAGCACTCTTCTCATCGCCTTCTCGAAGCATACTTGGCGCCTTTCCGGCTTACACCCTCATTTCAAGCCGAATCGCCGAGTTGGTCCACAGATCAATGCCCTGACAATCAAGAGGAATGTCGTGATGGTTCCAGGGAAGGCAATTACCGATGCCATGCCTGATGCAGTCCTTGCACCGGGATTGACAACCCTGGAGCCCGCTCTCAGCTCTTACGGCCGAAGAACCGGTCGAAGCTCTAATTCTGGCTGGGCAATTGTTTCACAGCACAGCTATTACCCTAGGAGGGTTCGGTGCTCGGAGGCCGATGATCTCCTTGTCACTGCCGTAGCAGACAGGCTGTCTGTCTAGCTGCATTCAGGTGTCAACAATCACGATCACCTCGGGCCCGCAGGCCCGCGCTCTTAGTAATTCTTGGTGCGTAGGCCGCGACAGGCCTATCAGCTTATCATGAGAAAGTCTCGGCAACCGACGTCCTATAAGCGCATTGATGAGATTTCCAGGAGCCTGGAAGCGAGATGTGCCAGCGACCAAAAGGAAGGACCATCGCCATGTGGTCCAACCTCAACCTGGAAGGTCGACGTCACATGTCAAAAGCTTGGCAAGATCTATAATCTTCGAGCCATGCATTCCCCATACATATCCCCAGATTCTAACCGCTGGAACCACATTTTCGCCTCGGTGGTTCCAGAGGCCGACCGGACCGTAGGTAAGGCAAGAGGCAGTATGTGGTTAGTACCGACGGAGAACCAGAATCATCGCCTCACTGCTATCCCCACCGCCCCGTACAAGATGCTACATTGGTACCTGTATTTTCACTTTACCCGCTGAAATGTCCCATATCACGACACCCTCGGTGAGTGGACTCACCTCTGGAAGAGGCTATCGTTAGGACTTCGGATACCGAAAATCATCGACTGAGACGATGTTGACTGGCTTCCTGGACACTGCCAGAGAATATGACATGATCCTGGACGTATTCTATGTAATTGGTGGAGTGTTGTTCGGTTGCGCGTGCCGTTGACTGACGGGACTGGTGGTGGATAAAAGGCGATGCAGGTCCCAGGAACACTGAGGCACTGTGGTGAGGATATCAGCATTTTCGGAAACTTGAGATCCACTGGCACTGGCACTGTTGAGCTTCACTCGAAAGCTTACTCGGCTCCCGGCCTCTCCCGTTATTTTCAACCAACGTCCTGTTTCCTCCACGACAGTCATCCGTGCAATCATCATCACTAGAGCTTGAGATCCACGCAAAGACACAGCAACTTGCACAAGTCAACTAAGTCCGACAAACACCACATTCAAGATGTCTCAAATAACAGAAATCGTCGCCAAGGAGATCAACAAATCAGACATTGGCACCCAGGAGATGTCGCACCTCCACGGAGCCAAGATCTACTCTCAGCGCGGCCTGGAGCTATACGACCCCATCGTCCACGGGTTCATGAGCCCGTATGCCTGGCGCTGCGAGGCCACCAAGCTCTGCTCCTTCTTCAACCGCAACGTGGAGCGGGCCAACAGGGCCGCGGGGCCAGCCCGCGCCCCCCGGATAATGGACATCGGCTGCGGCACGGGCTACTTCCTCGCGTCGGCGCCCATCGCCAAGGGCAGCGAGGTCGTCCTGGTCGACCTCAACCCCAACTGCCTTGACGCGTCCCTGCCCGTGGTCACGAGGGCGCACCCGGAGTGTGCGGCCAAGACGCTCGTCGGCGACTTCCTCGCCGTGGGCGACGAGCCGCTGTCCCTCTTCGCGCCGGGGACGACCACGGGCCAGGGGAACCTCGACGGCATCTCCACCATGTTCCTGCTGCACTGCCTCCCCGGCCCGCCGCGCGACAAGGCCGAGGCGCTGTGCAGGATGGGCAAGCTGCTCCGGGGGCCTGACAGCGTCCTGTTCGGGGCGACGATACTGGGCAGGGGGACGAGCCAGAACTGGCTGGCCAGGTTCGGGCTGTGGCTGAACAACTCGAAGGGCATCTTTTCGAACTACGAGGACGACGCCGAGGGCTTCGTGGAGGTGCTGCGGGAGAACTTCAACTGTGTGGGGTTCGAGGTGTGTGGCATGATGCTGCTGTTTGAGGTTTCCGGGCCTAAGTTCTAGCTCGATGCTGGGTGATTTGGGGGAGAGGGGGGAGGGGTTTGGGTAGTGTCCCGATTTGTGTGGCTTGTAAGGCGTTGGTTGGAGTTGTTAGCATTCTGTATTGCGCAAGTAACATATTAATCAAGAGGTGTTGCCCTTTGTGACCAGAAGTGTTGATGGTTGGGCTTCATTCGGGTACCTCAATCGTATAATAAGCATGTCTATGAAATTGTGTGTAGGGCAAAGTTCAGGACACTCAGCGGATAAAACAGACTACTTCCGAGTGTCCATGATCTCTGCTCGGCGTCTTTCTCATCGGTGTCTTTCTCATCGGTGTCTTTCTCATCGGCCTTCTCGGTTCCCGAGTGTTCAACATCCAATTCTGGCCTTGCTTTATCTGGTGACGGTTCTGATTTTGATGACCACGAGTTACTGCAGGTCTTGTCGTGGGCAAAGAAGTCCAAAGGTGGGGGTGGCGGCCTGCCACCAGCGAGACTCGGGTCTTTGGCCTGCCCGAACATCCTGAAGGTCTCAACTTCTCTCAAGTAGAAAGTGAAATTGACCAAGGTCTCGATCGATTCCCACGATAGAGAAGGGTTGAGGTAAAAGTATGACAAAGGACAAACCGAGTACTTGAAGCCGAACTTGTGAAGAACCTCGGCATCAACCCAGAGTTTACTGATAAGCAAGTATTGTCCCCTGGTACAGGTAGATCCAGGCGTCTCTATGTAGGCATCTTCGCCGTTATAGCCCTCCGCGAACTCGACGATGTAAACGGGGTTTGCACCATGGTACCAAGTCTGGCCGGCGTCGCTGCCACGGAGGTAAAATGGGTTAAGCTCTATGGAGTTTCCGACATGGGCCGGCCCCTTCCACGGCTGTGATCTCTCGATACCGCTGTTCGAAGACTTGTCGGTATCGAGTTTGCTATTCATAATGGTCTCGTTGGTTCTTGTCTCATCCGAGTCCTCGTCTTCTGGACCAGCGCCTCCGGCTGCAGAACTTGCGGGGGCTGTGGCTGATTCCTCTATTACGTACGACATGATGTCGAATTCTGTATGATACGGACCAGCGAACCTTTGGATGGCGTCTTGAATCATAAAAGTCTCTGTGGCGTCGTCAATGGTGCCCCCTTGGGGTCGGTCCATGAATTGTCGCACGAAATGATCTGCCCCTGGCTGCACTGGCGCTCGATTCCCGAAGTCTTCTTGTTCTCGCTGCGCCTCTGCCATCCTCTCTACCTGCTCTTGGACCTCCCTCTCCTCTTCAGCCTTCTTGGCCGCGGCTTTCTGTTGTAGCTTGAGCTCTGCTGTAACTTGTTCCTTGACAGCCTCGATGATCTCTTGCTTATCTTCCTCTCTGCGCTTTAGCTCTGCGTATGCCTTCTCAACGGTTTGCTCGTATGTCTGAAGGTATTCTCGATGTTTTCGACTTTTTTCATCAGCCTCTTTGAGGCGGAGAGCGTTCGCCAGTCTTTCGTCCAAGTCGACAGTCTTCTGAATGCGTCTTTGCTCCCATTCTGCCACAAGGCGTGCCTCCATAGCTTCAACACTTTTATCGTACCGACTGCTGGTTGTTTCGGCTTGCTGAGTATCCTGGAATGGTGATTCAACGTGTGCCTTCCCGGATTGAGAACTCTCCCCTTTGTTTGCCATCTTCTGAAACCTGTCTAGTGGATCGTCGTTGTCTTTCCCCTTATTAGTTTCTTCATGAGAGGCACCCGAGCTCCCATTGACCACAGTTGTGGTGCTGCCTTTCATACTTGGTGTACCTGGGCGATAGTCGTTACCAGTATGGTTTCCGACCGTCTCCTGAATGTTGTCTTTGTTCCGGCGCAGTGGCCTACGAGGTGGCGATGGAGGCATAGGCGGTGGTTGTGGTGACCGGAAATCCATACTTTGCACGGGCGTTTGGTAAGCAAAGGATGGATAGTTCTGGTACGAGGGTCCGTAATACTGGTTTGAAGATGTCAAGTCTGGTTGAGCCCAACTAGGCACGCGCCCAGAGGGGGGACGACGACCCGGCCCGACGTTTCTGCGCGAGGATTTCAACTCTGGCATGGTATTTGGATGATTCGTCTGCGCATAGCCAGTATGCATATCTTCAGGCAATATCGATCTCTCGAATCTCCCAGCAAGACCATCTGGGCTCATAACCCTGGCCTTTTTTTGTTGTGACTTGTCTTTTGATGACCGTTGAGGACGTTTCTGCTTGTCGTCATTCCCTGGTACCTCGAAGTCGTCAGGAAAGGTGACGGTACTGCCACCGCCATCCGAGTCTGAATCCAAATCCAAGTCGACTTTGACTTCAGGTATGCCATTTGTTGCCTCCTGAATCTGCTGTGCATCCACCGTCGTCCATTCCGCTAGTAGTCGACCCAGGACGATGTCCTCGGGGAGATACACAAATGGGGTCTGGTCAATGGTCCAATTCTCGTCACGAGACAGCCTTGTCATCAAGTCCATTCCCACTATTCTGAAGTGTTTTAACATCAAGGGCCCCAGAACGAAATCTTACGCCGTGATGGGGACTACCTCCGCTACTATGGTACCGAGGCCTAGCTCTTACGGCCGGTCCAAATGGTAAGCCCGGCTTCCGGCGGGCCTTCACCATCTTCACACCGGTAACAGAGCTTTTAAGGTCTGGCAACGACTTGGTCGGTATACTCGGGGCAGACAGGTTGACGGCCATCCAGACAGCCATATCGGCAGGTGACTCGTCAAAGGTCACTAGCTTCGGATGCTGTAACGGAAGCCGAACATGTCCCTGATTCTGAAGATTGAAGATGCTACGGAGGCAGTCCTCGATATCTTGTGAGGCTTTAGCCCGGAAGATCTGAGCCGTGGATGCTTTGACTTCCCTATTTGACAGCGTTATTCCTACTACACTTGAAGTAAGGAGGGAGGCAATCGAAAACCCACCTCGAGGACCGCGTCTCCGCATACTGCGCTATTCCCACAATGAGGGACAGAGTGCTGCGCAGTCCCTCCAATTGGACCATGATGTCCTTGAGCTTATTGCTACGCCACAGGACATGGGCCATAATCTGGAATCTGTCCCGTCTCCGATGTCTCGACTTTGGTAACAGTTTCCCCACGAGACCATTAATATTGGCGAACTGGCCGTTGATATCTCTGAGTAGCTCCCTAAGTTCCTCCTTGAAGAGAGCCTCGTGATCCTGAATGAGCTCGACGGTACACTTGAGAAGGATCGCATCCCGCTCAATCTGATTAGCAAGCATTTCAAACTGCTTTGGGGCGTCTCTGAATTCCTGAACCAAGTCGTGGAGCTTCTTGGATATCCCGAAGGCGGCCGTGGCCACGCCGATTACGCTGGCGGCAAGCGAGAACGGGTCAGCCATCTGGAGGAAGCCGGTTTTTGTACTTCACGGAATTGATTGATGATAGTATATATCTTCACAGCCTCGAATCGAAGATGACATGACGTAGGGTGTCAGTGGCCTTGACTAGAGAAGAAAAGAGGAGTGAGACAGCGATCTGAGAAGTGCAGGTGGTCTTTGTCTCACTACCGACAAACAGGTGCGACCACAACACCATTTTGGGCGAGTTGCACACCTTCATGCAAGTCTTCGGCAACATAGCCACGAAGTAAGCCTCCTTTTCGGCTCGAGTGAATAATGTAAGGCTCCCATCGGTCCGTGTGGGTGCACAGCAGCAATAGTTCCCCCCTCGAAGTTTGACATCCCCACGCTTGCCAATCACCAATATAACTTCGCCATCCGCCTATCCTTCATGTATCTCCCACGTGCCTTCCTGTATCATATGGTTATTGTGAACGAACGGCAGCATAATTATCTTGAAGCTCCTATCAGGCCCAGGCCTGTATACCGCTTTTGCTCAGTGACAGAACGGACCATAGGTGGCATAAGAGGCAGAGCACCTACCGCGCCAGAAGAGAAGCAACATCCCCTGTTCCTCGAGAAACAGCAGCCCTCCGTATCACTGAAACAGCAACCACCACGTCGACTAAAACAGCAACCGCCCTTCGTACTGAAGCAACAACCTGCCAAGTCGTCGTACTTGGCCCAGTAACCTGGCTCGGGGTTTGTGGCGGTCATTGCAGGCTCCGGGACGTAGGCATCCCTGGCTTGGATAGAAGCAGGTGTCTCGGATTGGGTGTAGGGCGGCAGTGCTTCCAGTTCAAGACCTTCAGGAGATGTGGTTTGTTGATAGCTACCCTGGGAGGAGAAGGTTGAAGGGAGGTCCCTTGGTGCTATAGGATCTTGCTTCATCTCAGGAAGCTTCGGTAAAGAGCGCAGCAACTATACTTGAGGCGAGTGATAAAGTATGTTGGGACGTCAATGGGATGGCTGGTGTATTCCGCTCCAAGTTGTATGGTTCACGCAGGACTGTGTGTGAAAATGTGAAGACGTGGATACGCAGTGCACATAAATCACCAAGTGCGGAACGGAGAAGGTGGGGAGCACCCATGGTATAATTACCAGAGCTTATTGAGGGAGCCACGTGGGAGGCAGTGCTGGGCATGGTCACCTCGTAAGTTTGCAGGATCGCAGGATCAGACTAGACCCAATACAGCATAATTTTGCAACGTAGCTGACCGGTTATTCAATGAAGACAATGGGCGACGCGTGGGCAGTGATCGATCGCTCCGTAGGACTTAGAAGCCAGGTGTTTCATACTTGCGAAAATTGTCGAAGCTGAACACAGACCGTACATGGTATATGGTCTAGTCAAGCTGGGATTTCAACAACGTAGGGCCTTAAGTAACTTTGGTAAACCCTTTTGCCGCCGCTGTTATACCCTACGATTCGAAGTGTAGAAAGTAACAGCTAGTGAAAATGGACCATGGCTTATCAGCTAGAGATTGGCGAAAAAGCTGCATGTCACCTTGAGGCCTCCCTCCTGTGGTTTAGGCCAAACAAGCACTCAATCAAGATTGGCAATTGGACTATCGAAGACATTCAAGTCTTAAGTCAAGTCTTTATCATTTGGCTCAACGAGATGATATCTAAAACGGATACTAGTGAATCCCTTTTATTCTAACCAGACATTAATCTAAGAACGCTCACTCCTTTTCCTAATGCATGCAGGTGAACACTTTACTGGAAGTCATTAAGAGATTAGGTATATAACAGTTGTGATATAACCTTTCCTTAAATATATCGTTAAGGTAAGCTATAGTATCGGTCGAGCTCTAGCACTCGGCGGTCTGTTAGTATAATTGTGACAAATAAGGGTGACTGTCTCGAGTTTACTGCTATTAGCAGAACGATGAAGCAAATTAACAGGACGACGAAGCGGTGGTATTGGCCCTTGTTTCCCAGTTGGGGAATAGGGTCTCATGGTTAAGGGACCGGGTGAGGATGGTGGGCGGCTGGAGAACAACAGCGACGACAGCTGGAAACTCCAGGCTATGGGTCCCGGATTTGATTAGCAAATACAAGTTGGTGGAGGAGACAGTCTTGCTAGGAGTTGAAAATTAGTTCTCTCTAGTAGTTATGTATCAAATACATGTACTTAGTCTTGCAAGTGAAAGGAACATACTTAGGTAGTGGTTCACCCTAGGACTGGGCTGTCTATAAGAAACACACTTTCCTTAGAGACTGGAATCATATACTGTATCTGTTGGTTGGGCTCTGGTTGTGATATCACAGGGGTGGGCAACTTAGGTCATTCTCATTGGTGTCGTTGTTGCTTCTCTTGTTCTCAGTCAGAAGCTATCGTATGGTTGCAGGCGAAAGGCTTAAGGCCTTCGGCGTTGCCGTTCTGCCGCCCTGCCTGGTGGTTGATCACACCGCCTGCCGCAACAGGCCTAGTGCCTTGCGGCACCCATGTGATCGCCAGGCCTGGCATTGTCCATGCCATTGCCTAATCCACAGTATCATCGATTCTCCCGTTATTTCTCTTGCTTTGCTCTCGCCACCTTTCTTTACTAATTATTGTTTATTTTGCCAATACCACTTTTCGGTTTGTCACTTACATATATCATTCCTTACTCCCACCTGCTTATTTTGCTTCATGGAGAACGTCTAATTCGAGTTAAATTGGCATCTAACACACCTGTAAGTTAGGACCTATGGATTCCGGCATTCCCTGGATTCCGGCTACCCCTTTACATACTAAGCACTACTTTATACCACTCTATTAAATCGAATAGAATAGCTAGCGTCTAGGTTGCTCTATTATACTATATATGAGTCCTTATGTATTCAATAGAAAGGCTTATGTAACTATATTCTAAATTAACATATAATTATATCCTTGATGTTATTACACCTAATAGCTCCAATCTTCAAGCCCAAGTTAATTAAATGTTGACAACCGGGGTGATAACCCTCTAATAATCCACACCAGAGATCCTCCACCATGATATCACAATAGCTTAACCTTGTCCTTCCCACCTAAGTCCTACTGCGCTTTCTGCGGCACGGTTGAGGGAACCTGTGCCGGGCCCTTGGGCCAAAATACCTGAATCGGTTCGTCATGTGGAATCTTCGCCACCTTGGCGCTACAATACGAGCAATAAATTTCAGTATCCTCAAACCAGTGACAAAGGTACGGTATGCAGCCAGTGTAGACGCCGCAGAATAGGCAGCAGAGGAACGCGGAGACACTTCTGGCTCGTTAGTTCCAACGATACAACAATGAGAGCGGTGGTGCAGACGGTGAAAAGGAGTAGAAACACAACGTCGGAAGGAGGCAAGGTATGGCGGGCACCAACTTCTGCATTTTACTGCCAATCTTTTTCACAGATGTTAGGGTCCGATTATGGCAGCTCGGGCATTCGATAAGTGCCGGAGTATCACCCAACTGCGTCAAGGGTGTGACCATCAGCGGTGGGGCCTCTGGCACAATCTTGGGCATCTCCATGAGAGCCTCCTGCTGGAGGGGATCGGTTTCAACATTGCGTGGCCTGGAAATCTGTCAGCTATGGAAGACAAATCAGTGGTCGGGAACCATACGAACTTCGTCTGTTCGATGTGGATCAGGTTGGGCGGTAGTGTCTGCGCCGGTGCAGGGCCGCGTTTTTCATCCGCACCAACCTCTGGAAGTTCCATTGCCGTGACTTTCTGGATAGAGTCCTGTTGGTGCATGGTCGTTAAATTGTGGTTGCCGTTCAATATTGCTGGCGGTGGTATTTGTGGCGTCAGCACACCCTCTGTTTGTGGCTCTGGCGTGTGTGACATGGTGAGAACATGCGTCGACGAGACGAGACAGCAACTTGGCTCAGAATCTCAGAGACTATGTCACCAGAATTACATTCAGCATTGAAAGGAGATGTCAGAACGGGATCGACAGGATGCGTGGAATGCAGTACTTGAGGGTAACACGAACCAGTTTACCCCTCTATCCTGTTCAGCTGAACCTTATTGGAAAAGTGAACCTGGGATGCCTGGGTAAGCACTGATCAGTGTTGCGACGTAACCAATTACAAGACCAGACTCATTCCTACTTCACCCGGGGATGGTCACACCCTCTCGGTTGGTTGGTTGATACAGTGGTCTGTTCGACAACTAGACAGCACCGTTGGGTTGCATGCCGATTTTATACGAGTTTCTAATCAGCAACCTTAACGTGGCCAACAATTAAGGGAGCAAAATGCGGCTCCTCGAGACCAGCACCCGGAAGTTGGTGGAGAAGACTTCAGAAGAGATGCACAAGGAAAACATACGCTACGCCATCCTCTCCCATACTTGGGGGCCTGACGAAGTACTGTACCACGACATCGTCGAAGGCACCGAGGATGACAAGGCCTCCAAGTCGCGCCTCAAGGTCCAGAACGCCTGTGCGCAGGCCCTCGTTGATGAGTACCAGTACATCTGGATCGACACCTGCTGCATCGACAAGAGCAGCAGCGCCGAGCTCTCCGAGGCCATCAATAGCATGTACGCCTGGTACCGCGACGCGGCCCAGTGCTACGCGTTCCTCGAGGGAGCACCTGCCACCTTGGACACGGCGGAGAACAAAGACGAATTCCGTGACAACCGCTGGTTCATGCGAGGGTGGACGCTGCAAGAGCTGCTCGCACCCGCGAGTGTCGTCTTCTTCTCGGGGACATGGCAGTTCCTAGGCGAGAAGAATACCATCAGCCCGCTGCTCGCGAGCATCACGGGGATCGACGACACCGTCTTGACGGGCGAGCGGCCGGTCAACTCGGCCTGCGTCGCCAAGAGGATGTCGTGGGCGGCGCGGAGACAGACGACACGGCCCGAGGACGCGGCATACTGCCTCATGGGAATGTTTGGGGTCAATATGCCCATGCTGTATGGGGAGGGCGGCGAAGGGGCGTTATTGAGGCTGCAGGAGGAGATCATAAGCACTCGGACGACCAGTCGCTCTTCGCCTGGGCGGACCTCGACGCTCCGGCCGATGAACCGCGGGGCCTGTTGGCAACGTCGCCTGCGGCTTTTTTCCATTCGACTACCATGCTCCCATATCACGACTGGGAGCCCTGCGAGCCGTACTCGATGACAAACCGCGGGCTGCGGATCCAGCTGCATCTGACAGCGCGCAGCGACGGCTTGTTCGTCGCTGCGCTGGACTGCCCGGTGCCCCCTGACTACAAGGGCTCCAACTTCCTGGCGATCTATCTCCGAAAGCTGTCCGGGAACGATGGTGATGCTGGCCGGGAGGGACAACACTACGCCCGCGTCTAGGTTGGGTCATTCGGCAGTGTCCAGCAGCGGGGAAAGCTGAGAACCATTTACGTGCGTCAGGACCAGCGGCCTATCGACGAGGGCGTCTTCCCGCATCACATTTTGCAGCTGCGCAACGGCCCCTCGACCGATATCTACAAGGTCATCCTCGTTCTTCTACCACTGAATGACGGCGCCGACGGTCGTGAGCGCCTTCTTGTCCATCTTGCCGAAATATCGAATGTTCAGTCGGCTCAAAGCTGGGTGCCCAAGCCGTGGCCGCTGGCTTTCCCTCTTCTAAAGGGTGCAGGGCAGGTCGCGGCAGCCGTCGTGTTTCAGCGTGACGACGGCGAGTGACTCGCTATCTTGATCGGCTCTATAGGAGGATACCAGATCGCGTTCGACGCGCTGGAGCTTGGTGTCGAGGAGTATGACCGGCTTGAGGACGTGGTCGGTGACTTCCAGCCCTCTGTTTCTGGGCGGCTTGAACGGGAATACCACAGCGTGCACGTGTCAGTCAAGTCGGTCGTCCAGGGGTCGTCCAAGTATTACTTAATCGACATCGACATAGAGAATATACAGCGCTCCAACAGATTCGAGGACTTGCTGGAGGGGGCCGACGAGTTGTTTAGCCATGCGACCGGAACGGAATATCGTCATAGGAATGAGGCTGAACCTGTTACAGGGACGGTCCCACAAGAACAGGCGGAGAATGAGAAGCCGAGGATGTGCTCAAAGTTCTGGAGGCGATGGAAAGAATGAGGATCATCTCAATTCATATTACAGGAATAAATTCAACGAATCGTAAGTTTCGCATTGCTGATACGCCCGGTCTGACAATCCATAAGGGCCTAGCAAGAGTCTAGATATAACTGATGTATGATGCATAGGATAAGACTTATATATCGTCATTCCTGACGTCGTAACCCCAAGTTCATATCTGCATAGATACTTCATGTTATAGTATAATTCTTACTTGGGCTATGGTTAGGCACTGCCTGGAGCAACTCTTCCGGGCCATAGGAAACATCCCACGTGGGGTTTTGCAGGCCATGATCCTCTCCACCCCTGACCTACAAACACTGAGTAACAAGAGAGTGCTACGTTTTGCGGATGTATATGTAACACTGGTGCCACAGTAGTTTGCTGTGCCAACACATGTGCATCCTGCCTTTCCAAGGTTTTCCAGGATACCTTAACGGTGCTACTTCGTGATGATCAGCTCGATATACCAAAATAAGTCACGTCCATGTATCCTGTCGGTGATACACCCATGTCTCGCTTATCTGGTACCAGAGCAGGAGACTGACCACATAAGTTATTAGCAATGGGCCACAAGGAGGCGCAGCTAGGTTTGACGTCCTCACATCATCACAAAGTGGCACCTTGATGATAGCTGATGATGGAAGTGGTAGCGCAGCTTACGAATCGAGAGAATGTTTGCTACCGTTTCTGGCCAAGGCTCGAGGTTGAAACTCAGCCAATATTAACCGAGGAGGGGAGTCTACTCGTCTAGCAAGAAGCACCTGAGTAGAGGGGAACTAACACTGAATCCCTTGCGGCCCAACTTGAGATTTCCCAGCAAACAAACTCACAAGCCTTCCCGGAAACCTTGGGGTTGAAGGGTCTTCTCGAAGCTTGAGTCGACATCATGTGGCGGCTTCTTGAAGCTTGGAGATGTAGTACATGTCCAACGTGTTGGGCGCTCGGCTAGAGTTGTCATCTGCACCAACATCCGAGAGTGCTTGCGTTGTAGCATGGCCGTGTTTCTTCGAGTAAAATCATTGAAGTAACCTACGGAACGAGGAGCCCAAACATGTACCCCGGGAAGAGTGTGAACTGAGACGCGGCTTTGTCTCAAGCTCTTCGCGGAATCCGATCGACCGCAACTTGCAAGTGTTCCAAGTTAAGGAGGCATGTACTCAGGTCTGTAACATCACAGTTAGATTGGAAACTTGATACAATGCCCATAATGCTCCTCACGATCTGTTGTACTTCCACTGATGGAATCTCTAGAAGTATGCCCTTACCATTACTGTCACCATTACTATCACCCCAACCCCATTTTACATCTGGACTGCCATTTTGGTCATGAAATATGGACCAACTACTTGCCGAAATCCCCTTTACAACTTCGAAGTCCTCTAGTCGTCACTGACCAGCCGGTTCAAGACCGGGAAGGAGTCGATAACTCGCAGTGTCTCGCGCTTGCACTTATAAGTCCACGACGTCACCTAGACTCTCCACGATGGCATCCATATTGATTGAATACACCTGATCCTTGTTTGCACCGTCTTGGCAACCACGCTCCAGACGAGCCTTTACTCTTCTCAACGTCACAGAGCTACGCTATTGGATTGACCGCCCAAGGCTAACGGTGTGGTCTCCAAGAGATATACAAGAAATATCCACACACTCGACCTCCAACCTCTCGCAGAACAACACAGCCCGACCCAAGATGGCGACAGCCGAAAAGGGCTCGACGCCAGTGGCGCCGCTGACCGCCTCAAAGTCAGAGGACCAAGTCAACAGTGCCAATGGTTCGTCCCCCACAGCCCACGCCATTGCTGAGGAGCCGTTGATGACCCGCCTGGGCCTGAGCCTCGACAGCTTCAAGCCCCGGAACTATGGCCAGGGGATCGTCGAGCTCGAGCGCGCCATGAAGGCGCGGCACCTGCACATGATTGCCATCGGTGGCTCGATAGGTGCGGGCTTCTACGTCGGTTCGGGCGGAGCCTTGTCGACGGGTGGCCCTGGCTCGCTGTTGATCGACTTCCTGATCATTGGAGTCATGATGTTCAATGTGGTGTACGCTCTGGGGGAGATGGCTGTCATCTATCCGGTCTCGGGTGGTTTCTACACGTATTCCACCAGGTTCATTGATCCCAGCTGGGGCTTTGCCATGGTGAGTGATGCTACCAGCCACTACAGGCGAGACTCGCCGCTCTACAAGAGAACTAGTGTACCAGATACTGACGTGTCATCCATTCAGGGCTGGAACTACGTCTTTCAATGGGCCATCGTCCTTCCCCTCGAACTCACCGTCTGCGGTTTGACAGTCCAATACTGGAATCCCAACATCTCCGTTGCAGTTTGGATCTCCGTCTTCCTAGTCCTAATCATTATCGTCAACGTCTTCGGCACAATAGGCTACGCCGAAGAGGAATTCTGGTCATCCTGCCTCAAGCTCGCCGCCACGGTCATCTTCATGCTCATCGCCCTGGTCCTCGTCCTCGGCGGCGGTCCGAGCAGCGGCCAGTACAGCGAGTACTGGGGCGCCCGGCTCTGGCACGACCCCGGCGCGTTCAAGAACGGCTTCCGTGGCTTCTGCTCCGTGTTCGTCACGGCCGCCTTCGCCTTCAGCGGCACCGAGCTGGTCGGCCTGGCAGCCGCCGAGGCGGACAACCCTGTCAAGACCCTGCCCGGCGCCATCAAGCAGATCTTCTGGCGCATCACACTCTTCTACGTCCTGGGCCTGTTCTTCATCGGCCTGCTCGTCGACTCCAGTGACCCGGACCTGCTCGGTGCCAGCCCTTACGCCGACGTCAACGCCTCGCCCTTCGTCCTGGTCGGCAAGTATGCCGGCCTCCGGGGCTTCGACTCCTTCATGAACGTCATCATCCTCGTCTCGGTCGTCTCCATCGGCGTCTCGGGCGTGTACGGCGGCAGTCGCACTCTCACGGCGCTTGCGCAGCAGGGCTACGCCCCAAAGGCGTTTACTTATATCGACCGCTCCGGCCGGCCGCTCTGTAGCGTCTGCGTCATGTTGGCTTTCAGCCTCCTCGCCTATATCAACCTGAATGCGAACGGGCCCACCGTGTTCTCCTGGCTGTTGGCCCTGTCCGGGCTCGCGGCGCTATTCACGTGGGGAAGCATTTGTCTCGCTCACATCCGCTTCAGGGCGGCATGGAAGTACCATGGGCATACCGTTGACGAGATTCCCTTCAAGGCGATTGGCGGTGTGTATGGGAGCTGGCTCGGGTTGATCCTAGTGGTGCTTGTGTTCATAGCTCAGGTAGGTTGTCTCTCCTGATCGCCTCTCCGGCGCAGGAACACAGTCATCTCTCGCTAACCTTTTATTCATTTATTGAACAGCTCTTTGTCGCCATATGCCCCCCTGGGGGCGGCTTTAACGACGCCAAGGGCTTCTTCAAGGCGTACCTCGCCCTTCCCGTCGTCATATCCTTCTGGGTCTGCGGCTTCCTCTGGAAGCGCAAGGGTTGGCTCAGGACCAGAGACATTGATGTCGACGCGGGCCGCCGCGAGCTCGACTGGGATGCCATCCATGAGCATCAGGCACGCATTGCCGCCATGCCCGTCTGGCGAAGGACTTTATATACCATTTTTGTGTGAGTCATGAGGACACCAGGGTCAAACGCTTGGGAGAACCGACGTTTACTGGAGTGTTGGGCTTTATCGTGTAGCTAGGTTTGAAGTTGATACAGTGCAGACGAGCTCGATTGGGGAAGGCCGGGGGGGGGGGGGTTGTAGTCTGATACACCTGGAAGAAAGCATGATTATTGTACAACTTAGGGAATTAGCGATACTTCTTCCTCACCAGCCATGATCCCGCGAGGCCTACAAATGTCGTTATGTACCTGTCTCATGGCAGAAGTCCAAGGATCAGTTTCGCAAGACAAGCATCACAGCATGGGAAGATGAGACGAGGTACAGCAAAGATTGGATGCTTTACTGTCATTAATCATGGTAACTATCAGAAACAAAACTCGCTATGAGCTCCCATGGGACCTTCATCGCTGCAATATTGCTTACTGCTTTTGTCCGGGCTGGCAAGTCGCCCTTTCCCGAACATTTATCCCCCCCCCCCAACGGAATGCCGATAAGCCATGGCATTCTGGGGGTACAAGTGATAAACCCCTTTTCCATCTTTTCCAAGGTTTCCACTGTCGTGTCATATTTGTTCGACATATCCAGATGCCGGGCCCCAATACTGAAACTTGGGGCCAACCAGAGAGGGAGGATTAAGAGGGCAAGCAAGCCCAATAGGCGCCCCTCCCCCCCCCCCCAAAAATGAAAATCCACATAGAACAAGGGAACAAGAAACGAAAGGTTGAAAACCTCGCCCCGAGAAACTCCGTGTGATGATGATGCCCTGAGCGCCACCTCCCCCCCCCCCCACCACTTCCACCGATTCGTGTGAATGTCCAGGTACTTCTGCTTTTCCCCAAACCCTAAAGCACAAAGAGAGATGGGAGAATGTGAGTGTGTATGCGTCTTTGCAAGTGCGTCTGTGCATGTATAGTGCCTCGGTAGAGAGGACCGACCCAATGCCTCGGGTCGTCGATCGTGGTGGCTGGCCATCTTGGGCTGCCGCGAGGATCGTCCGTGTCGATCGGCGTGATAAAGTCCGATGTGTTGGATGCTGGTTGAGGTGGGGGCGAAAACATTGCTTTTCGAAAGAGAAGAACAGGTAATATTGGGTATCAAAATAAGTTCAAAAAGAGCCAGTAAAGAGAAAATCGTGTGTGGTAAGCGATGTGTGTGGTAGGCAATGCAGCCATACGTTTGATGATATGATGATGATGTAGTGTAAGAAAAATGGATGGTAGCACTGTGTTGCGTTGTCGTTGTTGGTTGTTGATCATGATTTTTCAGACCGGATCCCCGTCTTCCTCCAGGAAAACATGTTCTGCGCGTTCACAGACCCCGGCCCCTCGACGGGGGTCCGCAGCGCTTGCGTCTCCCTCGGCTCCAGCAGCAGGCTCTTGCGGTAGTAGCTGACCTGGACGTTCTTCTTGGGGTCCGACTCCCGGACGCGGTCCAGCTCGGCCTGGATCCAGTCCTGCATGTCGGGAAGCTCGGTGACCCTGTACGAGACCTGGAACCTCTGGAGCTCGCCGATGATCTTGGCCGTGCGCGAGTGCTTGTCGTAGTTCACGACGGTCATGTCCTTACCGTCGGCGCCCTGGAGCTGCTTGGTTGCCGGGTTGCCAATGTCAACGAAGGTGAGATCGGTCAGGAACATGCCCTGGAATGGGAGGCACGGAGGGACATGCTCAGATAGTTGAGCACGCAGTGCCTTGTGGTTCTGAGCTGGCTCGACAACAGCTTGGAGGGTCTTGAGCATCTCCCGTCGCTTGAGAGACACAACGTCCCAGGTTTTTCGGAGACGTGTGATAGTAGAGCTGTTAAGACTGCAAATTATGGCCATGAGTGCGTCGTAGTTGTGGAGCTCTAGGCATTGGTGGCCGACCTTGATCCACTGCTTGATGACGGCAGCTCGCTTCTTGGCCTCATTGTAGTGCAGAATCGTCTCAGCGACGTAGTTGGACAAGTCCGTGGACAGCGCAGTCATCGCCTTGACGTTGGGAGAGCCGGCACCGCCCTTCTTCATCCACTCCGAGCCCAACAGCTCTTCCGGCATGATGGCGCAGAAGATGCTCATTTGCTTAATGGTTAGCTGACGAGCAATCTCCAATGGATCGAAGTCCAGGATTGCTGGACAGTTGCCGCCTGCCTTCCATGCAGTCAGAGAGTGGGCCTGGCTCTTGGTGAGGGCGGGCGCGGGCATGGGGCCGTCCATGACAACGTGAGGTGAAAGTGAAGTGTTGCCCTTGCCCACCGACGAAACAAAGCGCGGTACCAAGGTGGTATGGGTAGCAGACACACGCTGCGCCAGGTCCAATAGACGCTTGCCTGCGGAAGGCAGAGCTTCAGTAAGCTTGACCTCAGCAAACGACTTGATCAGCGACAGTGAATCACGGTCCGTCTCATCGCGCCAGTGAGACTCCAGCCACTGCTTGAAGACGTTATACACCCTCAAGCGAACGGGGCCGGCCATGCGGGGCGCGTCGCCGACATATTCGAACCGGTCCACTAGAGCTTCAACAAGCTCCACCGGTGTGCAGAATAGTCGAAAAGTGAGGAAAAATGTAGAAACGAATATTGCGTCAGGTGTCGCTTCGTGAGTTGTCAGACGCTCCACCAGAGCTGGCAGAGAGCCACCAACCACTTGACCCTCCTTATTGAACATGAGTTCGTGCGCGTATGTCTTCTCCAGAATTTTAGATTCCACTTCTTCCACCTCTTCGCCATTACTGTTCGTGGCGCTCAATTCGGAAAGTGAGGGCTGGTTTTTGGGTGCGTGGTGCAAGTCTGGCGTGGTCGCGCGGGTAGATGTTTGGGACAGGAGACTGGTCTCAGAGTCTCTGTTCAAGCATGCGATGTTGGTCGCTGAGTTGGGTCCGACCAAGCTTTCACGTTGGTAGGAGGAGCGGCCATCGCTGTCAAATACTGCGGAAGTATCTGATGGGCTGCAATCTTCGACAGGTAGAGCAGTAGTCGACAGTTTCGGTAGCGGTGGAAGGTTCGGGCGGATGGAAGAAACCGATGTCGTACTGTCGGAGGTATTGCCGTCTGAGAAACGGAGAGAATCTCGTCGAGGTGGGAGGCGCATGGGGAGTGGCTCTGGTCCTTCTGTAGAAGGAGATGTCTTCTGGGGTACCTCTGGGAGAGGCTTGTCCTTAGGTAGTGGCTTGCTGAACGAGATAGGTTTTGTTGCTCGCATCTCTGGAATACTGGCAATGCTTCCTGTTCTTTCTCTCTCCTGCTCAATGGCATCCAAGGCACCAAGGTCCAAATCGATCCCGAGACTTCCGTCTTCGAAATCGAGCTCAAAGTCACCTATCCTCTCAATGACCCATTTTGTCTTTGCAACACACTCGCCGGTTGCCCGAACGCAGCCAGTTGCTGCGGACAGCAACCTGGTGTTGTCCTGAGGAAAGATGATGTCGGCCATCTCGGCGCCACTGTTGTAGAGCAAGATGTCGCTAGCAGCGTGCACCAGGTCCAGGATGCGGTCGTACATGGCGGCGCGAGGTTGCTCTAATATTTCCTTGGTCAGAGCACTGTGAGCACAAACCACATCAACGACGATCAGAAGTTCTCCACCGGAAGTCGCCGACTGCTTGATAGCCAGAGCTAGATGCGGCCGCGCTTGCGATTGGAGGTGTAATCGACCGATAAAGGAGCCAAGGTGTGACAAGAAGGTGTCATGGCTGGCAGATAGGCGTTCTGATACAAGGTTCTGGGGCCTGGAGAGTGGCGATGGTCCAGCGAGGGAAACCCTGTGGGCAATGTTGGAAGAAAGGCGGTTGAAGTTGACAGTCCTTTGACTGTTCTGAGACAATCGCGAACTTGTGGCCGTGGAGCGCCCAGTCGACAAACGGCCGGTGGTGGAATTGGCTGTTTGTGTTTCGTCACTAGGTTCTGAAATGGAAGATCCGTAGTCAGCCACACGGGAAGCTGCATCCGTCGAATTGATGTTGCTCCTCGCGTCGTCAAAAGTTGTCTGGTCTGCCGGAGGCGTTGGCGGAACGTAGCTTTCCTCCAGAACAGTCGGCATCAGAGTCACTGCCGGCGCCCGAGATTGCCTGTCTTCTTCCAGAACATCGAGGAATCGAACGCCCTTGGTGACGATCCTGAAGGCTTTTAATATCATTTCGTCGACGGTATGGTTCACCTCATCGGTAGGGCTAGACATTTTCTGCTGCTCTTGTAAGCGCTTGGCTGTCTTCACCAACGAGGACAGTTCGGAAAGCAGCGATTTCCTGCCCCTGCGGAGACCTTCATGTCTCTGGATGACAGACGACTCCCGCGTCAAGCAATTTGTTCGTTCCTGTGCGATTGTTAGCCACATATTGAAGATGACCCGATTCAGTAGCTGAGGGTTACATTGACGTACCAGAAGGTATCGCACACCGGCAATGATGCCCTTCATGAACTCCTGGTTGCCGAAGATCTCATTGTCATTGACGGCTGTGCTGCGACACAAGTCCCAAAAGTTCAGCAGCGCTTTCAACAGGTTTCGCGTCTCATCTGGATCGTATGCGTAGCAGTAATTTGTTGGTAGCCAGCCCCTTGCGCCCGACACGAGTAACGTGCCATCTGCCCATCCGTTTGTGTGTATTGAGTGTACCAGTACGACATCGCCCTCGTTCAACGGTAGCGTGACAGCAGAGCCGGTCATAGCATAGCTGGGGTGGAAGGGGTAGAAGGCGCGCAAGAAGCTGTGGAAGATGGGCGGGGGGTTGGAGGGCGAGTTGAGGTCCTCTTGCGATCTTTCTGGGCTGGTAGGAGGAGTCATCTCTGAGTGGGAGTAGGGGTTCGTGGAGACGTGTTGGCTCGTCAAGGCATGGTTAACCGAGCCGGACTTCTTCTTTAGTATCGTAAGAGGCGCCACCTGCAAACTCGACCGGAAAGGTTGTTCGCGCAGCAAAACCATTGCTGTGGCAACTTTAGGCGTGAAGACTCATGGGGAGCTGTGGTGGGTTTCTGTATGAAGTTGGTTGGTCGGCGGCGCGACCAGACTTGATCCCAAATCCAAGCCCTTTGTCCCAATGCGCAAGTCCACGAGTGCCCCGTAGAATAGTGTTCGGCACCAAGGTAATTGCCAAACGAGCGGGGAAAGTAGAATGAGCGCGAGATTCGATATCGTGTGTCCCTGGTCGTGGTCCTTATTTGTGGCCCCGGATTCCTCCCCCAAAATGTAGTGAATGTGGACAGTTTCAGGTTGGCCTGCAAGATTGTGTTGTTTCGTCCGTGTATGAAAAGCAGTGTGAGGGTCGACCAGCAAGGTGTTTCGGTGTCCAGTGGGTGTTGGAACCGTGTATTGTTTTGTTACAGCAAAGGGAAGGGAAGAAACGCGAGAGTGTTCAGGAATGTGAAGTAGAGGGAGGATCGTGGTGGTATAGTAGTGTTTTCCCATATGGGGAGGGGCGATCGGTAGGAATGACGGGGTCGCTGGTCCGGCCTGTCTTTCTGTCTGTCTGTCTGTCTGTCTGTCCGTCTGTCTGTCTGTCCGTCTGTCTGTCTGTCTATCACTGTCTATCACATGTACTGTAGTGCAATGTGCGCACTGTGCGCATCCGAATCCGCAGACAGGGCTACCTGGGCTGATCCCGGTCGGCGTTGGAGCTTGGAAAGCAGGGATGACCATGACCTAGACTACCCAGCACACTAAGCAAGGGCAGGGCCTTGCCAGAGACGCACCTACGGCAGCTCACCCCCTGCTCTAATCTTTTTACAGAGTTCATACTATGGATTCGTCCGTACACTGGATTCGTCCGTACACAGCAGTTAGTCTTGTTTTATTCCCTCTCGCAATATCACATCTTGTCCTGTCATGAACAATATGATGTTTTTGTGGATTCCAATCAGGAGAACATGCTGCATCCGATGAACATGAGCTCTCAATGGGCAGTATCGCCATCAGTATTTAGAGTTCCACGCCAGCAGGAAAGCACGTCCTCCCGACTCAAGGGTGACAGCGTTTTCGGGGTCACTACCTAGGTACTTACACTGGGAATACCTCCATGCTAGGTAATTAATTGCATTTTAGATGGGTAGGTATTGCAGTCGGTCTCGTTCCTTTCAAGGTGGGCGATGTGGTTTTGAATGCTGTTGTTTCTGGTCGTTCAATATCCCGTCCCGTGACATCACTTGCCTCCAGATGACTGATCTATTATACCTACCTAGGTAGGTAGTTATAGTGTTGAGGCGTTTATTCCCATGCCGTGCGTGCCATGGAGTACGTTGGTTGGATTACACAGGTTTTGTGATGTGGTCAGTGCGCACTGATCCCGACTGATGATGTCGCTTCTTTCGACCGTTCCAAGGTTCTTCTCAAGACCAAATCTGTTGTACCCTGAAACTCATATCCCGTCTCGACTATTGGCAAGGGGCCCAAAACGAATTCATAACTACTCTCTCTCTTTCACACACACGCATACGCATTCGTTCCATCCTTTCCTCTCCTGTCTCCATTCTGTACCTAAGAGTTTTTTTTCTTTCCTCCCTTTTTCCCCCTTCTCTCTTTAGCTTTTTTCCTCAAGCCGTCCCATGTGTGAACCCGCAGAGAGCTAACCCGTAAGCTGTTCCCTGTAAATGGCGTGAAAACATGTATTTCGTACCATGTATCGGATGCCAAGGACGCCACTTTTGGCGTTGGCGCTTGTGCCCTGGGCCAGATTCCGATGGGGTCCCCTTTCCGGCAGCGCAAACCATGAAAAAACATATGGGGTTTCTTCGGCAGGACTCGATCGATTTTACACTGCATGATGGCTGGATGGGGGAGTCAATGGTAGTGTGATACAAAAAAAACAACACAAAAAACCAACCGGTCGTATTGTTGGTCAATTTCTGCTGTTGGCTACTACATGGCTTCCTCCATTTTGGAGACGGTGTAGCATTCGACCCATATGTTCTTGCGCTCGACATTGGGCAATTCAATGATGAGGTCGACTTGGGCATTTTTCACACGACAATCCTCTCCCCGACTCCACGCCCTGTATGCAAGACCTAAAGCATCTCAAAGAGTGCGGGGATCTTCTCACAGTATATCCCACTTGGGCGCACACATCCCACATCCCGCCCGATATGGCAACGCCGAATCAAGAAGCCCCCGGCCTTCGGCCTGCAAATCGCGGTCACCCAGTTCTGCCGCTCTCGATCCAGCATATTGGCTGTGGGGGTAGTCAAAAAGGCATTTCTGCAAGCTTATTACCTGCTGACAGTTGGGGCCCCAGATGATCCTTATCCCAGATGATCCTTATCCTCTGTACCCTGAGCACGTGGTGAACCGCTATATGTAAAAGCTGCCTTGATCGAGGACGATCAACCGGTACTGGACAGTTTGTAGTAGATGAACAGTGGGGTCCCCCCGAGTCACGAGTGCGCTGCTCTTCTCGCGACTGCGAACATTGAACGCCTCATTATTTTCAAAGTGGCATCTTGGTCCAGGTCGGCCAGTGATCATTGAGGGGGATCAACACCTCGTCGACCCCGAAAACCCGGAAAGTTGCCGGGAGCGGGACGTTTGCATGAACCGTCTTGCCCTCCCCCAGCCCTCCCAACAAAGTGGGACAACACCTGATAGGCGTGGAGCCGAGGATAAGGCAATACCCCTCTCCTCTGCATCGTCGTAGACCCGATCTCTAGACTACATCTCGTCCAGCCAGCCAAACTCGTTCAGCTCATCCCGGTTCGACTCACCGGTGAGCAAACAGGCAGGAAGCAACGCAAGGGGACGGAATGCCACGATTCGCCGGCCGTGGGTGAGGCTCCTGCCGAGGGCGGGAGGGCACGGGATGCTTTCGTATAATTATCGATATGGCTCAACCGCCCCGGAGCTGATGGGTCCCGAGAGGAGATGCTCTTGCATCGGAGCATTCCAAGGTTATTGTCTGTTGGCGGCGAAAGGCGTG
The DNA here is from genome assembly GCA_016508685.1 of Cytospora piceae. Classification (NCBI taxonomy): domain Eukaryota; kingdom Fungi; phylum Ascomycota; class Sordariomycetes; order Diaporthales; family Cytosporaceae; genus Cytospora; species Cytospora piceae. The sequence goes on along the minus strand of JADMLE010000010.1, from coordinate 786,611 downwards.
CGTGCATACCGCCGCAAACGCCTCACTGTAACTGCATTGTCTTGGAAACACCCCCGCTTGAAGGAACGGAGCCTGTGAATATCAGAAAACTTTTTTCTTTTGCCTTCAGCTTGTCACAAACTGTACTGTACTGTGCTATGGAGTGTTGACTTGCTGTTGGGGAGAGGGGGGCGGGAGAGCTTGACGATCGCAACTTTTGGATGCGACGTGCACAAAGTGATGCAGGTAATGCCAGACCCCGATATGCTCGTCACAGTTGGTGGTAAAGTAATATTTGAAGACGATTGATCGCCGAGCCCTTCCTGGTGCTACGGGAAATGTGGGGGGAAGGGAAAACAACCGCCAGCTGGGCCCCGTGATTGGGTTGTCGTACCTTGTTGTGGATGATGGATAAGGGTCGCAGTACGGAGTACTTAGCCGCCCATCTGGGGATGTGCGGATGCTTATTATGCTGCTGGCTGCACACAATCCAATCCAATCCGCCATCGAGGAAAGGCGGGCGAAAAAGACGCCACTGGGGATTGCATGTCCACGGGTTGGCACCATGAAATTTGCCAATGCAACGTTGATAGATTCTGGGTGAGAGTGAGTGTTGATGAGGTTTTTTGGTTCCTGAGTTGAGAAAAAGAGATTGCCCGATTGTGACGGTGAAGGAAGAAAGGAAGCTGGACCCGATACCAGCGTCGCATTGGCACCCAGCACCACCAGTCTGGATTAATTGAGATCTCTCCTTTTGGGTGTTCCTACCACTGACGACATCCTTGAAGGATCGTGCATTGACCAAGCAACGGTATTTGATTGCCATTATGTATGTGTCAATGCCCAGGTGCCGGCAGTGTCAGGACATGTTGGAGTCTTGGTCTTCGTGGTTTGCATCTCCTACCTCGTGTCCGTTGAGGTTGAGTCCCGTTGACCTGCATACCTATTGAACCGAACCGTACAACACTATTGAAGTAAGTGTTACGCTAGCACGCAACAAAGAAGAAGAAGCAAAGGTTCAACGTGGACGTGGTTCATTGACCGCAAAATAGCGATGCATCGATTTTCAAACCCGCGATGCCACATCGGTCAGTTGTCACTTCTGCAAGCTTGGTGCATTATTATATATCATCAAGGATGTGTGGCAACTCAGCTCCACACATACTTACACGTACACTACAGTATCACGATGCATCATGCCTTTCCAGGAACTCCTTGAGTCCCGTCCCGTTGCATATACGGAGGGTCGCGGAGTGAAGGGAGCTGTTCCTATTGTCCGCGCGTTCTCCAGATTCGCACGTACTGGGTGTGTATCTGCCAAGTACACTACCGTGGTAAGATGGCGGCTTGTTGGTCCGGCGCACTGGGTAACATTAGTGCGTGCAGTCCCGCGTCCACTTTCAGGGCTTGCAGGTGTGGTGTGTTGCGCCGCGGACCGCCGAATATGCTGGAGTACATACTGTGTAGACCACTAGAACAGAACCCTTTTTGCTCAAATGATTGATGGTGGTGATAGGGTCGACGACGACAACAACAACAACAACAACATAAATATTGGGCGTCTGGGCGGTCGTGGTACATACACCGTGTACACATGGATGGGAGTTACCTAACAGATGCCCAGGTGCTTTAGAGCTCGTCTGTCAGGCTCACATGCTGAAGCGATGGAGGGGCGGAAGCAAGAGCTGCGTCATATCGCTGCAGCCGCTCGTCGATGGTTCGCTGCACGTCGGCGGCGTCGTTGCCCTGCGTCTGCATGCTGCATGAATCTGCATCTGCATCTCTAGTGTACTTACTAAAGTATACTAAAGTATGTACAGTAGACCATGTAAATATCTGCAATGCTGTGCTGCACTGTCCTTTCTGGACTCGGCGGCAACGCAGGTAACCTTCAAGTCAGTCAGTGGCTTTCCCTGTCGAGTCGAGTCTCGAGTTCTATAGCGTATCATGTCGTATGTATGCAAGGGTCTTCAGGATATATGCATGCAGCAGCACTCGGTTCGAATGTGTTCAGTGTTGCGATTGGAACCATGACAGTTCTCGTGCATTGCCGCCTCTCTTCACCGACTGTGCCAGTCAGTCAATCAGTCAGTCAGTCAGCCAGCCAGTCTTTTCGACGATCCCCACAACACCGGGCGAACTTTGACCAACATTGAACACGACCTGATGTCGCGAATTGTCATTGAGAGACACGTTGAGCATTCCAGCCACGCCCTGGGGTGAGCTGACAGTCAGGCAGTGTGAAAGAACACGTATCTACAAATTACTTAGTACGGGATTTATCGAGCCATCGCGTCGTGCAGCGTGCCTTTCTTACGACATGGGCAAGATTGTGAGCGGCCCTGTCACTGCCAATCTGAGCGCAGCTACGATAAGAGGATTGTAAGAGTTTCCCAGAGAAAACGATGGCACCATCGATCGAAGGCTATCATCTACCTAGGTATGCACTGTCTGTCTAGGTATTTCTGCGTGGCACATGCCATTATTGCAGCCGTCATCAATTGGCAGTGCCGGCTTGGTGGGTAATCAATATTCCTCGAAGAATAAAAAAGCAACTTTCTCCTGTCCACCCTCCCAGTCACCCAGTATCACGAGCTGCCTGTCCCCTTTTGGACATATCATTAATATTGACATGCCGGACCCGATTGACTGACCGTTCCCGCCCCGTCAACCCGTCCCGCCGCTGGTGGTGCACGGTGCTACGGGAACACCTACCTACTTCGTCCATAATCTCCACTCCGACAGTCCTGAATACACGCCATCTCCGTCCGAGTGGCTGGCCGTTGGTGGCGGTGTCTTCCAGAACGTCGTTTATCTTCCTTCTCAAACGTTATCATCACCTAAAAACAGGATACTTCTGTCGCCTCGCCCTCGGTCGGAGACTTTCTACAGGCCGTGGCATGAGGAGCCAGGATCAAAGCGTCGATGAGATGAGATCAGGGGCCGCCGCTACGATATCCTCCGAAATTCCCTTCACCTGAAATCCAGCGGCGCATCGTTGCGGCTCGTCGGGTCCTTTCCTAGGCCGGCCACTGTGCTGCTGCGAGACATTGCAGGAGACACGGGATGGCTGCTTTTGGCCACGGGTGTTGGACGCAGAGCTTCGGGGCCCGTCTCGATTTCTCGCTTATTGCCTGGTAGGGCAGGCCCTGGGCCCTACATGCTCGCCTCTGAGTCTCGAGTGCCTGGTCTACACTATAGTATCCAGTATCTGATCAGATTGTCAAAGCATTCTGTCCGATATCTGTCAAACGGGAAAGGTCTGTGTACACTGCGCACGTTGCATCCGGGCGCTTGACACCCTTTGCCGCGCTGTAAGGTACTTCTGTAATTCAGGGAGGTTTCCGGCCCGCATACGCGTCACTCTTATATTCCGTCTGATGATATTTGATGGGAAATCGGCATTACCGTTTGTGCCGCAGCATGCAAGGGATACCCGAAACCCTAGGGTGCATGTCATTTTCTTTTACCAGGCCAAACGTCACGACGCAGCGGATCGATTGTCTTGTCTTTCTTTTGCGCACAGGACACCGATCAAGGGGCGGGAGGGACGGGCACTGTTTGTCGTCTGCTACAGTCTGCCAGTCAACGACGGGAGCTAACCATCAACTTCGAGCATGGCGGCATCATTATCCCGCGATGTTTCTATTACGAGGGAGCTTATGTTAGCCTCCAAAACCCGTAGTCTTCTCCCTCCCGATCCAGATCTCTCTGTCCCTTGTTCTGGCACCGATGTTGGCTAGGATATGGTCGGGTGCTGTGTTTCTGCGCATCATGGCTGAGGCGTCTGAACCAACATGGGTTTTGCCTTTGGTGGGCAATGGCCATGCACACTTTCATGCTCTGGCCATAACTTGCACATGTTCTGGGAGTTATCGCGATATTTCATTCATGCGCAGGTGTCAGTCGTGCTGCTCCAAGGTGCCCCCTCTCCGAGTACTTCCCACAGGACAGGTCAGCTTTCATGAGGATGTACTCACGGAGACACTGGTGTGAGCTATGCATATTTCCGTGGACACACTGCGCTCGAGTCTCTTTACTTCTCGTCAACCCCAGTGAGGCGGTGGTCAGTTACACTTGTCAAACGACAGAAATACTGCCATTTGATCCGGACCGCCATGGCCTGTCTAGTGGCAATGACCAGTGAATGGCGCCGCCACGGAAGCCTCAGTTTCTTTTTCGTGAAGGTGGGATGACATTGTACCCGATGATCCTTTGGCCCAAGGGTCTGTTTCACCGATTTGCGCCAGTAGACAGTGCTTCGATACTACACATGCTCTGGCTCTTGCGACAAGGCGACAGACTGGATTGGGCTTATGAGCATGCCAAGCTCGTCTCACCGTGGCTTGACATGGCTTCCCCCGCTTGCCAGGACATTTAGGGTTTGGCACTCTGACGACGTACCGGGACCTGGAAGTGTTCGCCGTCTGAAGATGTTGGGCATAGTCATCCAGTGGGAGGATTCTGGTGACCCATCGTATCGGTCCAAGTGGATCCGTCAAACACACGTACATAACCCGACAGTTTGGGCCACCCACACAGTTTCCACCTGCATACATATTCACAACCTCGGTAATCGCCACTCTGCGCCCAGGCTTGGAGATCATTCCAGATCTGTACGTACCCATAACCATGGGTATCTCCTTGAGACAAGGTTTTCAAGGCTTATCTCCCAATTTGGCAGACGAGCATGGAGTGTGTGAATACCGCAGCTGCTATCGACGTCCGGGGAAGTCCACTGTGCATCCGGGATGCCCAACATCATCCTTACATTTCTCTGTTTTGATATTAATATACCAATATATGGGTATCCATCCGTACCTGATACTGTCTGAGATGGGCCACCCTCTGTCACAAATTAGTTCTCCACCAACGCCCGCCTAAAGCCATCGCGGAGCGCACAACCCGCAACCAGGTGCAAGTCGAATATACCCCCGGGACATTTCCGCCAAGATCACATGCACAAAGAACACATTTTGACAGTTATCATATGACACTTATTACTACTGTGGCCAAATATTACCAAACATCAGACGCTTGTCCGACGCTTGATCATTCAGCACAGGTTCCGCGGCGAGACGGCCTTGATGATCAAGCGTCTATGCCTGTGGCGCGTACACGAGAGCTAACTGGTCCACCTCATCCCCATCCTGGCCGATGAACCCAACGATCGCCCATCCATCCGGCGCCGTGAAGTCGGCACAGTCGTCCGTCGCCACACCGGCGCTTAACGTGTTCCCGTCGCTGGTCGTCGCGAGGACATAGAAGATGCGCGTGTGGTCGTCATACTGACCCTCGCACAGCGTCGCGGACGTCCAGTACTCCCCATCACCCAGCGTCAGCGTCGTCTGGGAGCCGCTGGTCCCACCATGTGTGAGGTTGGTGCCGTCCGTCAGCGCCACCCCGATGCTGTCGAGCCGCGATCCGCCGCTGAATACCAGCTCCGAGACCGCAGGCGAGGCGATAGAGTCGAGCGTCTCGACGTCGTTGAACCAAGTCCCGTGCGGGCCGCCCCAGTATCCCGACTGCTGCAGGCTCGTGCTGGCGGTCCAGGTGAAGTTCACATTCACGGGATTATGGTCCGTGGTGACGTTCCCGTCTGTCTGGAGGAACCACGTGCCCACGTACATGAAGCTGGTCGCCTCCAGGGTCAGCAGCGGCGACGACCGGTAGAACACCTTGTCAACCGTCTCGCAGGTGTTGTTGTCCGAGGCCTGCGGGTTGACGCACAAGGTCTCCACCGTGGGCACCACCCCGCCCCGCTCGACCTGCACCCACGCGTCCGTGAAGCCGGCGTCCAGAAGCGTGCGGATGGCCGTGTCGGCGGTCCGCGAGTACCGCGAGTTGGTGTCCCCGAAGATGACGACCGCGTTGCCCACGGACCAGGCCTCGACGTAGGATAGCACCTGGTTGATGTTGCTGTTGCGGGCGGTCTCGTCCGCGTCGGTAGTCCCCGCGTCGTCATGCAGGTTGTAAAAGTCGGCATACACGGCCGTCGAGTTGTCGCCCGAGGCGGCGACCTGCACGCGCATGAAGGTGAACCCCTTGGGCGTCAGGCAGTCGGCGCTGTCGATGTTGCTGCAGAGGTCCCAGGTGACGCGCGTGAAGTCCACCCACGGGAAGTTGGCGAGAGTGTTGAGCCCGGAGCCGATGGCGGCGCCGCCCGAGGTGGCGGTCCGGTAGGGGTGGTCGTCCGTCCCGTAGATGTACGCATGGTAGTTGAAGTCCTCCTGCACGTGGATCACGTCGAAGTCATACTCGGCGAAGTAGGTCCCGATCAGCTCCGAGTTGATCGTCTTGTCGCCCCCCTCGTCGTTATCCTGGAGGACCTCGGGGAGCCCGGCGACGTTCATTGAGAGGACGGAGATGTCGCCGGATGTTGTCTGAGCTGTTGCGGCTGTGGCCAGGAGCAGTGCCGCGACGGCTACTGTGAGAAACATGTTGGCCATCCTGTCGTTTACGGGTTTGACGAGGGACGAGGGTCAAGGGACGCAGGTTCGGTCAAATCAACTCTGCCTCTCGTACATCACGGTGACTTCGACGACCGAGCAAAGCCATCTTATATGATACATGACCGTACTATCACGGGTTCAGATCATCACTTTCTCCACGATACTCCGCCATCACCACCATTGCCCATCAACCTTCCGGGTACGGGGTTTGCGAGGCGCCGGCATTGAGCATATCAGTGTACCGGTACTTTAATATTAATTTCGGGGTCCAAAGTTCAGCCCGGGTTGGCTGCCACGACTGTGGACATCCCTGTGCGACAGCCGACCTGCCTATTCCGGGCCTGTCACCCCGGAGGCATGGGCGCCGTCAAATTAATTTCCCTCCCCGGCGCATTATCACCCAAGCAGCGAGTGACCCGAGATTTAATGGTTCACTACTCCGTGAACTCCAGAGCCGGAAGTGCTCGGAGAAGTCAATATCGGCGTCAGGCACAGTGCGGTATTCCCACCGATCTGACCCGGAAAACGTGGGAAAAGGGGGATTCCAGCTCGTTTCGTCGAGGAATCACAATTACGGTCCCTGTGTCAGGCCCAAACCTTCAGGGTTCTTCCGGCGCACGGCCGCTCCCCAAGGCGAACATCGTCGCCGCGCCGCAGCGGAACCCACGTTCCGGACCTCCAGATGACCATAAGGTTTGCTTGTTGACAAGGAACCCTTGCGGGCCTGAGACGCCATATCGAGATACCTCATGATTTTCCGCCCACAAGCTCGCCAAGGCCGTCAATCCTTTAAGGAGAAGAGCAAGGAGGCCGGAGCTATGATGCTGATCGTCACCTACCATCATGCAGTACCGCCTGGGGTGCATTGAAGGTACCGGATTCCGGCGTGGTCCTATCAATGAAATTGACGGGCCACGTGGTTGGGTGGCTGTGTCGCAGACTCCGTGACAACCTTTTTGGGTAATATCATTTCCGGGCCTTGGTTATATTCCGGGCCTAGGCCCATCCTGATCAAATGATCAATTGATATGTCCGTTGACCTCCAGTGTATGATTTGGAAAGACCTATGCGCTACCGACGAGTTGGTAGTACTAATCTGTTGTCATCGTTACAAAGAATGAATGCGCTTTGTCTCGAATATAAATACAGACATCTTCCATCGCGATACTCAGAACCAGGCCGTAGTGTCCGCCACTGAGGGCTGAGGCCTCACAGTCGATGCCTAGTGTGACCTTTGATACCGTCTTGTTCTTGCTCCCTGAATCTCCGAGGCCAAATTCCCATCTTCCCAGGGGACAACACACCATTTGGATCAAGAGCATCCTGGTGTTTTCGGTTAGAATATCTACCCTTCAAGAAGAGGGCTTAGTCTTCAACTTACCTTGATGGTCTCTACGAATCTGCGGTACGCATGGTTGTTGAAGTCGAACAACTCTGCGACTTGGTCTGTGATAAGTTCTCGTCAGTTTAAGGAGCCTCCGCGACGTATGTACTTCTGAATAGCGATATGCGTACCCATATGATCGATGTGAGCCCTGTACTTCGCGAAACCTCGCTTCTTTCCCTCCTCAAACAGCCCTTCGAAGATATTCGCGATGGCCTGTCGCTGCTTTGGGTTCGTCTTATCAAAGCAAAGCATGCAGACAAGAACAGCGTGCCTCTGATTCATGAAGAAGTCGCACATCAGGTCGAGGCCTTGGGACTCATACACCTGTCGGGCCGCCTTTACCCAGTCCTTCATGGTCTTGCCATCCAGTGGAATTATGGGCGAGTACGCACTATGAGCACCAATACCCCCGCCATCTTGGTGGTTGTAGTAGTCCACGATCGGGGTGCTGAACATACTCGGCACGCCGACGAACATCCCACCGTACGGTAGCGGAACCGACGTAGCGTCGAGAAGCTGGGCATCCTCCCCGCCGGCGAAGACAACGTTCCTCAGGCGACCTCGTGGAGCAGACTTGGTCACGACTCGTTGGATCTCATCATACTGTGCCTGCAGGATAGCCTTGGGGCCATACAGGCCCCACTTGACCGTCCAGAATCCAGTGTCAAGTTCCTTCTGTATTTCCTTCAGTTTCCAGTCGGGAATCGGGCCTTCGCCGTTCCAGTACTTATGTCGAGGGCCGAAGATGGAAGACCACTCGACAATACTGAAGCAGTAGACAACGGTGGGCAAGATGCCATCGCGGCGCATGGCGCCAAACACGTCCACGATGGTCTCGATGTCATCAATATCTGGCATGTCGAAGGTACAGGCCATCATGGCTTGCGGCTGGGGCGTTAAGTGTATGCCAAGCTTGGTCACTATCCCGAGGTTGCTCTGCAGGAAAAGCCCGTCGACCGACGGGCCGAAGCTGAGGTGGGTGAGATGCGCGGAGGGCGAGGTTGTCATGGCGAATTGGCCGGTGCGGACGACATCTCCGTTAGCAAGCACAACTTCGAGCCCTGCCATGTTCTCATGGTGTATACCGGAGGGGATGAAGCCCATGCCTCGGTCCAACGTGTTTCCAACTACACTTCCCCAACCAAGAGATGCCGTACTGGGCCACACCTTCAGCTTTGCGCAGTGGGCGTAGAGGTCAGCGAAGGTAACTCCTGGCTCCACCACGGCATATGCGAACTTCTCGTTGACCTCAAGGACTTGATTCATCCGGTGAAGGTCCATAACTATGGATCCGTTGACGACAGGAGCAGGGCCACCATAACTGCTTGAGACTTAGTAACACTCCAGAGTCGAGACCGCCACCAGACCTTAGGATGAACAGCACTTACCCTAAATTCTTGCCCCGGGACACCGTCCATATTGGGATCCTGTACTGATTGACGACCTTCAAAGCCGCTTGCAACTCTTCGACCGAGGAAGGACTATATTCAATCATCAACTTACTGTCCTAGACAAACTGGAGTCATTTGTCTGTAAAACACTCACCAAACTGCTGCACCGGGGATTTTTCGCTCGTGGCCTCCCTCTGGAATCTCATATGGGTCAACGTATTCCCTCAGCTTCTCGCCCCTGAAGATAGCGTTCTCTCCTAAGCTTGCGGCAATTTGGCTCAGTGCACTGTCGAATTCCTCCTGGGAAACACCGGGTGGTAGTACGGTAGCAATTTCCGCAATAATAGGATTGCGGAAAGCATCATCGTGAGCGGCCTGATAGACAGGGTCCGCGTATCTGGGAACTTGCCCCGTGGCCATGGTGTTCCAAATATGCACAAAAGAGCTGATGTCGTGTTGTGGACTTCTGTATCAGCCTCGATCCTGTTATGAGAAGCAAACCAACATGGCTCGTTGCCTTCTACACAAGTCGACTATTTAGTACCCACGCTGTGGGCCAACCTCATATATAGGCCCCCCCAGTCAACATATCTTTCTCGGCTCCGGTGTTCGGAAACGCTTAGATGCAGATCTGTACCTAGGCGGGGGTATGCGTATGTCCATTGGCCCAAAACATATTTATCCAGGCGGGGAAATCCAGATCATGCGTCCTTCACATTGGGGTGGCATGGGTTGCATGTGGTGATACTCACATAAAGTTTGAACTCTGCATTTCTCGGCACTTGAAGGCGGGTTCTGTCATATCAGTGAAGGGGGTGGTATGCATTGTTGCGACACTACATCTGAATAGCCCAAGCAGACAGATTTGTATGAAAAAGCTCCGTACAACATCCTTATACTACATGAAAGCGCGGTCGCAGAACTGGTGATCTGTATAGTTGGCCGCTTTTAGTTTCTTGGGCACGCCGCCCGTTCGCCAAGATGCCATTACTTTCAGGCTGGTCGACCAAAGGCACGAGGCTTCTCCTAACAACTCTGACAACATGGCAGATTCGATTCAAGCTACGGGGTTCTCGGTTACTGTGATATATCTGGCACCTAGTCCATCCCGAACGCCATGTCCATCCTGGGCAATCTGGACCTCCCCCTCCCCAGCACTGCCTCTGACACTCCTTCATATAGACTCTACCCCTTTAGGCAGCTGGCCGGAATAATCATGTGTGGGGTGCATAGGTACCGGCTCAATGTATTAGTCCGAAGATCCACTTCTTGTCCATGGCGTAACTGTAAATCGGAAACTCATGACGTTGGTACACGTAGCACAGTCTCAACTGCAGTCATTGTCATACCACCAAACTGTTGTTACTATGGCAGGTATCAAGCCGTCTTTCAAGGTGGGCAACTCGAAAGTTTTCCAAACGTGGAACATGATGCTGAGAATATCAAGGTCATCATCGTGGGCGCCGGCCCTGCCGGCCTCATCATCGCCTTGATGCTGGCACAGAAGGGGATCCCAGTCACCGTGCTTGAGAAGTCCACGGAGATAAACCGCAATCCACGGGCCAGCTTCTACAGCTCACCAGCTATCCACGAATTGAGGCGTGCCGGTTTGATGGAGGATATCATGAAAAGTGCCTTCGTCCCGGACGCAGCGAGCTGGCGTTACCTCGGCGGGGGAAGGAATTTCGAGAAGATCTGTATGATCCAGTCAGACAACCCGCCAGGGGCAGAGAGTATTATCTCACTTCCTCTGGACCAGTTACTGCCCCTGATAGCTGAGCATCTTTCCCGTTACCCGAGCGCCAATGTCTTGCTCGACCATGAGGTCTTGTCTATAGGACAAGACGAGGACAAAGCCTGGGTAGACGTGAAGACTCCCGAGGGAGAGAAGAGATTTGAGGCTGCCTACATAGCTGGCTGTGATGGAGCGAATAGCAAGGTTCGACGGGAGCTCTTTGGTAACAACTTCCCGGGATTTACTTGGGACAAGCAGATTGTTGCAACTAATGTGAGCTGTCGACATCATTCGCCGAAGAAGTGTAGAACGTCGCAGAGTGGCTCAGCTGACTGAATTGAGCATAGGTGTACTGGCCGAAGTTCAAGGACTACAACTGGACGGCATCCACATTCATGGTCCATCCGGAGCACTTTCCTATGGTAGCCCAGATGACGAACGACGGATTGTTGCGGATCACCTACGGGGAGGATGGCGGTTTGACGAGAGAGCAGATGCGGGAGCGTCAGCCGTGGAAGTACAAGCAGTTCGTTCCAGGCGCCCCAGAGCCAGATGAGTACGAGATCACAAATTTCAGCCCGTACAAAATTCACCAACGGTGCGCCGAAAAGTTCCGAGTTGGAAGGTTCTGTTTGGCTGCCGATGCGGCCCATTTGTGTAATCCATTGTAAGTTTCTCACTCCGTACCAAATAAGGGTGACACAATTCCCGATGTCAGCGATGTATCTGACCATTTCTTGATACAGCGGCGGCATGGGTCTCACTGGCGGGCTCGTCGATGCCGGCAACCTCTCTGACTGCCTGTACGGCATAGCTACGGGTCAAGCCGAGGACAGTATCTTGGATAAATACTCTGAGATTCGAATCCAGAAATACAAAGACATCATCGACCCCATCTCAAGCAGCAATATTCGAAGGCTGTGGGATCCAAATCCAGAAACCGTCGAAGCCGACCCGTTTTTCCGGGCTGTCCAGCAAGCAGAGAAGGACAAGGAGTTTGCAGGGCAAATGAAGAAGGTAGGTCTATGCCCAACGATCTCTGGCCAAAAAAAAAACACCATTGGAATATGTGTTGCTCGAGTATGTACTAACATATCTGAAGGGACTGCTTGGTATCATGCATGATTTCACACAGTACTACAAGCCTACTGAAGTACAGGTTGGTAGTTAGAGACAAATGATGCATCGCATGCATATCTGCCTCTGGGAAGAGTGAAGATGCCGGAGGCAGGCTGGAGAAGAATGGACCGTACATAGAAGGCCTTTCCAGCGCCTGCAAACCCCAGACGAGGATACATTGTTGGGTAATTTGTCCATGCTTACTATAACTATCACCAGTATACAGAAATCTCAACCAAAGCTCTGGTTTCTGATCTCTCGTAGTCTTTTGCTCCATCAAACTTGGTTCGTACCCCTGAGGGGCCTCCCTTCAAACCCCCCCCCCTAACCCAGAGAACGTCGGGTGGGCGGGACCCTAACCCTTCAGACGTCACCGCATCTTCAATCGGACAACTTGCAAAAACCTTGCATCGCCGAATGCAACCTGGTCTCTCCCCTCACACATGACAAGACTTTCACTTATCCGACAAATTATCCAGAGCCCAGCGGCCAGAAGCTTCTCTGTTTGCAAGCCTCTCACTGCATCAACAAGAATGGCATCCACCGAGCCCAAAGCAGTGGCTGACGGCATCTCCGCCCAAGCAGCCACAACCCAAACCCCCCAGTTCTTGATGGTGTCCGCCAGCATCGTCAACGGTCAAAGCTGGTGCGGCGACTGCAGAAAGGCAGAGCCATTGATTGCAAAGAAGTTCCCCGGGGACGAGCCGTTGCGTTTAACGAATCAATATGCTGGTGATAAGGAGACGTGAGTCTGCCTGCGCGACCGTTATGCAGCCAGGATGAATCGATGAAAGACTTCATGCCGACCGTAATAGTCCGAGACCTGTGTGACTGACCTGCTGAATGGCTGAATAGGTGGAGAAACCCAGAGAATGCGTGGCGGAAGTTTGGGGTGACTGCACTCCCTACTCTGTTCAAAATTACGCCTGATGGGGTGAGTCGGGGCTCTCGCTCTCAGTAGTGTCTCGCGCTGTTACTGACAAACGCTTATAGGCCTGGTCATCGCTGGTGGAGGGAGAGGTTTACAACGAGGAGAAACTCAACAAGTTCGTCGGCTCGAACTAGCACCACCGTCTTAATTCAAGGGCCACATTCCAAGCCTGCGGACATCGTCCTGTGTCATCCATCAACATTAACTCACCTGCAGATTGCTAAATTGTGTCTGAATCTTTTGACGCATGATAATTGACGTGATGTGTGAGGTCTGCTCCTGGCCTCTTATCGAAGAGAATCTGTTCTGCCGTTGTGATTGATGTGACAAGAGGTATTGATCCAGTCTTGTGGTTACCATTTACAAGCGCAGAGTGATTCCTGCCAACCTCCGTACCCTGTCTAGATGTTGTTCGTGTGCGGTCCCAATATTCATCCATAGATCCAACTCATGCGTCTACATGCTGGCAACACGCTCCCTCACACCTTCAATGCGATTTGACGTAAGCCACCCCAGTGGGCAACCTATCGCCCTGCCTTCATCCATGGTCACAACACAACAGCCAAACTAGCTCGCGACCTTCTGTGGACTCTGCTCCAGAAGAGTCTCTCTCCAGTACCAGCCGAGGGCGAAAGTCGCACCCGGCCCGATGGAATAAACCAGGATTGGCAAGAGTGCGATCTTGGTAATCAGATTGCCTCCACTCACATCGGCGGTACCAAGGTCCAAAATCGAGTACAGTAGCCACAGGAAGCTACCGGCAAAAGCGCAAATCTCGTCGAACTGCAAGCCACGGCGGGCTTGAGGCATGAAGTCGGTCTGCGCTGCGATCTCTGGCAAGAATAGTTCTGAGATCGGATGAGGCGAGTAGACCGAAGTGTATTGCCATACAGCAGCCGAGAGACTGCCCAAGACCCCAAGTATCATCTGTGGGGAGGCGAAAAGGCCAGACACTCTAAACAAGGAAAAGGCCGAGGCGACTTTGGCGGTCGCGAAGTTAAGCATGCCGATCCAGAGCGGCGACATTTGCCACGACCAGGTCCAATAATGGCGAGTATCCAGGGATGGAGACCAGTATGCACCGAGTACCTCTGAGTTGTGGAGGACGAGAATGATAGGAAGAATGAATGCGACTTGCTCTATTTGCAGCTCACAGTCTCGTGCGGAGCGGGCGAGATCCGAAGCTGAGGGCCCAAACATGAGGCAGAGGAGGTAGAAAACCGGTCCAAACGTGCCTATTCCCAGGATCTGAGCGGCGAGGGCAAAGAACGTCGGACTGAGCAACGATTAGCGAGTGTTATCTCGAATTCCAGCACCGATTCAGCTTACAAGTAGGCCGGCGTGAACTTGTTCCCAACGCGGCAGGACTCCAGGAACCAAACCCCATAAATGGGCCCTAGATCGAAGAGGAACGAGAACATCTGCCACGCACTGACGCTGTCGAACCCAAGTGCCGAAGGTGCATATACTATAGTTAGTCCACGCCAGATTTCGTCCAAGAACTCGAGAGGGTAGAACCATGGCAAGATCTGGATGGTGCCGCCATCCCACGCAATCCTCCCGGTAGCGATATACCGCTGCTGGTACACGGCCAGGGCTTCCACTTCAAAAGCCCGGATGCAAATGACAGCAATGGCTAGAAATGGCAGCCCCAGCAAGGCTTTTGAAGCCTTTGACAATAGTGTGGCCATGTTCGAGGGGTTTAAGCAATTGTAACGTGATATCGAGGTTCCTTCGGAGGAAGAGGGAGTGGTGACCTTGAAATGCAAGAGTTGGTGAACAGAGACCAGTACAGATGCCAAAGATATGGGAGTTGAGAGATTGGGGGTTAGGGCGACACGGGAGTCAATCTTGGCTTGTTGAGTTGGTGTCGTACTTCCACCTCCACGCGAGATCCTCCCAGAGTGGACTCAGTGGAGACGCATTGACCCAACAGGCTGGCAGGTTGCAACTCAAGCCTATTCCCACCCAAGATTCCACTCCTATACCTCTGCCACGTAATGACTGTTGTTTCGCTACCCTACATATGTACTTGGAGACACGCAGTAGTGACTTGTCACTGCAGGTCGATGATTTGCAACGTCTCAGGAAGTAACAGCACAGTCTCGAGGAAACAATGTTGAAAGCCAGGTGTGAGTCTTTACCGTTTGCTCCAACTTGAGTGAGGAATCCAGCTACAGAAGCCACCAGAATGCCCATTCGCATGGAACATCAAGCCACAGGATTTGAAACCAATTACTACGCCGACATCTCGTCAATCAATCATATTTGAGAGTTCAATGTTGTGATGTATTAATGAATGGACTCATACTGGGAATCCTTACCAGATGGAACACCACGCGGTCCTAAACGAATGGTGACCAAGATATAATACAGATTTGAAAACCAATTCCCTTTCTCCTTTCGTTGATTAAAAATGACAGACTGAACTATTATCGTCACCTTCGTCCGCTAGATATGACGACAGGCTCATATACCGGAGTCTTCCTCCAAAACGCTGTTGCTGTCGGCATAAGCCTCCCAAGCAGCACAGTTGCTCTCCAATGCGTTGTATTCGCTTGTGCTTATCAAGCTAGGGATCTCATCCTGTCGGACGACCCATTGCATAGCAAAACCCTCGGAGGTATGCCAACCGATGTGGCACTTGGTTTCTCAAGTTAGCAAATGTACAAGACGAGTACGTCTGGAGCTGATGTGTAGCGTTTCGATACCACGACTCTGGAGGATCGGGGTCTCTGAGACATATCTTGCGAGTCGAGGAAGATATTGGTGATGGTTTTAAGGGGAGGAGGGAGTTTACTCACATGCATCAGCCATGCGCCAGGGTTATCGGTCTGGAAGGCCAGGACGAGGTATCCGGAGGCCGGGAGAACCGCGGTATCACGACGAGGAGGGTTGTCCAGGTTCAAAGTGACACTGTCTGTAGAGTATGTACCGGTGCCCTGGGCGAGGACGAAGAAATCGAAGCCATGAAGGTGGATGGGGTGGGGCACAGCCAAGGTGGTTTGGATGACAATATGTGCCCACTCGTCACTGCCGTCGAGGGCAACAATGGCATCGCCTGCGGTGAAGGACGTCGTGCCGTTTTGACTGTTGTAGATCTGCTGAAGCGTGGGATTTTCCCATTCGACGGCCATCGTAGTCTCGTTCAGGTACCAGAGGAAATAGCCAGCATCGTTGGTGCCTATGCTGGCATCTTCCTGTACATCCCAGGTCGCGCTCGAGACTGTCTTCGAAACATACGGGATCAGGCTTGAGAGATCTTCATCTTCACATGAGTCGGTGTAGTCATAGCCAGTTGTAGATGGGGTGGAGACCGAAGTGCCGTAAGAGATGATGCCCTTGATATTGTCGGCGTTGTCGTTGTCGGAGCAAGCATCTTGAGGGATAGCCCGCAACCAGAAGTCTGTGGCGGATTCAGTCATGCCGTCTGTGTAAATGATGATGTCGTAACGTTGACCCATTGCGATGTTCAGGACAGTGGTGTTGTAAGGGACGATGGGAACAAGGTCCGAGGCGATGACTCCGATAGTGTGATTATCAATGGAGAACTTCCAGTGGGTATCAACAGCAGGATTGACCAGACGCATGCGGTAGGCTGTGCCCTCGGAAAGTGTAGTATTCCAGCGGTAGCCAGTCTGGTTGGTAGAGCCATCGTCACCGTAGACGTTGGTGCCGTTGATCAAGCCAGTGTCCAGAGTAGGAGGCCCACTTGTCTCAGCGGAAATATAGATCTCGTCAACGGTTTGATGATGCCAGTCGCTCAAAAACATTACCCCAAGGTCCACATCGTAGTTAGCTGTAGCAGGACCATTGATGATGATACCGCCGAATACACCTTCCCATGCCTGCAAAGCAAAATGCGAGTGGTACCAGGTCGATCCATACTGAGTCGCCCTCCAAGTGTAGGTAATGGAAGAGCCGGGGGGAGTAGGGCATTGGGTGATAGAGACCACACCATCGTTCGGGTTGGTGTAGTTCTGCCTGATGCCATGGAAATGAATAGACGTTCCGTTCGTGCTGTTCGACAGGGAGTTTGTAACGTGAACAACGAAAGTGTCACCCCAGTCACCAAAGAGAGTGGGACCAGGTATCGAGCCATTGATGGCCATGGCAGGTCGAGACACGCCATCAGGAGCAACCGTGACGTCGGTCAGATCCAGCTAGATTGGAAGTCAGTTTCATCCCAGCGTGAAGAGCGAGGTGAGTAGCAGGTGGGTCTATTGCTTACCCAGTACTCTCGAGTGACACCGGTGTCAGGAACGGTCTCGTAGTAGTCGGTGTCGATCGAGTAGTCGCACCATTCCGAGCGAGTGGATGCAGTGTTGCCATCACAAGCAGCCCGGGGATAGAGCTGGGGAGTCCCAGAATCCTCAAAGTTGAAGGGGCCTGCTGAAGCAGTGCCAACAATTGCTGCAGCAAAGACGAGCGAGGACAACATCGCACGAGGGTTTCAGAAAGTAGGAATTGTCCTGAAGGGCGAAAAACGAAGGTTGGGGGAGTATCGACAGGAAGAGACTAGTAATAATGATCGATCAAGATCACGCTGGTGATGTAAAGAGAGGATGAGGATGGGTGAGTCTCTAGAAACAACATCTGGCCATCTTCGTGAGATGCTCAATATATACCTTCTCGTCTTGATGGATCCCCGCCAACGCATGTCTATTGTATGCCACATCGTAGATCTTCTGTATTTTGTTCCAGTGCACATTATGTCCGTTACAAGTCAAGGGTAAATGATGCCGCGACTGACAGATTTGAAGGCATCCTGCACATGCGGTTGCTATCCACAACCCACCTACGCACGACCTTCGCACATGCGTAAGCTGCCGTACTTCCGTGAGATCCTGGCGCAAGCAGTGGGCTGACAGCCCTGGAGGAGAAGCACAAGGCGTATACTATGGCTTACGCGGTGAATTTGTAATGCAATTCGTCACAAAGATGTCGCTGTTCAGTAATTACCAAATGGTGTTGCGCTTCGAGGGCTCGGCCCATTTCCTACTTAGGCTTGCATTGCAGCAGGCCCAACCTTGAAGGTCACAACGTCTTTTCAATATCATGGTATTCCCAACTGTTTCCTCGTGTTTTCCCCGTAGAAGCAAGCTCAGGAGCATGGCTATAACCACTAATGTTCAGGAGAAGTCCCGATTGGCCAACCTTTGGGAGATAGAAGCGTAAGTCCTGCTGCCAGTCTAGACCCCCGCCGGTGCAACCTTCCTTTCTGCCCCGTGGATTGCACATATTGAAGGCCAATTATAGATGTTTTCGGTCGGCTCCTGCCGAGATGCCTGCCGGGATGCAGGTAATACATCCTTGCAGTGGCTGCGTGTCTTCAGGGGTTGATAACATTTGTTTCGTCCACAGCGCGGGTGGTAACGGCTGTGGAAACAGCCAAACCCGGTGTGATATCCAGTGCATACGTAGGCAGTGAAGATCCTTGCATAACCCCATAGTACTTTGTTTTCTTGTTTATTCAATACAATATCCAGAGGGCGGTGTCAATGTTAAGGAGGTAGATGCCCAATATATGGTCATACCAACTGAGAAAAAGAGAGACTTCAAGTACGTGGTTCACAGGGATAAGTCAAATTCGAAAACACTTACAAACTCAAGCCGATCGAGCTAGCTCAGCCCCAGAAAACAGTGATTGGACAAGGTGAGAAGGAGACGTGTAAGTCATGAACCATGTAACGGGACCCAGCCCTGACAGCCACACCATGCATGTGCGCCACCAAGGAGAAGTACTATCGAAGTGCGCCCTGTCTCCCATCAGTCCGTTGTGTGTGACCGCAAGATGCCACGCGTCTACCACTGCACTGCACTGCGTATGCGCGTCAATGTCACTAATGTAACCACCTGTTGTCCCAGAAGGAGGCCAACATGCGCAACGGGATGCAGATACCCGTGGACCGACCCACAGTATATGTATCCCAAAGCCCAGAGTTGCCTTACATTAGATTGTACCCCGGTACGCACAGAGAAGAGAAGAAACACAGGAGAACACCGCCGGATAAATGAAATGGAAACACCTAGATTCTTCTGGACCCTTCCAAAGCATGACCAATATAGCTCTGGGGACGAATCGGGGACTAAGAATGGGGGAAGCTTGCGTAGAGGATTGCGTATACTTCTAGGATATTCGTGGTCTTGGTCGCCGTCCTTCCTCCCATACCCCGGTTCGCCATGAAGCCGGCGAGGAAAGTCAATTTCTTTTCCTTAGCGAGACAGATAAGGGGAGGTTTGTCATGAAATGGTCACGATTAATCATAAGCAGGCCCTGGGGGATGAGGAATGTGATCTCCGCGGAGTGTGCATAATACCATATACTCACAAGGCTGTGTTATAGGCGTCGTCTCGAAAGATATGCGCCCTGAAAGACGCTCTAGCTATTAATTATGGTTACATGCCATCTTCATCATCATTTATTCTTCCTTCGATCTCTTGTGGTTCATCACTCTCTTACAGCGTTAATTATCCCTTTCCAGGCATCTCTCATACCTTCCATCTGATAAAACACCTTTGAAATCCAAGCTCTCGAGCAAATTTGAATCCAATATGTACAAGATGCTGCCCACCATTGGGGTGCTGCTTGCCATTCATGCTGGTGTGTCCGCTCACCCAAGCAACCTGGCGGCGCGCGAGTCCAGCAGCACCTTCAGCCTCTTTGCCTATGGTTCCAAGTCACACACTGAGATTGGTGGCTATCCTATCTTCTATAAC
This sequence comes from Cytospora piceae, assembly GCA_016508685.1. Taxonomy (NCBI): domain Eukaryota; kingdom Fungi; phylum Ascomycota; class Sordariomycetes; order Diaporthales; family Cytosporaceae; genus Cytospora; species Cytospora piceae. The sequence continues at coordinate 766,897 of JADMLE010000010.1, read as the reverse complement.
GAAGGTGAGTCCACATCACCGACCCCAGGAGAGTCGCTGAGGCGTCGAGGATAAAATACTGACCTTCATCTGCCTCAGGCTACGCATTCATCGCCAACCCCGACAAGGTCAACTACACTGAAGACTACGTTATGCTCTGTAAGTAGACACCAATGATTTCCCAACAAATACAAATGACGTGAGACTTGGGATACTGATCCCGTCTGTCCAGCCCAGGGGACCACTGATACGACCGAGTGGGTCGCCGAAGCCAAAATGGGCACCGACATGGCCTGGGCCGGCTCCCTTTTCTATGCTCCGATCACTGCCGGGCCTACCGGTTTCTACAAAGAAGGAATCAGCAACGTCTCCAGCTCGGACATTATCACCAGCGGGTTCACCTTCTACGGCACGACGGCTATGCTGAAAGTCGACGGCCAGCTGTGTACCGAGTGGTACGCTGTGCCGACTTCCATCGATGGCCTCTGGTCTGTGGGCTGGAACTCCACTGGTTTGGATGACACGAGCGAGTCTGAGCTTATCTCTGTGAGAAAAGTCAACCCGCCTAATGTTGTTTTCCCCAACATGCAGCTTGTCTAAGGTGGAGGGAAAGGTTATGCCTTGAAACCAAGCAGGAGAGTACAGCTAGATGTATGGGAAGCTGGTGAGGACGAATTTGCCTTCGTACGATGGTTATTTTTGGTCTGGTTATATGTATTGGTTTGGAGCAAACAAATGCGATGTGTCGGCATTGGTATTCACCTGGGCACGAACGAGCCCTCTCCTAGAACAATTGTGCCCGATTTATTGTCTCTAGAAGCCAATTACTACTTTTCGTTTCAGATACGTCTAAAGAATGAGGGTTGACGGTTACCATGGCCTCTCATAGACCCCTCTGATGGCGCCCATCATGCCTGATCAGCATCCGCAGTCCTGGTCACTCTCACACTATTGGCTCTATAGACCATGGTGGGAGCGCTTGCTACGCCCTGGACGTCCAAAGTCTCCCGTGAGTTTAGTAACAGGATTCGTTGAGCTCGTATGCCTGACCTTCTGGTGGCGCTGCCGAGCATCGCCATCACGTTCCATGCGTGGCTGATTGGGGTCACGATTACCGGCCCATCCCATACTACCCGAGCGCACCTTTCTGGTACCGCCAAGTGTTGATTGTAGATAGAGGGCCAGCCTCGGTTCCAATACGTGTAGTCCCATGGAACTGGAAAATCCGGGCGCTGAGGCGATAATCGTGGCCACATCCATCTCAACAAGGCTTTGGAACACGAGTTTCGAGCTAGTATGGCCACATTTTTCATTGGAAAATTCCAATGGAGCACACACTTGCGGTACTTAAGAACACCGGCATCCCAAGTCTTGTGGCGGTCAAGGGGGGCCTTATTCTGTACACGAGAGAGACGGTGCAGGCAACGACGCCCCTGGATAATTTAGCTACAGAAGTCTTTGAGATCAGCAAGACTCAGCATTTGTTCATACTTACAGGAAGGCTACGAAGGATACCGCCATGAGCTGAATTCGTCTTCTCGTAGGTAGATTAGGCCTGTAAATAGTCGGCAGGGGAAGAATAAAGATATACAGGTCAAGCACCACGCTCACGGCAGCTGTTGCCACTCCGCAGTAAGACAATACTCGGAAAGGGTGTTCAGCCTGTTGCTTTGCTGAGTCCTCCCATGTCTGGCCATTGCGAGGGGTAGTGAAATAGGATATGACCGCAATGCATGTCGTATACAGGACGAAGTTGCCACCAAGACCGATTCGGATAACCAAGCGCATACGTCTCGAAACAGTAAAGAGCTGATAAAAGAGTAGCAAAGTGGCTGTCTTTGCGAACAACAACCCAAGGATATCTAGAGCCTCATGATTATATGTCCACTGGCCTTGTGGTCAGCAAATCGTTCCATACAAGGAGTAGGCACGGTGTTTGGAGGCCCTGCAGGTGGAGTTCTTACCCGAACGACTTGCCCGTTGGACCAGCAGAGCGGCACATCCCATATGCCACGGTAGTACTTGACGGCTAGATGACAGGTGTACCAGTTAGACATCAGCTATATGGTCATATAAAATTTATGAAAGGATCTACAGATCTTTCACTCACATGTTATCATGAGTACGCCATACGTGATGTTGATGAGCAGAGCTGCGGAAATGAAAGCTACGGCGTGATATCAACTGCTCAGCCATCATTCTGCAATTTGCCTCGTGTCTTGAGAGCAAGCTCACCATCGTTCAGTGTTAGCTTCTTGGCATTTGCGTATAGTCAACCCAGGACAAAGACAGTAGTCAAGACTGTCAAAATCACACTGAGCGTGATAGTCAACGTCTTCAACGATGCTGGGTTGTTGATATCGTCGGGTTGGTCAGTAGGTTGGTCCCCGCTTGACTGTTGACACATATTGTTTCTGGAAGAGAACAAAGCAGCCAAGCTCATGGTTATCCGAGGCCAATTTGGCAGATATTTGCACTATGAAGTGGTATTTTCACCGAGACAGAGTAGATAAAGACGAGCAACAAGGGAACTTGCTAAACAGATGGATCTGGAAAGCGGACTAGCTCGGATTCTCAACTATTTATCCCTGATTGGAACAAATAATTCTAAGAATTTCGGGGGCAGGAGTATTTCCGGGCTTTAGCTTCAGCTGACATGATGGGTGGCGTATGCAGAAGTACGGCATGTTGAATTGCAACATCAAGTTTTGCGTATAGTAACCCGACTGCCATAACAAGGACCAACGAAGGTTCGAAATCGATCTGAATATGAGCTGGATGAATGATTCCGGGACACATAAGTCTTCCGACAGTCTTTGGGAGGCTAAAACGTGTGTTTCCGCGGCAGAGTAGAGGAAGCCATTCGATGCGTGATCCGGGAGAGACGTCACGTCGTTGCAACGGATTCCTATTTGGGGCATATTGCGTGTTACACCAGCTGTTTCAACTGGATTACGCGCACAGGATACGGTTAAGTATGGTAACCCAGCCTTGCAGATTACTTGCAGTGATAAGTGGGACTGCTCATGCTTGCAAGTTGGGGGCTTTTCATGCAAGTTGGCACATCTCTACCAACTACGGATCCGTATGGCTTCCAAGGAGGTCCAAAGGCCATGCTGTTGGTTCTTAGATATACGTCAGTACATAAGTCCCGACTGCTGTAAAGTGCTAACAGACTCTCTAGAAGGAGCAGCATATCTGCATTGACAACTGCGACATCTCCAGGAAATAACCATCTCTACTATGATTGGTCTAACTTCGCCTAATGTATCGGGCCGGACGATTTCGTAATTCACCGGCTGGGGTAAATAGATTGGGCTTACGAAGGTCAGAAAAGACGTCACTTTCTACCTATCACCACTATCGTGTGAGTTATATCGAATATCCAGGTGACTAATTATTAGTAACCGGTATAACTAATAATACGAAGGCCTACAGGGTCACCTGACCCTGCCAGGGCCACCTTCCTTCAACTATATATAGGGGCCTTCTCTCCCTCAAGCTCTCCACTAGACATATTACCTATAATATCCAGGAGTTACATCCATCTGTCTATCGTCTCTATTGTGTATTCTCATCTCCCTCACCATTATTGCTACCGTGACCTTCGTACACATCGCACCTGCAATCTATGCCACAACACCTCGTCCAGGATTACCGTTACGTTAATATCGTACTTTACTTTGATTTAGACTACAAGAGTTGTCGCCATTCTACTTTGAGATAAGACCCCCATTCCGGGCTGCAAAGGTGTACAATCGTCTCTCCCACGGCCATGGCTAGAAATGTTATGCCTTGGTTTCTGGGCTTAGGGGCCGTACTCTTTGGGCTTGCTTCAATATTCCTGGGGCCTTTCCGGGAGTTATTATTCCAGACCACCGCCGGGTACACCCTTCCCTTCGGTCTTACCTTCTCCCCGCCGGTGGCCTTAGATGTAGCCCGAGGTATCCACTATATCGGCAGCCGCTCCAGCTCTGGCATCGAGCACTTTCAGAACATCTTCTACGGAGGGGATACCTCGGGAGTGAACCGTTTCGCACCCCCCGTCCCGACCGTACCCCCAAAGGGGTCCGTCATCGATGCCACGCAGCCCGGCGCCTGGTGTCCGCAAGGCCTTGGAGACGGGTTCCCGTTCACCAGCCGAGTGACCAACATAAGCGAGAACTGTTTGAGCCTGCGCGTCGCTCGGCCGTCCGGTACTAAGCCAGATTCCAAGCTGCCTGTTGTAGTGTGGCTACACGGAGGTAAGTTGTGTCCGCCTGCAAAATGACCGCCTCTGCCTAGTTTTGAACGAACTGATTCATAATTTCAATGCGTCCAGGTGGCCACGCCCTTGGCTCAGCTTACGACATCCTCTATGAGCCTGACGGTCTGATCAAGCAAGCATCTGCCGATGGTCAACCTCTCATCTTCGTTGGTATAAACTACCGTCTGAGTTGTAAGTCTTCCACTTAGCCAGTAAATACTGGATGCCATTTGACCAAAGTCGTCTAGTTTTCGGATTTGCGACAAGTCGGGCATTGGCCAAGACTCAGCAAACAAATGCCGGTCTGCGCGACCAGCGAGCAGCACTTGAATGTAAGAACCGAAAAGTAGCAGTGAGGCCGGCTGCCTGTGGATACCTGGGTACTGACATGTGTCGGCTTATAGGGGTTCATGATAACATTGAGAGTTTTGGCGGCGACCCACGGAGAGGTAAGTACTCCAGCGACCGCTGTACTCGGTTGTTGCTAACTTGTCGGTAAAGTGACTGCAATAGGCCAAAGCGTGGGTGCCAGCGACATTAGTCTGCAGTTGACTGCTTTTGGAGGAGAAAAGGGTGTTCCATTCCAGCGCGCAATGTGAGTTCTGCTGTGAACGGAGAGGTACTGTTTCAGTGTCAGCCGGCTGACAGTTTTACAGTATGATGTCTGGGGGACCAGGTCTGAATTTCAACACCAAGTCAGACTTAGTAGCAAGCAATACAGCAGCCGTTGCCCAGGAAATCGGATGTGTGCAAAACGGCGACAGTGGGTCTGAAGAGACGCTGAAGTGCCTAAGGGAAGCCCCTTTTGACGTCCTGACCAACCTCTCGATCACGGCATCCCGAGCAGCGCGTCCGCCCCTAGGCGAGGCCTTCTTCTACCCCACCTACGATGGCGACTTCCTCCCCGACCGTCCCTCGCAGCTCGTCCGCGCAGGGAAGGTAAACAAGGGCGTCCCCGTCATAGCATCCTGGGTGACCAACGACGGTGCATGGTACGCGCCTCCCACGACGTCAAGCGACGAAGAGGTGCTAGCCAGCTTCGGCCTCTGGCTCACAGGGCTCTCCGAGGCGACCAGGGCGAAGCTGCTGCAGCTGTACCCGACCGCGGAATTCGAGCACATGGTGCAGCCGGAGTGGGCGGGCGTCTCGTCGCAGTACTACCGCGCGGCGCAGCTGAACCGGGACCTCTGGTTTACGTGCCCCGTGCTCGACTTTGCGTGGCAGTACGGGAGACATAATGGCGGGCAGGTACGCCTGTACGAGCTCAACTCGACGCGGTTCACGCCGGCCTACGAGGCGATGGGTGTGCCTATGTGGCGTGTTGCGCATCTGAGCGACATCCCGTACGTGTTGAATGTTCAGCGGCTGGGTGGCGGCGCCGACAACTCGGCGGAGCAGCTGGAGTTGTCTAGGACGGTGAGCCGGAGCATTGCTGGGTTTGTGAACTCGAGGGGAGATGAAGCATGGCCTGTGGCATTCGCGGACGCGGCGAAGGAGGACCTGGAGAAGGAGTTTCCGAGTAGGCTCTCGCTGCAGGTGTTTGGTGGGCCTCATGGGAATGGGTTTGTGTATCTTGCTAAAGACGGCGAGGACGTCACAACGGAGGCAGAGAAGGCTGTTAGCTGGGAGAAGTTGTTTGAGAGGTGCGAATTTATCAATAGTGCGAAGGTAAGAGAGGAGACGGGCGTGTAAGCTATCAATAGCAATTTCACTGCTATATTGTGGGAAAACGATGTCGAGACAAAGCTGCCAAAGTCAAGGCTCATACTCCATACCACCTGGACAGTGAAGCAGCCCCGTAACCAAAGTTCCCCCTCCCCCCCTATAGCACTTTGAGACGGGTTAGGGTTGGTGACTTGCCACCGTCATTCTTATCTTATCGCATCGCTGACGCTGCGAGTGGCAACCGAGGTCGAGGTCGTCATCGACCACTGCCCAATTTTTTCTACTGGCAACGAAGCTTCCTCAAGAAGCGCGCTCTGGTACAATGATTTCGTTGTTTGAGGCGTTTCGCTTCTCTAAATCACCATGTCGCCATCTCCTCTCCCGCCCACGCGCTGCCTGAGGGTTCTCCGCCAACGCTTACATGCCCCCGTGACCCTGAGAACAGCGCGGTTGTATTCCGAAGATCGCAAGCCGGCAGGGCCCGGTGCCAACTCATCCGAACATCCGACTGAAGACTCGAATATCTCCCAACCCAAGCCAGGGCCATTGGCCCGCCGTCTCGAAGAAGCAACAGAGGAAGCTCTGTTCACAGGGGGCCGAGCCGGCAGACGAGCGATCGAAGACGCCGGGTTCAGCGAGGAACTGAAGCAACGCCTGCTCGATAAGGTTGCCAATGCGGCTTTCCACAATGAACATGATACAGCGCTACGAGAAGCCGGCCTCGTAGGGAGCGTACCCGAAGCTGCAGGCCAGGGATCAAGGGACATGGCGGCGGCACAGCCATGGACTGGCGAAGAGTCCCACGCCGACGCGGTGCTGCGAATGCTGGACGATGCGCACAAGCCCCTTAGACCTGGCCTCAGGGGCAAGCCGAACATCCCCTCGATACCCGTGGATATGCGTCTCAGGAGGAAGCCTGTCGTTTCTCCCGGTACAAAGGTGGCGAATGCGAAGGATGCGGCTTCTGTGTATGCCGGCATGGCTGAGAAAGAGAAGAGTAGTGGTCTCAGCGACAAAGAGCGCGAGGAATTCAAAAAGGAGCTTCGGGACCGATTCGCGCCGGCGGCACGGGCGTTGCCCAATACGATATCCGGCCTCGCAGCACTGGCGAACGAGAGGATTGAAGACGCCATTGCGAGGGGACAGTTCAAGAACATACCACGCGGGAAGGGCGTCGAACGAGATGCGAGGGCAGACAACCCCTTTATAGACACGACCGAGTACATTATGAACAAGATGATCCAAAGACAAGACATTGTGCCTCCATGGATAGAAAAGCAACAGGAGCTTGTGAAAGCTGCCAATGTCTTTAGGGGCCGGCTGCGGAATGACTGGAAACGCTATGCTTCGAGGATGATTTCAAGTCGCGGTGGGTCCTTGTATGAGCAGATGGAAAGAGCAGAGGAATATGCTCGAGCGGAGGAGGTGCATAATCCACGCCGACGGGATTCAGACCAGGTTGCTGTGCCCACCAACGCTACGGACGACGCCGTTATGGTGGCTTCGAGGCAGGAGGCATTGCCGGAATCGCCAGCAAGTGTACCCGGGGCAAGTCCTGAAGCGTCCAACGAGCCGCAGATATCACTGACAACTCCATTCCGAGATCCCGACTGGGAGGCCACAGAGAGGTCATACATGGAACTGGCTGTGAACGACCTCAACGCCAAGACGCGTTCATACAACTTGATGGCTCCCGACCTGGCGAAGAAGCCATATTTCTCACTCGATAGGGAGCTCAAGGCCTGCTTTGCGGATGTTGCACCTCAGATCGCCAATGAGATCAAAGAGCGTACCCGGCGGCCACCAAAGTCAGTTGGTGGCAAGACGTCGACTGGAGGTTTGTTGGACAAGTTTGTTATGGAGGGTAAATCTACCAAAGTGTACGAGTCCAGGTCACCGCATTACGGCCTCAGGGAATTCTGGAGAGATATTTGGCAGCGCTCGCCATGAGCCTTGTGTACAGAATAAACGGACTACTCTCGGTTTTGAACAACAGCTTATTGGATGTGCATTTGATAATCTTATACATGTGTAGGCCATTCTAGCAGACGATCCTTCACTCTAACGACAAAACCTTTCGCATGACCTTCTGCAGCTTGGCGTCAGCGTCGGGAATCATCTCCGTGCATCTCCAAGCGACGAAGCGATCCGGGCGCACCAGGACACAACCGTCCTCTTCCACCTCCCTTCGGTTCGCCCAGTCAAAGTATACATCCTCATAGTCCTGCTTCCAGCCGATAGAGTACGCCTTGATCTCAACACCCAGCGACTTGCCGACCTTATCAGCCGCGGCCTTCCAGCCCTGGCCGCCAATTCCGGTGAGCAGACAGAACCGCCCGTGCCCAGCAAGATCGATCGTCGAGAACTTCTTCTCCGGTGCTCTCTTGTTCAGCCACGCGTGCGGCAGCCTCCTGCCGGGATACGTGCTAATCTGGAGCTGCGTCACCGGTTCCTCTGGCGGTGGTGGAGGCGGGCCCTCGTCGTCCTGGTACACAGCGCCAGAGTAGTACTTCTGGTTCATCTCTATGCCCACCCCGTTAACCTCGGTCGCCGTCTTCTCGATGCCCTTCTGGAAATCTTGCCGGCGCTTACGGCCTATCGGGCCGGGATCGTCGAATTCGGCCATCACCTTGCTGCGCACTTCCTTGTCCGGGTCCATCATGGCCATGACCTGGATCCAGTCCATGTGGTCTCGCAGGCCCTGGTTTGCGCGCGTGATGACGTCTTGGCCCACTGGCTGTCGTTCCGTGCTGAAGGAATCGAGGAGCTTGGCGTCTGCCTTGCCTGACATCACGTATGCGATCTTCCAGGCTAGGTTGAAGGCATCTTGGATGCAGGTGTTGGACCCCAGGCCGTTGAATGGCGGGTGTCGATGGACAGCATCGCCGAGGCAGAATCTGTAAGCAGGGGTTAGTATGGCTGGGACAGTAGAGCCGCGGAGGCATGATTGCAACTTACACGTTGCCATCTGAGTAACGCTCGGCCACGGTCTCGTTGATCCACCACTTGCTTATGTCCAGAATCTCCACATCAACCGAATCGTCACCAATGACTTCCTTTATCCTGGGGATGCACTCTTCTTTGGTGGGGCTGAACTGGTCAACTGTGACGTCTGCACCTGGCACAGGCATACAGATAAACATCCACTCCTTCCACGGCTTAACCATCCTCACGATGGATGCCCAACACCAGGGCGGGTAGTCCTTCTCGGGTAAGAAGACCCAGTGCAGGTTTCCAGTCCGGTTGGGAAGCAGGTGCCCCATGTCCGCCTTGACCAGCACGTTCAGGGCCAATCCCTGACCAGGCTTCTTAATCAAGGGGATGGCAAGCTCACGAACGACCTGGCTCCTCGCACCATCACACCCAAACAAGAACCTGGACTGGATCTTGTACGTCTTACCGAGCAGGTCGTCCCGCACCTCACTAACAACAACATCCCTCTCTGGCCTCTCCAACCCAACCAGCCGCGTATTAAACCGCAGCGTCCAGCCCAGGTGCACCGCCTTCCTCGTCAGCAGCGGCTCCAGCTCCGTCTGCGGCAGGTCGATGTGGCGGCAGGGGCTGGCGGCGTCGTAACCGCCCATGCGGGCCGGGTCGTTGCCCCAGCTGTAGATGCGCGCGAACTCGTCGCCCGCCATGGTGCGGCACCACCGCATGTGCTCCATGCTGTCGCCGTGCGTGCCGGCCCCCACGCACGCCTCCTCCAGCCCGATGTCGCGCAGGCACTCCAGCCCCGCCGCGTTGGTGATGTGCGCACGGGGCGTGTCGGCGTTGCCCGGCGCCGCGGCGATAATGGTGCCCGTGAGCCCGTGCGAGCCTAGGAAGCAGGCGAGGGAGGCGCCTGCCGGCCCGGCGCCGACTATTAGGAGGTCAGTTTTGAGGATGGTGCCGTCGCTCATTGTGGGTGGGTGGGTGGCTGGGTGAGCTCTGTGTGTGTGGTTTTCACCTTGGTTTGGGTGAGTTGCTGTTGTTGAGTCAATATCTTGGGAAGGAATGTGGCCGAGCACTCAGGGGATGATGGGCCACTTTTCATATCAATCTGAAGCGCGTTCCGACGCGCGGTATATAGTTATGAGTCTCCATTATCAACGGGTCCGAGAGCTTATTCAGTGCTGATTTAGACTTCCACCTTCCTCGGGACAAGATATCCGGGGCATGGGTAGAAACACACTTGAGCCGTTGCGTCAATGCTTGTGGAGTGGGAACAGTGGGCCATGCCTTGTGGAGGGGTTTTCCCACGGGCCGTTCAACTGCCGTTCAACTGCCGCTATCTCCTCCCGGAGAACCGATACTGAGACAACATCAGGACATGAGCTTCATTGCCTCATGGTTCCTGGAGCTTCTGGGGCTCTTGACCGTTGAGGTTCCCCTCTTCTGCGCAGTGCTGTGGTGTAATATTATTATGCATAGATATCGGCCTGCAGTAGGAGAGCCGCAGGATGATGGGAAGATCCACTCTTGGTCAGCCATGACCAAGGCCTTACAGACTTTCTCGGAAGTGTTCTCCGTGCATATACTGCACGTTGGTATTCGCAATGCAACCCCAACATCTGATGATTCATATCTTACAGTGCAGTGCATTCCCTCGGAGTTCATGATATCGGATTTACATACACCTATCCCGGGGGTTCATACGTTAATTTTTCGAAATACTTTTGTCATTGGCAGACCTTGACCCACAGGTCACTTTTCTCGCAGTTTCTAGGACGAGGAACACATAGTGGAGAAGTATATTATTGACGTTTGAACCCCCGGCATAGGTGTAATCGCCTTACACGTTTCCTCTTGGAGTTGCCGTCCAGATTGGCCGGAAGGAAACATGGCAGCTCGAGGCGGACTCGGGTCAAGCAGTCATCTGAAGGCGCGGTGCAGCGTACAATATGTAGGGCAAACCCGCTTCAACGGGCTTCGACTTCACTGCAAACAGTGGGCAAGGCATCCTATTAGCTGCCTCCTATTGTCTAACGCCGCGAAACCACATACGTACCGTGCTGCCGAATATGATCTTAGGTCGAGTGGGCTTGGACGTCATCCCGGGAGTCGCTCCGGACGGGTTCCGGACGGATCGTGGACCGCCAGTGTCGCCTTTGTACACACCTGCAGCACCCGCGAGCTGCAGGTTCCTCGGTTTGTCGGTTATCTGTTTTTGTCTTTCCAACAATATTTCCATTTCTGCTCTTCCTTCTTTCTCTCTTTCTCTAAGCTCGTTCCGTATGTCGATTTGCCCCCCTCCAGCCAGCTCGAGGCTATTCTGTGAATAGGACACTTCCCGCGCATCAGATATCCGCAGACCCAAGCCTTATTCCTGCAAGATGGGCTTCTGGTCTCGTTGTGTCATCATGACAAAGCTTATGTTCGGGCTTCCGGGGTATTACAACGGGAGGGGCCACAAAGCCTGACCCGGCCTCTTCTATGCGAGAATATGGGCGGTGGTCCACTGGTCAAGAACCCTGCTTGCGGCTTGGTCGCGGACATGTGCTCCTTGGTCGCGGACAGGCGGCCCCTGATGCCATGTGCGCCTGTACGACTCTTTCCTCTTCATAAACCTGACCGAACCTGCTTACTATACAGCTGAGCCGTCCAACTCATATTTACAATGCGGTGCCAGGGAACGAGCGCACAGGCGAGTTTGACAATCCGTTGGAGATGCACGAGGAACGACGTCCGGATCCTCAGTACCAGGGACACCGCATCAGCTGCATGGTAGCCAAGGAGTCGTCAACGTGTCTCAAGTGTTCAAGGTCTTGAAGCAGCGAAACAGGCTGCGTGCCGCCTCGAAGAGGGAGCGCTCCAAGTGGATGGGAAAGAGGTAGTGAAATGGGGTCAGCACCACCAGGGAATATACGTGTCCTTTTTGGACGCGGGCGGGAACCTGGATTTCTTGGACCTCGAATGCAATCCATGGATGCGATCACAGAGCTTCCACGACAGGCTAGGTCTAGGGGCGCTGGTGAGTGGACTTGCGATATAATCCGAACCCAGTTCTCATGCCAGTCTTGGTCGGGTCTGCGAAGAGTACACTGTGTTGAAGACGAACCTGGCTCTTCGTGCACACCGGCCACACCCACAACTTGGTGACATAGACTCCTCCAAAGGCAGAGGCAATGCACTGCACTGGCTTGATGATCTGTTGATGAAATTCTCGTGATGGATTTTGTTGTCCCTAAATACATACGTGATCCGAAAGCGAGTATCAGAATGTCACAACGTTTGTTGTTGATAATAGGTACCTGATAGGTACTCAAGTACTTGAGTGGGTATCCACCGACAAAGCCGAACCTACGAGGAAGGAACAGGTAACTCTTTCATTTTTTAAAAAGACCCAAGCGCACTTTTCACAATCTATCAAGTGTTGACACAGTGAACCGCAGGTATATTCACCTAGGAAAGAATGGAAACTATGGATTGGCAACCGCATATTGACCGACCATTCGTCAGCCCAGCCATTGACATGGGTAGGGACTATGCACAAGTATTACTTGCTCTGTTCGATTTCTTCTAGTCGCTTCCTTACAGACGTGACCATGGCTCCTGCTCGCTCCACGCATCTCTCCAGATCCGCCCGAGCCTCCGCTGTCGCCAACCGAGCCCGCATACTATGCGGGCTCTCCCCGAGGGATACGTCCGCAGCTACCTCTTTCTTCTTTTCCAACACTGCCTCCTGTGCCTCGGCCATCGCTAACCATCTCTGCCTAATTTGCAGGCTCAACTCGAGAGATTCGCGCACGCGCGCAGCTACTTCTAGCTCACTTCTCAATGCCTCTCCCTGCGCCTCGGCCGTCGTCAGCAGGTCCCACATAGTTTGCAGGCTTGTCTCGAAGGATTGCGTAGCCTTTTCTTGCTTGATAACCCAAGCCAAGCCCTCCGTGAGGTGCTCATTTCGCAAACGGAGCAGCTCATTATCATGCTGCAGCTCGAGCTGACGCCTGAGGTTTGATAAAGCCTCGTCGAGTGACTCGACCGATACGAGCCGACGTGTTGAAGGAGCATCTTGCCTCGCCGAGCTCACCGGGTGTACTCGTGATGTGTTCGTTTCAAGGCTGCCCTGCTGAAGAGAGGCTGTGGTCTTGTTTACGGTCTGAGAACACGTCGGAGGTAGGTATCTTCCGTCCCTTTGCAGACGTAGATCTTTGCAAGGACAGCTATATATTGCGCCCATAATGCTCTGGTTGCCTGATGACTGTGGTAGGGATGAAAGGCGTTCGTTCGTGTGATAGTCGGATGATGGTGCCAGATTCCAACCGAGAGTGAAACTTGATAAAGGCAAACACGGATTAAGTACGTGAAAGGAAGCACACAAATCAAGTTAGAGGTAAGGTGACTGGTCCAGGATTAGTAGCTTGCTCGTGGATGACTCTAGTCTTCTATAGTTTAGGGGCCAAAGTTCCCTCAACTTGAAGTATGCAGTGCACTAAAAGTCCGCACGGTGAAAGACCGCGTTGGTCACAAGATCCTAGCCCTTACGTGGTCGGACCAAGCACTTGAGGAGGTTCAAATCCAACTGCCAGTCGTCCCAAGGCTAAACGTAGCTATGATCGTGCTTATTCCACAGCCGAATGAATGCCGCAGCCTGATAGGGGACCTTATTCGAGAAGAGCCCCAGGAAGCCCGTCAGCTTCTATGGATATTGTTGCATTTGTATTGATTCTAGCATTTATACTACCGACCCTGCATTACCTTGTATCAGTAGTACACTTGAAACACTGGCCCTGGGAGCTTGGTGGCGAGGTATCGAGGAGCTTATATCTGAAGTATAGACCAGCTTACACCGCACGGTTGCAGCGAAAGCTCATAAGCATTCGAGTAGCTTATGTAATCAGAGATACACCTCCGCACCTCCGCACCTCCACACCTGCCACAATATTTGCCGAGGACATCTGACGAGGAGCAGTAACAGAAGTCCATCACACACTCCGCCATCGGGGGACAAACGTGAATAACTGATTATCAGAGGCATCCAATGATTATCATGGCAAGGGGCTAAGCAAGGCACGGATGACTGTGCTTGCGGGGTGGCAGTGTTGTGTACACCACCAGCTCCTTCCCCGGGCCACCGACTACTGTGCCTGCGCCACACCAGTTACCACTGCCACAATCCTATTCCAAGGTTCGCAGATGACCTCCATTGAAGGTCTTAGTAAACTACCAGAGTCTTACGGCCCTGTGACTAAACAAGTTCTAGAACCTCATTATCTTCTTTTCACTGTACAGAGAGAGCATTCCAATCTCGTCCACACCACCTCCTCATCTCAGTGCATCCCTCGGTACACGATACATACTGTTCTGTCTCCTTCCCTCCTCCAGGCTCCTACGAATCTATTTGTCACTTTCCCTGTAGGAATTCGTGCATCCTCCTTTCGCCTCCTCTGACTATGCCACCAGCTCAACGCAAAGTGGGTCCCGAGCTGAACATCCAGCTTGACAATATCGGCCGTGCATATCAGCCTGGCGATGTCATCACAGGCCGTGTTGTGCGACAAGCACACGCAGTCAGTCCGAGGGCCACAGTCACAGTTCAGCTCCTCGGCCGAGCCAAATCAAAGATAGTCGTGGCGCACCATAGTCAGTATATTCCTTTTCCCTTGTGTTCAATGTGTCTGTGTTTCGACTTGGGAAACGTGGATCCCGGAATTCATGGCCCTCCATCCGTGCTCCTGACTTTGTCCTACAGTTCGAAATCTAGCCTCTCCGAGTATTACTCACCAAAGAACTTGACAGGTGGCCAGAGCACCCAGCATAGCTACTACCGCAGCCGTTTCAACTTCTTTGAGGATGCTCAGACGCGGCGTCAGCTGCACAATGGGCCAATCCATGTGCCTCCCGGTGGGAGTCCTAAGATATGGGAGTTCGCCATCGACATACCTTTGACTCCCTCTCCTCTAGCAATTCGGGCAAAAAATCCCAAACCGGAGAGCAGCTTGTTGTCTCTGAATGCCAATGATATTGCTTCGTATCCCTTGCCGTCTTCCTTTGCTACGGTGGGCAGCAAACACAACACCGAGTGAGCAGCGGCCCGTCTCTTTGCCATACCGAACAAAATGGAAGTACTAACTGAAGATTACACAGATTTGAGGGCTACGTGGAGTACCATCTGGAAGCATCGATGTTTCAGCAAGTCAGCCATCGTGAGAAGCCCATCACGGCGACTTTACCTATTCAACTTTGCGCACCATCGACGCCATACCCACTGATCAGCTTTGACCTCCAGCGCCGCGCGTTTCCCTGTGCAGTTAGCGCATACCGTCTTGTTCCAGACATGGAGAACGCGGACCTCAGCTTCAAGCAGAAGTCGCAACAGTTTTTCCACTCCTCCAAGGTTCCAACAATTGGCTTCACGGTGTGGACTTCCTGCCCGGCGGTTATCCAGCTGGGAAATCCAACGCCTATACCTTTCCTGGTACGCATAGTCCCCGACAAAAAGCGTACTAGTGAGGTGTTACACGACGTACCTGAAACCGCTGGAGTCAATTATCTGGAGTTCAGAGTCATGGCGGACACCACCGTGATCGCACCTGGTACTTTGAGCACCCACGATGGAAGCGACACGGTGTACCATAATATCAACATACCAGTGATGCCCGTAGCGTTTCAAACCACTCGAAGGGCTCCTGTTGCAGACACGACACAGTGCCGAGAAGGTGGTGAAACGCAGGCATCACCCTGTGTTGACGAGAAGACTGCCAAAGAGAGATCGATTCCCGAGGACGCCCAAGCCTCTGCGGGACCTTCCTCAGAGCAGCTACCTACATATAAAGCTGCAACAGCACAACGCTATACCACCCAACCTGCACCGTTGTTTCTCCCAGTCAGCTGGGGAACCGAGGAAATGCCTCTTGATGTCGGTGCTGCCGTGGATTTTCGAATATTTCCTACCAGCGCCGTGGCTTTCGGTCGCGTTATCGGAGGAACACCTGATGAACCTATGTTTCCCGGTTTTACCACATACTGCATCAGGCATTCGCATCGGTTGAAGTGGAAGATGATCATTGGAATCGCTGGCAAGACCGTCAAGCTCGATGGTGAACAACCCCTCACAGTGATAGGAGCGAGCCAGATGTAAAGTCTATAATTTGAGTACACTTGATGGCTGTGTTTTACCAAGTAAGAAAGAATCTGTAAATTTGACCCTAATCTTTGTAATCCTGGAGGATCAAAAAGCATAGCATTTCTCTCCCGAGAATCGACCTCGGATCCCACTTGGGAGGCTTGATTTTAGCACCTGAAGCCTTCGGTCGATACTCTGCATCAAACGCCGAGTACATGTACGTACATGAGCTAGTCCATTGATAGAGCCAGGTAAAGCTCAGAACTCAACCCTAATCTCTTACCCAGTCCATTCAACGATCTTCGTAATGATACGATTTCGATAAGTCCAACTCCTCGCCCTCTTGCCCAGAACATACATTGGCACCGTCAAGAGAGCCACAGCCGCCGTGATACCCCCAATAACGAAGAAGCAATTCCGCACACCCTGGACGGCAATCCAGTCATTGCTGTAGAATGCCAGTCCGAAGGCGAAAAGGTTCTTGACGAAGTTCATGATCGCGAAGGCCTCGGCTGCCTGCTCCCGGTGGCAGTCGACGACGTACGTGACGACGCCAGTCGTGCCGAGCTGGACGCCCAGGTTGATGAGACCGAGGCAGACAATGACGGGGATGGGCCATGGGTCTTGAGCATAGAGGGACTGGCCCCAGGCGAAAAAGCCGGCGGCTGTAAAGAGCAAGTAGGTGGACATGATGGGCAGGCGAAACTCGGGTTCTGGTGGGATAGTTAACAACGTGTCTTCTCAAGAGTCAGGGTAGTGATTGACTGTAGTTGTCATAATTGTAAAATACTGACCGAATACACCCTTATTCCTCTTCGACATGAACGTTGCAAGCCCATCAACCAGAGGACCTGCCACGGCTGTACCTATCAAACTGGCCACAAAGGATGCAACATTCGATGCGCCAACAGATGTAATGGAGAAGTTGTATGGGGGCGCAGACATTATTTGCGACAACGTGATGGATATCAGAACCAGCCAAGAAATACACGTAGTAAACTGTATTGTAGCCCAGGCAACCATTGGTGATGCCAGGAAGAAGAAGGGCCGGATTAGTGTGCGCCAGAAGGAAGTATGATCCCAGTATCCATCATACGGAAGAAGTTCACGTAGATAGGACTTTTTCGGATCTATATTTGTGCCTCTGGTTGAACTCGCGGTCTCAGTATTCTCAAGCCTGAAGTCGTGCGCCTTCTCAGGTATCGGGCTGGCGGGTCTGTCGTTGGAGTCGATATCAAGGGGTCCAGACCGATGGTATGCGGACTCAGGCATGAATAATACCGTCAGTATGAGTTGCAAGGCGAAAGCCCCGCCCATAGCGTTCAAGCAAATTCGATAGGAGCCGTATTGTATGATAGCTCCAGCTGTCTTGGTTTCAGCAGTCAAATTCGGGGAGAACGTGGTTCGGAGGTGCCACTCACCGAGGGGCGACGCCAGGTTGATACCACCAAGCACACCAAGGTTGAAGACAGCAGACTGAAATCCACGTTCATGGACAAACCAAATATCTGCAATGGAGGCCGGCACCAGGGCCTCCATCGGCGCCATGCAAAAACCTTGAACCGCCCGTGCGGCGGCGAGAGATCCAAAAGATTTGGACTCAGCGGCCCAGAAGCACGAGACCATCAGTCCAATCGACGTGACGATGTAGATCGGCCGCTTTCCGACCTTGACGGCGAGAGTGTTGCATAGGAGGCTGGCCACGGCGATGGTGACGAGGGCAGACCCTTGTAGGCCTATGGTGAACTGCTGCAAGGGGATGTTGAACTGTTCGGAGAGCGGCGTCAGGGCTGATGTCAGGAGGGGGCCGATGGCTGTCCAGGCCTTGTCAGTCATCTAACTGCCGTCGAGTCTATATCAGGTCTGGGGACCAAGTCCCTGAATCAAATGAGTCCAAGGCGTACCTCCCACGCAGCCACAACCATAGCCAATGGCTACTGTGAACATCCTCTTCTTCCATTTCGGCCAGTTGTAAGGATCATTTGGCGAGTCTGAAGGTTGCGGGAGAAGTACGATCTTGCCAGTTTCATCGTGCTTGAGGAACTTGGCATCGGTCCCCGCTGACTCCTCAACTCCAACACGTCCTAGCTCATTCAGAGGTGAGGTACCTGGCACATGCTCAAGGTGTCGATCGTTTAGGATTCCCAAGTGCATTTTCAGTTTCAAAGCTGTCTATCTCCTCAGAGCTGCGATGACATCGATGGGGCAATACTAGAGTAGGTCGGGGACAGTATTATACCACGGACATCTGCCAAGGTTGGGGAGTAGGCCACTCACCACCATCAAGCCCTGGATGGTACACCCTGCATCAGAATCTTATTTGAGCATCTGTCAGCACATTGATTCCTATCTTGGCAAGGAACAACCGGCCTGATACCCTCTTACGGTTGCAGCTTGGTGAATCCAGTGGGCCTGATATTGGAGTGCAGAGGGAGTGGACATTAATACCTGTGATAAGCCGGTGTAAATCATGCCCTGGCTCAACTTTGAATTGTGGTTCCCGCCGTATTTGCTCCTGAAGCTGAGCGCATAATGATGCTTGTGACGTGGTTGATAGTCCTGCATCCTCCCTCGGCAGTTGAGCTGCCATTCTGAGTGAGGGGATGGTTTCTCCCGGGTATCTATCGGTACTGCAGCTTTTCCTCTCCCCTGGCTAGTCAGAAGCGCGGAGTACATGTACGTTCGGTAATTGCTGATCTGTATGTTTGGAAGGCCTAAGCAGCCCGACCGAGATCGATAATAATGGCTATTTCTCCAAGGAGCTTACTGGAGGGGGAGAAGAGGGGGGAAAAGAAGGTTTGCGCGTGCACGCGATGTTGTATTCCGCCGCATGAACAGGTGGCCTATACGAACGTGGTATTGAAGGAACGAGAACCCTGCTGAGCTTGTGCGTTCACATACATATGCATGATCCTCAAGCGTAACCCAAACCCCAAAAGGTCTCCAGATTCTTCCTGCTGTCTTCATCCACGTACTCATGTGGCGGACGCAAGGTCACATTCTGTCCGTGGATCTCAGCCAGTTCACCGGTCAGGCCTGGATCTTCAATGAACTTCGTAACTCCGTTTATCAGTGTCGACATGGGCGTGACTACCATGTTCGTGAACAAGTCCTTGCTCGGCGCAATGTTTGTCTCTGTCACAGAGAATTAGCAGAGTAAGGGGAGTCATGATAGCAGGGTATTATACCTAGGATTGCTGGTGCCAAACCATTTATTTGGATCTGGTGCCTCTCGAATCCTCGTGCAGTAGATCGAACCAGCCCGATCACTCCTGCTTTGGAGGCTGCGTAAAGTGGTGATACGGGAAAGGGGTAGAGGCCTGCATTGGAAGCCGTACAAATAATCGAACCCCGTGAAGAACCTGTCGGGGTGTTCTTGACCATGTAATGAACGGCCAACTTGACAGCTTTAAAATAGTTAGCACAGAGTTCTAATAATGACGGGGTTGTGGCCTATGGGAAAACTCGACTCACAGCAGATAACGCCGGACAGGTTGACATCTATGACTTTCAGATTCGGCTCCCGAGGCTCGTCATCCTCGATACTCGCCATAGAACTTTCTCCCTGTTCCGAGATGCCTGCATTCGCCACGACAATATCTATCTTTCCGAATTCGGTGTAGACCTCCTTGAAGGCATCTGCCAGGTTCTTCCACGAGGAGACATCGCACTTCTTGAAGATGACCTTAGCCTGTGGGGTCTCAGCAGCGAGCCTCGAGATCAACTCATTCCCGGAATCGATGTTGACATCAAACACTGCGACATTGTGTCCTTGAGAGACGAAGTATTCGACGATGGCAAGACCTATGCCACTGGCACCTCCCGTCACAATAGCGGTCTTGGGTCCTGCGGCCATATTTAGTCTGTTGTTTGTTGATGTATGTTCAAATCGCCTTGTTTTGGTCAACGTTGAAATCCAGTCCTCGATCATACACATCATTCGAAGAGGTATCCGTATCTCTTTTAGGTCTCCTCCCTGCACGATCGGCGGGAATAGTTGACCCGGTCTCCACAAGCCCGTGTATTTCCACCTGGCACTGCTTGGCGCTTAGATCGTCACCCCGCAGGAGCTCCGACATCTGGAGGCTTGCGGAATTGTGATACATACCCCTTGCGAATACGGAAATCTTGGCCGCGCGGGTTCAAAATCATCCGCAAAGTAAGGTGAGTTACTTCGCTCAAGTGTTATCTACACAAGATTTTTTTTCAAGAAGATAACCTGGATGTTTGAAGCCATCGCGAAAGGCATTCATCATACTTTCTAGAGCCGATCTTCCGGCCAAAGACCTACAACTCAGGACTGAAGTACTTAACCATGGCCGAAATACTATTTTCCGAGGATTCTGCCAAGGAGTTAAGGGGCAAGGTGGTTTTGTTGACAGGTGTGTGCTCCCATATCTGCTGATCGCTGTCAGCCCTGGAGACCCTGATTAGTCCCAGTGCCTGCTTGCCAGCTAACAGGTTCACAGGAGGAGCACAAGGTATCGGCGCAGCTGCCGTAGCCTTGTATCACGACTTCGGTGCCCATGTCTATTTCGGGGACTGGGACGATGCCAAAGGCAAAACGGTTGAGCAGGAGCTTCAGTCGAAAGGTGCCGGTGGCTCAGTACACTTTCAGAAGCTTGATGTTCGGGATTACAACTCTCAGCTGGCACTATTCGATGCTGCTTTCGAGGACCATGGCCGAGTGGATGTCGCAGTCTCCTGTGCTGCTGTAACCGAGCAAGCAGGATGGTTTGAGCCTGAGAACTTGGATTTGCAGTCCGTTCGGCGCGTGAGTTGCCCGAGAGGTTTTCTTCTGATAGGGAAATGAAATACTATGAAGGCCTAACACTTGCCACAGGAACCGATTCCCCTCAAGGAGCACATTGATATCAACCTCGTGAGCGTTCTTTCGTTCTGCAGGATCGCCCTAGCATATATGAAAGCCAGCAAGCCTCAGAGAGACAACGCCTCGTTCTCAAAATCCATAGTCCTCGTCTCTTCCATCGCTGGCATTACGGAAACACCAGGCCTGATCACCTACTCCACTTCAAAGCATGGCGTGATAGGTCTCATGAGAGCACTTCGGCCATGGGCGCCTTTGAAGTACGGCGTCAGGGTCAATGCGCTTTGCCCTTGGGCTACGGATACTCAGCTTTTGGGTGTCAAGGATAAATGGGTGAAGGAGAAGATGCCCCTGAACACACCCCATGACGTGGGCAAAATCGTTTTGCATTGCTCGGCTGATCAGACCTTGAATGGAAAGGCCGTCTTCGTGACTGGCGGGAGGTTCTTTGATACAGAAGAGGGAATCGATAGGACCCTGCCACAGTGGATGGGAGAGGAGAATGCCAAAGAATTCTTGAAAGGACAAGAGATCCTTGGACTGGTGAGTCAATTAGTTATTTTTTGTCTGATGATCAGAACCATCATGCTAAGCATTTCACTGCAGGGAGAAAATTGGACGGAGTGAAGACTGGCCTACAGAGATATCGAGAACGGACTGGCCAACTGACGTTTGATGGGATGTTGGATCCGTGTCGGACCTTTCAGGAGTACTTGAGTACAACCCTACTAAAGGCGCCGGGAGCATCACTGGTCTGAGTTGCATTACAGAAAGGTTAAGCATTGAAGTATCCCGAACAGTCCATGCACACGTAGCGCTCTTTCACACTCCTGTACAAGCCATCTTCAAGTGGGCAAGATAGAAAGAGACCCTTCACGCTTGACCTCACTTCCGTGTAGCTAAAGGAAACTCCGGGGCAACCAAGGGCTTTCAGTTGTTCGAGTACAGTTGGAACGGATAAGATAACAAGTAAGGCTGGGAAACTGGGCCGGTCGATATCATCGATGTCTGGAGACCCTCCGGTCTCTATCGGGTAAAGTATCTTTTGGCGCTTAGGAAACCTTAAGCCAGGCCATTCCCGCGCCAACTAGTAACTTTTGACAAGCGCGCAAGACTACATAACCTCCCGAGCTGTAAGAGACAGTAAACCAAATCCAGGAATAAATATATTTAGGTTTGAAAACAACCGAAAGTGCCTGAAAGCTCAGGAAGCCGGCTTGAAGTCAAGTGACTTAGTTCCAGATCACGAGGGACTGATCGGGAGAACTTGCCACTCAGCCCTCTATTTCGAACGACCTCGTAACATGTATACATGTGCCCTGGCCTGGATTGTCGAAGCTGATCTAGATCCAGAAGTTCTATTCCTCAAGTATCGGCCCAAAGGGCTTTGCAACTCGTGGATTTTGCAATCTAGATTTGTGGGCGGGTAATCCCATGTTATCAATTATCAAATAAGCCGAGATAGAAGGCTCAGCCAAGTCTACAACGGGCCACAAAGTTTCACAGCGCACAAAATCGACCTTGGAAGCCGTACCTTCCTCAGTAGCCTTGAGATCTAACCGTCAATTTGCAAGTTCTTGGTACCAAATCCTGCATCTGACAGGATACGCTGAAAATTGGGGTTATTTGAAAGGCTTGAAGGAGTCATGCCACGGAGCAACCTTGGAAACTAAAGGGGGGTAGGCTCCAAGGCTGAGTTCAAAAATACTAAAATTGATAGCGTCTCAAAATGATAGCGTCTCATTTCAACCGGAAGGTGCTCCCGGATCCAAGATAATCGCAAGTTCTCGAACCTATGTCACAGACGACTAGTAAACAGTCCGTCACAGCCAGTGGTCCGGATCGATCAGATCAGCAATCCTCATTTCGAATCAACCATTATGTTATGGAGGGCGGATATCCTCAGTCTGTAGGCTCAGACCCGGACAATGTACTTAGCACAGGTAATTCAAGATTTCCAAGGTTGTTTCCTGGGATTCTATCAGCGTAGTAGTTCAATGTTGTTGTGAAGTACCACGCGACACCCTCAAAATATCTGGAGAGCACGCGCGAACATACCGCATGTCCTGTTTGACTGTACCTAGGTATATATAGTAATGTGTTCCTTCTTCATCTTTCTCCTGGGGACGGCGAAATGGCGTAATCAATATATCAAGGCAGTGCCATGAGGGTCTTTGACTAATGCCTTCTCAAAGTATTTCAGGACCACCGCAGTGAGATATTCCCGTTTGATCGTAATTCAAGAGCCATCCTCGAGGAACGATCTGGACTTAAGGGGACAGGGGGTCCAACCAAATCCACGACATCGTAAGGCCATGCAGGCTGGAAAGTGCCCTGGATCAGCCCCTTCACCATGACTTTGTTCCTACCCCCTTAGCGGAGATAAACTTTAGTTGAGTTTTGACGAGGCTGACAGCAATCAGCCGGGGCCTGAGCACGATGTGTTGCTCCAGTATATAATACCCGGCAATGTCCCGCCTTGTGCTGAGTTCACCTCGACTCCTCTCACATCTCAACAGTAATATCTCGGAAGCCTATTTGTGGTAACTTTGATATCTTCTCGAACATCTCAACTCAGTTAAATTTACACACAGTTGTCAACACACTCAATACTTCATCACTAAACTTTCACCGTCGAGTCACCCCTCGACATAATACTCTGTGCCGATGCAGGCATATCAGCAGCAACAAAAACAACAACAGCTCACCTATTACCACCAGCAGCCGCAGCAGCAACAACTCCCCACCTATAACCAAGGCGGTTTCTTCCCGGGGACTGTGGGGCAGGAGCCACCCCCCGCCTATATCCAAAGCGGCTTGGTTCACAGTCCCCAGGACCAGGGCGAACAGAGTCGCTTACACATCTCCCCACCGGCCCACAACACACGGGCCTCTACCACACGGGCGCATTTCTTCTGGCCTCCTATCCCAGAGCACTGGAACATCTCAGAGCCCTGGTTCCAGCCGGTCGATCCACAGCTGGCCATCCAGAAATTGGCCTACCTAAGCGCGGCCCTCCCAAGCGCGGGCTTCCCAAGCGCGGATTTCTCACAAGTCCAGGTCCTACCTGTGACTATCCCAACCCCGGCCATCCAACAGCCGGCGGCACCATGTGGGGGCATCCAGAAGAAGCCCGAGGTTGCTGCTGGCAAGGGCAAGAGAGGCCGGCCAAGGGCCGATGACAGGCTCCACGGCGAAGAGCCTTCGGGAGACGCGGCGGCTATGGTACGGGTTGCCTGGAACAAGGCAGAGGCCAGCTACCACCGCCTGAGAAGCGCCAAGAAGAGGCGCGAAGAGTACGAAGGGAGGCCCGAGGCCAAGAAGACGAGCCCCGGAGAGAAGACAAGAATGGAGAAGTGTGTCGCCAAGAACACACTCCTCTACGAGGAGGCCGTGGCGGCCCTCGAGGCCACTCGCACTGGCGCTGTCTTCAACTTGCTGCCGGCGACCAACGTCGCCGAGCAAGAGCTCGCCAGACGCGAGGAGGTGCTCGCCAACCGCGAGAAAAAGTACGGGGAGGCACGAGGCCAACAGTACCCTCCTGGCTCTCTCAAGAATGGAGAACTCGCGTGGCACACCAGTGCAATGAAGCAAGTGGAGGAGCAGGGGCACATCGTGGAAGCGTGCAGAGAGCGCGACAGGAACGAGATGGCGCTACGCGCTTAACGGCGGCTACTGTTCTGGGCCTCATTCGCGTTGATGCGGCAACTTTAGATTGTTTACTTGCACACAGTACAGAATGGAAGGACCAGGAATGGTCTAAGGTTGTTAGTTGTGAAGGCACGAGAAGAAACAAGAAAGAAGGACAATATAGAAGGATAATGGAGAAAAGATAATAATTAGAGAAGGAGAAGGAGAAGGAGCCCGGTGCTCTGAACATCCAGTGGTCTCTTACAGACTGACTTCAGTCATACCATTTCAACTTAGGTAAAAGAATCAACCTCATACCCAAGTTTATATTTCCTTTACAAGTGACCATATCACTCCGTGGCAACATCCGAGCAACTTATGGAGATTGAATAATTTTCGTCCACCGAGGAGCTCCGGGGCTGTGTTTGTGGTAGGCTTCGGACTTTATGTTATGCTACTAGCAGTACTAGAGTAGTGCATCAGGTATAATCTGAAAGTTCAACAAAAGCCACAATCATAGAATAAAAGAACGTATGAAAATTCAGGTATTGATTGTTTCGAGAAACGGAGACTTGGTGTTCATACGGCGAGCGCCCTGAAGCAGGAGAAGAGGGATATGCCTGAACTCCAGCGGCAGACGGTTGTTGTTTTGGGGCATCAGGCTGCCCGCTGGAAGAGACTAGAGCATACAAAATTATCGTCAGCATGGAAAGAAAACCTTTAAAACAATCTATACAGGGCTCTGAGTCTTAAACGCGTCGAATTCCAGGAAATATGACAGACGCTGACGTGAATTCAGGCATAGAAACGGTTGGGATGGATCACTAGTCTCCCCCATCCCCTTACCCCCGACATTGGATGGTTAGTTCAGGTCCAACGCATTTGCTTCTTTTGAGTCAAATAGCCAAGAACCTTGACAGTCTAAGTTCGTCATGAAACTCAGCACACAAGGAAGCCGTAAAGTCTCAGGCTTTCCCAGTCTCCTTGTTGTGATGCTGTACCTTCACAGGCCTCGTTTGAGGCAGACGTAGCAAGCTGGATGTGTCGAAAGGGCCAGTCTCATATGATATCGAGTAACCTGCCACGCCTGCGCCCAAGAAGCAACATCCCGACCTTTCTTGTGTTTCCCGCATCGTGGCTAGTATAAACTCGAGTGTTGTGGCACAGTTGAGGGCAATCCAGGGCTGCCCCTGCGCCTTTATTAACCAATCACCAACGAAGTCCAATTCAAGTGCTCGTACCTGTGTCCCAAACGACTTGAGGATGAATGACGCCTTCCATAAGAGATAGATGTCATTTGTTGATCTAGCGCCGTCACCAGCCATCTCCCGCAAAACTACCCGATCTTCCCGATCTTCCCACAAGTATGCAAATCGTGCAGAATATGCAGCTAGACCGCTAGTCATTATATCGTTGAGGCAGTGATTAAATTCGACGCCTGCCTCGACCAATGCCCATTTGACTTGATCAAGCATTGCCTCATCTCCTGCAAATTGTCTCGGAAGCTACATGCTTAGAATGAGGTACTGGTACTCAATATGCGCCCTGTCATCATAACATGCCCGTTCCTGACCAGTTCGAGGCTGACAAGGCCCATGTGATGGAAACTGTATCGACTGTGATGTCATTTGTGGCAGGACTTGTCTTTCGTGGTTTACCTCTTCCTTTTTCTATGGCTGGGTGTAGGGTTAGGGGTATTTCAGACCACCCCCCCGAGCTCTATATCAAGTCTAATTTAGCCCAAACCCTCGATGTAGGTTGCCCATGCGGCACCCCTATCAATTATTACCCCCCCCCCTAAGGATGGAGGACATCTAGAGGAATGCCCAGCAGGCACAGCGATGAGCCTACAGTAAGGATGTCAACAGAGGCGGACACATGGGGCACCTGGGTCGCAGAGGATCG
This sequence comes from Cytospora piceae, assembly GCA_016508685.1. NCBI lineage: Eukaryota > Fungi > Ascomycota > Sordariomycetes > Diaporthales > Cytosporaceae > Cytospora > Cytospora piceae. The sequence goes on along the minus strand of JADMLE010000010.1, from coordinate 740,599 downwards.
CCCATGGTTTGAAGGATACCAGACGGTGCAGGGAGTCCATTGCCATTTGCTACATATGTATGGCTATGCTAAGTAAGCTATGGACCTTCCATATCCTTTTGTTCACGATTTCGTTCTCCGAAAGGGTAACGGAGACTATACTCACCCGTGCCCAGGTGTCCAGTTTTCACCCAGAGTCTATCCTGTATTCTCCCAGAAGTTCGCCGCACCCTCGAGATCGTCGACATTCAGGAGATCAACATCGTTATCCCAGAGCGTCCTCCAGATGGCGTTTCTCGTACCAATCGGCCATCCCGGCTGGTCCCAGTATCGCACCGCGATACCTTTGGCATGGGCTATAGCCACCTGACTCTTCAGCAAGGCCAGCTCTATGGCGTTGAAACCCTGGTCGCTCCTCACATCCGGGAACTGCACGGAGAAGTCGGTGCTCGCAATGGGCGAGACATCCGAAGTGATGTTGGAGAAGGTGGAAATCAGGGTTGGGATGGGGGCGTCCCAGAAGTAATCGCGCGGCTCGACGCCCTGGACCTGGTTGAGCGGTGTGTTTCCCGTGCCGATGACCGTTACGGGACCGCTTGTTACGGCTGTGCCGTTGAAGGTTGTTAGGTAGCTTGCCTCGCGCAACGGCTGGAGAGCGTTGATGACGACGGGGAAGGTGGTGGGGCCGTCGGTCTTGAGATCCACAAAAAGGTAGAGGGTCTGACTGGAGGACGTATCGTACACGCCATTCTTGGTCGCGCCTGAGACGAAACTGCTGTTTGGGTTTTGGTCCTTGAGGACAGACAGGATGGGTTGGATGTACAGGCTGTCGAAAGTCCGTTCGTTGGTCAGGGCAGATTGCTCGTGACCAACATATAGGGTCCCGTTGTATAGCCAGACGTCGGCCTCGATGGAGACGGCACCGACAGACAGGGCAGAGTAAAAGGGAGCTTGGCGCCAGTAGTCGTTGTGGGAATGCTGGTACCCTCGAAGGTCAGCGAGATACGCATATAATGGCTGGGGCCACATGAACATGACGCGAGAGCTCTCTCTGCCCTGATCTGGAGCAGAAGAGAACCCACAGTCGACAAGGAGCTGAAGCCCAGATGTCACATACAAAGGCCTTGGGGACGATCTCGCGCGTGAGCGAGGTGGGATATTCGTATTTGGGATCCGAGACGGCATCATTGATGATTTTCTGGAGAGCTGGAGACAATGGCACGTCGGACTGGCTCAGAACAGCTGAAGCTGCGGCGAGCACTGCGATGAGAACTGCCCTCAGCATTTTGAGGGGAAGCTTTGGCAGCTGGATGAGGGGTTCCTCCTATGTACCAAGTACACAGGTATGCATGCTGGCGTTCATCTCATCCCGTCGTTCCTCGGGGCATCATCAGGTTATATACCGTTAATTGAGACACTGGTCAGGCAAGCCCCAGCAGCAAAGATCCGAGGATCGTGATGTCACTTGAAAGTGCCATATTGATGGCGGTGGTGTCATTGCAGGGGAGCAGATCAGATTAGCCAATGGAACTCGCACGTGGGACAACATTTGCAGATTGCTACATTTCAATGCCATAACTGAGCATCGTACGTGTCCTGAGGAGGCTGGGTGTTTGAGGTTTACTTTTACAGAGGTCAGCAAGGGCCGAATCATGTTGAGTTTAGGCAGATAGTACATGCCTACATATATGATAAGCAGGGCTGCAGGGTAAGGTATCGACATTTGGAGACTACCAACTTACATTCCCACCACGGTGCAGACGTTGACCTTCGAACCGGCTTGCCAAGGGAAGCCCGTACACATATGTGTGAATAACCCTTTTCCAGTTAGGTATAAGGGACTCCAGTTTCGAACCAGAACCAGAATTGGAATCAGTGGCAGCAAAGAACTGAACCTGGCTTGTCATCTCATCCAACACTCAGCCCACGTGACCGGCAGACCGGTAGCAAAGTTGGAAAGCGGGAAGCGGATCCGTAATGCGGGTGGTCAAAAGGGTCAACAGACCATATAGCGGGCCGTGCATGTCATATCAAATTGGTGTGGCCAGGTGGATTCAGCGACTTGGACCCTGAGCAAGGTACCCTAGGATGTTGTTTCTAACTAGGTAGACAGGTGTTGCAAGCGGGATCTGATAAGACTGCATAACAAGGCCTCGATTATATGACAGATTCTTGAATTAGGAGAAACAGTACATTGGAGGTTAAGGTGGTTTAGGGTAGAAAACCCGGCCTCTGATCTCATCCATCTACTTGTAGGTATGTACTGCCCTGTACAGGTATCAGGTCAGCTTGTGTCCCTACAATAAGTTGGCCTGGGCACCTGGGGTACAGTGCCTAGGTACCTCCTAGGTACTGTGCAATTAAGAGCAGCGCTATTAATTGGCATCCCCTCCGGGGTCTTTGGCACCTGTGGCCCCCTGGCCAACCGCCCTACTGTGTACCTAGGTACACAGTAGGTCAGCACCCCTAGCTGGGGTGAGCAGAGGTACTTGGGTAAACACCTGCACATCTTCTGCACTTGGCTGTCGCAAAGCACAAGCATCACTTTGGCACCACACTTAACAAACCTGGGGACATCCGGTCATTTCACGATCTCCTTGTTCTCGCTGTTGTTCTATGCTTTCCTGCGCTCTGGAACCATCACGGCGCATGCACTCTAACATCGTCACAAATCAGTGACTGATACTTGGGGAGGTATCTCGAAGAATGAGCTCTTTGTAGGTTCGACTTCCTATCTCCTTTTCACCATTTCCCTCTCCCTTATCCCCCACTCCATTGCAGGGCATTTCGGCAGTCCAGGCAATCAATCATCTTGTTGCTCCTGTTGGTACTCCTCAAATTGTGGCTGCGTCGTCAATTGCGCAACCAAGCCACCGTGCTCAAGGTGTCAGTCAGGTGGAGGTGCCAGCCAATCTGACTGACCACACACAACCTTGCTGACCTCGAGGACCCTTTTTGGAGCTTCATCTGCAGCTTGGTTGCTAGATGAGGACGTTGCTATGGTCAGCTCGAGCACGTGTTCTGTTCGGGTTGAATCGCATCACATGGTCTAGACCAGAAACATTAGCACTACCCGTACCACATGTTGTTTCACTGTTGGCTTTTACTAGCACCGGCGGCTGGGCGGGCACCTCCATCCACGCAGGCGCAGGCAGGCCCTCCGATATTGCCTAGCCCCTTCCGGATTACGTCGACTCGCCTTGGCCTGGCCAGGACTGGGCTGGCTGACAAAGTCATTCTCCGTCTTGACTTCATCTCTACCTGACGCTGACCAAAATCTTCTCTCATACACAGACAATAGACTTCATTGAGATACCCCGTCACCATCGACATTGACATAAACCGGCGACTGCATGCTTTTACCTGCACACTAGGTTGCTGTGCGAGTACGGCATCCACCGGACTTCAATCCAGCCCACCCCGCCCAATCCCCGATTACGAACACAAGACACCGGAAACCGGGACGAGGGCTACGAGGAAACCGCCATCGGTGCCGCCGCCGCCCCCATTATCCCTTGCGATCCCCATCCACACGGCCACCGCGCTACGATCTGCATGACCGACCACCAGTTCCGACAAACCCCTCTCTACACCTTCGAATCCCCTGTCTGGCGTCAGTTTGCTGGCGCTGTGACGTAGGGGCTCGGTTGAAGCACTGGCAACATGTTTTGGCGGTTTGGCGGATACGCCAACATTTCAACAATCGATACTATCCTCGACAAGAATGAATTCACTCTTGAAGAGCTTCTTGAAGAGAGCGACCTGATCCAGGAGCTCAAACAACACAATGCGAAGCTCATCGACTATCTCCGGGACGAGCCCGTCCTGGTCAAGCTACTTGAATACGTTGTCGCTCCACGACTAGAGCCTGTCGCGAGTCCTGATGCTGACGACGACGAGGACCCCGAGAAGGGTAAGGCCCGCGTGCTCCCCTTCTCCAGGCCTCGGTCATCGTCGAGGGCATCTGAGCCTGAGAACAAAGAGGAGGAGATGGAAAAGAAGCGCAACAGATATGCTTACGTGGCAGCCGAGATCTTGTCATCGGACAATTGGTCCATCTGTGAGGCTCTCCTTGCGAACAAGGACATGCTCCGAAACTTCTGGGACTTTCTGAAGCGCCCTACGCCCCTCGATCCCCTGCAGGCCAGCTACTTTACCAAGGTCAACGAGGCCTTGTTCGACAAGAAGACGGAAGAGATGGTCGAGCTGCTCAAGTCCATAGATAACGCAGTGCCAGACATGCTCCGGCATGTAGATTGCCCTATGATCATGGACCTCCTGCTCAAGATCATCAGCCTCGAACGAACCGAGGCCGGTCAGGGAATTGTCGAGGTTAGTAGCATCGAAACTATCTATCGGAATGGCGGTGTACTGACTGACGCTTGCTACAGTGGCTCTATACACAAGATGTCATGCCGACCCTGCTGTCCTTTCTCGGCCCAGAGCATAGCTGGGCCACCCAAACATCTGCCGGCGATTTTATGAAAGCAATCATCACCGTTTCCGCAAACGCCTCGCAGAACGAACAGACGTGCATCGGTCCGAACGAGCTTACTAGGCAGTTGGTTTCGAAACAATGCGTCGAGCAGCTCATATCCTACATGTTGAGTGGCGGAAACGCACTGACAGTTGGTGTGGGGATTGTCATCGAGGTTATACGAAAGAATAACTCCGACTACGATCCCGACGTCGGTGCCGAGTCCAATTCCGTCCCATCAAGCCGAGACCCAATCTACCTGGGCACCCTTCTACGGATGTTCGCTGTACACGTTCCAGACTTCATGAGCCTGATCATGAAGGCACCGGCGCAAAAGGCGCGGCTCAGCTCCACGTTCGGCGACAAGATCGAGCCTCTCGGTTTCGACCGTTTCAAGACTTGCGAGCTGATGGCCGAGCTTCTCCACTGCAGCAACATGGGCCTCTTGAACGAGGTTGGTTCAGAACAATTAATTGCTACGAGGGATGCCGAGCGCCGACGCCTGCGACTCGAGGGCAAACTCTCTGCCATGCGCGGCGAAGAAGGCCCCACGTCTGCGGATGATCTCACGATGCGTATACCCCACTCGTCTCCTGCCGATGAGGGTCGTCGCCTAGAAATCACAAATATCTCCGAGGATGACGGCTTCGAGGAAGTTGCGCACAGCACCGAGATGACCGAAGATACTTCGCACGAGTTCGTCAACGCGGAGGAGGAAATACAGTCTGGCACGCCAACGTCGTTCTTGGGTAAGGACGAGGACGACTTTGTTGACGAGCCGCTCAGCTCTCCCCGCCTGAAAGCTAGTGAGGCCGCGATCGAAGAGCCGAAGTTCGAGGAGCCGGCCCTGGTCGTTGCACCGCTGTCACCTTCAAAGCAGAAGGCGGCCGAGGTTTGCGAACTGCCTGCCCCTGCTTCCAAGGATGAAGTATCCAAGGTCGAGGACCTGGTCGATGATATGCAGAAGTCGATTCTGGACGACAAGCCGGCGACGCCGCAGCCCAAGGACGCGACAGGCTCTACGGAAGAGAGTGATGCTTCCACAACATCTGCGGTCGACACCCCGGCAGGTTCTTCTATCGCTGAGGCCGACTCCACTGAGCCCCAGGACGCAGCTAAGCCAGCGCCCCTCTTTTCTCAACACCAGGCTGCTTCGGAAGAGACCGCTGCTACTACAGAGGCGGAGAATGGCTCGGAGCCTCAACAGCCCACCGAGGAGTTTGCGAAATCCGACCCCGCCGAGGCCGATCAATCTCAGCAGGGACCTGGCGACTCGTCCATCGTTGTTGGCCACGAAGGCCAGGCTGAGGCTCAGGATCTCAGCAACATCCAGCCTGTTGTAGGCGACTTTTTGAAAATGCAGTTTGTCGAGTACGAGGTTGTGCCTACGATACTGACATTCTTCTTCAAATACCCTTGGAACAACTTCCTGCACAACGTTGTATACGATATTGTGCAGCAAGTCTTCAACGGGCCAATGGACCGTGGCTTCAATCCCACCCTTGCCATTTCTCTGTTCGAGTCTGCCGATATCACTAGTCAGATCATCAACGGCCAGTACGCTAGTGAGCAATCCCAGCAGCAGAACAAGACCCGCATGGGCTTTATGGGCCACCTCACTCTCATTGCCGAGGAGGTTGTGAAGTTTACGGAACGTCACCCCCCTGAGCTACTCAGTGAGACGGTTCTGCAGAAGGTTATGGATCCGGATTGGATCAACTATGTTGAGGGTGCCTTGGCCGAGACTCGCGAACGTGATAACGCTATCCTAGGAGGCGTTCGACCCGAGGTCGCGATGAGCAACAGGCAAGCCGGTGGCCTAGCGGCCGTTGGCCTGTCCAGCCTCGGCGCCGCTTTCGGCAGCTCACAAGGCGGTGGCTCGAGTGCCCTCGCCGACGCAGGCCTTAATGGTGGCCTGAGCGAAGCGGGCGAAGGAGACGGTGGAAACGGCATTGGGCCGTTTGCTATCTCTGCCGGAACTTTGATGTCTGGCTTTGGCAGCAGCTCTGATGAAGATGAGGACGAAGAGCCTGAAAATGAGGAGGATGTTAACAATGAGGTTGGTACCCTTTCCTTTGTTGCTACCCGCGCACACTCCAGGGGAGAGTCTGGGTTGTCTTTGGGCGACCGTCCTGTGCCGCGCTTGTTTACCCGGTCGGCGTCTATCATTTATGGCTTTGAGGATACTATGGTGGGCTCTGATGACGGCCACGTTGTGCCTTCCCCAATCTCTCCGGGGCTGGATGACGACAGTAGCGACGACGAGGACGATGTCCCGATGCCGCTGCAGATAATGCGCTCCAGAGGCGATTTGTTTGCGGAAGCTTCTCGCGGCGGTCTAGCTGAGAACTGGGACGAGTTCGAGGACGTCTCACTGGATGACAACTCCGACGCTGATTCTTTGGGTCACCTTTTGCCTGATGAATGGGAGGAAATTGGGGAGGAAGTTACAGGCCCTGTCCAACAAGTGGAAGATGGGGCGCAAGAGGAAGCAGAAGTCGCCGACCGAGTGGACGACGATTCCGATCGCCTCCTCAACATGCTCATCTCGGTGAGCTTCGCACCGGAGGAGGCGCTACAGCAGCGCCGAGCACGGCGGGAGGGCGAGAGTTACGAGAGCATGATGCGGCTTCTGAGGAACCTCTTCGAGGACCGTTATCCCACCACATTCGTGGATCGCATGGCCGATATTCTGTCTTGCCCACCTACCCTTCCACCGAACGAACACGACCTGGGAGTTCAGACTTGCCTGCTGGAGATCGGACGGCTTGTCCAGGAGCGAAGTCGACAAGACGAGGAAGGTTCCAGCACTTAATCCTCACGACAAGGCAAAAAGGGACGAACGGCACGCAGAACTCCGGGGTGATTCGAAAATCCCGCACTGGAGAGGTAGTTGGTGTAGGATTACAAAATGATTTGGTTACAAGAGTTGGAATTCCAGGCTATAAAGTTTGGTGCAGCGGAGCAACACAGCGTCCCTTTGTCTGTCACAGGAAGTTGTGTCACTTCAAATCCCCAGTACGGACATCGGGCACTGTCATCTCCGTCTGTTGTTACTGGATTGTGGTCTTCGCCCGTGTTCAACGTTGTGTGGGACGGTGGATTGGCGATGATGGCCCCTGCTCAATCGCGCAAATCGTTCCTCGAAACCTCGGCCCTGGCCTCCGTCCTCTCGGCTTGTTCCTGCCCTCTCCGTGGATTCTACCTGGTCGTCTGTGCTCTGATGTGGTTTCTGAACTTCCGCCTATGCTTTTTCTTCCTTTGGCGTTCATTTCATTCCGTCTTTCATGTCGACTACGTTACGAACACTCACAAACTGCACAGGATACATAAACGCTAACAAACCACTTCTAGTTTCGCGCATACACTGACCCCCTCAACACCTCCAACCAATCGCCCCCCGACAGCCTGAACCCACCCTCAATCCCACCTCCACCACCACCCCCACCACCGCTGAACATTCCTCCTTCCCGCGCACGCATGGCTTTCGCGGCTAGGCTGGCCTCCAAGCGCAAAGAGGCCGAAGAAGCTGGCGAAGACTGCGATCTCAACGAGGAGAGGGGGCTCGGAAAGGGGGGAATGAGTGGCTTGATGCAGTCGAAAGACGGGGACGACGATGAAAACCCGAAGAACCCCTTTGCGGACGATGAGGATGATGATCAAAGCGATGATGAGGATGAGGATGACGACGGGGATTTGGGCAGGGGTGAGAGTGGCGGGCAAAGTAGTAGTTGGAACAGAGGAGGGTGGTGGCGCGGTGCGCTGGGCTCCAAGAAGAAGACGGCCCCCAAGACCGAGACTTTCGGTGACGGCAGAGACTCGGATTCCGACCAAGAAGCCGAGGGACGAGGTGCCGGTCACAGCAGTGATGAGGAGTTTGGCGATTTCGCCATGCCCGAGTCGACGGGTACCTCGGCTGAAGCTGGCGGCCCGGGTATCGATTTCGAACGGGAAAAGGTACTCGTCAAGCCTTTGCCAGTGCATCCTGCTGGCGATAAGGGTGCCAACAAGACTGGGAACTTTCTGGGGCTGTGGCCTTTCACAAAGAAGGACAAGGACAGCAGCAGTGGTAAAGAGGAGGAGCAGGCGGAGAAGAAGGAAGGTGACAGTGAGGATGCTTCCGCTGCGGCCGAGACAGAGAAGCCTATCGAGGCCCAAGCTGCAGAAGAGGCTGTCAAGGACCAGGAAGAGAAGGAGGCTGCTACTGGAGAGGAGGAGAACAAGACTGCTGGTGATGAGCCCCCGGTTGTTCTCAGCGAGGACGGCAAGAAGGTACAGCCTACTGTTGAGGCCAAACGTAGGACTAGTATCGAGGAGCCGGACGAGGGTGACGAGGTTGTCGTTTGAATAACAAGGCCTTCGCCGACGCTTGGAGGATAACCCGGAGGGGGGATGGAAGGTTGGGGGAGGAGGAGGAGGCTGCGTTTGGACGATTAGGTTGGGGGTCGTTGCTCAGTTAGTCGACATGATATGTAAGTAGGTATACCACATCACAGGTGACGGATATATAGGAAGGAGTATGGAATTCAACTTGAGTTGGTACGACACAGTGTCATGCTGGCATGGGCTAAAAGGTGTGGCATGTGTCTGTTGTAATATATACATATACGATTTATCCATGACATCTATCGATGTTGTACACCTGTCACTGCGTGAACGTATAAGGGGTTTGTGAGGCTTGCTGCCGGTGTGTAAACGTGGGTAGCTATGCTAGTGGGTACAGCTGGCCCCCACGGTAGAGGGAAAAGGTCTAAACCAGGGGTCATCAATGCCAAGCAGCTATATAAGCGCCGTGTTCAGTGGCCACGCGGCACGGATTGGTGTTGGCTGTCACGCTTTGAACTCTGATCTGGAGCATGATTCGATTTATGAGTCTTTAAGTATGCGGCTGCCACGAGAATCATTATCATGCGAAGAAGAGCGATGGCTCTCCGTTTGAGAGGGGTAGTGTCGCTGATCTGTTCCAGCATGGTTTCAAGCCCTTCGGCGGGGGGTGGTGGCGAGTGCAGAGGCTTGAGCGGCTGTTCGACCCATGGCGAGAGATGGTTGAGACCGGTGTTGGGCCTGTTGGGTCGGATGGCGTGGCTGGCACGATCGACACCTCCAAAGACGCAGATACTGCCTCGGGGTGGCAGGATCACCCTGATATTCGGGTTAGCAGAAGGTTTAGAGATAGCACGAGAGGTAAGAAGGCTCTGACAAATATAACAAGAACCGATTCTGCTACAATATGTATTATGAGGGGTGATGTTGGGTTTTCCCACATACGAGGACCATCAAGAGGCCTGTAGTCGGTACATTTCACGTTTCGACAGATATCCTAATATGGTGAAGGATAACTATGCATCCTATTAGTGCTATTACTGTCGCGTTAGTCACTGAGTGCAACGGTTTACACACGTTGCAATAAATTGAGCTATGTACCTGATGGTCTATTACTTCTACGGAATCCTGAAATACGAATTAGGAGTATTATACGTCTATGAAAAATATATCAACATGCCTTGCCCGAACTATCACCATTCGCACGTATGCGCAACCCAGCTGGACCTAGCAGATATGGCGTAATTATCAACCCCTTCCCATATATCTCCAATCTGTCCCCGTTATAAGTTTCAATATAACAGCGAACTCGATGAACTTGTCTAGTGGACTCGAAAAAGCTTGCCGATGTCCACACAGAGACCGAACGCCTCGAGGCTCGGATCCGGGAGCTGGAGGGCCAATTTCCTCCACCTCCAAGCCCTCACTCCAACCACAGCCAGGACAGCCGGAACATTGAGAGCCAGTCCCGCTATATCGAGGGCCTGGAACACGCCATGGCCGACATGCGCCAGTCAGAGCAGACGATGAAGCGGAAGATCTGGGCCCACGAGGATCAGCTCGATAACGTCATGACCGTGGACGAGCAGAGGCTCCGAGGCCGAGATGCACGCATCACACAGCTGGAAGAGGAACTTGCGACCGCCATCCGCACCGTTCGTGCTGTGTAGGCCAACCACGATGGCGGAGAGATCGGCAATGTTGTTAACGATTTGAGATCCAATATCATGACACTGGAAGAGGAGCAAGAGAAGAAGACCCACGACCTGGAAGCCGCTGTAGGTCTCCTCCGCGACGGTGGCCTCGAGGAGTATCTTGCCCCGGGACTGGACCATAGCCTTACCGAGATGCGGAAGGCATGTGACAGGGAGATTCAGTCCGTGAAGATGGCTGTCAACAAACTCGAGGCCCTTGTGAATGCTGCAGCATGCAAGGTTGTTGACGCGGCGTACACGCACGGTTGGTGACGTGGAGTAGAATGATTGCCAATTGAGAGCGCTTTCCAAATTAATTTCATTTGGGGAAATATGATACCATCACAGTAACATCACACCTGGGGGGTTGCAAATCTTGCTTTTTTTGCCTGGCATTAGCTGGTCAAGCAGCTGAGCCACTTGCACGATTGCATTCGGGGAAGGGTCAGTCAGTGACACGGTGATGATGAGCGACTTGTACTATATGTAGGCACGTATGGATACGGCTGGGCACTTGAGTCTTGAAGGGGATTAGAGAATGTATGATAATTCCAGATGTTTCTGTCTTTTCTCCTGTTTTATCAACCTTTCAAAACCACGACCCTCCCCGCTAAAGGAAAAGAGAAATTCCTATGTAAACACATAAAAAAAAAAAAACCCGACTGCCAAGTTTGTGTTTCCTCACCGCGCGTCCGTCTTCTGAGTCTGGACTCTGGACTCTGGAGTCTTTCGCCTTCCACTATGAGCATGCCGGTCAAGATGGGCTGACACTCGACGGTCGTACTGGATAACAATAAGCATAGCATAACATAACAACATTGTATGTCTGTAAAGTTACAGCAAGTGATGATATCCCTCCAACGTAAATCTGACCGTTATGTATCTTTCCTGAAGAAAGGTCGGAAGTCGGGGATAACGGTCGTTCTGGATCTGTTGTGCTGTGGCTGTAGTCCGGAGACTCCAAGGGGGCCCCTGTAAATGCATCATATGTATGTAAGCCACAGGGAAGAGGAGCTGGCGGCATTGACAATCGGCATTGCGCAATCGAGTCAACCACCGTCACACCGACGTCTCACCTTCACAAACAAAGAGCTAGTTATGTCACCCTGAATTCTTTCGGTATGCCAGACTGTTAAGCTCTCGTCTCTTCAGTACCTAAGTATATAAGATTTCTAGCGCCACGGGCCTTGTTAAACTCGCGTACTCGAACGCCGCCCGAAGACAGCAAGCTAGGATGCACCTCCGGTCTGTGTTCTGGTCGGCATGGTTGGCCGGGCTCACACATGTGGGGATCGCCGGCGCGGCTCAACTCCAAGATGACGCCCAAGTAGTACTTGGCGATGTTACGACGAGTTCCGGGTCTGCAAAGAAGCCGAAGAATGTGGTATTTATTCTCACGGATGACCAAGATGCAACGATGGACTCGGTCACATACATGCCTCTCCTACAGAAGTATCTTGCCGACAAAGGAACCACTTATACGAATCACTTCACAACGACAGCAGTATGCTGCCCATCACGAGTCTCATTATGGACAGGAAAACAACCACACAACACGAATGTGACGGATGTCCATCCCCCATACGGCGGCTACCCGAAATTCGTCTCCCAGGGCTTGAACACCAACTACCTCCCGGTATGGCTCCAAGGAGCAGGGTACAACACTTACTACACCGGAAAGCTCTTCAACGCGCACACCATCTACAACTACGACTCCCCATTCCCAGCCGGGTGGACATCGACGGACTTCCTCCTCGACCCCGGGACGTATTCCTACCTGAAGCCCATCTACCAGGCCAACCAGGACCCACCAGTACACCACAAAGGCGAGCACACCTCGGACCTCATCACCAGCAAGGCCCAAGGTCTCCTCGAAGAGGCCATCGAAGCAGACAAGCCCTTCTTCCTGACCGTGGCGCCGATAGCGCCACACTCCAACCTCGACGTCGAGCGCGGCCCAGGCCAGCTGCCCAAGATGACGGAGCCGATCCCCGCCGAGAGGCACGCGGGGCTGTTCGGGGACGTCAAGGTGCCACGGACGGAAAACTTCAACCCGGACTCGCCGAGCGGGGCGTCCTGGGTGCGCAAGCTGGCCCGGCACAGCGCCTCGTCGGTGGAATACCTGGACCACTACTACCGGCAGCGTCTGCGTTCCCTGCAGGCGGTGGACGAGCTGGTCGAGAAGCTCGTGGTGCAGCTGGACGAGGCGGGCGTCCTGGACGATACGTATGTGGTCTTCAGCTCGGACAATGGTTTCCATATCGGCCAGCACCGTCTGCCGCCTGGGAAGGAGTGTGGGTATGATGAGGATATCCGTGTGCCGCTGATGATCAGGGGGCCTGGTGTGGCTGAGGGTGAGGTCGAGGATGCGGTGACGACGCATATTGATCTTGCGCCTACCGTTCTCAAGATGGTTGGGGCCGAGACGAGGCCGGACTTCGACGGTGTGGCCATCCCACTTGGGTCTAGGACGGTGGATTCTGAAGGCAAAGGCAACGAGAGCGAGGTGGGCGAATCTTGGGAGACCAAGCGCCACGAGCACGTTGCGGTTGAATACTGGGGCTTTGCTCTGGCCGAGGGCGAAGGTGGCGGTTTCGATGGTCAGGGGCAGCTGGTCATTCTCAATAACACATATAAATCTGTGAGACTCATTGGCCATGGCTATGACCTGTACTACTCAGTCTGGTGCAACAACGAGCATGAGCTGTACGACCTCAAGGTAAGTCGACCTTCTTCTGAGAGCTATATCTGCCTCTATCTCGCTTGGCGGTAGAGCTAACTGTCCTTCACAGACGGATCCGGGCCAGATGCACAATCTCTACTCGTCCAGCGGGTCCTACACAGCAGATGCGAAACTTCTAGGGACCAGCCTTCCTCTTGTCATCGATCGTCTGGACTCTCTCATGATGGTGCTGAAGTCATGCAAGGGATCCACGTGTATCGAGCCGTGGAAGGTTATACACCCTCAGGGGGACGTCAACAGCTTGTCCGACGCACTGCAAGCTCGCTTCGATACCTTCTACGAGAAGCAAACGCGAGTAACCTTCAACAGGTGTGAGCTAGGGTACATCATCGATGCTGAGGGCCCCCAGGCACCGTACCAGTATCGCAAGGGATGGAACTGGCATAGTTGGGTATGAGTGCCTGGATGGTCCGGCCTCATAGCAGACCAATGTATCCGAGTAATAAAAACGTTTCTTCAGCCAAACCATGGTCTCGGTGACTGAATACACTCTCACCTGTTATTCTCCCCCCACGGTGCCCCCGTGCAGTTGAAACCGGTAGGATCCACGACACTATCACACAGATAATTCGCAGGACGTGTCCCATTCACCGAATCAATAATGTCCACCCCCTTTATCACAATGCCCGTGCAGGGGCTCGCACCGCTGCACTGCAGCTCCGCCACGACATCACTCGCCGCGGTGCGTGTCCAGTTCAGCACCTTTATATCCCGGAGGTTAAACCTGCTCGTGTCGCACCCGCCCGTGGCCGGGTTGTAGCTGGTACACTACGTCGCCGTGAGGATGCCGGTTGCGTTGACGAGCCTGAAGTCCTCCACGGTTATGTTGGCTGCGTAGCCCAGCCCGCCTCCTCCGCCATTGGGAGGGTAGCCCGTGCTATTGCCGGTCCAGGTCTTGACGTAGGCGCCGTAGCGCATTTTCTCGTTGATGGTGATGTTGCGAACTGTTACGTTCTCGATCGTTTCGAAAGCGCCGTCTGTGGGTTAGTTTGTGTTAGTAGAGTGATTATTACATAAATAAGTATGCACTTGTGGACATGATATTTGTATGTACTTACCGTATTGGCCAATGCTGCCGATTGCTACGCCTAGTCCAGTATAGAACTGACAGTCCTCGATCAGGATGTTCGTGCTGTTGGCTTTCAGAGAAATCGAATCGTCACCATTGTCGACGATCCAATTGCGAAAGGTGATGTTATCTGCATATATAGTGTCTGCCCCATCGGTCTGAAGAGTGTTAGATTGGGATCTCGGAGGTGACATTCGCGGTGGGATTCGAGCTAGAAAGGAGTCCTACATTCAGAGATGAAAAGCCGAAAATCGACGTCCTGGTTAATATCTGTGCTGTTGACATATATATGCGCCAGTAGTACGTCACTCGAGTGGATAACGGTCATGGTCCTGTGCGTGGCTTAGCACTATTTGGTTTGGTTCTAGGTTCTTGCTGTAGTCCACCTACCACATCTGACTCTGGACAAACCGGACACCCTCGATTATACTGTCTTTCAGACCGGTAAAGGTGATCTGATGCGGTCGCCCGGGGTAGTCATTCGTGCCGTTGATGAAGGTGTACTACATGTCGACTTAGGAACTAAGCTGTGGAGAAACACGCTGTACGGGTCGAGATGTTCCCTTGGAACAATACAAAATATACTCACGCGAAACAATACATGTACTCACCCATGCCTGGCCATTGCCATCCAGTGTCCCGTGGCCATAACCGTCCCATCTCAGACCCTCTCCACCGAAGAGCCAAGCACTCGTCTGGTTCTGATATCCCACGGGAAGAGAGGGTTTAAGCCAATATGGGATATTTACATCCCACAGGAGCGTCCCATGAAATTCGGCATCCACATTTCTGAGTCCAGTCGTGTTAATCACGGGCTTGACTGTGTAAGTCTCGTTCATGAAGACGACCCTTCCCCTGCTGGCAACCTCGTTGTGTCCACAGTCGCTAAACGCCTGGGTGATTGCCGGTGCCGAGTCGGTGCCCTCGTGGTACAGTGTGAGTATAAGAGCTCAGCAACCAAGGAGAGTGGGATAGGACTCTCGATATGAGAGGTATCAACGACATATGTACTTGTATGGAGAAATTGGATGGTTCATATCAAACCTCGGGTTCCGAAGCCCGGTAGTTTGCTGACAGCAGTCGCTTCCCCGGGCTTAAGCAGGATTCTCTTATCATGCATATTAGACTGTCAACCGATGCAACTCAATCCAGCATCAGGAACCAGCAGTAAGCAGTGGCCGTATTACCGGTAGAAACATCCTGCTTCTTTTGTGCTAGTCCAATGCAGCCACAGCCACCATTCACTGCATGTTTGTCACCCAAGAGGATCAAGCATTACAGTATTATGTAGCCATCCAACCCTTGAATATGCTCATAATTCCCGTAGCAACCCCCCCCCCCCCTCTCGGGAACTCCTCACGCTTATTCCTTTCCTCTCACCTTCTCTACGCGCCGACGTCTTTATTCCTTCGTGATGTGAGAGACGCCATCTTCGAGGCAGTCTGAGCTGTCGCCCCAATCTCCCAAGATGCACGTTTCACCACGGCTCCTCGTAGCCATCCACATCATGATGCCCTTTTCCTCTGCCCTCATCGACCCTGACTCGGTCCCCGACTCATTTCCCAACCCCAACAACGTCATCCCTCCTCCAACGAACCTAGCAGCACGCATCACGAAGGAAGCCGCACAGCAGCAACAACAGAAACAACAAAAAGACCCAAACACAGATATAAAAGTCCTAGTATGCGGCGACTCCATATCCCAAGGCGCAGAAGGCCAGTTCACATGGCGCTATCGATTATGGGAATGGTTCCATGCCAACTCGGAATTCCACGCCCTCACCCAACCCGAAACCCCATCATCGCCATCACAATCCACAACCACCAGCGACGACAACAACAATGACCAAGGAATCTACAACTACCCATCCATACGCTTCGTAGGCCCCTACAACGGCACCCTCCCCAGATCAACCACAACCAACAACGCAACCATCACCGCCTGGGGGGCCGACCCCATGAAGCCCCAGACATGGGGCACCTACCACCCGACGGTACACCCATCCTTCTACCCGGGCGGCGGCAGCGCCCACTTCGCCGTGTACGGGCGGCCGGCGTGGATGGACATCGACCTGATCGGCGCGCAGGTGCAGGCGTACCAGCCCGACTTTGTGGTCCTGCACCTGGGCTTCAACGACATCGGCTGGTGGGGCCACCGCGTCGCCGACCTGGTCGACACCATGCAGCGGCTCGTCTTCTTCTCGCGCGTCGCCAGGGCGGACGTCGCCGTGCTGATCGCGGACGTGAGCCACCGGGTTGGTGTGACCGGGAGGGAGGATATCCCCGTCACGACGGCCGAGTATAATCGGGTGATCGTGGAGAAGGCAAGGGAGTGGTCTACGGAGAAGAGTCCGGTGGAGGTTGTGAGGGTTAGTGAGGTTTATGACTGTAAGGCATCCCCAGACCTTTCATTTTCCCCTTTTCACATTCTACTGGTGAGAAGAGAAGAGTGAGACCCAGATCAACCATCTAACAAAAGCGTGCCCTGCACCGCACAACTCAACAGGCCACGTAGAAACATGCCCCGCCGGCTTCGACGGCCTCCATCCCAATGCCCTAGGCGATTACCAGATCGCCCGCGCGTACACTCAGGTGTTTCACGACAAATTCGACTTCGGTTCCGGCGCTCTCGAGGTTCCCGCCACGGATACCATCCCGGGCATTCCCAGCTACTCTGGGTCCATATCCAAGGCCATGGGTGTCATCTCGTCCGCTCCGCCGCTGGGCATCTTCGCCAGCGTCGTGCTGCTGGGATCGGTCTTGACGATGGTTCTCCGGCCGGAATTATTGAGGCTAAAGAGGCTTGGGAAGGCGAAGTATCATTTGCTACCGGCGAGGTGAAAAAGAGAACACATGGAAAGGTGTTGGTCTGTACGAAAGAGTTCCAGGCCGGTATACCCAGGTCGAGCAGTGGTCTGCAGTTGAGCCAAGGTGATATTGAAACTGCACAGTGAGGCGTAAAAGGTAGAAGGACAGGAACATTGAGACTTGTACCTTGGATGTTTTGGGAGGAAATGGGTTAGATACTTCGTGCATCGTGGAAACCACACCACGTTCGCAACATGTCACCAGCGGGGGAAAAGGCCACGAAGTCATGCGTATCACAGAAGCACGGAGCTCGGGGTCTTGAATGTCGCAACGAAATGGTCCCAAAGAAAGCCAGGCTAAGCTGCAGGTATTAATGCAATACAAATTTCTGAAAGAGACAGCCGCTGTGAAACAAGAAATAACAGAAACCGACCAAGAAATGCGAGCCGACATATGAACCATACAAGTCTTAACGACGTTTTCGCGTGCAGACAAAACCCAAAATATCCCACAAAACAGAGTGCCAACCCCCCCCCCCCCCCGGGATAAAGAGCCCCAAAACTCCCGGGAACATGCAATCTAAGAACGTTATACACCAGTTAAATAAAAACATACATCGACAGCAATGGAAATTCATAGACAAATGCTCAACAGACCATCCAAGCCAGGTATGTGAAGTAAGAGAAGTCAAGAAGAAAAAAATCAAATGGCATGGAACCCTCCCAAGTTCTGCCCCGCTGCCTGGGTGAAATATCCTCCCGGTGTCAACGGGCTGACGTTGTTCACCCTGTTGGAACCATGTCGACCCATGCCCTGTTGCTTATACAGCATCGCTCGCTCGACCGGTGTGAGGGGACTGACCGTGTCGTCCATCTCAGCTGCTTCGATGGCAGCGAAATCCATGACGTGCGTACTGCTTGGAAGGGGTGGCTGTGTAGTAGCTGCAGCTGGTTGGGCCTTGGGCGCGAGATATTGTGTAGACTTGGGAGGCTGTGCTTGAACTGGAGATTGAGGTTGTTGAGGAGCCGACTCGAAGGTCGGCATACGAGATTTCGTTGGAGTCTGCCCGTGCCCTCCATACTCATTGGGATCGTCCATATTGAATGGTTCCGTGCGATCACTCGTCTTCGTCTTCTGCGGCGAATGAATCATGGTAATAGGCCTCGAGGTCGGTTGGCGTGGTGTCTCAGGACTGTCCTCGAACTCCTCGTACGAGTCGTATTGTGCGTCAACGGTCTCCTCCTCATCTTCATCATCGGACTCTTTATAGAAGGTTTCCGAGACTGGGCTAGGTGCCGGGGGTTGCGAGGGTCGTTGCTGTGGCTGGGATGACTGGAACTGCGCAGGAGGTTGAAGACCACCACCAAACAGGTACTTCATGCTCTGCACCTGATGAGGCCGCAGGGTTCCCTCGTCATCCTCCTCTTCGATGTTCTCGTCCACGTCCTGAGCACTCTCACCCTCCGTCATAGACTCACAAGACCCAGCACGGGAGAGCTGACCATTGGGGTCTTCCACGGCGTCTCCCTTCACAATAGTGTCCGGGCTGCCGTCTCCATCGTGGTGTTGCACAGCCAAGTCGGGGCTCGTACTCGTACTGGCACCACTCGATCTCCCCAGACTCAAATCCGGACTCGGACCCGTCCTCAACCTCTCACTACTCGTGTGTCCACTGCTGTTCACAGAGAAGGCATCTTCCGTAACAGGTGTGAAAGGCGGGAACGGTGGTAGCTGCGGCGCCATGCTCTGCACCCTCAGCCAAGGAGACATTGGCGGTGGCGGCAAGTTCATGTCTTTGCTCTTGTCACTTCCAGCGGAGCCCGTCCGATCAGACGGCTTGAGGCTAGGGTGAGGCAGCGGTGGAGCTCGCAGATTGGAGTTAGTGCGGGAATGAATGTTTTCTCTGCTGTTCTCCCGACTTCCGCCCGCGCTTCCAGGACGCAGCGTGCTTGCCACGCGACGTAAGCTCGCACTCAGGCCAAGATTACTCTTCTTGCGCGTAGCTGCGAAGCCAGTCTGCACAACCGGAGGACTCGCCGTGAGGTTCATCATTTGGCCAAGGATGGGTGATTCGGGCGGGATGGACCGGAGGCTCTTGTTGGACTTTCTAGCCCGAAGAATGCCAGAGCCCGGGAGCTCACTCGGAGCGGAGGAGCCAGGGCTGCTGACACTCGTGGGGGGAGTGTTCGTGACACTGGTCGGCACCGTGATGATGCTGCCCCCACCTGCCGCGCTTCCCGTCATGCCAGTATTATAGGTAGAGTTGCTTGCGTTGCTGTTGCTGCGGGTATGTGAACGCGCTGAAGACTGGACATTCCGCGCGCCAGTGGGAGGATGTACAGCAGGGTGGCTGGGGAACACCACAGTAGAACCCATCGCGGGGCTTTCGCTAGCCGAACCTGTTCCAGCCGTGTTTGTCGTTGAGTCGCTCCTCGTCCTGGCGTGCCCCAGTTTCGAAGGTTCGTACGTGCTGATGGTCCCTGCACGGTTAAGTGCCCTGGGTGCGAGGTTACTGTGGCTGCTGGTCTTGCGGACTGTACTGTTGCTGTTGCTCATGTTCGTCAGGCTGCTGCTCTTCCTCACGACATGCGGAAGACTGTTGCTCCTCGAGCTGCTCCTGAAGCTGCCAGACCTGTCACGCGGCTCTCCACCGAATATTTTCCGCACGAGCAATTCGAACTGGCTTAGCATGGTCGGGTGGTCGACAATTTCCTCCATCGTAATGCGGAACCTGTCAAAATTGCCGCCGAAGACGTGCGCTGCGAGGTCACCGACCAGCCTTGCCGGGATTGTTTTGGTAAGGAAGTCGGCCAGCTGTGCAGCTGGTATGAGTGATCCCCAAAGATCGTAGAAAGCAGCGGATGTAACATGCTCTTCGGGAACTCCCAGGGTCCGCGGGTCCAAGGTGGTGCGCCAGGCCTCTTCGATGGTGGACTGGATGGTGGTAGTCTGGTCAGGCGACATTGTGGCTTCGAGTTGGGCAAAGTTGACTCCTGTGGCAGTACCACTTCCAAAAGGGTTTGAGAACGAAACTCCTGAAGCCGCCGACACGGCAGACGTAGGACTGTTGGCGAATACCGGTGGCGTGAGCGGTATCTGCTTCGCCAAAGCCGAATATTGAGCCGCCGTTGGCACAACAGACTGCATAATGCTCAAGCCGGTCAACATGCTCACATATCCACAAACCTTGTTGATCACCTCCTGAGCAAGTGTAGCCGGTACACGCTGCTCGCAGAATGACACAGAAACCTCCAACAGATCGTCGCCATCCATGAAACTTCCGCCTCTTTCATCTGGCGTGTTCTTCTCGGTACTTGCACCTGAAGCGATACCAACACCTGGCTTGTTCTTCACTACGCTCCTCACCACAAAATCCGGCACATCCACCACTTCGCTCTCCACCACACTAACCTTGCAAAGCGCCGCTCCAAGCCGGAAGTTCCTCGTCCGTCCATCTACAAGCAGTGTCTCAGCATCAGTCCGGTGCTGAACGACCGTGCTCAGTCTCGTCCAGTACGGCCATGGCGTACACCGCTCAACAATATCCAACATGCCGAAGTTTTCAAACGGCACTCCTACCGTCCTCTGTTCCGCCACACACTTGAGCAAGTACATCGGACTGGTCGGCTCGTCGGCAAAGCGAATGCGAACTGGAAGAACTGTCGATGTTGGGCCAAGAACGCCTCCGCGGTTGACACTGGACGGGCCGAGGTGATACTGCAGCCGGGAATGGCATCCCTCGATCACCTCGCCGAAGACGACGTCGGGTGTTCCGGAGATGCTTGCGAGGACCATGCCCCAGGCCGCCTTGAGGACAGTGTCGAACCCGATGCCTAGGCCGGCCATAGCTGTGGAGCTGACCGAGACTGTCTCGTGGAGCGTGCGGACCGCGTTGCTCAGTTTCGGCGGCTTGGGGTGCCGCACCACCTGCGTCGGCTCTGCGCCCTCCAGCACTCCGCGCCAGTACTTCTCCGCCTCACCACCGACATTAGCCAGCGCTGCCTCTCTTACGAAGTCCGCAAATCCAGGCCGTCGTGGTGGGTTTTGACCACCATCATACAACTTCCTCAGATCCTTCAGCAGCAACGCGATACTCAGATCGTCGTACTGCGCCCTAGAAAGCCTCAACACCAGGGTACTAGTCTTGCCAGCATCCAGGAACGTAAACTTTGTGATCGGTCTGACGAACAGGTCCAGTTGATTCCTGCTCTGCAGCTTCTCGCGATCACGCTTGATTTCTTTTTCCACGGCTGCGCTGAGGCGCCAGCTCTGCACGCGCGGGATGTGCTTGAAGTCAATGCTGTGGTTCTTAAGCACCACCTGGTACATTTTTCGGGTCTGTCCTTCGACGTGCGGGACGAATGCTGTACGCAGGATGGGGTGAACCGATGCGATGATCTGGCTCACCTCTTCGATGCGTCGCGCGGAGACTGATGTCGTGGAGCTGGCGGCTGTGAAGTGGAAGATAAGGTAGTTGATGTTTGCGAGGCCTTGCCCGTGAGGGTGATGCGATGATCGTTGTGGTCCTTGTGTCATCATGGCGGTTTCGATGTGGCGGATTTGACTTGCAGTGGCTTCGGCAACGTCCCTGATGAGGCTCGCGTCGATGCCAAGCTTTGGCGCGAGGGTGTTCTCGATGAAAGACTTTTCGATTTCCTGCGAAGCCGGTGCAATCACCTGTTCAAACTGATCTGTTGACCGAAGCGAAGCAGCGGGTGTCTTCTCTGTCGCCGAGCTATCGTCGGCAGTCGTGATAGCCTGGCCGGGTGCAGCACCGTAGTAAGTTCCAGTGCGGCAGACTTCGGCCAGCGAGGCATCGTGCATGAGGTCTGCAATGGAAATCGCCAACTTCTCCTTCCTGCATTGGACCACCACTTCCGCAGCAGAGACCTCATCACCACCCAGTTTCAAGAACCCTTCGGTACAACCAACAGCGCTCTCATCGAGACCCAGCACCCTAGCCCATGCAGCCCGGACCTTCTCCGCCAGACCACACAACTGCGGCGCTCTCAAGTCATTCATGCTTGGCACCCGCTCAATGTTCTCCGCCGTAGCCAGCCCAATTAGCTGCTCACGAGACATGCCCTTGATAATCCTCTGCAGCTTCCGTCTATTCACCTTGAGTGAGGGCGTTGTCGGGAGGTGTTTGACCGGAACAAAGATATTGGGGATCATGAAATCAGGCACCGTACCCGAAAGTGCTTTCTCCACGAGCTGCCGGGAGACGTAGACCCGCCGCTTGACTCCATCACTTAGGTTCGAGAGGTCAAGACCATGGTGTCCCAGAACGGTGGTGGCATCGCTTCCCAACTCGAGGAAAGCCGCAAGTGTTGGCGGACGGCCCTTTTCACCCTTGAAAGCCAGCGCTTCAACCATGACATCGACACCTTGTCCCAATGCACGACGGATCTGCTGCTCCAGGTCGGCGAGATTGACCACACGACCGTTGATCTCGAGATCATCCCGTTTGGATGAAACATACTCCATCAGCCCGCCCTCAATGTATCGGACGCTGTGGCCTGTCTTGTAATACCTCTTCTTGTTCTGTCCCTGATCATCGCTCGTGATGACATCAATGCTCCGTTGCCGGCTGTGATCCTTCGCATTTGACGCGGTAAAAGGACTTCTACTTTCTGGAGAGACAGGCGTTTCCGCCACATCGCGAGGGTCATCGGCCTCATCACTGAGAAAGCTTCGCCTAAATGTCCGCCCCAGCGTTGGACCCTCAATGACCATTTCGCCTACGGCGCCAACAGGCATCAAATTTCTGTGGTCCTCAACAGAGACAATCCACGCCGAGCCAGCAATCGGCCTCCCGATGGCCCGCAGATGATGGGGCCCGTGGATCTCCAAGAACGAAATTCCAAGTGGGCACACATCTGGGGCACCATAAGCCATGACGACTCTCTTTTTGCCCCTCCATGGAGCATAGGTATCCTCATCGAGTCCCCTGGTTCGGAAACAAACAGTCTTGAGAGTAGGCAACAGGTCCACGTTGAGCTTGCGCGCGAGAAGCGGAGTCATGTAACTCCAATTGACACTGAACTTAGTCACACAACCGGTATAATCGTTGTACCTGTCGCGAGAGGTAGGGATGCAGATCGTACCGCCATTAACTAGAGTAGTGAACACCTCGGCGAGTGCGACATCGACGTTGAAGCTGGATAGCTGAAGTACGCGTGTCGTGATGTTGATATACGCGGAAGGGCCCTGTGCAACGAACGCCGTCGAGAGTGATGCGTGCGAAAAGCTGATTCCACGAGTAACCCGGGATGAAGTCGGTGTGAAGAAGACGCATGCCACATCCTCCGGGTTGCTAGGCGGTAATAGCTGCCCAGGCATCGGAGCCTCGCGCTCCAGGCGTTTCATGAGTGCATCGTCGAGACAGACCACGCGGTCAAACAAGGGCGCTGGGTCAGTACTGTTCTCCAATGCTTCAGCGGCGGATGTGCATGCGACTGCGACTCTGCAGCTCGGTCCGACCTGTTCGGCGATTTTTGTCACAAAGCCCATCTCATCTGCATCGACAGGGACGAAAGCTGCGCCGACTTTGAGGACGGCGAGGAGTGCGATAGGAGCCCATTTTGACTTGTCGAGGATCACCGGGACAGCACACTTGTTGCTGCCTCTAGGGACAACACCGGCCTCGAGGAGGACGTGTGCTAGCCTGTGGGAGAGGACTTCAAGCTGAAGATACGTCAGGTCGCCATCGTGTGCACATACAGCTTTCGAATCAGGACGGCTGATGCTCTGCGCAAATACAAGCTCATGAAGCAGTGTTCGTTGTTGATGCTGGGTATCCCTGTCGCCAGGGTTGGTCCAGTTGATAATCTGAGCGTAGTCACGATCGGAGAAAAGATCAAGGGATCCGATGTGAGCAGAAGGCGACGCGCTCTTCAGGATGGCACTGACAGCTCGACCAAAAGTGTTGGCAATGTTGTGCGCCTGCCTTTCAGAGAGGATGGAATGTCCAAGATCAACGACCAATTTTCCTGTGGCGTTGTTGAACCTCGTGTTGAGAGTCAGGTCGTAATCGCTTGTCTCATGGTTGAGCACATTCCGCAGCTCAAAGTCCTTACGATTGTTAAGCCCACTGTTCAGATCGGCAGGCTCCTCTGTAAATGCAAGAACAGTATTGAACAGCTGGGCGTCGACACCGGCTCCCTTCTTTCCGCTGGTCAGTGCATGTCGGACTTCTGCCATTGTGATGTGCTGGTGCGGCAGGGCGGTATTGTAACCATCCTCGACTTGGCGGAGGATGATACCCATAGGCTTGAATGGCGACAGGTCGAAAGTAACGGTGATTGTGTTGGCGAAGCATCCCACGGCGGATCTCATTCCTTCCAGTGTTGCCGATCGTCCAGGCGCTCTGTAGCCAAAGCAAACAGCGTTGGTGCCCGTGACAGCTCGCAGGATCAGTCCCCATGCCAATCGAAGAATTGCGCCGGTTGTTGTCTTGTACGTCCTTCCAAACTCGGCGACCCTATGGAAAGATACGTCGCTCATTTCGACGTGGACATTATCGTACCTCCTGGATGACTTCGAGTTCTTCTTCTCACCGCCGTAGTAGAAGTCCAAGCGTGGGAAGAGGCAAGGCTGCGTAACGTTGCCCAACGTATCCCTCCACCAGCCAATGCTTCTCTCACGATCCAAGCCTCTTAGAATGTCGAGGTATCCCGAGTACGAAAAGGCAACTGCATCCCCGCTCGTCACTGGCAATGCCCGCCCCGTGGCATAACCCCTTCGCAAGTCTGCAATGAGTCCGTTCACGCTCACCATATCACATAGCGCAGCTGACACATCCAGCTTGATGACCGTCTTCATCGGCGAATGACACACCGTCAGCCTGTGCCGCGGAATACTCTTCAACGCAGGGCATGCCGTAAGGGGAGGGAGGTTATTAAGCGTGTCGACTGGGTCTTCGCTAGTAGTTGCATCAAGGAAGAGCATGTTGGGGCTCGATCTCCTCAGCACCACGGCATTGTAGAGCCCCTCTTCCGCCACACTGTCGATGAAAACTGTCCGAAGTGCTCGATGCATTGCGACGACTTGGCCCCAGGCCATGCATATCCGTTCCAAATCGACAGGCGCACCGTTGAGACTCGCGAACTCGTACATTGTGTGGATATGGCAGGCGTTCGCATTCCCGGTATTGTAAGAGCTGGGTACGTAGTCGCTGCCGTGTGCACTAGAGGCGAATTGCATTTGTCCCGCCTGACTGATCAGAATGCTCTGCTGCAAAGGTGTCGCAGGGTAGACAGCCTCAATATCTTTAACGCTGCTTAAGCCCAGCTCCGCAACCACGTCCCCGTTGAGTTTCGAGAGGCCCTCGTACGTGGCTCCCGTGGCCCACAGCTGCGGAATATCAGCCAGCGTGAGCTCCGGCTCGTGGAATCGTAGCCGGCCGATAGCCTCGAAAAGCAGATGCTCGTAGTTGTTGATCCACAGGGTGATCTTGTCGGCGTGTAGGCTGTGTCGGTTGTACAGGAAGTTGATCTTGGCTGAGCCTTGGTCGATAGTGGTGTTGACCTCGAACAGCGCGATTCGCCCAACGGCGGGTCCAATATCTGAAGTCCGGGAACCAAGGGTACGACCTGGCAAAAACATTTGCTCAAGGACGCCATTTCCGTTCAAAGGGTCCTTGCCAAGACCCTGTAAGCTGCCGGTGTAGCTGAAAAGTACCTCGATCGGCCAGTCGCGAGTGGCGATTTGAAGGAAATTGGGCGAGCGGGGGCGGTCGGCTTCAGCATCGATAGCAGGCTTGTTGTTAGTGTTGAAAAATTTGCTTGCAAAGTAGTGCGCACCTCGGTGAGGCACCGCCCGTCGTGTATCTTTGAGTCGGCGGAGGACGTCGATGAAGTCGCTGGCGGAATTGACCTGCTGTGTCAGGGGACAAAGAGTCGTGAACCAGCCGACCGTCTCAGTGATGTCGATGTCGTCGCTCCATAGATCCCGGCCATGTTCCTGGTTCCAGACATCCGGCACTCTTCTGTCAGGAAAGGTCTGTGCGAACGAAAGAAGCAATGCGGCGACGTAAAGGTCCACTGCATCAGTTTGCAGAACCTGATTACAAGTCGTCTCCAGGATAGACGTCAACTCGGCAGACAGCGAGAAGCTGGCCTCGTTCGCGTCACCGTACGTATTATTGGACTCCGTAAGGCCCCAGTATTCCAAGTCTCCCGGGCAGATCTCAAAAGGAAGGCCACCGGATGGCATCTGTGCGTCGAGCTTTTGCAACTCGGTCCATTTCTGGAACGGCATAGCCCTTTGCGAAAGTAGGCTGCCGCTTTGGAGAAGCTCGTCCAGATCCCGTATGATCAGCCGCCAAGAGTCCAAGTCGACAACGAGGTGATGTGCTGCGAGGTAGATCATCTGGTGCCCATCCGTCGTCGAGAAGTGCGCTACTGCAAATACTGGGCCGTCCTCGACATTGATAGACAATTGAGCCTGGTGGATTGCCGACTCAAGCTGCTCGTTCGTGCTGATAGAATAGTGCAAGAAGGCGTATGACCCTTCTACATCCGGTACTATTCGCTGCATCCATTCTCCCCTGACCTTTTCAAATCGGGCGCGAAGCATGGAGTGATGTCCTACCACGGCGTCTGTGGCGGCTGAGATGTCTTGCACCGAGAACTTCTTCGCCACGCGGAGGAGATGAGACAGATTGAACCTGTAGTTACCGTCGGTCACTGCACGGGATTTCGGGTCCCCACCCATTTTCGTGTTGAAGTAGAGTTTCTGCATGGGTGAGATGTCGAAGTAATGGAACGGAGAACAATCCTCGCTGTCGATAGCAATCTTTTCCTCTTCCTCTGCAGCCCACTTATGCGCCAGTCCACCCCTTTGAGTCGCCAGAGCCGCCAGGCGTGAAAGAGTGTTGTTCGACTGCAGGATCTCATGGCTCTCCAGGAAGATGGACTCGACTCGAGAGTTGGTGACGAGCGCCATGGCCGTGACCTCATCGCCACCTAGCTGCGCAAAGGTGAAGTTCATACCAACTTGTTCCTGGGGAATTTGTAGTACTCGAGCGACCAACTTCTGTACCTCCTTTTCCATCTCAGTGCTTGGCTGCTGAAGTGGTTGATCCGTGCATAGGCTCATGACGTGCTCGTAAACTTCCTGGTTGGCATTTTGAACCCATGTTCGCAATTTTCGACGGTCGATCTCGCCAGTTTCGGGGACGGAGGGGAAGTCATCCAGCGGTATCCATACTTCTGGTACGGCCTTGACCTCGACGGTCGGTACTGCTTTGAGGTTGCTCTTAATTGTTGCGATTTGTGTTCCTGCGAAGAACATGTGTGATGGCGAGATGAGCTCGATCTTGGGTGACTCTGGTTCCTTTGGCGGTATGCTGCTGAGAGTTAGGCAGGCGACCAATTTCTCGTCAAACAGACCAGCCCTTGGCTTGAGTATCACAACCTTCGAGACTGCCTTCTCCGATCCGAGGAACAATTCGACCTCGCTCGGTTTGTCCAGTGGGTTTTGCGGTGCTGCTGATGATGGGGTAGCATTACGGAAGGTTCCATTGAAGTTCTCTCGCGGTGGCCTTAGTCGATGTGTGTCCATGCGGCTGGCCCGATGTATTTTCTCAGGCGCAAGCATGACCGACGCTGAACGTACATCAACGTCTTCTTCATCAGAATCGTCCTCGAATTCGGCTTCGTCATCATGCTCGTCATCGTCAGGCTCGACCAAGGACCCGGACATGGAGTGTGCAGAATATGGTGCTACCTTGGTCTCCACATCTGCAAGCGTCCTCGACCCGGAAATCACTTTGGTCTTGATGGTGATGTCTTCCCCCATAAAAGCCTGGACCAATGGCATGGCCGAGCTTGTGCCAGCTGACCCTCGACCTCCTTCTTGGCCCGAGGACAGAGACTCGCGAAGTCGTTCCGGGGATAGTGATAATGAGCTAGCGACAGAGCTTAGAATGCGATCCTCCAGTGTCCGTGGTCGACTTTGTTGTTGTCGGCCACTATCATCTCCATCGCTGTTCCGTTGCTCGGTTGGCCAATCCGGCGTTGACGAGGTATCGATGCGGGGAAGCGAGCTGCGTTTAGCTCTTGATCGATCCTCTGCCATCGTGGGCTTGATCTCTTTGCAAGGATTCGGCCAAAATTGCAAATAACGTGAAGGAACCTCGAGCACCGCAATGATATTGCGTGCATGCGCGAGTATAGGATAATTGATGGCAGCAGGAGGTTGATTATGTCGGGTTAGGGGAAGAGGGAGGTGAGGAACGGATAGACTGCTGGCTTCGGCTTGACTGGCTGATCATCGCAAGGCACAGCAGCTCAGGCAGACGAAGCGAACGATTTGGGTATCTCTAGAATAGTACAGTTGTCTAACCCTAAGGTGGATCGACTAAAAAGAAAAGACGGGAGTATCTGAATGATATGCCAGGACAGGAGATAGAGACTGGTGTCAAGGGGGGGAGGAGGGAGTACGCCAGGCAGTGAGGAAGAGGCGGGAAGAGCGGAGAAAGTCGACAAAATGTTAGAAAATCAGTGGTGAGAAGTGGGAAAATCTCTCGTCCAGCACGTCAGCAGTATTGTGTTTAGTAGAGAACAGGAGGGAAAACGTGACGAGACTGCTGACAGGGACAGAGGCTCGGGAAAATCGACCGAGAGGGGAGAGGAGGATTCCTGGGACCAGTTGGAAGAAAGAGGCGACTGCAGGTGTAGGAATTATTGATATGAAAAAGGATCTGTCTTGGTGTCAATTGGTATGAAAATGGACATGGATGGTGGATGTGGATCCTAGATGTCAATGCCACTCTCTTGGTGGTACAGATCAGGCACCACGTACGTATCCCGTACACAATCCGAGAGTGTCCGCTGCGGAGTGGCTGCTCCTCCTGCCTCTCGGCTGATGGTGATGCTGGCCGGTAGCCGGGCAGCTCGTGCAAAGCAACCGCTTGCAGAATGGTTCAAGTGGAGAGCGAGCATTCAGAGTTGCTGTTGGAGCCGCGCACCTGTACCCAACAATAGCGTCGTCATGGCGGCTATGAGGTTGACATACTACTGTGTGCACAGTACAGTAAGACAAATAGCCTGGGTGGCAGACGGGAACAATCAGGTCTCGAGGTCAACCGAGGCGGGCCGTTGAAAGATGGACGGCGTGGAAGTGGGTTGGCAGGGATGACACTAGGATGGATCAGGCACCAGGGTAACACTGATACTCTTGCTACTATGTACGGATGTACTGTACATAGGGAAGGGATGGGATGTGTGGAGGCAGTGGATTAGTGGGTATGTGAGATATGGATTCGAAAGTTGCAGATGTGGGTGTGGGTGACAGTGTGGGTGGGTGACCCGATGATGAGGGACAAAAAAGGACCTTGGGGCGGAAAGGAGTTACGCTGAGTATGGATAGCAGCTCCGAGGATACAAGGTTGCCCAAGTGCTTTCCAAGCCCTTGGCGACATTTTTCCTCGACGATGGCACGCTGGTGCTTTGGTCCCATGTACATGGTAGTCGTCCGTCCATACGGAACAATGTGCATCGGTCCATCGATTCTGGATGCAATGTCATGTTGCTCCGAGCGAATGAGATGTCGCAATCGAGTCGTTGACAGGAACCGAAACCGAGGAAGCCGAGGAAACTTTAAAAGAAGCAGACTGGGGTCGGGGCCGAGCTGGCCCAAGCCTCGATCGTGAAACAATTTGTGATGGAAAGATAGAATGTACTGTACTGTACATAGCGATCCAGATATGGGATACAATGGTTGAGATGGATGGTTGTACACACCTGGGCACATATGTGGTGGCCCCGAGATATCTCGCCGAAGGTACACACTACCATGGATGTCGAGATACCGGCTTACTGCCCACAGGTACATGGATGTTGTACGTACCTAGGTAGGTATGTAAAAAAAGTACCTACCTGTTTGGGGTCCATATTGTGGATTCCAAGGCTCTTTCCCACATAGACAGCTGGAGCGGTCGGCAGGGACAAGATCTGGGTACATCCG
This sequence comes from Cytospora piceae, assembly GCA_016508685.1. Classification (NCBI taxonomy): domain Eukaryota; kingdom Fungi; phylum Ascomycota; class Sordariomycetes; order Diaporthales; family Cytosporaceae; genus Cytospora; species Cytospora piceae. The sequence continues at coordinate 710,535 of JADMLE010000010.1, read as the reverse complement.
GAGGAAGGACCGTTTTCGTGACCGGTTCTGTTCTGGATCGGTTTTTGATCTCACAGTACCAAGTTGACAAGCCCTCTTTTCAGGACGGCGATGGCATTGTTTGAGCCTCCAAGGTCGCCGAACTGAGGCCTTGGAATCAAACTTGTTGATCCTTAGGGAACACCCTGTGATACATAATGATACAGCGGCACAGATGGTGAACCTGGAATTGGATGGGTTGTTGGTGGCTTCCGCTGGTGCTGTGCATTTTCCATACGGAGTCAATTGGCGAGGACAGTAACGAGATCACGTGTCATGTTAGGTAGGCTCCGCAAAAGATGCCGAATTTGGAAGTTGCTGATGTGGTCAATCACCAAATCAGTCACCCGAGACACAGTTGCCAGTTCGTGTGTGATAGGTTATGTGGTTTTTCTGGGAAAGAACATTGATCAAGATGAGAAAATGCATGCTGCTTGGCGGCTCCAATCTGGCTGCATGGAAGGTGCGAGCGGGAAGGGGGGGATCGATTGAGGGGCTGAGTGAGCTTGTTCTCGGGCTGTGAAGGTACGTTACCACCGTACTGGGGCAGCTGGAGGCGCCTAACAGCTCGGCTGTGTCGCGCATTTTTAGGCGAGCTCTGGCGGCTATTTCAATGGAGCGCGCCAATTATATCACTTCGCCTCACGGCACTAAGGCCCGTCTTCCTGCGGCCTTTTGGGGCTTGGAATTACCTAGGCTAGGTAGCCCAGTGTAGCCGTACTCTATCCACTGAACTCACCGGAACACCTGAACACCAAAAATTTGAACGCACCCACACCTGACACCCACACCAACACGCACACGCACACCCACTTCTGCCACCTGCCACTGCACCTACGTTCAATCAGTTGGTCACCGTGCGCACTCATCATCGAATCAGAGGTGACTGTACGGATCCGTACTCAGCATAATCTTTCTCGAAGCCCATAGTAAGAAAACACGCTCCAATGCGTGACACAAGGGCGTTACGAGGTTACAACGGCCGCAATCACGAGCTGCAAGCTACACCCAATACAGCACTGGAGCGCGAAGGATTCTTCAAAATCCCCCTGCACTTCCTGCTTGATGACAGCACCCGGCACACTCGCAACGGTTCAGTGGTGGCAGGGCCGATAGATATTTCTATTGCCGGCAGAGTGGACAAGGGGACGCCTCTATCACTGACTGCTGTCAATTTGCAGCCTTTCATTTATCGGTTCTATGTATGTATGTCCACGGCTGTGAAATACTTACCTAGTAATGTAGTTCAACACGGGACGGAGCACTGCATACATTCGTACTCTCGTACGACTTACCGTGTTCCTGCCTCCTGCAGCCTTGCAGTCAATCAACAGGTCATGACGGCAGGGTGCATCAGTGTACCGGCCTTCTGGTGCCCAAGTTGCATTCAAAATGGGATCAAGGTCCTCTGTTTGGGCCCTTCCAAGCAGCCAAGCTTGTTGGGGGTCTCAGGGTAGGGTCGCCACCCCGATGACCTTGATCATCACCGCCTGAGTGGCCTGGCCAAAGGGATCAAGACACTTGAAAATAGAGGTAATTATAAGGCTGAAACCCTCCCTCTTTCTCTTTCAAATCCGCCTCGCACAAGATATCACCGGGTCGTCCTCCGGCCGTCATCGGTGTGGCGAAACGTTACCTAGGTACCAACTGCGTCCGGGGCCTGCACCAGCAACCATCACACGGCTCCGAGGTTGTATGTAGTATCGGGCTTCGTTTCGCGGGCAAGCGGGGCACCAACAAGCAATCAAACACCCAACCAGACTCACGCTTCAAATATCTCGCCCGTTGGAATCGATCTTTCAACACAGTCCGCTTTGTTTTTCCGTTCACCTGGCAATCGCCATTCACACAACCAGCGGGGCAAGGCAGATACATACCGGTAAAGTACTCAGCAGGGGGTCCTTCTGATATCTCGCTTCGTACCTGCGCCGTAGGATTCGGACCTTTCTGAAGGATTTTGGGAACATGTACAAAACGACGGCACTAACGCATCGTCGCAGCCCGTCAATCTTGTTTTCCACACAAGATCTAGACCATCCGTCTCTCTCTATTGGTCGTGCCTTTCCAGAAGTCATCCACGAACGGATCCCACGTACTGCAATAACCCCCTGTTCAATTGTCACGAAGCCGTTCGAGAGCAATGTGAGCCTCCCTTGTCTCACACGTGGGGAGGCAAGGAACCAGTGTCGGCCACACTCCAGAGGAGCCGACCTATTCCAGATGTCCGGGGTCCCGGCGGGGCCTGACAGATTGCGTCTCCACCAACTACCCTGTCTTCCCGCCGGAGGTCTGCAGAGGCCATCAGTCGGTCCCAGCTTCACAACGGCGGTTCGTGAGCTGGTGAGGAACGGGGTTTTCCCAAGGTCCAACGCCAACCGTTTGCGCTGCGTAAAGTTACGAGAACGCCCTCGGGCCATCGAGGTCAAAAACCTTGGACATTGCATACCGCTGCAGGCGTAGCTACACTACGGACCACTTCGTCATCAGGATTGGGGGCCAGACTGGAAGCAGTCCGGGATCACACATGGTTGGCCAGATGCCTCGACTGGAAAAATTGACCTGGGCACGAAAGCACGCCTCCCTCATCATCCCTGTCCCGCCATCCTTGATTGATGTTGCCCTTTCAAGAAGCAAACCCGAACTTCTTTTCTTCCGTTGAACCTGAACGTTCGTGGAGTCACGATTCCACTTACAGTACCCAGGTACGTTGAACCTTTCTTTCCCCAGGACTGCTGGTATGGCCCGAGCCACGTGGGCAGGTCCCGTCCACTCCAGCTGCTAGAGGACTCGGTCGCAGTCAGAATTTCAGGCTTGAGATGGGGGGTAAGAGTACGCCCAAGGGTCCCTGTCCATCAAATTTGATCCATCATGCTCTGCTGCAGGGAAAGCCTTGCCCTGTTCTGGCCCCCAACACCTCCCGGATGCGAACCCGCGACAACGCCACGGCATATTTAAAGGTATGCGTACTTCCCGCAAGGCCTCGACGTTCGAAGTGATCCCCACGTCTGTCAGGCGGCATCGAGCATCTAATGATGCCATCTGCATCATCCGTCGCACAGCATGCGGAACCACACAGCAGCCACAAAAAATCGGACAAAATCCTGCCGAGCCCTGCGGACGGCTGCTCGCCGCCGCAGCCTGCTAGGGCAGCGGTTGATACCGTATGGCTGCCCTTTGGTGTACACCCTTAAAACCCCCATGAAGTGCCCATGTCGTAGTTGGTGCTACCTTCCGTAACACTTCTAGTGAAACTCTTCAGGGTCGTTCGCCGCATCATGGTCAAACTGTCAGACCTGTGAGGTCAGTGATGCAGTCCTATGTAACTCCAAGGGATCATACGTCCGTCGGGTGGCAGGTGGCGGCTTCTTTCATATCTTCGTCACAGAGGCACCGACTTCTGATGAGCAAAACCCACCTCCGGTCCTGTCGCACGACATGCGGCCCCCGTTAAGCGAGCTGCTTACACGGATTAGTCGTCCAGGCGCTCCACGTAGCTGATCCAGGACACCTACGGGGCCAGGGCATGTAATTTATCTCTACCTAGGTACGCAGCGTCTCATCCCGGGGCGGTTCCCTGGTCAATAACTTGACGCTGTCAGAACCCTTTTTGGAACCCCTTTAGACTTGCAGGTGCAGCGGGTCAGGATTAGTCCCACGGAGCAGCTGCAGTTCTGATATTGCTTGTCGACCTCGAAGGCATATCCAGCACAAGGCGAAAGGAAGTCTCGTATGTCCAGTTGCGACCAAAATTATAGATATAATATTTAGGTCCTAGACAACTATTCTGGTCGTCGGGTCCTCCAAACAAAACGCACCTCTAGCTGTTGCAAGAATGCGCTGGCGTCGATCTAACCGCCCCTAGTCTCTGGTCCAAGTCCTCCGATACGGGAGTCTCGGCGTCTGCAGTGATGCAGCAGCCCCGGCGATTGGTGATCTTTTGATCAGTGCCTCTTCTCCTTGCCCGAGTCCCCGGTGCTGTACCTCCCGCATATGTTGTAGGGGGCGGCGGCTGGTATCATGTTGGCTGAGTTCAGGTCGTGGTGGCGCAGAGGTCTGTGCCCATCGTGTTGTTTGGGTTTGCAGAGGTTGGGTCTGCATACGTTGCAGAGCTGTTCGGGGCCGTGGTGTGGGCTATGAGCAGCCGGAGTCGAGCTCCTCGATGTTGGTGATAGGCTAGCGCGACATGGTGGTTTCGTGGTGTGGTGGGTTCTTGGGAAAGGGGTGAAGGTCTTATCAGTCCTTGGTGGGCACTTGAGGTTCTTGAATATTGTTACCATGCTGCTCAGATTGGTGCTCGTTATCTTATACGATGGAGAGTTTCTTGCTTCTGGTTTGCTGTTTTAATGCTGGTAGTTCTACGGAAAGGAAGAGCTGCTATAGAGATAGCCAGTATCAACAATGAAAGCATGGTGGTGATTCAAGAGGACGATATGTGTCCGTCGACATCGTAAAATAACCACCAGGCCTAACGAAGCCGAGTGACAACTGCTACTGCTTCGATGTGCTTGGAACTATCACGGCCCAAGAGCTTGTCAACCAGTACTCATCAGTCAGAATCAGGAGACTGACCCGCCACTTACTGCCATTGCTTGGTTCATCCCAGGGCCAGATCTCTCTATAGGTCACAAAACCAGTTTTAAAGTCTTTACTGCCCGTTGAGCTCCTGGGTTCCTGCCAGTCTCACGTACCTTGGAAGCCAGGAGTCATATGGTCTATGACGGAGAAGCGAAGAGAATGGATACAATGACCACCAAGCTGGCGATTTTATTCGCATATGCTACGGAGCACCATATTTTGGTCAGCTTTGCGTCGGTATCAGGTCTGCTGGAACTTAATTTAGTAGCGTATTGTGTCCATATGCAACTATATCCGCTGCATATGTACGTGCCTCCCAGTTATGTTGCTCTCTACATGCGCCTGCAAACGTGTTGTGGAAAGCCATGTGAGACTTGATGCTACCTTGATACTACCCAGGTGCCCTTCTACACCCCACAGTTTCTGGTAACTCAAGTGCTCGATAACAGGGTCCTAGTGATGCTTCTTTGCTATATGTCACGTATAGAGGACAGTATACTGTACAGTATATTGAGTTTGCACTCACCTGCATCAAATCCCTGTAAACGAGACGATGTATTTCCTCTGAAGGAGCGGCTACAATGAATAAGAACATGGAGAGATAGACTTGGCTAGGAAATGGTGACCAACCCCAGGCCTGGACAACGAGGGGGAATGTAGACAAAGAACACAGGCAGTTGCGATTACAAAATGCCCAGGCTGTCTACCATGTGAAGGGTTGTGTATATAAAATGATGGCTGAGTTAATGTGTCTGACGTGATAGGGAATCTCTCGTGCTGCCTGGTTCGCTTTTCCTCATCAGTAAGTTTGTAAATGTACAGTACAACATACATCCAATCAAAAACATCGAAACGCCACCCATTCAAGGGATCGCGTCTACAGTCTAGAACAAAGTTGGTGCTATTTTTGCCAACATGTGAACCGTGGTACAAACAGAATACAAGGACTCGAAACAATAAACGTGAAAACACGCCAAGATCCTCCAACAACCAACCTACAACTCCTTCTCATCCTCCACCTCCACACCACCATCCTTATCAAACCTAACACTCCCCTTGGTGACCGGATCCTTCCCGGCATCCTTAATCTTCGCGAGGAACTTCTCCGCATTCTCAGGGTCGTCCTTGAACAGGTGATCCGCCACCATCCGCTGGGGCGTCTCGCCAAGCCACTGGAACAGCGAGAAGTCGCGGAACTCATCGGCGCGGAACACCTCGAGCATCTCAACCGGCTCGTCGCCGATGTTCTCGACGAAATGGCCCATGTTCCTCGGCACGATGCCCACGTCCCCGGGCACGTAATCAAACGTCCGCGCCGTGCCCTCGGCCGCGAAGATGGTGATGCGCGCCTTGCCCCTAATGAAGAAGTTCCACTCGTCCGCGTTGGGGTGCCAGTGCATCTCGCGCAGCGCCCCCGGCTGGATGAGGGCGTGGGCGGCTGCTACCGTCGTGCTGATGGGGAAGTTCTTGGAGTCGGTGATGCGCACCTCGCCGCCCGACGTCACGATGGGCTCCTGCGCGAGCATCTTGTGCGTGAAGTTGTACTTGGACTTCTTGACGTTCTTGCCCTGCGGCCGCTCGTCGTCGATGGAGCCCGGGTTGGAGCCCTGGAAGATGTATTTCTCACCGGCGGGGAGGTGCTCGAAGACTTCGGGTGAGAGGTGGAAGTTCTCGGCGACGACGGACTTGGGTGTATGGGCTGTTTTGCGTCAAGTGGCGTCAGTCAGGGGAGTTTGTCTGTGGTAGCACGGCATGGGCGTGGAGAGAAGGTGGGGGTGACTACAAGACTTACCAAGCCAATCCGTCAATATAAAGGTGCTCTCCTCCGAGAATCGTCCATCGTCAAATATCAACAGGAACTCGGTTCCGTTGGCACTCAGTCCCTGCAAACTGTGCGGCACACCACTGGGGAAGTACCACAGGTCACCCTTCTCTAGGTCTTCGATAAAGTTCCCGCCCTCGTAATCCAGGGCAGTGACGCGCACGGATCCGTCAAGGATGTAGGCCCATTCGGCCTCCTTGTGCCAGTGTAGCTCGCGGATGACGCCCTCGCCCAGGCGCATGTTGACGCTGGCCAGCTCGCTGGAGGTCGGAAGCTCGCGGACGGTGGTCTGTCGGGTCCATCCTCCTTCCTGTAAGAGTAAAGCAGGCCGTGGGGTCAGCTTGAACAGGGCATATCAAACCATTGGAAGGGTGTTGAGGTAGATAAAATGGGGAAAAGGGGTCAATGGAAATGGCAGACGTACCTCAATCCTCACATGGGAGTCCGCAAAGCTCCAGCGCATGTTCGCCATGTTGCCATGGTCGGTACTTGGCGGCCGGACGAGGTCGGGATTCTGCCGGGAGCGCTCCGGATTCCAGGGGCCCAGCACCGACTGACCTAGGCCATTACGCCATGGGATTGGGTCGACATCGTCCCTGACGGGGTCAATGGACCGGTCATAGGGGTCACGGTGGTCGGGCGTGTAGGGGATAGTTTTGGCCTTGTTGCTGGTCCGGTACTTTTCCGGGAGCTCAAGGCCGGCTTGGAGACGCTGCTGTGGTGAGTCTCGGTGGGGGGCAGCAAAGGAAAGTCCCGAGAGGGAAGCTGCTATGAAGTACTGTGAGAAGAGCATGATTGATGGATGGTCGGTAGTCCAGTCTCAGGACGAGGAGGATATGGTGTGGTGACAAATTTTACAAGCTCCAGAGACGAGAGATAAAGAAACGGGAGAGACGAAATTTGCCAAACAACTAGTTTCCAGGCGCATCTGGATGTGATACATATATACCATAGCATAGGATCGTCACCATCCCGTCCCTGTCTTGTCTGTACCTTGCAGGGAAAGTTACCCTATGCCATGGCAGAACGTCGATCGACCCATAAAACAAGCATTTCTTAGTTGTCCTGGCAGGTCTTGGCTCCTCTTTTCCCATCAGTCATGTCACTCTTGACGTGTAACCTTGGCGGCACTCGAAACAACACAGAACAGTTCGCTCTCTCTTTGTCTCACACACACACATACACACACACACACACGTATCCCTATCCGTTTCTAGGTCTTCCTCCGCCTCTTTCCCAACGTCCCAACTTCCCTAATTCGCCAGTCACATCAGGATTTCATCATCTATTGCATCTTTTGGTTCCCGAAGAAACACCGAGCAAATGCGCGCTCTTCCGGTTGGACAATGGCAACTTTAAGATCCAAACGTCATGTGTGTTGGGTTATATTTAGTGGACGAGGTCGGCTTGTCGGCACTAGTTGGTGCGGGGGAGGGGCCGATGTGTGCTGGGTCATTCATACCCCTCCCCAGTGGTCCCCAGTGGTCCCTGTGGCCCCCTGTGGCCCCCTGTGGCCCTCTGTGGCACCCCCCCTGTAGGGATAGGCCAGACAGGTGACGAGTACGTTAAGTGCTCCCAGGTAGGTGACGTAGTACTGAAGGTGAGCCACACTCTAGATATAGCACACCTGGCTTGCGTGACTGCTAATCGTCCACGAGATGGCGTCGTTCGTTCCTGCTCACATGCTGAACACTTTTCGTCAGGCTTAGGGCACTTAGGTGGCTTCTCTGGCCGATAAATACCTACTGGCATCGCCCAGCAGAGTTCGGGACAGCGTCGTTCCGTCCTGACAATACACACAATACATAGTACGGCAAAGCCAATAGAAGGGGTTCGGGTTTGTGATGGTTGCCAGCTCTCGACGAACAACCTCTCCCTATTGACCTAAGATCTCTTAGCATCGTCAACGTTTGAGAAACCCACACACACCTCTCTCACACTCTCTCAACCTCCCTCATTCTCAAGGGATCTCCGCAAGTGGCGCCACTCAAGAGCCCACTGTCTGCATTGAGTCAGGGGGTGAAAAAACGTGTCACAGCAATCAGCAAAGCTCCCCAGTTTTCAAAAAGGTCTGTGGTTAAAACTCTGTCCTTGGAGTCTCAACACATCGCTGACCATCGTCTTCAAGTCTCCAACCGTTTGACTCGTGTGTAAGAAGAAGGCCAAGGGCTCGCAAGAAACAAGCGTACCCACGATGACCCAGACAGGATATGGCGCTGCTGGCCCTCGTGGTCAGCACACAACATCGTCATCTACACGCAACGCACCCGATGAGGAGCAGCAGCCTCTCCTGAACGGGGCCAACGGCAACGGCCACAGTTCCAAGTCGTCTCTTACCAGTCGCGTGCGAACAGCTGCCAAGGTTGAGGTCAAGCGGGATTGGGCTGATGTCGTACTCATCCTCTGCTATGTCATCACGGGTTTGTTAGACAGCTCGTCCATTTCCATCTGGGGTTCTTTCGTGTCGATGCAAACAGGTAAGCTCTTCTGACCGCCATGACATCTTACGCCCGAATCCCCCGGGCTACTCCCCAGCTTGAACGAACAGGTCAACTAACAGAAAACTCACAGGAAACACCGTCTATATCGGACTCGGCCTAGCCGCGCCATCGGAAGGCACCCGGTGGATCAAGTCCGGCACCTCGCTTGGCTTCTTCTGCATCGGCTCCTTCTTCTTCAGCCGGTTCCACCGCCACTTCAGCCCCAAGCGGCGCGGCACCCTCATCGCCAGCTTCTCGCTCCAGGCGCTGCTGTGCATCGTGGCCGCCGCCATAGTGACCTTCGGCCCCGGCGGCTACGGCAGCGGCGACATCGCTTGGGACGTCCTGGTGCCCATTGCGCTCGTGGCGTTCCAGGCGTGCGGCCAGGCCGTGGCGAGCCGCGCCCTCGGCTACAACGCCCTCACCAGCGTCGTCCTGACCAGCATCTACTGCGACCTGTTTAGCGACCCGAAACTGTTCAAGCTGGACAACCCGGAGCGGAACCGTAGGCTGGGCGCGCCGCTCATGTTGCTGCTTGGTGTCGTGTCGGGTGGCCTGTTCGCGCGCTCGAGCGTTGGCATTGTCGGGGCGCTGTGGACGGCGAGTCTGCTGAAGCTGGTGATGGTGCTGGCTTGGGTCGTTTGGCCTGCCGAGGAGGCGGCAGACGACTCGGAATGAACATTCTCTCGGTGGTGGTCGAACTTGATGGTCGACAGGTGACGAGGGGGCCGGTTGGGGACGAAGCTCTAGAGCGGGTTGTGTGTCATTGCGACTATGGACGATTGCACAAGCCCTCCATTCCGCGGTGCAGCGTTATTAGACAATATGTTAGAATGGGTACTAGAAGATACATAGAATCAATACCAATAGACTTATAGTGTGGGTGGCTGCTATGTTCTGCTTGATTGCCTGCCGGCCCTCCCAACTGCCTCGCATAGGTCGGGACACCTGGAACTTGAACCCTTTTCAGCCTTCAAGACCACAGACCAGACATTAACCGGTTCCTCTTCTGAACCTTTCGGCTTTATCCGTGGGAAATGGGACCTTCTTCGCTATTTTTGTGGGCTGAGTTGACTCCACTGTCATGACGTCCGCGGACCGTCCGATGCAGTGCTGGCTTCAAAAACACTCTCCCCTATTTAAGTTCAGAGCTGAGGAAGATCCATATTACAGCGACAAGTCCAATATAGACTCGCGCTGGGATTTATCGACACTGATTACTTCTGCTTCGGTCTGCCACGGTTGCTATCAGGAGAGCCAGCCAGCTCCTCGGGACTTGGGATCACTGAGCCAACTGAGCCACCGCATCCCCACTGCACACCATCAACACTACAGCCGATCGGCATTCCACCATGGCGGACCGCAAGCTTGCTGAAGTCAACTCGGCCACCATGGGCGTACGCATGCCCGCGATTCGGCTGGCGGATGGATCTACCGTACAGACTGGTACAGTTGGGTGTGTGATCCGCCTTCCCCTTCGTTCACCCTTTCCAACCCTGAGACTCTCTCCTGAGACGACTGCATCAACACTGGATGCTCCGTGAAACCCGAAACCCGTCCCGAAAACTAACAAAAAGAGAAGATCATGTTATTCACTCCAAAGCGTCCATGCTAACATCCTGCTCAGCGCCCTACTCGTCAACATTGGTGCCTACAACAAAGCCCACGCCGAGGGCGACGAGGCCACCATGGCAGAGCTGCGAAAATCCATGAAGGCACCACTTCCTCTACTGGATCGAATCGGCTTCTTTGATTTGTTCACACCCGAAGAGTGGATCAACGAGACTGGAAATGAAGGCAGAAGACTTGTAGGGCAACTGTTTCTGGAATACCAGAAGGCGCGGGAGGAGCCACAGCCATCCTAAGGGTGGGTGTGCTCTCCAGTGGCCTCTGATTCACGAAAGTAGTGTGCATGACAGACATGTGGAATGGTGTCGGTTATGGTATTGTGAGACACCACATATGGAGATACTGGAACGAACCATGAAGTTCCACGTGCAGGGTTTCAGTGTCCACGTTTACGGCCGAATAAACACAGATAGGGATACCGAAACGCCATCCCAACGGCAGTTGCCGTAATCATCGATTAAGCTCCTTTCACTGTAGCTTGCCTGTCGATCAATTTTCACTCTTGTTCTAGAAATTCCATGACCTCATGACATCCTCTAGCTCAGGCACGACCTGTGAGCCTTGTTCCAGGTTAGACTATGAGCTGCTCCCACTACATGTCAACGTCAACCAGCCGTGCCGAGCGAGCGATTCAGCCAAGACAGGCCCCATCTTAAAGATAGTGCCAAAAACGCCTCTATATAACAGGTAAAACTCTTAAATTTCGCTAAGCGGCAACGTCACTCCCTGCCAGCGTGCGGACGGCGATGTGCTATTTTCCTTGCCCACGATATCTCTGCCGGCCCGGCTCCGTGGTGATGGCCGTATGCTCGACATCATCACCCACACTTCGATCGTTACTTTCTAAGACAGTCTAGCACTTGAGACCTGGTACCGGAGAACATACCGAAAACCCCATTACATCGATACTTGGACTCAATGGCTAAGAAGGTCCGGTTCGATGTGGTACAGGCTTGGAGCCAGGACGGCAATGCCTCAGCTACCAAGCCGGAAACACACCTCAACTACTTCACTTGCACGCTTGGTGGGGCCGCACGATGGAATAAAGAGCATACTCACCCCTTTCAGACCGTCAACGACCTCATCGATGAGCAGGCGAAGGAACTCCGCCAGAGACCAGCCTTGAATTTCGCAGGTGGCTGCCATGCTGAAGACGGCAAGGAGATGAAGTCTGGTATGTTACAACGGGAACACTATAGGTGCTCTCATGCTAACCCGGAATTCAGATTTCACCTACCGAGAACTCCGGAACTACTCACTAGCAACTGCAGTGAGACTTCGCAGGCGGTTGCAGGTTGCGAACCGTGTGGGAACAGGGACCGTTGGCCTGCTCTGTTCTAGCAGCACTGAATTCATCCTAACATGGCTTGGCCTCATGAGGTTGGGTGTATCTGTGATGCTACTTGCGTGAGTCCCCCGTCCTACCTCTTTTTCAGATAATGGAACCTAACCCATGACAGGCCTCAACTTGATTGTGCCGCTGTCAAGCATCTATGCGCAACACGCAAGGTCACGACCATCTTCACAGATGCCCGGAACTATGAAAAAGTCAAGGACTTCAAAGACGACGGCCTGCTTGCCATAAACCTCAGCCACGTTCTCCACAGCCTCAAGTCAGACCCGGCTCCAGCAAACCTCCCCTTCAACCCCCGACACGACGACATAGCCCATCTCTTCCACACCTCCGGCACGTCCTCCGACCTACCGGAGCCCATCCCCCAGTCACACCACTCAGCAGTCAGCGTGCTTCCCAGCCTCCCCGGCGGAGAGATCCGCGCCATATTCTCCACCACACCTTTATACCACGACGGCATCGCAGACTGCCTCATGGCGTGGACAAGCGGCGCCACAATCCACCTCTTCCCCGGAACCCTCCCCGTCACCGCCGCCAACGTCCACCGCGCCGTCAACCAAGCCAACACCTTCCTCGTGGGCGTGTGCCCCGTGAAATACTTTACCTGCATGCCCGACATCCTGCAGATGCTCGCCCAGGAGACCTCACACGCGAACCCCCACGGCAAGTCAGGCCTCCAGCTCCTGCAGCAGATGGAGCTCGTGGGCGTCGGCGGGATCCACATCCCCCTGGCCGTGGGCGACCACCTCGTCGCCAATGGCGTGAACCTCGCCCTGCGCTTCAGCAGCCCCGAGTGCGGCTTCCTTCTCTCGTCGCACAGGGACTACGCCGCCGACCGCGAGTGGCTGTACCTCCGCGCCGACCCCAGCCTGCAGCCGGACTACTACGACTTCGAGCCGCAGCCGAAGAGCACCAACGAGCACAGCTCGCCCCTGTTCGAGCTCGTGGTCAGGCCCAAGTGGCCGCACCGCGGCAAGACGAACCGCGCTGACGGGTCGCTCGCTACGGGGGACCTGTTTGAGAAACACCCGATTATACCGAACGCGTGGCGGTTCCACAGCCGTGCGGAGGAACAGATCACTCTCCTCCACGGCGAAAAATTCCACCCTGCGCCTGTGGAGGTCGCGTTGCTTGCGTCGGAAGTGGGGAAGAGGATTCTGGATGACGTGATGATGTTTGGGACTGCAGGCGAGGCCCCTGGGATGTTGCTGTTGCCTATGTGGAGTGAGGCCTTTGTGAGTGACGAGCAAGTCATCGAGGAGGTCTGGCCTTCCATTGAGAAGTTGAACCTGGCCCTGCATAAGACCGCTCGACTTGGGAGGGAGGGGCTTGTCGTCGCCAGGATACAGACTGGCACTGGCGAGAGGCGGCGGCTGCCGAAGAACAGCAAGGGCACGATATTGCGAGGACAGGCAGAAACGATGTTCTCGGAGGAGATAGCTTCTGCGTATAGAGGGCCTGGGTATCGAGATTCTTCGTATGAAGTATCTTTTCATGGAGGAGTGAACCCGAGTTTCGAGGCGAGGAAGAAGGAGAGTGTATCTAACAGCGAGGTGATGGAACAACTGGCGAGGCGGTTTGACGAGACTTTGGGGCGGCATATGGATACGACGAGCGACTTTCCCGCCCAAGTCGTGGGCTCGATCTCTCCCTCAAAACCTCCTATACACCACCTCGAGGATTATCTTCCCTGAAACGGATATGCCACCACCATTGCATATTGTTCACGAGCAAGGCTCTGCTGGAAATGCCTCCCGGTACATATTACGACGTCGATGATCGGACGGAGCAATCCATGGGATTCTACAGATGCAAAGCTAGAATATAATTCGAAAGACCAGCCTATACACGATATAGTCTACCAACCATCAACTTCAGGAAAGTAGGCAGTATGTCAGAGTCATTCGTGACCATGGGCATAGACAACTTAACCTTGGAGAGGTCTGTCCTAGATCAGCAAGGGGGCGGGTGGTTTCGCCGCTTGGACTATGTCCACCATCGGCTCCTGCCACTAGTCATAATACATATATCAACACGGGTGGCTGGAGGCCAAAGGAAGAAGGAAATTAACTAATTGTATCACAACCAGAGACACCTGTTGTTTGGAGGAAGAGATTTGGAAGAGCAAGGTCTATTGCTACCATATGTACCTGTGGGTATTCAGGATCTTACACGCAGTTTGCAATTCGACCACAGTTGAATCCTGATCCTCTTCACTCCATACATGCATGCCTCTTGGTCCTTGCCAGACCCCAAAACGCGTCCTAGACTCGCTCCCGAATATCTGATCCATCAACCCAAATACCCGCCTCTCTGCAACGTCATCCACAGCAGACCACCCCCAGCAGTGATGAACGGAATGATGGCCTCCCTCATCCTCACCGTCCGATAGACCACCAACCCCGAAACATACAGAAACAGGACCCCGGCGAACGTGCAGATGGCGAGATCGTAAACCTGAGGGTTCGTGATGTGATAGGCTGCGAACCCCCGGATGAGTGCCGTGTAGACGTTCTTGATGCCGTACGTGCGGGCCAGAAGGCCAATGGGAGCGGGGCGCTCCGGACCGCTGAACTGCTTGAGTGCAGTCGGGGTTGGGCGGAGATAGCAGACGGCTGTGTGAAGTCCGGCGCTGACGCTTGTCTGAAAGGGCTCTGGTGAGCTTAATCATGTACTTCAACGGGTTGGGGGGGGGGTGTAAGCTTACATAAAGGAGGAAATAGGGGAGGTAACCCTCACTCTGGGTAGGAAAGAAGACATGTTTTCTTATCTTCTGTTAATAGGTCAAGAAAGTAGAGAACGAATAACTTATCTATACAGAAAGTCGTTGATACGATACCTGGGGAGCAGAGGAAGAACGAGTCTGCACAGCACCCCTGGAGATGCCCATGTGGGGGTCCTTTCAGCGCCCCATAAACAGATGCAGTTGGTGAGCCAACATCAAGCCAACTGCTATGAGCAGAGAAATCCAATCGTTGCATCTCTTTCTCTGCATCCACCACGATTTACTGTGCAGAGTAATCTAGGGTTGTGGAGACTTGTAATCTATATCGTCAACCCCCCCCAGGTATCTCCCCCCCCCCCACAAATCAGCGCAAGCCTGGATATATCAGACACTGGTTATTATTATAGTGTTACCTTTTTGAGAAAGTTGTAAGCATGACGCTGACTATGTTGAACACGAAATATCCCGAGGCTATCACTCAATATGCCTAGTACCTGTCGATCTCAATGAGGCTTCCCGGCCTAGAACCCCTTGAACGATGATAGGCACCAGTCTGCGACTTTGTTTTCAGCATGTGGGCCAGATTTGTCGTCAGTCTTTCGGGGTATGAATGAGGTGTGATAGGGAATATATCGGATAAGCATTTACACAACCGGATGATACGTCATTGGAAAAATGGTGCTTCTTCTGGATCGAGCCATCTTATATAACACATGCGCCCAGGAGCGTATTTGATAGGTCAATGCCAGGTGGTTTAAGGTTTTCCAAGTTCTCTGCAGGTTCCCCTGGCCCTTGCCCGCACCTGAGCACATTCCAGCATCTCATTCCCGGAAATTCGGTAAGCCAGCGCCGGCCTTAGATGCTACTCTACGAAATGCTGCAGTATATAAATACCTACCTAGGTAAACACGGCAGGTGGCCGATCACGTCAAGCTTTGGGCAGTCCAACCCCTCACGGCGCGCCGACCCTTCAGCTACAACTCGTTAAATAAACAGGCTGGAGCCAAAATAACCAAGATGCAATCCGTTCATCTCGTGCCTATAGTGCTCTTGACAGCCCTTGTCAGTGCGAGTCCTATCACAGACTCTCCTGTCGCCGGCGCCACCACGTCAGATATTTTCCCTCCTGCGAGTAGTGAGTCTCCTTGTGATCTTCTCTGGGACTACGATCCTCCACATCGCACAGGCGTTACTGATGGTCCTCCCATGCAGCATCCGTGAACACTGAGCTCTTTCCCGGTGAGCATGTCGTTGGTTATCCAGGCACAATCATCACGGGTATCGAGCCGGCAGCTGCCCAGACGGCCTCGGCCTACCCATACAATAATGGACCGGCCAACGAGTTCCCCCTCGTTGCACCCGTGCCACACGGCGAGACGGGTTCGTCCTCCTTCGACATCAAGAGATACTGGGGAAACCTGTCACCCTGGTACTCTTTGTCCTCAGCCGACTATGGGCTCCCCGATGCAAGCCCTCTCATCCCAGATGGGTGCAATATTGTCCAGGTTCACATACTCTACCGTCACGGCGCCCGGTACCCTACCAGTGGTGCTGCCCCGGCCACGTTCGCCCAGAAGATCGCCAACGCGACCAAGACCGGCTTCGGCGCAAAGGGCGAACTGAGCTTCCTGGCCGACTGGACGTACAAGCTGGGCGCCGAGTATCTGACGCCCTTCGGCCGTAGCCAGAACTTCCTGCTCGGCCTCGAGTACCGCCAGCTGTACGGCTCACTGCTCAACAACTTCACCGAGCAGGGCGCCATCCCTGTTTTTCGCACTGAGTCTCAGGACCGTATGGTCAAGACCGCCAACAACTTCGCCGCCGGCTTCTTCGGCGTTCCCGAGTACCTCGATGAAGTCAACATCGAGATCCTGGTCGAGACGTCGGGACTGAACAACTCGGGGGCGCCATATGAGACCTGCACCAACTCTAATGTCGCAAGTAGGGGATCGATTGGCAACACTGCGGCGACGGCCTTTGCGAACAATGCGTTCAACACAACTCTTTCCCGGCTGAATTCTCAGGTCACTGGCATCACATTCACCCCAACGGATGCCGTGGCTATGCTCCAACTTTGCTCTTACGAGACCGTTGCCCTCGGCTACTCAGTCTTCTGCGACCTGTTTTCCCAACAGGACTATTTGAACTACGAATACTACTACGACCTATCGTTCTATTACAACAACGGCCCCGGCTCACCTGTCTCCGCCGCCCAGGGCAAAGGCTACCTACAGGAGTTCGTCTCACGTTTTACAGGCACATACCCGACGGCCGAGTCCGCGCTCAACGAGACGTTCGACAATAACCCAACGTACTTCCCTCTCAACCAGTCCATCTACGCCGATGCCACACACGAGGTTGTCGTGCTTGACGTGCTGACCGCGTTCAACCTGACGGCCCTGTTCGAAGGCGAGCCGCTGTCCGTGACGGGGAACACACAGCAGAATAGCTTTGTGGCCAGCAAGACTGTGCCTTTCGCCACGCACTTCACTGTTCAGGTCCTCGAGTGCCCTGCTTATCAACCAACCAAGCAAATCCGGTTCATTGTGTAAGTTTACCTGCCCATTTGAGGTATCCAGAACCAAAGCGAGCAGAACGAGGTGGGTTGTTAGATGGGATACGGCGTCACTGACTTGGTAACACAGTAACGACGCCGTCATTCCTGTCAATGGGACATACTCCGGCTGTGAGTACGACGCGGACGGCTTGTGCTCATTTGACAATGTTGTATCTGTCTTGCAGCAGCGTCTTGATGAGATCGACTACGACTATGACTGCTTTGCCAATTACACAGCAAAGGCCGGTGTGAACTACAACGGCCGTGCTCCCAGATAGTTCTGGATCATTTGGCACACTTTATTAGTAGCTATTCAGAGCAATATATTTATAATGATCTGAAACGACACGGTGGAAATCCTGCATTCCGACCATGTGCACATGGATCCCGGGGTAACTTTGTAGGCTGTTCGTTCGAGTGTTTCTGAATTCTGGCCCTTTTCCCATCCTTGGCTCATTTCCTCATTTCAGGACATCGTAAGATAGCGTCCTGGTGGTCTTGGCCTCCGAGCTCAGGGTGAAACCACGTTTCGAAGTGACTTATGTGGCCGCATTGGATTTAGGACTTATTCTAGGATGCCTAAGAGAAAGTAACAATATCCACAAAGATTTTCAACAAAAAAAAAAGGCCGTTTTGTGGACCTGACGCGACCTCAAGATAGACGTCTCTTTATCCCAGGTCCATTGGGACCTTATTTTCAAGCCAGTAGTTCCGCTGGCATTCTGTCGGTTTGCTTGCATTGTCGTTGGTGCTGCGCCGTGCTGTTGGTCCCAGGTTGCTATGATATGCAGGGATGGGCAGTTGCCAACAAGGTATCTATTATTATACGAGACCACTGTTGAAACAAATGAAACGAGGCTACTTGCTGTGCCCGTATGTATTACTGTATAACGTTTGAAGTGTGGTTGTTTCCCAGCCCTGAACCAGCAGACTGACAAGGTAAGGGAAGTTGCCTCTGCCACCGGCCTAGTATGGTTATGTTCAGTATATCATGTCGGTGTGTGATATTGTGTTTTTGTGGGAAATTGTTCTCTGAATTTAAAGAAGATACTATTATCATCAAGGTAAACACGATGCTTCCAATATTACTCTATAGTATCACTGACCTCTAGTATATGTGTGGGTAAAGCTACACACAGTTGTATCTCAATTGGTTGGCCTCCAAGCATATCTGACTCCCGGATTTTTTCGGTTAACTGGAAGCCTGTTTATTTCCACGCACGCATCAACTTGGCAAGGAATGAGCAGTGGGTGCGGTTGAGTGGTAAGGCTCGCCCGCCCCTCCCCGGCCTATGGTGACCCTGGCCCAGCCCTTGAGACAACACGCGAACGTAAGGCCAAGGCTCCTAGGCCCTTGGTTGGTTCAGAATCATTGCTACATTGACTGCAATCATCAGGGGGGCAGCAGTGGTATTGCTTGGTAGCTAAACTATATAATTGCCTCGCCATATATTATCTCTTGTCCTCTGGACTCCACCGGCCATCGAAGCATTCGAACCGCAACCCGCCTTTACCAACACTCCTCGACTGCAAAACATCCAAGATCACCACCTAAATCAACTTGATATATCTTCCAGTTCCCATCATTATTTGGTTGCACCTTTCTTTTGCTCAACCACAATCCCAGCTAGCGCAGTATGGCTGACGTTGTGCGCAAACTCACCTTGAAGGAGGTCGACAAGGTTTTCAGTGTTTTGGGATCACAAGTGCGCTTTTGCAGCATCGAATTTCTCCCCAGTACTCAAAGCGAAAAGCCGCGCGTTGTCTTCCGCCTGAAGACGTTAACCGACAGGGAGGACCACGAGTGGAGTAACGGACTATTCCCAACATACCAAGTCTGCCATATCTCCATGGAGCACGGGCACAATGGCCAAGGCGAAATTGGGATCGAGATTCTACCCGACGTCGAGGGGAGAGCAGAAGGTCTGGCCGCAGAGGTGCCAGCTCCTGACTTATCAGCAGCCGCGTTGGCGGCGTTCTACTTCAAATTGAAGTTTCCCTATAAAAGGCTTCAAGAATGGCTCGATATATTGGAAGGTGGTCAAGAAGGGCCTCACCAGTCAGATCTCACTTGGTTCTCTTTCAAGTCTGGGTACGGTCCCGACCGTTCAACAGTCTTGAATGGGTGCCGCGATTTCATGTACGTCCATTCAATTGCATTTCTTGCTCCCATGTTCTCTCGCTTTATTGACGACTTGCAGATGCCAGTCCTTCGTCAGACTTCATAATTTGAATGTTATTGAATCACACATAGTTGACGGTCAGCCGCGGTTCCATGGTGGTAGTGAGAATGTATTGGTTGGTTGTCTTCCCCGGGTGGCTGACGGCAAACAACTATGTTTTCCCGACATCATTGGCAAGCGTTTCGTCCCGTACAGTCCTGATGAGTATAAAAAGAGGACTGATACCCGACTACTGGTGTACGATTCGCCGATTGCAAAGGGAACCTTCGGCCAAGGGCGTATTGGCTCAGACATCATCAAAATGGGGCGAAAGATTACCAGGCTGCCATATATTATGCAGGACAGCGGATCTCAAAGCCGACCACATCGGCAGAGGATATCTAGTGGCCTACAGACGAAACAAAACCGCGCTAGGCTATCGGATAGCGAAGACGAAGAGACACCCAGGCGAAGGAGGGGCACCACTCAGCGATCGAACTTACCTCGAAGGGCAGCTGACTCTACGACAACTGGAATAGAACGGAGAAGGGAACCAGTTACTTCAACACCCAAAGATGCTAACAACAGCACTGGGGCGACTTCTTGCGCACCCGGTTCGGGTGCCCGCCAGCCTACCTTGAGGATCGATACAAACGTGACTCACCAAAGTCAGAGAGACCCAGCGCAAGTTGCAACTCGGGCTTCCAGGGTTCAGAGGACAGGGCAGGCTGCACGACAGCGTCTCGGTCAAGATCCCCATTAGCAGGCTGCCCGCAGCACAGGTGTTTGATGTGTATATAGAGCGGCAGGATAGAATAACCTGACTTGGGCAGAGGGAAGAGTTGTTTTAGCCTAGAAATACCCTTTCACCTCTCTATGTCTCACCATGTCTCACCTTGGCCATGCTTCAAACTTGCGTCTATTGAGCAGCACCTCAAGTGCTCTGAGAGGGTGGTTCCTTGGTCCATATTCCAGCCACAGCACTTCTGGAAGTAAAGGTAAAGTCTGGACAACAGTATATATATATATATCAAGCAATTTTCTGTGCACGATTCGCCTCCACAAGTTTGTCCTTTGATTCGTTTCTCGTACCTGCACGGTCCAACCCCCCCCCCCCCTCAAACTGTCTTTAGTTACCATTCACACAGGGGCCATGGTCAATGGTATGGTGTGTCTGATTAGCGATTGTTTTACTCAAAACCTGGCGTGAAAGACGGTGAAGTGAGTATGGCAATCGCAATTTAAAGTTGGCAGGATATTTTTGCTTCCGCTGCACTCATCAAGCAGACCATAACAAGACCGCTTAAAAGGACCGCCTGACGCTGCCCTGACCAGTGGCTTCATATCAGACCACCACTAAGCCGGAACCCCCCGACACACGGTTCGATATAAATTTCACAGAATGGTCAACCTCATCTCTGAATCCCCCTTTGACTTAAAGGGAAAGTAAAGTCCATTCGTTTGAACGAGCTTATAAGCAGATACTCATATTGTTTGTGATAGCACGGTGTTCCTGGCACTCAACATGGCGACCTCGCTACAAAACCCCCACCTGGAGCGTGCGGTGTTCCTGGTCAAAACATACGTCCCTGATACCGTCCGAGACAACTGGCGCGTCTACGGAACGACCGCGATCATGATCGGCCTCGCCCTGTGCCCCGTGGTTGCCTGGGCCACGGAGTCCTATCAAGCCTATCTGGACGTCGGGCCGGGAGGGCTTCCCTACAACGTTTTCGGCTGGACTTTACAAGGGGTCGCGCAGCTCATCGCCAGACACGACACCCGCGACCACAAACCCTTCTCCGACCCCAGCGTTCGACAATCGTTGGAGCCTCACGGTACGAAGAGCTTCCTCTCGGGACCTCTACCGGAGCGGAAAGGCGAGCGCCCTGTGGTACCAGGCTTCGTCGCTCCACAGCGACAGATGACCGACCGCGGCCCGCGAAATGCCGAGATGAAGCAGCGTTTGATCGAGTACCAAGAGAAGGTCGTGGATGTCAACTCGTCGCTTATCTTCAACGATGATTCTCGCCTCGAGGGCAGGGGAACCCCAGCGCTGTGGTTTGCTGTGAGCCGCGACAGACATCTTCCCGCTTACCTCAAGAAGACGAAGGGGGAGTTCGCACATGTCCACCCCGAGGGTACGATGCATGTTACACTGAGCCTGGTCGATGCGGAGGAAGTTGTACGAAGGGGATGGGGCGAGAGGCACCCCCTGAGCGGCGTCAAGGGTTTCTGGCCATTGTCGTATGTCTTGGTGTATGCCCCAAGGGATGATGCTGAATTCGAGGTGTGCAAGAAGGTTATCGAGGCTAGCATTCGGTTTATTTGTGCTGGTGGCCCGGAAGTGCATTTGTGATGACGGACTCGACTTTAGGGGCCAGAAAATGTACATGTATAGGGCACTGCTTGTACTTCAAGCTGGGGCCATGGCTATTTAGGGGCAACTTTATAATTTGCGAAATTCACATATTGATAATATCTAGGCATGTCTATCTTATATGGTGGAAGTCGACCGTCGGTGAGGGAAGGATGTCGATGCCGCGGAGAGGGAACTCTGAACAAGTCTTCGTCAGATAAAATCAATTAGATACATGTGGCCATTTATCGGCGCGTAATGAAGGACTGGTAAGATTCATTGTCGTCGACAACCGTGTCCGTGTCTTGCGCCTGGAGGTAGTCCTGGAGGCTCTCCTTTTCGCTTGTCAGTGTGTACCAACACCAAACCGTACAGCTTCAGCCAAGCCCGAATCCCGATCAGGAATGCGGCCACGCGAACGATGCTAGATGAAAACCTCGGGAGGCAAGAAGAGACGGTCAAGCCCGCCGGCCTGCAGAAACACAGCTTCAGCACTCGAGCCTGGAAGCCTGGAGTCTTGGAGGCCTTGACTCCCGGTGCAACATATCCTCTTCTTATCTGAGCGGCCCAACCCCAGGCGCGATGAATTCGGGGTTTTGAATCGGGGATTTCGCCGTTTCATATGGTGGGATGTTCAGTAATCCTAAATTGCAAGGCCCCTGCCTATAATTGTGGGAGGATAATTGCCCGAGCTACCAAATCTGTATCCGCAGCCATGTCATCATCATCGGTCCTCGGAAGGACACACTGCCCGCCCAGGTGTACTTGCACACTAACTTGTACTCGCCTTCGTCTCAGTGGCGGCTTTTCGAGACCATCCGGCCAGACCGTAAGCACAATGGTTAATTGGTCACCAGATTCACCACCGCTTACTCGACTTCTTCATAAATCTAGATAGACAAACCGTATTAAAAGGTGGCTGACCCTTCATTATGGCAGGTTCACTTTCATTGTAATGAATCATTTAAGTTCCGAAAAGCACATACTAAAGCAAGCCCACCAAGAGAACACGAACAGCAGATTTGACATCAAACTACTGGAGCATATATTTCGGCAAGATGACGGCAGGAGACTTCGAACCAGTATTCACGGCTACGAACGCTCCCACTCCGAGGCGACCAACCCCCTTCTTCAATGTCAGTCGAGAACCATCCACACCCCCCCCCCCCCAGAAAAAAAAAATGATGAACATTAACAAACTCTCCAGCTTTCTGTCAAAGATTCATTCAAGTTGCCAACCCTCCTAGCAGTCGGTGCCTTGGCCCAGACGACCATCTTTGCCTTTTTACCAGCCCGTTACGCCTTGATTCCTGTGGCCTTGGTCCTGGCGCGCTCTATCATTATCACCATCATCCAAACTCGCTCGCCCAAAGACAACGCCTTCACCACTGACACAGTCTATGGTCGAGTTACCGCCCAGCTCCCCTCGCGCACCACAGGCGAGTTCGGTTCAAAGCCCGCCACCTCGTCCCTCGTCGTCTTCCACCTCGGCGTGCGTATCAACCATCCACTGGGTCGCCTGGCCCCGGGAGCCCGGGAGATTGGGGAACACTTCCAGGCCATGGTCGGAGACCTGAACCAGAGAAGGGACGAACTCGGCATGCTCGGCATCTCAAGCTGGCGGGCCAACGAGCGCGAGACAAACAACCATCTGCTGACGATCATGTACTTCCGCGACTTCGAGGGTCTTAACAAGTTTGCGCATGACAAGGTACACCGCGAGGGCTGGGACTGGTACCGCGATTTTGCGAATAAGGCCGGGAACAAGCATATTGCTATTTACCATGAGGCGTTTGTGACGAGCCCCGGCCAATATGAGACCATCTATGTGGACAGTGCGCCAACCCTCTTGGGTGCTGCGAACCTGCGGGTCAAGGTGGATGGTGGGAAGCAACAGCCGCGCGCGGAGACGTGGGCTCGGACGCTGGTGAGCGCCAATCATTCCGCGCTTAGAAGTCAGTCAAAACGCATGGGTACAACGCTTGGAGTGGAGGGGGGCGCAGATATGCATTGAGGTGGACCCCTAGGTGTCACCTCCAGCCTGGGGGTTCTTCATTTTGGAAAGCCATCGTAGTAAAGGTCTGGCTGGCGTGGCGTTTGGTCGAGCTGTTGCATGCGGAGCAGGTAGAAATAAATATAGAGAGAGAAATGCTTTCCAGCAATTCACTAAACCATGACACTTATATGGCACCGTCCCTGGTACAGTTCAATGTTAGACAACAGATACTGCCATCAGTCGGAGAGCCTTGACACTCTTCGATATGGCAGACAACTTGGAAGATGACCCACTCGAACATGTCCCTTAGCACCATTCAAACCATCCATCATGACGCCCTTAGAAGATCGCTGGCGTATGATGATAACCAGGCATGTCGAGTATGCAAGGCCGTAATTCAACCAAATCCACTAAGAGAAAGCCCTGAGCTGCAAATGAGCGTATGTATCGGTCTCTGAGCAACCTTATGCAACAGCAAGGCTACCATCATATTGGTAGTCGCTGAAATTTCGTCATTCGACCAGATTAGTGGATATTGACATACATCATCAGTATTGGAAAGTACGAGGCAGACTGGTGAGGATTAATCTCAATTTCCAGGCGTCTAGACCCGATACTAGTAAACTGCCCAGCCTGGTTTACAGTTCTTAGGTACAGAGACTAGAACTTTACATTGCAACGAGGCTGAGCGCATGTTTTGCTCTCAGGGAATCTCTGTTCTGTTTCTTTTGCAATTTGAAATTCTACGAGTACCTTGATTCTCGAGAAATCGCATACCCAGCTCTTCCCAACGACACGTTCTACGCGTCAACAACACCATCCACCCACCTCTCTTCACAACGACATCCTATGCGACCAACTTCACGATTCTTGCAGATCGCATCGAGAGTTCATTTCAACAGACTCAAAATATGCCGCCCACCGTCCGCAAGCCTCCAGCTAGAGAGAGGGACCACAGGTACAAGTACCTAGGCACTTTCTGCCTTCACAGCCCTACAACATGCAGTGAGTAATACACGAGAGCGACCGTTTTGCCCATCCACTTGTTTATTGAACCCCATGGCGAATTCCATCCCTATCAACGACTGCTGTGCTCTTGAAGTATGTCTCGAGACCCCCGTTTCTTCCTCTTCGCAGCGAATGTTGACTCTCGATCTCGCAGTGTTCGACAAATGCCACTTCGCGCCCGACGGCACTCTCGTCAGGTGCGAAGAGTGCGTATGGAGGTCCGAGTATTACTTCGACCTGAAACGCACTAGAGACGAAGGACGCCGAGACCTGGCAGCAAACACGGCGCTCGCCCAGCAGCTCTTGGAGGCGAGGCTCAAAAGAGAGGCGGAGGAGGGTCTAGAAATTCCTCCACCCAAGGCCCCCCTGCTCCGCGAGCTCGGGAGGTTCTGGGTGAAGGAGATGAGCGGCGTCGCGCTGGTCCCTTTCGACCTGGTGCGTCTGGTCGGCGCCTTCTTCGGCGACTGCGTGATCGACGTGCAGAGCCACGAATGGCTCACGAGCATCAAGGTGAAGGAGAAGGGACACGTCCTCGCCACGCGAGGCGACGCGCTCCTGAATCCAGGCTTGGACTATAGTGTGGAAATCATGGAATTCACGCGACCGAGGGGCTTTGACCTTTTCCCGGGCGCGACGGCCGTGGGCCCGTTTTCTGGACCGCTGGGGATATCTGTGTTTCACCTTCTCTTCTTCCTCGGCTCTACTGCGATCTCCTGGGTTGGAGATGATCATCCAGGCGCGGTGCAGGGGAGGATCCCGAGGAAGGACGACGAAGTCTCATACTGGGTGTACCGCGAGGAGGGACCAGGGCCCGGCCCGGGTCCCAATGGGCCATTCCGAATTGTCAGGCTTCCTTGTTCGCGGGGGCCTCTGAACGACCCGCACAGACTACTGCGCAGACTCGGCGTCAGGCCGGAAACGGTAGACGTTGACGAACTCTACAAGATTGTTAAAAAGCAGGTATGCGAGCAAGAGATGGCGACTTTCTCATACCCCGACTTCCACAAGGACGAACAATACCTCTTCGAACCCGAATGGACCCATTTCGAACACGTTCCCCCCGAGAAGCGAGTCGATTTCCCCAGCCCTCTGCAGCCCTCTGTCTGGGAGGACTTTGAGGCCGCATACCCTGGCGAGTCGCCGGAGGAGGAATCGGGCAGTTCATTTCAAAGCACCGCGTCTTCAGTCCAAGGTACTTCGGGAACACCTATTACTTTACCGACACCCCTCGGCGAGGTTGAAGGAAAGGATGACAAAGACGAGCTGTCGGAACTCTCGGATATGGAAACGGACCTCGACGAGATGGGGACCAACGTGGACGAGGTATAGGGGACGGGGAGTCAATAACGACACAAGTGTGTTATGTGCTTCATGTACCATAGGGAAACTCAATGCTAATATGCAAATCAATCACTCTCTGTCCCCTTCTGTGGGCTTTTGTCTGTTTACAACATCCCCCCCCCTCACATACCCACATGCATCGATTGTCTACTTAAGTACCTATGTGTCCAAGAAATTAGTAACCAGGGAAGTTCTAAGTCTTGGTGTCTTTCGTAATTTCCTAATTCACTCAGACGTACTCGGCTCTTTGCACATGTGTACCTACCTAAGGCAGCGAGCTCGAGATCTCTTTCAAGCTAGGATCAGAACACTGAGGTCGAGCTCCGTGCCCCCTTGCAAAACGATTGACCCGAACACCGGATTCGATACTACTTGCTCTCACCAGCGTCATATGCCTTCTTTCCATATGAGCTGTGCACACCATCCATTCTACTGCTGGACTGCATATGTGACTAATACAGTCAAGGCCATGCTGAGATTTCAAGGTTGACAAGATTGCATCCATGCGGAAACGACGCTCGCAATCCTTTGAAGGATACTTTTATGATTTAAAATAGACAGGACTCTACTCGAGCCATGATCATTTTGCATTCAGTGGAATTCTCATGGTTCAAAGGCAGCTTCACTGAGGGTTTGTCTTATCCGCTGTGTGGTCTTGATGTCATGACCGTGTCATCCTTAGCATTACCTAGGTACCTACAGACAACTGCGCAGGTGGTACCTGAGTACAGCTGCCACACAATTTACCTGTGGGTACTGTGAGTACTTCCATGACGCTGTGTTTGCGTAGGTCTTTTTTTCGTAGGAAATGGATTGTCCACTGATATGATAAGTCGATGTCGACTTCTTGTCTTTCTAATAGTAACCTTGGAAACCACCTACAGAGTACACTGAAGTCACTAGACGATTCCATGACCACACCTTCGCACCACACAACCGCGCAAAGCCTCCACACTTATCGATATATCGCGACATAGAATCACAATGAATCCCATCCGACTCTCCGCCCTTCGCTCGGGCGCCCGAGCAGCGCGACCCATCTGCAGACGCGCGACCCCACGACGCGGATACGCGACAGACCACTCACAGATGGACACGGACAACAAGCCCAGCCGGCTACCTATGTAAGTACAATCATCAATACCAGTTTCGACTTTATACCAGGCTTCCAAAGGTTTCGAGCTAGAAGCACATCACTTTCCCCAATACATCTACAAGACATAAACTAACAGGCACTCTTTCTCCCCACCTTCCCAGTCTCATCGGCGGAGCCGCCATCGTATTCATCGGAGGCCTATACGCCGTCTCGTCCGGACAGAGGGACATAAGGCACAACGACCACGCGGGCCAGAAGGAGGGCCGGCTGGCCCCGGTGTCCACGGGCGGCATGGACCAGAGCAAGTCGGACCTGCCGGCGGACGCGCCCAACAAGCCTGAGAACCTGGCCGCGTCGCAGGCGAAGATGCAGAGCAAGGCGCCAACGAAGAAGACCGATCCTCTGAAGTGAACGGGGCCCGAGAGTTGGAAACGATGGGTGGGGGGGGGGCAGGAGTTTTGATAGCGAAGTGGGATATTGGAGAGTTTGGGGTCGCCTGAAGAACCCCTTGGAGCTGGAAAGGTGTGTATCGACATGGACAGACCTGCAGTAATTACCGGAGAGATGGAATTTGAAGACTCGATGCGCCCACATATCACGCCCCGATATCACGCCCCGATCCATCCAAACATGCAATAAGGGTGATGTGCTGCGACCATAGTCCTGGCGACGATGAGAACACCGGTGATAAGCCCGGAGAACACAAGAAGGCCCTCGGCACTTGGTATAAGAATCTAGACGTGACATTTCCCAGCACGGCTGATGTCATCGCTGACCTCGAGGGATCCGGTATCGACCTAGGTGTGCTCGTTAACAACGCGGGTCACCGCGTGTTCGAAACGGTTGAGGGCTCAATGGAGATGGAAGCCAGGGCGCAGATGAAGACGATTTGCTTTGGCCCGCTGAGCTTCATTAGGGCCGGCACACCGTACATGCTGGCAAGGGGAGCTGACTGTGTCCGGGGATCTGGTAGACTTAATCCATAGAAAGCGCCGCGGCCTTCTCCGGCAGAGACGGCGACAGCAGGTTCGGAAAATATGGTCTTTTGTATCCCGGTCCATGTCATGTTGGATCCCAGGTGGACAAGCAGGACAGGCGTGTAAGCTATGACTAGGTCGCCACGGGCTAGAGGCCGGCGGGCGAAGATGAGGGCGGCGACTTGGACAAACAAGAGCAGCGACAGCCAGGCTGAGGCTAGACGTGGTAGAAACATCATTGTTGCCCTTAACCTCGACCTCGACCACGACCTCGACCACGACCTCGACCACGACTTCGACCGTGACCTTGACTTGGCAATGCCAGGCCGTAGATGTACATGGATGGTAATAATGTGAGGGGTAAGGCTTGGAGTTGAGTTGGGGTTGAGTTGTGGTCCAAGGTTGGGGGGTTGGGGTTAAGATCCTGGTGGGGGTCTGGGCGACTCATTTTGACCAATAAATTCTGGTTCGTATGGTGTTTCCGGCATCTGTGGATCTGCCGGTAGTTTCCTTCCCATTTTTTTGTTGTGCCGCTTGGAGATCTCCCGCTCTGCAGGTCTGGAAAATATCCCGACAGTGTGGATGGGAGACAGCATCAGCCTCACTCGAGGATAGGGAACAAGGGAACAGCTTCTCCGAAAGTCCTATCATTTATTTTGTTCAAGCATGATTATTTCAAGATGCGATGATTCGTCCATAGAATAACGTCACTTTTGACGGTACAAGCCGTCCAGATGATACTGTGTGCGTGTGCTAACGAGTCCGGAGCATCTGGCCCTGAAGACAAGGGTGTGTCGGTTCTGGGCCCCGGCAATAAATACAACAACAACAACAGCCCACCAACGGAAGGGCAGACGCGCGATGGCAGAGGTGATCCGCGTCTCCTTTGCTACCAGAAGCCAAGATTGCCCCTCTGCCTGCGTGTGGCTACCTAGATACCCAGGATAGCTCAACCGCAAATGCTAGGTTATGGGCAAAGACAAGCATTTCCCCCCCCCCCACCACATCAAACCAATCCCCATCCGTGCAGACCCTGCACCATCATAGGCAGCGTGGGTGGACCATGGAACATGGGACAACCTGACTGACTGACGACGACACTTACGACTCGATCCCAATGCTATTAACTGCCAAATTGCCAAACTGTACAAGAGTCCACAGTTATCAATAACCTTGATGGTAAATTAATGAATGTATCGATCCATCCATCGATCCATCCATATCCATCATCTACCTAGGTAGTAAGCCTTGGATAGGCTGCCATGCCGTGCTACGGCAGCAATTATTATTATGGGTCCTTCAGCTCCCACCAATTCCAGATGTCCGTGTCTTTGACCCCAGCCATTTCTGCCATTTCTGCCATTTCTGACCATCTTCGATTTCAGCCTGCGTCATCATTGCGCCGAAAACCCGTCAACTGCCCTGGTTTCCCTGGAACCGAATACACCAATATATGCAGCTGTCCTCCGTTAGCTTCACCTTTTCCGGATTGGTTCATCTTTCTGTTGTGTCTGTGCCTGTGCCTGTGCCTGCATTCTCCATTGCCCATGGCCATTTTTCCATTCCGTCCTTCCCCATCCTTTCCGGCTTCTGTGTTTTTGGTCCTTTCTGTATGTATCTTACCTGTCAGCACCTGTCTGACGTCCCTTCAAACCGCATATCCTGGCTTCCTGGCAGTATCTCGGATAGCTTGTTGCCACTATTTTTCTTAGTCTCCTTCCTTGGTGCTCGCTTAGTGCTTCCTTCCTTCTTCCTTCACACTTTTACTTTTAAGACTGCCAAAACAAGATTGCTGTTTCCCAGCGCCATGTGCTGGTCCAACTCGACGGTTTATCCCCGGTGACATTGCTTCAAGACGGCCCCTGACCATTGCACTTTCTACCCAAACCTCACCGTAGAGAGACGACATCCTTCGATCCAGGGCTACGAGATCCCGGGCAACACAAACGACTGATGACAACCGGTCTAGTTGACCGATCTCGTTGTGTTCGCTGCTCCGTCACCTTCTAGCTGTTCTTGTTGGTCCCGGCTCGAAAACCAGTTTGGACTTCCTTCAAGATGCCTAGCCGTCGGATCACAAACCTCCTCATAATTGTCTGCCTCTTCATACTCTTCCTCGTCTTTCTTCGCGTCGACTTTGCCGGCAACAGTGTCGCCAAGCATGTAACAGGAGACGTGCAATCCTGGGTAGATGGTCTCAGGGAAGCCGACGAGAAATTACCGCCGCATCCAAAGTACAAACCAACTCCGACCTATACTCCTCCACCCGTTCGGGATCCTTTCCCACTCCTGTCAACATCGACACCGCCTCCTATCCCGAAGTGGAATCGACCACGGCCAGGCCTTCACAGGGAATACGACCTGACGGTTGCGCCGCCCTTGCTCATTGGATTCACACGGACATGGCCCATCCTTCTGCAGGCCGTTGTCTCTTACATCACCGCAGGATGGCCTCCGGGGCAGATCTATGTTATCGAGAACACGGGCGTCCAGATGGCCAACGCCCGTGGCCAGCTGGGCTTGCAGAATCCTTTCTACCTCAACCACGCACAGCTTAAGAAGCTCGGCGTCAATGTCGTCCAGACGCCGGTACTCCTCAACTTCGCCCAGCTCCAGAACTTCTACCTCTCCTTGGCCAACACCCACAACTGGCCTTACTACTTTTGGTCACACCAGGATGTGCTCACTCTGTCGTATGAAGAGGGGTTCGAGGGTGTGACACCACCGTACAACCAACAAGGATACAAGACCGTGTACGAGCTATGCTGCGAGTGGCTCGAGAATGCGCAGAAGAAAGACGACAGATGGGCGGTGCGCTTCTTCGCCTACGATCATCTCGCGCTGGTCAACCCAAAGGCGTACGAGGACGTCGGAGGATGGGATACGTTCATACCCTATTACCTGACAGACTGCGACATGCACAGCCGCCTCATCATGTCAAACTACAGCATGATCGACAAGCCCGCAGGGACCATCACGGACACCAGCACGGCACTGAACGACCTGCTCGCATTATATCGCGACCCCAACATCGATCCCGACTTCACCGATCCCAACCCGCCCGTACCCCCACCAGCGTCTGTCGAAGCAGCCGAGTCCGAACCCGAAGCTAAGACGAAACGGGACTACGAGGCGACCTCTCCCGAGGACCCCAAGCTCGAGTACTACCACTCCCTCCGGCGTGTGTCCGACCGCATGTTCCATTACAAGCATGGGGAACGGGGCCGCAACACTTGGCAGCAGGGCCAGCGCGGTGGCCTGGGCGAGCCGTTCTACTACTCTGCCGATGGCTTTGCGGAGGCGGTCGACGTCTTGACCGAGGCCGGGAGGGAGATCTACCGCCGGAAGTGGGGCCACCAGGACTGCAACCTGATCGGGGGTGCGGGACTCAAGCCGTCGGATGCGTGGCGCGTGGAGAAAGACTGGAAGGACTAGGTGCCCGCCTGGATTTGACGGACGGAGTCCGGGTGGGAAATCCTGTCATGAGAGGGGAGGAACGGGTGGCCGGCTATGTTTGACCAAAAGCCCAAAAAGATGTCGGCCTGACGAAGAGAAGGCAAGCAACATTGCGTGTATGGCGGAGGGCCTAGGCATAACTAGGTGGCCAGTGCTGCCATTACTGTATTTTGTCTGTTGGGATTCTTGCACCGGCTCTTGGAAACGAAGCAAAAACTGGCATGAACGAACCTGGGCTGGAGGGGGGGGGGGCTAACGATCAGATACCTGTGCATGCTATACAGGATAGAGATACCACTTCGTTTGGGATATGTTTGGCTTGGCGTTCGAATGGTACTGAGATGGAAACAAATATTCATCATTTTTAAGAGACACTGACTTGCCGCCGTTGTTCTACAATCTTACCACGTCACGCCCCGCGGTATCTTACAAAGTCACAAGTCTCGTGCCTTAAAGGCTGCCACTGCAGCTTGTCTGCTTCCTATATAGGTCTAGAAATACTACTAGGGTATGGATGAACGACGCATGATTTGTTCATCCAGAGAACGGCGGCACGGTGTTTATTTGGCAGCGTGGAACCGCGGCAGAGAAGACCGCCTGGTGACATATGCTCATGTATCACGATCACCAACCGCAGCCAAATCCTCCTCACCAGTGCTTCCAGAAACTCAGGAGCCCTTGACTCAACTACCGGTAAGGGTAGTGTAAGAGACGGTTTATGCGTCGGGACGAAGGCCTTGGCTTTGGGGCTCCATACTTGAATGGTCAAGGGGTGCTATAACAGGGGGGTCCCCTACGGCACCACTTTTGCCTTACACCAAGTTGCTTGCGGAATCTGTTCCTGTTTCAACGTAGACAGACACACGCACACACACACACATGCATACGTAGGGAATCGATCCGTAAAACTTCTTGACTGCTATCGCACATGAGAATCGTTCTATATTTTTTCGGAGTGGTAGAATCCAATTATCTAGGAGGAAGTAAAGGGCGAAAAGGCCTAATTAGGCAAATGCCAACATGTATGTACTTCGTAGACAGCTCGTGGTCGTTGCCTGACAATTGATCTTCATGGAACATAGCAAAGACAGATTTTTCCAGCCTTGCCAGTTGTAACAGTGTCAATCTGAGGTTTTAAAAAAGGAACCGACACTTTCGACGGATATGGCAGTCAGCACTAGAGTCCCTCGGAGCTGTTCAATGAGATGTAAGCCACAATGTTGGCCCCATCATATTGGGGGGGGGGGGGATGGACACTCTTCAATACCACCCTGCTGAAGATGATAGTGTTTGAAGCCCGGGCGTGTAATGGATCAAAATGTGACACGAATGTCGGCAAGATTGGACGATGATGGCCTTTAGGGACATATCTGTTAACCCTCTTTATATCTTCACCTGAGGGCCCTCAACTCATCTCGTTCCGGTTCATCACGTCGTTCAAACCTTTTCCGTACGAATAACATGGCTGTTACTGGTTACTGTCCCTCCAACACGTTCGTTCGTTTGTATCTTACGAAGATTACCTTCAAAAACCCGGCCAAACCTCCTACGATTGAAGACGGCGACCCAACAGGAACGAGATTGTGTATGTACGCGAATAACAGACTCCATACGTTCCAGCTAAGCGGCATCAAGTTATATATACAAGCCGCAACACCATTTCAAGGTGTTTTGATACAACGACACATACAGTACGTGCTTAAGTAGCACGTGCGTGAAGGGAAAATGGTCCCAAGGTATTTTCCACAGAAATATTATAAAAAAGGAAATACGTCTGGCTCATCGGCCCCTTAGAGCTCATCATGAATATGCTTTACGGGCGTGACGCCCTGCAGGGGCTCGGCCTGCGCCATGGGCTTCTGCGCACCACCGCCACTGCCGGCCTGCTCATGGATAGCATCGGAACCGTGCGCGCCGTTCTCCTTGATAAACTTCACCATCTCCTGGAACGTCCGCGGGCCCTGGTACAGGGCGGCGTGCGCCTTGTCCCCGGCCTTGTACATCTTCACGTACGGGATGTACGGGACGTCCTCGGGGATGTCGTTCTTCATGATGTCCATCTTGGCGACGACGACCTTGTCCAGCGACTCGTACGCAGCCGCGATGTTGTCGTAGACCGGGTTGAGGGCCTGGCAGTATGGGCAGTCGTCGCGGTAGTAGTAGATGAGCACATCCCTGCTGTTGTCCAGCACGACACTGTCGAAGCTGTTCGCGACGACCTTCGTCAGCGGGCCGCTCTGGGACGACGGCACCGGCTCGGACAGCACCGCCGGCGCCAGCCTGCCGCCCAGGAAGTCCTCGACGAACGGCCCGACCTTGCCGATCCTCAGCCCGTCGCTGTTCCCCTGCGCGGCGAACGGGAACTTGCGCTTCGTGACGCCGTCGTAGATCGCAAACGCGGGGAAGTCCTTCTCGGCGTGGTTCTCGAGGTGCAGGTGGCCGGCGAACCCGGAGAAGTCCGGCACGTCGGCGGTCGCGAAGGTGATGGAGCCCTTGAACTTCTTGGCCAGGGGCCGCAGCTCGTCGGCGAGCTTCTTGCGCTCGGCGTCGGCCCGCGCGAAGATGAAGGCCGTGGGGCCGCCGGCGCCCGACAGGTAGGTCTTCCAGGTCTGCTGGCCCAGCTCGCCGATGAGCGGCGAGTAGCTCGTCTTGGCGAAGGTCTTGATGTACTCGACGTCGTCGAGCCTGCCGCTGTAGACGATCTTGCCCTCGTCGTTGGGCTTGTGCATGACGATGGCCGGAAAGCTGACGCCGGCGGCCGCGGCGGCCGACGGGTCGGACGTGACGCCGATGGGGATGTCCTCGTGGAGCCTCTCGGCGGCGGCGTACAGGGTGGTGTGGGACGTCTTGTCGTCGGGGTCAAAGTAGCCGATCAGGACGACCTCGTCCCTCTCCTTGGCGAGGAAGCTGTCATGCTGTGCCTTGACGGTGAGGACGGAGACGGTGGGGAGGAGTTGCTTTTTTACGAACTCCACGATGCTGGACGCTTGTTAGCCCTTCTTCAAGCTAGCTCGAGTTCACTGTGGTTCACTCACGATGAAGCCCTCCTCGGGCCGTCGTATTCATGATACAGCTCCTCTCCTCCCTTGAATATCTTCAGGGTTGGGTAGGCCCTGATCCCGTACTCCTGGCAAAAGCTGTTGTGCTTCTGGCAGTCGACCTTGGCAAGCTTGACGTCGATGTTCTGTTCTATCAGTGTCTTTGCCGCAGCCTCATATTTGGGGGCAAACGTTTGGCAATGTCTGCTATAGCATGTGTCAGCCACGTGGTGGGGTGAAGGCCCACCTGGGCATTGAGAGGTGTGCCGCCGGTGACACCTTGGGTATGAGCTTACCACCATGGCTATTCCTCCGTTAGCATCTGCTGTTAAGTTGAAGAAGTGGGGCTTTCATGTACATACTGCGTAGAAGTCTGCCATAACGACAATGTTCTCCTTTATTAATGTCCTGAACTCGGCTGGGCGCAAGTCGGGAGCCGAGGACGTGTCCTCGAACAGGGCGCCGGCGGTTAGGCCGATGAAGCCGAGGGCGAGACTAGCTAAGAGTCTCATTTTGGTGTTTTGTGAAGCACTTTCAAGTGTATAATTAAAAAATGAATGAGAGGTCAACGACAAGGAGGGTATGGCATATATCTAAGCGCTCAGCGTTCTAACATGTCTGTCTGTCGTCTGTTAAAGTAGGGAAAGGGATGGGAGGAAGAAAGATTAGGTAAGAGATAAGGGTCCAGTCATCTGGTCTGGTCTGGTCTGGTCAGGGGAATTTCAAGGATCTGATTTTTTTGGAAACCCGAGACGTGGCCAATTTCCTAATTTAGCACAGCAGCACAGCCTACCGTTTCGGGCCCTACCGTTTCTTGTACCTAACAGTTAGTATGGCCGATCTTTCAACCCTAACCCTCACAGTGACTGTCTGGTTGAGATCTGCTATCATGGAAGGCAGTGAGTGGTCAGTCAATCTTCTGGAGATATCTGTCAATGATCATGTTCCTGTCTACCTAGGTAGTCTGAGACGATAGATACCCATAGCCGTCGTCCATCCTCATGGGGCCCAGTGGCTGAGGACAATGGTACACCAATACACCGAATTCGCACAGTCCATGCTATGATCCACCTGGGCACCTCCAGACTTCAATAGTAACCTTCCTATAGCAGAGCAGTGGTCGGGTCCTTGCTTGGTGTGGTACCCGTGAGACGACCCGCACACTCGCCACGGTGAATGATCCCCAGTTCCTCACAGCCTGCCAATCTACGACGACTTGTTGCGAAGGCTACAACAATAGTCCAATCGGCACGGGCCTGGATGACTCCGTGAGGGCAAGCAAGGGTATTGGTCTGACCTTCTTCCGTCCCGGCTGCGGTGAAGTGTGCGAGGACACTAAACATGGCATCAGAATCTGGCCAAGTACTGGACCTTCCAGTCATGTCTGTCCAGACAATTCCCCCGACCTTTGCCGATTCGTTGAGTGGGCTGCGGAGAGTGGCCACGAAAGATCCTGGTTTCTTTCCCGCCCGCCCACAGTGACAAGACCCTTCCAGACGGGTGGGGTGTTGGGAGGACTGGGCACTAGATGGGTTGGCCCGCACGACGATCTGATACTGGTACAGACTGTGTTGAGACAGCCAGATACAGGTGACTGTAGAAGAGAAGATCGATGGCAGACAACAGAGGCGGAGGCACAAGGTCACGACGAGAACTTACCGAGCAATGTCTTGGTCGACAGCTTGGACCTCGGGATCGATGGCCTGGGTTGACGAGGCCTTGCTGGGACCTTTTGGAGTTCGGGGAATTGCCGGAGGCCACGAAGACGCCATCAAGTGCTTGGCACCTGGTGATTATGACCTGGTGATTGTGACCTGGTGAGGCAGCTGAAGTGAATCAGCAGGTTGAACCGAAGGAGTGGCAGCAAGGGGTTGGATGACTGTTTGTGGGGTACAATGAGAAGAGGAACCACAACTTACTGGAAGGCTGCGCGCTTCGACGTGCTCAAGATCGATGCGGCTGGTATTGATTTTGTCCGCGAGAGGAGGTGAAGGCTGGTAGGCGCTTTTGCAACTCGTCGAGTGGACGGCAGTGGGCTTGTGGCTTGACACGAAGACGTTGGACGAGGTAGTCGTTGATGTTTCGAGTGTTTGGAAAAGCCAGGTCCACCTGGGCAGGTAGGAAAGAGGTTGGAAATGCCCCTGAAGCCGGGGAAGGCAGCAAAAGAGCAAGAAAGAATTGTTTGAGTCAAATTCAGAAGAAGAATTGAAAAGAAGAATTGATCAAGAGACAAGATCATGGACACAAAGTTCTGCTGCATAGATAGGGAGAAACGTACCAACTGACGAGTGACTTATTGGCGTATTGATCACCGCCATATGTATTGCGCCGTAGGTTGGTCGTCAACGACAAGAACACCAGACGCCGCCCATGGTCTGACCACGCCTGGGAAGAGTCCTACTTCCATGACATGTGTGCTGGGAAGCCAAGGCTGAGCCTGATGACGATAGCATAACCACGAAACAGCCACGTTGATGGCTAAGGTGGTGGACATTGTGGATTGTATGTCGGTTAAGG
Organism: Cytospora piceae; assembly: GCA_016508685.1. Taxonomy (NCBI): domain Eukaryota; kingdom Fungi; phylum Ascomycota; class Sordariomycetes; order Diaporthales; family Cytosporaceae; genus Cytospora; species Cytospora piceae. The sequence continues at coordinate 673,425 of JADMLE010000010.1, read as the reverse complement.
AACAGACGGCATGATTTGAGAACCAGGTTCGAAGTGATATGACTGGAGTCGAAGGCCTGGGTCAAAGATTGGGGCGCCGCGGGAAGGGGGGGGGGGCAGATGTTCCAGGAGTGGAGGTTCGGTCACGGCAGAGGCTCGTGAAGAGAGGATGTGTGTGATCTCAGTGGAAGAGACGCTGAGGCTACCAAGGCCCAAGACTGTTTGTTTGTTTGCTTGTTTGTTTGTGTTTGTGTTTGTTTTTGTTTTTGTTTTTGTTTGTTGGGCTTCGCGGGAATGTCTGGATATGTGATTTGAAGATGTGCCTTGCTGGCAGGACATGACAGGAGAGGACAGACTGGTAGCCGGGGGAAATGAAGAAGACGGATAAGACAGGTGGCAGAAGATGTGGTTTCAGAGAAGATTCGAACCTTGAGAAGTTCAAAAGTCCAGAGTCAACAATAACATCAGAAGAGCTCCTGCCCATCCCAGACTTATCACCCTGGGTGGTACTGTCCGGTGATACATGTAATGATGATATTGGCACTTCTCATGTTGAATCTGTGTCTTGACGAAAGTGGCAGCTGCAATGCTGTAATGCGCAGGTCTGTTTACATCCACTCATGAGGCGCGGCTGCCTTGCCTGCCTTGCCTGCCTAGGGTATTATTCAAAGGCCAGGCACAATGGTCACCAAGACAGAGGGCAACGAGTTCACAAAGGTAAGGTACAGTTTGGGGGAAGCGGTTCTCATTTCTGATCAGCTACTAGAGCCTCATACATGGACTGATTCTTGAAGAACCCAGGAGAAAGAACGAGCGGCCCTCCACGGTCGTCATTCTTTATGTGCCTGATTGGCCCACACAATCAGGCACCCGCAAACCTTGGAAGTCATTCTGTTACAGTCTTCGAGTTGGGAAGCCACTCCGCAAGTGGAAGCCTTTCCCTTCCCCTTACCTGGGTAGGTACCTGGGTATCGACTGATCAACCGCTGGATCAATAAACCGTTCGATAAGAATGAACCGTTGGGACCCCCCTGAAAACGTTTCAATAATCCAACCGTTGGGAATCTTGGGCCATATATGTTCCACTTATATATTGAACAGTGTCAAAATACCCTATCTCTCTGCACAGACAAGTGTGCTATCTACATAGCATGGTAGACAAGAAGGACTTAAGGCCTCATTGAAGGTTCCCCTTCTGCTATCGCCACACACTCATTCACCCCATACAAATCTGTTCAGTTGTGACAAACGGTTGGTTCCTTCCAAACCGCAAGTCAGCCGTATGTATTCGGTTTATGGAGCCTGCATTCTGTCTGAACACGCCGAGTTGTTCTGGCAACGAGCAGGACGCAGCTTTCACTTTCCTCCCCAACCGAAAGATGATGTCCAGACAGGGAAGGCGACTGCCCGTCTGCTCCATCGTGGTGTTATAATCAACATCCCCAGATGCCGCAGAGAAGGAAAGAAAGCACGACGAGATCACTCTTCTCGCATGCAACATGGAAGGAGGAACTATGGCAATGAGAAGACGAACAACAATATACCTCTGGAGTCTGCCCCGGGTTTCCATCTTCTTGAAACTTTTGGATGGCTCGGCCACAAATTTCTGACTGTTTTTTTTAGGTTTTGACACACTTTCGAATACAAAAAACGACCATCACTGTAAGAGATATACCCCTTTCTGGTATATCTTTCACATGCTAACAGTACAGCAGATGTCCAACTTTGTGACCAACGCGGTCACCACCATGGTGACCATAGACACCGCCCCCGCCGCCCCCACCGCCGCCTGCCCCGCCTGTCCCGCCTGCCCCGCCCCCACCATCGTCGACCCTCGGGCGGCGCTGTCCGTCGGCGTTGTGGTGGGTGTGGTGGCCGCCGCATCCGCGGCGGTCTTCGGGGCCTTGTTGGCCCCGCAGAAGCCGTCGTGGTAGTGGGTGCCCATCATGGCGTGGGGTCGTGGTGGTCCGGTGGCCGGGGGTGCCGGCGGTGGTGCTGGGGGTGGTGGTGCGGCGGCGGAGTCGGGTGGTGCTGCTGCGCGGGCTGGTGGCCCGGAGTAAGCGTAGTTTTTTTTCTTTTTCTTTTTAGTCTTTTTTATATGTTTTTTTCTTCATTTCTAAAAGGAATCACTCAGCGGTCGGACTACATCTTTGGCTTGCCTTTTCCTCCCTATCGTGAAGCCTCCTCGTCGGATCGATGACACTTTCTTGAGTACTCAGAACTCAAAACAATCCTCGAAAAGCCCGGAATGCGTCCGTAGTAGTTGCGACATTGTTTCTGTCGACACCAATATACACCCAACCCATCCCTATCAGCCGTCAGGTTATACGAGTCCGGATCAAGGGACTGGTACCAGTGAGGATCTATATACCCCTGAGGCGTCCTTTTAGGAAAGCACCGTCTGTATCTGAGTACGAGGCACCGGTCGTTACTATGGCAAGGGCTAATTTTGACATTGGTTATCCCGCGCCCATAACAATATGTGCCGGTAGCATTCAGCCTCGCCTTTCCATGCATCTTGAGGGTGCAATGGCACTTCTCGGTTGGCCCTAGCCATTGGCCAGTGCTGCCCAAGCCACTTATAGGATTTGTATGGCCTCCCTTCAAAGATGAGACATTTTGTGAGCCTTCGAAACGGACACAATCGCAGTTGTTAGGGTCGAAACAGCGGAACTCAGGCAGCTCCATGCCCGGCGCGGTGGTCGGGTAGATAAACCGTCCTGCATTATCGCGAATCTCGGCCAGTCGAGGACGTAAGACAGCCGCCGTAAGTGGCCAGTCACTTCGTCCTAGAGTCAAATGGGCATTCCACAATTTAAAGATAAACGCCCCGGAGACCTCGAGGGTCGGACGGGTACACTCGAGCATAGTCTTGCCACATCTCGGAACCACCATGCCGTGAACGTCCATACGCGTCTTTGCGCATAGTAGAGTATGGCTACTATGTTTGCACTGGAGACGCCACGCCTCCCCCGTTTTGGTCTCACTATCCAAGACATCTAACCATCGGATAATGCCCTCTTCGTGACCACATAACCTGAGGTAGCTCTCGTACCCGATGCACACCCGAAAATGTGACTTTTCTAGGCGCTGCGAGGCCGAGAAGAGACAAGCAGGGTGCTCAACGCCGCACTTTGAGCAGTATAGGAACCTGCGGAGCCGCTCGACCCGCTGGCCCCAGCTGGGCGCCTCCTCGGCGGCGCGACAGCCGTCGCAGTACCAGTCCCTGTGCAGGAGGCGTAGTAGTTGCGACCTGTCCTCGGGCATCCCGCCGCGGCCTTCCACCACCCGTAGCAGCTCTTCCGCCTGGCCCCTGTGGGACATCGAGGAGAAGCGCGGCCACGTAAACGGCCCGCGGTAGTTGTCCGCCTCCTCGTCGGCGTCGTCGGCACAAGGTAGGTACGTTCGCAGCCTGCCCAGTATAATCTCGGTGCACAGAGGGGGGAACCTGCGCGCCGCGCGGCGGATACACTCGACGCCGCAGTTGTCGAGTACATCGATAATTCGGGTAAGGATATCGTCCGGAAGCCGGTGCAGCAGACTGACTTTCTCGTTGTGCCATATCGCCGCGACGAGGGGATCCATCGGTGGATCGGCTTGCGAGTCGGCGTGGCTACCAGGAAAAAGTTCAGAATAGCTTGGGGGCGGAGGGGGTTTCATCTCGCGTTGCTGCTCTTCCCTTGGGAGTGGCTGTGGTGGCGTGGTAGACGATGGTCCATTGAAGCTGGATGTAGGCGACATCGATGTTCCGCCATTATTGTAGCGTGGGAAGGATGTTCGAAGCCGGGGAAATGAGACCATGTCCTCGTCCGATATGAGATGTGGATTTGCAGAAGAGACAATGTATGTAAATAAATGGGGTTGACGTATGACGAGCCACGACGGACATGCTCCTTTACAGCCTGACTGGTCACAAGGAAGCCTTTATAAAGGCCAATGATTTCCATCTGGTTCTACGCTTTGAGCCTCGCCTGAGACCTTCTCGAGTCTTGTGTAATTAAGTAGGTTTGGAGGAACGTGCAGAGCACGGTGCGACTGGGCGAAAGTGTCCACGGGTGGTAGTGTGACAGGATTTCAGAAGCTTATGGTATAAGTAAGTACTCAGTCTCGCTCTTAGTCTAGCTAGGCTCGAGAATAATCGGACTAGTACTGATAGAAATAAGTCTGCCTGCTTTAGCCTTCGATGGGCTGAATATAGAACTTGGCTAGGTCGTGGCGCACGTTCACGCTCTTGCTAATGCAACTATAGCCGCCATACCGCGCTCCGGTAGTCTGGAACGGCTATCATAGTGAGTGTCACAGGATGTATAGGGAACTTTAAGGCCTGCCTTTGGGCCGAGTAGACCGTCACGGTGAATAAAACATTATTGCGACCCGGATGGGAGACTATCAATTGTTATTAGCCAGAGTTGGACTAAAGTGAGGCCACGTACTGCAAGGCACCCAGTCTTTCAAGCAGCTAAGATTGAACTATATTGGGTATCCCTGAGTCTCTTCCATTCATCTATGATCATTCTCAGTCAAGCTTACTGGTCTACCATGAGCCAGGTGCGCTCAAATCGAAACGCATTTGAAATACATCGAGTCATCATGGTTTCTACCACCTCACATCCCGCCATCAACCATGGTGTCTCCCACGCCGGCCCTTGATATTGGTACCGAATGTGTCGTGGACGCCGACAACCTCAGCTTGCTTGCCGTGCTCGGTATCAGAGACAGACTTCTCGACCACTTCCCACTCCGTCCCAGCTGCCACTTCGAGGTTCTTGCCTCTCGTCTCACGTACAAAAAAGAAGCAGAAGACCGCGGCCAGGACGTCGAATCCCATAAAGATGAGGAATGTGTTGGCTCCCACATTCGAGATCATGTACGGACTGGCGAACGAGAAGCAGAAGGACGTGGCCCAGTGGGCGAGCATAGTCGTCGCCAGGCCGACGGCACGGATGCGCGTTGGGAAGATCTCGGGGGCGTACGCCCACGGGACCGGACCCCATGAGCAGTTATAGACCTGGCATCTGAGGTTAGCTAACGAGTAGGAGAGGGGATTGGACGGCTTTTGCAGACCTAGAAACTTACCATGATGTCCAGATATATCATCGCCACCACCGCCCTACCAGCATTAGTGACCGTCGCATTGGACTCCGTCGGAATTTCATCGACCACAAGAGCAGTAACAAGCATGCACGCAGCCATCACCGCCGATCCACCCGTCAACAAGACCCTCCGGCCAAACCTCTCCGCCAACACCCAGATAAAGAACGAACAAGCAATGACCTTGACAGCACCAAACAGCCCCGTGAGCAACAGATCCCGGTTCCCACTGCTCCCCACCAACAACTTGAAATACTGCGGGCCAAAAACAGCCAGCGCACTACTCCCCGTAGCATTCTGGAAGATAAACAGCGTCGGCCCGACAAAGAAGCGGATCCTGTTCGCCGGCTCCAGCAGCTCCTTCAGCGAGAACTCCTCCCGGGTGGCCTCCTCGGCGCGCAGGCCGAACCGCGTCTCGTCGAACTCCTCTTGGGTCCTCTCGCCCTCGTCGCCGCGGATCCACGCCAGCGCGCGCCAGGCCTCGTCGTCGCGGCCCTGGGTGAGGAGCCACCGGGTGGACTCGGGCAGGGTGAAGCAGCCGAGGAGCATGATGCCTATGGCGACTAGTTCCAGGCCCACTGGGATCTGCCACTGGGCGGAGTAGCTGGCGATGTGCTTGTTTTTGGCGACGCCCTGGGAGGCCGGCACCGTCAGTACGGAGACTGGTTGGTACGTATGTGGGTGGAGTGATACAACTCACGTAGTCTACCCAGTAGGCTGTGAATACGCCCCAGGTGTATAGCCACTGGTAGAACGATCCGCACCGTCCTCTGATTTCCTTGGGTGTCATCTCTGCTGAGTACATTGGTACGACCACGGACTGGCCGCCCATGCCAATACCGGCAACAATCCTGCCGACGTACCATGCTGCTATTGATTTCGTAGGACAGACCTGGATGATGACACCAATGCAGAAAATTGCTGTCGAGCCAATGATGGTGTATTTGCGGCCATATTTGTTGGTGATTGGGTAGACGGCAAGGGCAGCCAGGAAAGATCCCAGCTGCTCGAGACCGACGGTAAGTGACGATACAGCAGATGCGCCTCCTGTCGAGAAATCGTTTATGAAAGGCCTGTAGGTAAGGATACCGCCCGCAACGCCGGAATCATAGCCGGCTAGGAATGAAGAAATACTGTGATTCGAGCTCGGCATCAGCTAAAAGCGAACCCACACGAACTCGGTGGATGGACTTACAAGATGATGGCGGCCAAGTGATAGGCACGGTATGTCCCCAACCGCGTGTTGAGCTCCGGGACCTTCAGGAAAGCCATATTCGCAAATCAAAATTCTTAGCAAAGCCTTGAAATAGGATGGATAACTTCCAGCTGGGAAGTTGAGATGGCTTGGAGTTGCATCCGGCCGTGCTGCACATCTCACGGGAGCCAGGTCTGTTTTATTTTCCTCGGCCGAGCTCAGTCGGCATGTACCGACTGCCGAGGTGGCCACGAGGTATCAGTCGCACAAGTTATCGCTGGAAGGATTCCGGTGTGTGGTACGCACCCGGTGTAGTGCGGATTGCGTGCTGTGTTCCTTGTTATGAGCATCACGTCTATCAGCTCATTTCGGATACATGACTGTTGCTGCGTGTGCCGGGAGGTGAATGCGGGGGGGAGATGGGAGACTGCTCGGTCACAAAGGAAATTCAGTCACTAAATACTTAGAGCAAAAGAACCATACGGACCCTTAATGCATTGTTTCCAGCTCTTGTGTTCGCCAAGGCAGGTGGATTACCAGCGGTAGCTTGTCGCCGTCTCGAGGTGACGATCATACTTCTTGCGCTGTCTACTGGCGCTCATATTAAACGTGGTATGTACATGTGGACTAAGGGTGGTGTCAATTGAGCCCTTGTAAGCTGCATTAGCTCTTCTTTGTTCCCTCCCAATCCCCGGATACCGGTCAGTTACGCGATTGGGAGACAGCCTTTGTCTCATGCAGAGCAACCCAGTTCCAGAATGCTGGGATTGTACGCCCCTCTGAAAGGTGATTGAGGCAAGAGCTACGTTGCGGGTCAGGTCTGTTGGAACTGCTGAGGCGTGCGTACCACCGTCACTTGGTCAATAGGGGATGAGACGGGCCGAATAATGTGATATGATGGTTCGGGCATCATTATTGATGGTATTGCATGCTCTCCATTCAATGCAACCGTCATTGCTCACTATGCCACCATGTTGGTTGCTGCCTGTCATTGCGGTCCTGTAATTGCTACGACCAGACTTCTCTGTGCCTACTCAATTACTTGAGTAGCTGTGAGCACCAATAAACTCTATCCACCATCTATTCTTCCACATGAAGATGGGTTCCTTAAATATATAGGACTCCTGTTGCCTCGTGGGGTCCGCTGTGCACGTATTCCCCTAGTCACCATAAGCGCCACAGATGTCGACTGCCAACTTTTTGTGGCAGGCCTGTACGGAATATCTGGCACAGGCTGAACCATATATTCCTTGACTAAGCTTGGGGCTGCAACAATCAGGTATGTGGGCCCCCTTGAGAATTTCCATACCCTGAAAATGCGGCACTATCTGGTTGCGAGGCCGGAAGGCCTTCTTGCGTTGTGTAGAACTGCGGGCTTTGACCGAACAATGATGATGGTTGCTGCTGCTGATTCTGTGGCGACATTTGATAGAGTCCCGGGTACTGGAAGCTCTGTGACATACCAGAAGTTTGAGCCGTGGGAGGACCTATCCCTACAACAGAGAAAGGAGGGAGGTGGCTTTGGATTAGACCGGGCTGGGCAGACTGCGGATGAACTGCAGGAGACTGGGGTTGAATTGGCTGGTACTGTTTGGCTGGTGCTGCGCCCGTGCCGAAGAGGGGCCCATGCTTCTGTGAGAATTCTGGATTGATGTATGTTCCTGGTGCCGTCGGTGTTGCCATGGGATACTGCTGCTGCTGCTGTGGGAAGTTATGGGACGAAGCCTACCATGACGGGGTGTATGGCATGGCCAGCTGACTTCGAAGGGCTGTGTCATCCCGGCGGGAGAAGTGCTTAGCATATGCCACCGTGTTCATGTCAACAGCCCTTTCCAGGTAGACGTCAAATTCCCAAGAGGCATGCGCCACGAAACCTAGCCACATGATGTCCAAAAACGGGCTTCCTTGGAGTTTGGGACTGTTCGGACCCAATAAGTCTGTCATACACGGCCAGCGCCACTACTACCTGCATAGCATTCCGAATTGGTCGGCCATTCCAGCCGACCTTTCGTTTCTTGATTTGGGTGTGGTAAATTGGTTTCGCCCCGTTGATGATGGCGTTCTTATCCATCGAAAGGTTCGGGTCGCGTTCGTAGACCCGGACCAGTTGCACTCCCCATAACCAGGAGCCACATGCTGAATGAAGAGACCAGTGAGCAGGCAAGGGAGGGTCTGGAGGCAACTCACTGTCAGTTTGTTCAGGGTCCGGTTCTGCTAGTTGCGAGCATCTGTGAGGACGAGCTCGCGGCTATAGGTAGCCTTTCACCAGGCTAGCCTTGGGACTAGTCGCATTGCCAAAGTTGTGCGTTGCCACATCCTCGGTCTGTGAATTGTTAAGGTCGAGGAGCCAACAGACTCGGAACTGGAACTTTTCGTCTTCAAGGCGAGCCCACACAATGCGCTTAGTCTCTGGATTAAGTCTGGCCTCGTACTTCCGTTTAGTAACCTTCTTCACGGGCTTACTACTATTCTGAAGCGTTTCCTATAGTCTCGACTATAAAAACTATTAGCACTGTTATTCGCGTAAGAGGGCCTGGGATATTACAGACCCCGACGTGGGCGAGAAAATCATCGCGGATGTTACCAGCCTGGTGGAGCGTCACGATCGTTTAGCTGTTAGCCTGGTGGTTGTCCATGTCTATGACCCTGGCGAGTTTCTCGCGAGAGACGTAGCCACCATCAGTTAACCTTTCCAGCGGACAATGAGAAACACCCCGGCTTAGTCGTCAAGATATCCAGGACATCCTCGGCATTGACGTGGACGCGTTTGCCTTGATCCTCGAAAATGTTGTTTCCACTGGGAACCGCCAGAAGTCCGGTTCCATCGCTCTGACTGTGATACAGCGTTGAGACCAAGGCCAATTAATCAAGTGATCCTACAAGTGTACTGAACATCTCGACTGTTCTGTACCAGATTTAGGCACATACAATGGCTTCAGCTCTCTTCAAGATATCAGTGGGCTTATTCTTGAGAACCCTACCCAAAGCAAGTAGGCCAATAATCTGGATGCGATTGCCCTATAGATTGTCATACTGTCAACCTGTGTCAGACAACCCAACTAGTAAAGCCTGAGAAATAGGGATGGGCGGACGGGCCCCGTTCTCACAGGGACTGATTCGCAGATAGTGGGAGTATGTGGGTGTCCTTTGTTGGCCTTCGTAAATAACGGAATTGTGACCCTGGCCGCAGGATTAGAGACGGTAACCAATGATCAAACATACTCCACACAACGCCCCTTGGTGGTATTTTTGGACCATAGGAATCCTACCCCTGTACGACCTGGTTATGATAGTAGAACACGGGGTGCAGTCAGCGTGCGGCCCGAAGTATATAGAACAATACGTCAACCTTGTGCGACGGATGGACGACTCGAGGCAGAGCTATTCTACTCATAAATCTAAATCAAAGTCAAAATGTCATTTTTCTCATTTGAAAGAGCACCGGCTCCTTGGGCCAGTACTACCACTCCCCGACATGAACCACCGAAATGTTTTTTCTACGGGTCACTCATGGACTCTGATGTCTTGAGGACTATAGCTCGAACAGAGAAGGAGCCAAAATTGATTAAAGCCTCGATCAAAGGATTCCAAATGAAGATGTGGGGACCATATCCTACATTGATTCCCGGAAAGATTTCTGAGCAGGTTGATGGCATGCTGTGGCAGGCCGAGAATGCTCGACAGCTTCAATATCTGCAGGATTACGAAACGGAAAAGTATAAGTCGGTGAGATGCAAGATTCGTGTGGGGGAAGGAGAGAGAATTGGGAGGATTGAGGATGGTGTGGCCTTTGTTTGGGCGGAAAACCCGAGGAGTCGAGAGTTGACGACTGGGGAATTCTCGCTTGAGCATTACCAGTTATATAACAAGTCGATTTTTTTCAGACGGGGATGAAGCAAAGACGGACAAATAGGCGATAATTTAGGTGCATGTCTCCGGTGGAGTCTACACCAACACGGACAGGTTTACGCAGTAATAGTTATACTTGTGTGGGATTTTTTTATAAAAAGAATTGGCATACTTGACACTGTAATTTGGTACCTAGGGAGAGGGATACTGGAAAAGCACCGTCCGCTCTATAGAATTATTGGGTTTAAGGACTCTATAATAAGTAGTCTGCCCCCATGAAGAATATAAAACTCCAGAGACATCGCATCTTGATACCCATCACATCGCGGCCAAGACGTCCTGCGCCATCATTTGCCGCCTTGCCCGTAGAAGCCAAGACCTTTTTACCCGTCGGGTATTGAAAGTTGTATACCGGATCCGTCGTCAGCTCGGCCTGCAAGCCAAGCGTGTGATCACATGTCGCCTGGTTCTGCCCGGATGCCCAATCCAGCGTGCACTTCTCGTCGTACCCCAGCGAGCAAACGGAGTCGTCAATATTAAACAATACGTAGTTTTGCCCGACCCAGCTGTCCGAGTCCTCCACGCAGCTCGCCACGTAGTTCATGCTGTTCGCCGCGCTCAGCGGCAGCCCGTCGGTGTGGATCAGGTCGCTGCAGGCTGACACGGACGCGTTCTCGTAGGTCATGGCCACGGCACCACCGGCGATGGGGTCTTTGGCAGCGGACTTCCCTGTCTGGAGGTAGTTCCACGCGTCGTAGCTAACATCGTATGCGCCACCGGACTGGTCGATCCGGAGTAGGTGGACGGACCGGTCAGCGTAGCTGAGCTTGACACAGATGTTGTCGCAGTCCACGGCCCAGGGCCAGTAGGCCACCCGGTTTGTGTTGATTTTGCATCCGAGAACGCCGATCGAGGATGAGTAGCTATCGTGCGGTGTGACCCACACGCCAGTGCCGTCTGCGGAAGCGATGGAAATGAGAGTGGCCAGGCCCAAGGCCAAGGAGAGGAAAAAGCGGCTCGCGTTTATCATGGCCATAGCGTTTAGCGGAGTGAGTGAGGTTTGGCGATCACAGTCGCGAAATGATTGACATGGGACAAGAAAGAAACCGCCCCGCCTTTGGGGCTTGCACTTGAGGTTCCAGGCAGGAGTCCACGGTGGTCGTGCACGGCGCGGAGGATGAGATGTCGTCGGACAAAAATCCTTCGGCCCCCGTGTATCCTGAGATGAGACAGGCCATGTCGTTAAAATTAGATTCTCCTGTTCCGGTTTAGCGCTCCGAAAACTAACGGCCGGCCCCGGGCCGCGACCCGTGAACTCATCAGACCCGGTCCGGTCGAGTCCACAAGCGAAACCAACAGATATTCACGGCTCGATTGCGATGAGTTCTTCCATCCCATCAGAGAACCTTTTGCTGTTGATGCTACCTCTACATCATATAGTCATGCGGCACAGCGCATGAGATATGTCATTGCTGAAATGCCTGTTCAATCTGTTCTGTGGGCCGACAAGAGTCACAAGATACTCACAGACTGTTATTACACATAGCGTGGTAGTATCCACCCCAGGAAGGAAATCCAACGCAATGACCTAGATAGCCACAGAACCATACTTGGAACCCAAACCATCAGAAATAGACTCTAAAAAGAAAAACTGGGCGCCTTGTAGACACGTCGAGTCGGCGTCTATCCCTGAACGCCACCACTTCCTGTCGCCTTATTATGTCTTGCATAAGCTTCCTCGATCTCTTCACTGTATTCCTTCTCGACATCCCGCCTTACCACCAATCCCTTCATGCTGAGCTTGAAGGGCTTCTCCTTCTTTGCCAGAAGGACAGTCTCCCTCGGAAATCCTGATTTCACCGACATCCGCCTTATTGGCCTGCGCCACGGCATCATCGTAGATCTCAGTAAGTCACTCGTCTGCAGTCTTCCCCTCCCCGGCACCGTCCTTAGGCTGAAAGATGACAAACGGGACGGGCCTGCCCTCGCCGTCCACGAGAACATGAATGACATCGGCATGCCGAAGGATTATTGTTTTGATGTGCTTCGCATTGAACTTGGCAAGCCAGGACAACTTCAACAGGTCATCCGTTCTCGACTTGAATCCCCACCTCGTTCTGCCGCCGAGATCCTGGACGAGCAAGTAGAGCTCTCGCGTCTCAACGGTGTCGACATCCTTGTACATGGGGTTCCACCAGACTGAGCAGAAGAGTGATGTTTTACCGTCTGTAGGCCTGATGAAGACGAGTTCGTGAATATCATCGGACCCATCTCCGGCAGTCCCTGTCCCTTCACGCTTGATGAATTGGTGAGGGCCTTCGGGCGCATACTCGAAAGTGTGCCACAACTTTCTATCTCTAGGACTCAGGATGTACCGCACGCCGGTCTCAGTCGAGGAGATGTACGACAGAAGCTTGGTATGCATGCACAAGTCATCCCCGATGGCCTAATCAACCGAGGCCCCGACGTACACAATGTTGTCCAGAGTCTTCAAGATATATTGCGTGCTAGGGTCTTTGTAGAGACTGACGACCGTCTGCGGTGCAGACCACAAGCTCTGAACCTTGTTCAAGCTCAGAATCTTCTTGAAGAGGTCCGGGGAGACGCTGAACTGATCAGGGGGTGGAAGCACAGTCACACAGTCCCATTACACGGGCGCTCCACTCATAATGGATACTCCTGCCCCCCATTTGGGCGGGCAGGTGGTGAAGATGGTCTTGCCAGTCTGAGGGCCAAAGAGCGTTCCTGAGGCCAATGCTTACGAGAAATCATGCCTATTGTGGTCTGGCAAGCCCAGTACCCGTTGTTGATGAAGATGGGCTTGGGCATACCTAGAAGCAACGTGTAAATGCTCTGCTTAGAATTACGGGCCAACAATTGATGATCAAAGGGCGCAGGAGAACTCACCAGTGGTTCCAGAGGTATGAATCATGAGAATGTCATCGGTCCTCGCTTCTTCCCAAGTCTTCTCATAAGGATAGTCAGGCGTCCCGTCGGCCGAAAGACACCACTCCAACGACGGGAAGGGCTGCAATTTGGCTGAAGTCTCGGGAATACCAAGCTCTTCAAGGCTGCTCGTGTCTTCTTGTGCGTACAGCCAGACCTTGCAGTCAGTCGCTTTGAGCAGATTGCTCACACCGACTTTTGTAATGCGGCCGTCAGGGACCAGACACTGCAGGCGAATTAGTGGTTGTTCCCAAGAAATATCGCAAGATGGTGATGACAGAAGGTTTCGTCATGTAAATATCTTTGGAATTAAGCCAAGGTGCTCAGCTTTATGCAAAGCAGCCATAACAACCAGTAACACTGGTTTCGTAGGCTGGGGTCAGGGTCCAGCCTATGCCAAAGCACAGGAACTGGTACACGTTGGTATGCAGATGCAAGATGATAAAGAAAGGTTATAAGCTTAGTTTTCGTACTTCATCTTCAGTATGTAATTGTGGTACAGCTCCTCTCATTTGCAGAGCCTCCTGGTCGCTGGGCTCCAGCTTGTGTTACGATGGTTTGTTGATTGTCAGGTGATACGCTCGACTAGTTTTCCTAATGAAAGAGCTTTTGAGTCTGTAGGGTACTTAGTAGATGTTTGCAGAATTGATGTGAGTGTCAGCCGAAGGAGTCAAACTCCTATGCCTGAACAGCTATGTGGAACGGTGTTAATTACTCCGTATCCACAAGCTTCTGTTTAGTAAAGAATCACGCTTTCAGGCTGGCGTTGGATATCTGGCATCATATTGATGTCAAGAGGCTCATTCCCATGAAGGCATACACCCCATTTCCTGCTTGATAGAGAATACAGGGCTAGAAGCTCCCTTGAAGATGCAAACCAGATCAACCTCTTGTATGTTATTATCTTCCCAATCGCTGATGATCATATTACCATCCTCGATCAGAGCAAACCCACTTCTGCCAGTTGTAACAAGTACCTGATATGCTACTAGCCATTCTTCAATTGCTACATCTTCTTCTATCCACGCTGTGTCGTAGTCCACAATGTCCCTGACCATAAGTCCTGGGCCCAAAATAAAGTCCCAAAACATATCCCAGGCGCACTGGAAACCGCCCAATTTTATCTTGGGTGTGGCTTGGCCCAGATGCCACAGAAAAAGTTTTTCTAAGTCTCGAATTCCTTGGATAATCTTCAAGATCAGATCTTTATCTATTATCGGTTTGCTGTCTCCAAGTTCAGGCATCCATCATCCAACAATTTCACATTCCATGTCCCTGATGTGCCCTTCCGCGGCTGGTCCATCTTCCTATCGATGTACCTCCGATCCGGGACCCAGGTAGGGACACCAGGCGGGTCACTATGGCGAAAGTGTAAGAACTCGGGATACCTTGGGATTTTCACAATGTACTTGGCGTACTCGTGGTATAAAACTGCCACGAATGTGTTTTAGTCTGGACTCAAGTTATTTAGGATGTCTTCCAGCTGAAGGAGGTCCAGGATGCCGTATAAGAGATCTCTGTGGATCAGTCTCTTCGAAACGGCCACAGGTAAAACGCATTACATCGAATAACCTTCCAGAGATAATGGCTGCACCCGCGTCAATCCTTGTAGTTTGACCCGGGTTTAGCCCCTTCTCGTATTGCCTAGTCAAGTTCGACAATACGGAGAGTATATGTAAGGAACCCTCATGAACTGGGAACCTAGAAAGACATTTCCAGAGCACGCCAGAATATGCCAGTGAGAGATATGAATCATGATGACGAGGATTTTCCCAGCTTACAACGTTGTATCCCAAGAGAGCAGTGGTCCTGGGGCCTGCCATGACAAATTCTTGGACGACCCAGATCCTGGAGAACCATGGAAGGCTCAGCATCTGCAATACACTCTTGACCACCTCGAAAGACATCTGGTAGCTCCCAGACATGAATCGTTTATGCTCGTCCTTGAGTGACACCGTCATCTCTAGAAGACCATCGAATAGGTCACTGAAGTTGTGAGAGCCCGGCACGGATGCTTTATCGTCAAGCCAGATGAAAGCAGATGTCGCTTGGCTGTAAACGTTGCTCATGCGACCGACCTGGGTGATTCTATCGTCGACGTCATTTTGGTTGATGCAAACCGCATCTATCCAAAGATATACATAGTTTCCACCAGTTTGCCGGTAAAACTTTTCAATTGGATATCTGCCAACTTTGGCAGGACTTCCTGTGACTTCGGGGAGTCCCGTGGAAATTCGATGTCCTCCGGGACAGCTATAAAGAGCTCGTGTCGGATCCGGCATGCTTCAGGCCCATCTGTAAGTAGAAAAAGGGAGGGAAGCACGGCAAGATTGCTAACAGCAATGTCTGTGCATGTCGTAGCAACAAGTTGAGGTTCACCGTTACCGGATACTCCGTGCCGTTGAGATGTATCCAAGCAACCGTGTTGGAATCTCCCCAGACATAGGACAAGGCGAAGTAGGTGGGCTTCTCTGCGGCTGGCGAGACCTGCTCGAGCTCACAGCGGACGGCGTCAACGAACTTGGCTGGGTACAGAATGACAAGACGCTGGTATCTCCGACGGGTCTGACTGCGACAAGGGGCTGGTGAGGCGTTTTTCCTTTGAAATTATCCATCTGGTGACCGGCTTGCAAGATAAGTGGCAATGCTCAAACTTGTCTGGTGAGATGTAAAATCTTGTCTCAGAGCAATATCATATTAACGCGAGAATTGAAGTAAATTCTCGTCACCAGGCTCCTGTTGATACAAACAACCGCTTTATGCCAACGACAAGCTGACAGACGAGGGGGCTGGTATGCAACCAGTTAAGCTTCAGCCACAGTGGAGGGGCCAAGTTCGTGCGAATCAGCGAGCTCAAGTCTTCCGATTATGCAAGACGATTGTATCGAGACCACCATCAGTTAGGCTGGACCAGCTGAGCCTCCTTTCCCCCACGCATACTTACTTATGTAGAGGTCAAGAGTGAGGCCTGGTGACAGGGTGGTGTAAGTAGTGCACCTAAGTAGAGGTTGCGTGGAGTTGCCCCTTGTCTCCAGCTGCGCGGCATGGCACCTGCATCCCCTATCCCTGTTTGTCCCCCGGGGCACTAATCCGGAATGCAGTGATACTTTTGGCAGTCACGTTAACATAGCGCTGTCGAGATTCATGCACTCCACAAAGCTGTCCGTGGAACCGTAGCATCATTCTCAAGACGCTGCTATCTCCAGGCCGGGGCTCTTGAGGGGGGGTGGGGTTGGCTATAGATGGGAAGGCCAGTGGACATCAACGATCATGGAGAATGCAATGCTATAAGACGACGATCTGTTTTGCGCGATGGCCTGGTGTGTAGACAAACAAACAGTATGTCAAAAGCCATATGATTGCCACCCGCTGTATAGTTTACAAAGCGTGGTGCCATAGGCGGGGGCTGCCGAGAGCTGAGTGCAACTGCACGTCGATCAAAAGCCGTCACGCACGGAGGGTTCCAGAAATGCACGGGTGTCATTCGAAGTGGTGTGGCATGATCATACGTGGTGAATATCCTCGCCAGATTGCCTCTCACATGGGCATTGAGGGGTAGTGGAATGATGTCGATGCATTTCTGACGGAAGTCAGGGACGAGGATATGGATATGGTTGATATGCCTTGCTCATAAATATGTTTCGTTGGCCGTTCGCCGTTTGCATTGCTGTGATGGTGAGTTCCCTCATCATCGTGTAACGATGAGTATTGTACATGCTGGTGTGGGTGGAGCTTTAAGCGGCAGTGAAAATCTTCCGTATCGAGATTTGATCCGATTTTGTGGTTCGGTTTGCCTTTCATGGAAAACTGATGCGGGTACTCCTCCGCTCTCTCCCCTTCAGTGCACACACTGACACATATATGGCCAACAAAATGATACAGCACCCGACTTCGTAAAAGCATGTGTCATACAGACAGCCGTCACGAGCGACATCAAAGGGGAGTGGCACGTCTCGGGAGGTGTCTGAGACATCATCCTGTTGTTAGTACTGTTATCTCCAGCATGTGCAAGATGACATCGGCTACAGCCACCGTTCATGAGCACCTCCAAGTACCTGACCGTTATCATGTCTCAGCCTCTCTGTGCCTCACATGCCAAGCGTGGCAAAGATGTGGCTAGCGAGCCACGCGGAGCCATCCTTGATGACAGAGACTTCGTATGCTTGTAATTCACATGTTTCATGATGGATGAATAGCCAGGGGATGTCGTCAAGTTTGGAGAAATTTTCCCTGCTTTTCCCTTCTGGGTTTTCAACCTCTTTGTTTAAGCAGTGGTCAGTGCTTTATATGCCCCATATTTTGCATGTGCTATAATAAATATAGTGGAGGGCGGGAGCAGGCCGGACTGCCGAACAGAGATGTTGCAACGCAGATCCGCGCATTTCGGCCATTGGCGCGGGCGGGAGATCATGACATACCCCACCGCGGTGGTCATTCAATCGGGAGCCAAGAATCATATCATGAATAATGGTAATAACGATAGAGGAGACTGTTCCTCCGAGTATTTCCCGGATTCTTGTCCATGTTGCACAGACGTGTCATCGCGATGTTCGTATCCGACACATCTTGGAACTGTCGTGACAGGAAACATTGTCCAACGTCCTCGAGAAATCAAGGAATGCTGAGGCGCCATGCCATGTTGGTGCCGTGACGACAGCCAACAACGATGACCAGTTAGCGGCCCAAACAAGAGGTCAACATCCTCTGTCAACAAGGAGTTTAGCTTACGCTTAGGTTCTGACTTGGCATTTTAGTCTTGGCCTGGTCCTGTCAAAGCGACCGCTAGCTCATACAATATTGGATTTCCCTGTTCCGAATCAAGGTACAGACGAATGATTGGAGATCGTAGGACGGATCGCACCGGTGAGCTGTTACTTGAAAGCCTTCCCCTTCCGCTCCGCAGATATGCCGGCTGATGCACCGCTGAGTGAGACCCACTCCACCCTCCCTAATCACACCCTATTATATCCCTACGTGTGCACAAAGAAGTCACCAGAACTAACGATGACCGACGCACTGCGATGCCTGACTCGGCATGTGCCTCCCATCAACCTAGATAGAAAGCTTAAAAAGAGGCAAACACGCCCGCCTTCGCCTTTGCCTTCGGTCTCGCTTGCAGTGTATAAGAAGAAGCGAGCAAGAAGCGAGGCCGTTACACATACACCAGACACACGCCCACCTACACCTCCTGGACATGCAAGTAAGCCGATGAGATCGAGTTGCAACCCATACATACATATTTATATCAGACTCCGCCGCCCCTCCGATTTTAGGCCTGACTCATGCACGCGCTGGCCCTTCGCCGCCAAAAATTTCAAAATTTCAGTTCAAAATCATACACATGAATACCACCCAAATCTGACTGCATACGCGCCCGATCCATAAAAAGCGTCGCCGACAGGGACCCAAATCCTCTCTCGCCTTACGGTTTATATTCGTGACGAATTTTCCCACGAAAGCGTTCTTGACAACAGTTCACTTTTCATCCTTATTTCTCTTTCACATCCATATCACAGTGAAAATCCACTATAATGCCTCTACAAACAACAACAATGTCAACTTCCCGGCGGTCCAGCATGTTCGGCCGCCGCTCCATCACCGCCAAGGCTTCGTTCAGCGATGACGAGGATGCCATCACACCCTGCTCGTCTCCACCACCAGAGACACACCACCAAGCCTCCCACTACGAACCCAGAGCATCTTCGTGGTTTTCATTGAGCCGGAGAGGCTCGACATCGGCAGTATCGTCAGCACAAGCATGGCATTTCGACCCGACAGATGGCGAGGACATGGACGACGCAAAGCTGTGGCGCCGTATGCTGGACATCCAGAGGGAGTTTCACTGCTACAACAGTGCGAGGATGGCTGCCGCACTGCTCGAACTCGAAATGGGCATGGACGTCGGTCCATATGCTCGTAAGTCAAATCCTTCCCCCCTCGACGCCCGACACAAACAAGACCACTGACACCTGGTTATCAGCATCAAGGGGCTGCCTCGACCTCCTGAATGACAGCGTTTCTGACATGCCAGTGCATGATAAGGAGAGGCTTGTCGACTGGCTACACGAGCACTCCAGCAGACGGAAGAGGAGCGGCATTTTCAAGCTGAGCTCCGGCTTCTGAGCTGAGTTGAGAATTTCCTTGCATGACATTCTTCTGCAGGAAGGAGGAGGCGTTATCGAGGAACTCATTTACACCACTGCACCGGAGAGCGTTAGGCTTGGCCAGCCGCGACTTGGGTTTGACGATCATAATTATGGTCTCTGGGCATCGGATTGGGCGAAACTGAGGGCCGTCAAGGTTCGGGCGTTTAGGATGGTGTGCTGCAGGAAGGAATACCCATTTAATATCTTCTTGTTCGGTAGACCGGTCAGATTGGACATGCATTATCGATACCCCCATTATTTTACACACTTTTCTTTTTCCAGGTGTGATTACCGCGTTGTGGGGCCTTCGGAATTATTGGCGCTTGACTCGGCGACGGGAACCAGATATTCGAGCAGATGGGGATCGAGGTTACATACAATATTGCCCTCTGATGAGATAGATCAGTAACTCGATTGTTTTTTTGGCACTATGGGATAGCGCTAAATATGTTGCTTTCAATACCTGTGCGGTGTTTGGTGTCTTGCAACTAGGACGCAAAAGTTCCACAGTCTTCGGACGCCGCCATGTAAGTCGATCTCCACCATCCGCCCAAGTCGTGTTCCAGGGGTGGTACGTAGTTACAACGCAGTGTTGTTCTCAGGATTGTAGCTTATAATTGCACATGTTGCTTCGTTTCAACGGATTTCTACCTTTGAGTAACATTCCCAAACCTCAGGCACGGAACTGAATATGAGATATTGGTCTTGATAATATACGTTATCACATCCAAGTGAAGCAGTCGAGTCTTGCAACTATGGAAGTTTTACAGGACACCATGATCATCCAGTCCATCAACCACATCCCCTGAATTCATGCCGCCTACCACAAAAGTTTCCCCAGGTTCGAGGCTCCCTAGAAGGCAGCTCGATCTTCCTGAAGTCGTGAACAGAACCTTCAGTCTACCGCCTCGCAAGCACTCCACCAGTTGTGCAAGAGCCAAGTCCGTGGTTTTGTCATCAAGCCAATGAAACCCATCGACGACACAGTAGACAGTGCCAGGTGCTAGACTCATCAGGTCTCGAAACATCTCCAGTGCCTCTGACCAAGTGTCCAAGGATCCGTCAAGACTGAGAAAGCGTTCCTCCGAGAGGTCGAGAGTTGTCTCCAACCTTGGTAGCAATAGTTCTACCATCTGCCTCAGTAGTGCATAGAGCAAGCTAACTGTGCCCTGCACCTCCCGGGTGATATTATCACCGACCGTCTGTGGAATTTCGCAGAAGTACGAGACCACAGGCACCCTGTTCGCTCCCACCAGGTCGATACACTTAGCCGCGAGACTTGTCAAGGGGTTCTCCGTGTCGTCCACCTCTATAGCAGGGCCGTCTAGCCACAAGATAGGACCATGCAGACCTTGAGCCCACTCACTCAGTCGTAGGATCACGTCAGGGATTATTGTCATGGGGATAAAGGAATCGGTAGCAAGGCGGACACGTTCCCGAGAAAAGAAATCCTCAAGATGTTTCGAATTCAGGGCAATGTCCTCCACTGTGTAGGGGTTAACTAGATAAAGGTCAGTTTACTGGCAAGCTGAAAGTGGTGGCAATATAAGACAGACCTGTATTACCGACCGAAGAACTCGTAGGTATTCTTGGCAGTGTTTGGAAAGGAGATGCCGAGCCTGTGGCCGGAGATGCAGTTGGTATCATGCCTCCAACCTGCATCAATTTTACGGCATCTGCTTCCAGGAGAATCACGACAGATCCACCGAGGTGCCTGACTCTGTCAGATTCCAGACGTCTGTCCTCTTCTGCCTTGGACAAACGACTTTCGATCCTTTCAGCGAACAGCTGCATTTCTGCCTGGTGTCTCATGTCGCCCTCCAATCCCAGTCGCACGTCTTGTTCCAGGCGTTCCACGACAAGCCGGGTGACTCTGTTCTCAGCCATAGCACTTTGAGAGGAGATATTCCGAATCCTTGCAACCCTGTCTTTGATTTTGTTGAGTTCATTGCGGAACCGGTCGTTGAAGTTCTCCGAAAACGAATCCAGTAGACGCCGGGAACGTTTCTTCACGAGCCAGTCCATGACACCAGAGAGGAACAAGAAGATGTGTCCGTAAAGATCCACCACGAGCTTTGTGATGGCGTCGGTGGGCAAGAGTGTCATGTGTCTGACCACTTCTTCAATATGCTCACTGATTGTACATAGGCCTTCGGCAAAGCCTTCGGCAATCGTTTCATGGTTGGCACTGGCCTACAACTCTGTCAGTTTCCTCGATCATTCCCCTAGCCCTAGCGAGGGACGGAAAGCAGGTGGGAGACCTTTATGATAGCATTGAGAGCTCCAGTGAATACTGAGACGTATTCGTTGCCGTCGGGGAGAAGCTTGATAAGTGAACTGTGTGAGTCCAGAGTGCCGCAAAATTTGTGAAAGAACGTCATCGCCTTTCCGCTGTGTCCTTTCTTCCTTTTGTCCTGCCATTGCATTGTGACGGCATTGACCATGGCAATAACACCGTTCATAGTCGGCTCGAAATTATTCAAGTCTAGGCGCTCTTCTTCGGGGCACTTCTGATAAAATGTGACCCATTTCTCTCGCAACTTTGCAGACTCAATCCGAATAATGCCGGTGATTGGATCCCTGAGAACACAGGTACATGTAAGGTGATTGGATCCCTGAGAACACAGGTACATGTAAGAGTAGGTTTAAGTCGAAGTCATGGAGTATGGTTTTGCTGACCCTGACACTCCTTTTGTGACCTTTGGCTCAAAAAAGGCTCGCCATGGGGTAGTAATATCGTCGAGAATGCCGTTCGTCCTTTCCGCTACCAAGGCCTGACTTGAAGTGTGGGCCTGAATGCCTTCAGCAAGGCGCTGCTCGACTTCAAAGCTGTATGAGCGAACTATGCACCTAGCTTCTGCTCTCATACTTGTCGCCATTATCGATACTGTGTAATATCTGTCGCAGTGTGGCTGCAAATGTGCTTCAGGGAACTTCCAGACTATCCAGAAACGCACACAGCAGGGAACTGATGCTGAAAAGCCACCGGATGCCAGGGTTGACAGCAGCAAACTTCCGGGCAGGTTGGGTAGCACGATGAGGTACTGGTGATTGCTGGCAATACGAAAGGCAACCCGGCAGCTATAGAGGGGTGACTGTCTTTCCAATTTGCCTTCTGTTGCCTAGTTGTGATACCACACCTGCACAAGGCAGGGTGGGGGCATTTGAAGAAGGGCCGATATTTATCCAGAGTTTACTCATGGCCAAGCAATGCAAACCAAGCCAGCACGTTGCTCCCTGCTGTGCCATGGCGTACTGCTACGCCCGTATTGTGTGGTTCGCAATACCTCATTTTCTTCCAATACCTCGGACGCTCCGTTCAATGTTCACTCCGTTCCATCCCCTCTGCCTCTTTCGCAACTGGAACGAACCCTCTGACACGTCGTCATTATTTTTATCGGAAGCACAGGATCTGAGACCTAGCAGCAACACACATTCCCGCCAAAATCAATCCTCCAAGGCCGAGTTGAGTGGGAACCTACGTCCAGTCGAGGCAGATTTGCTCCATGATGGCGAAAGAAGACGACCCTGTACTGCCCACACCGGAGGGTCCATCAAGTGATAACTTCGGGTCTCGCAAAGTATGGATAAGATACCGAACAGAAATTTGCCATCGACACACAGGCGAAGTACTTCAGTGTGTTGACTCGGAAGAGCCGGAACCGGTCGAGTTCCAGCGTGCTGGATATGAACCAATATTCGAACTTGTCACGAGGTACACAGCAAGGGACTTCGATGCCAAACAGGGAGGGAGCGGAGCCCAGCCGTCTGTGCCAACTCCGACAATCGGTTCCGCGCCGTCCTATTCTCTTCGCATATACTCCCCTGCCATCATCAATGCTCTTCAATCGGTGGTCACATACTATCCCGGTCAAGACCTGTCAGGGACAGTAATTACGATCAACTGGCCTTACCCCATTTTGGTTCATCACTATGAGGAATTACGCGAGTTCAAGGCTATGCGCGAGACTAAGGAGCCAGAGGAGCTCTGTGTGCGTGAAAGAGATGCATCTAAACACATTGGCCTCCTTCTTCGCTACCTCGACGATAACATCATGGAGCGAGTGAGAGAGGAGGAGGAACGACTGGAGAAGGGCTTCCACACCTTCGAAAATATGTGGCTCCTTTACAAGCCGGGACATACTTTTATCAGCAAGTTGGGAGATGGAACTTGGAAGCGACAAGTAATTTCCTCCATCGAGGGCGGTATCTTCGAGGATCCCCCGACGGAATGGATAGTGAATGGATGGCACTTGGTCTTCAATGAGGTATATCTACAGAGGACTAAAACCAACTTCTGGGAAGAGCGATTCGACGGTGAGATGAAGTTAAGCACAGACACCCATGTTTTTGAAGAATCGGATGAGGTCAAAGACGGTAATCTGGATGTGAAAAGGCTGATTCTTGACGGGGAAACGTATTGGAGACTCATGAAGAAGCAATGCAAACACCACTGTGGAAAGTCTGTGAGCTTTCCGTATAATGAGGTACGATGTTTCCACAGAAATCTCCTTATTCTATACCTACTCAAGTAGGTAAAGGTTGATGTCCGTTTGGTACTGACGCTTAGTAGATCGACGGCTTGGTTATGACCGATATGAAAAGCTACTATACAACGTACCCCTTAGAGCTACCTTCTCCTATGGGCGATACTGATCGCAGACGGTGGTCTTCAGATTGTACATGCAGTGTCTGCGAAGGACGAGCATTGCATGGAGGCCGACGTGTTGGATCTATTTTTGACGATTACGGACTTGAATTACCTGAAACGCTGGACACTCTGACTCGACACAAGTATCTGCTGTGTCCCAGTCATATACCTGCATTCGTATTTAAGTTGCGAAAATGGGGTAAGTTCATATCGAAGGTCACCGCTAGGGAAAAGCCTTACTGAATTCGATCTCTTGCAGAGACACTTCACGTGGCCAACTTGGAGGAACCGGCGTTCCAAACCAATATGATCGATAGCCTGGTCATGGAACCGAGCCGGGTGAGGACCCTCAAAGCACTAGCCAGTAGCTACATTCGTGTCAACCAGCACGGCAAGTACATTGAACATGACCCATGGGCAGCAGATTTTGTCAAAGGCAAGGGAAGTGGATTGACCTTTCTACTCCACGGCAAACCTGGTGTAGGGAAAACGGCGACGGCAGGTAAGAGCAATGTTCCCAGAACACACCTGGGCAAGCGGACGCTGATCCCATTACACGCAGAATCCATAGCGGAGTTCACTCGGAGACCGTTGATGAGTTTAACTACCAGCGATATCGGCACGGACCCCAGATATGTGGAAGAGAACCTGACCAAGAGCTTCAAGACTGCCAGGAGTTGGGGTGCTGTGTTAGTCATAGACGAGGCCGATGTATTTATGGAAAGGCGGTCGTCGCAGGATCTACAGAGAAACAGCTTGGTCGCAGGTGAGTCTCGTTACCTGCCATACATTTGTCTCAAATACTCACATACTCCGACCCTTAGGCTTTCTCAAAGCGCTCGAGTTTTATGACGGAATTCTCTTCTTAACGACCAATCGTGTTGGGGCGTTTGATGTACATCTGATCCCACAACTGAGAACTGTCATGAAAAGACACTAACTGCGAGTTTCTTCCAGGACGCTTTCATTTCCAGAATTCATGTTCAACTCCTATACCGAGATTTCACCGAGGAAGAACGCCAGAAGGTCTGGATGACCTTCGTACAGAAGTTGAACAGGGAGCGGGGTAAGTATATGCGGATCAGCATGGACGCGAAGGACTACATCAAGGGCAAAGAAGTCCAGGCTATCAAGTGGAACGGGAGAGAAATACGGAATGGTTAGTTTACATGTGGCTTGGCCTGATACAACATTGAACCCTACGGATACTAACATGGTACACAACAGCTTTCCAGACTGCCGTCTCACTGGCAGAATACGAGGATGAGAGAGATGACGAAGGCAAGATTCTCCTGACGGACGAGCATCTGCGATCCGTGGTCGGGCTTTCGAAGGACTTCAAGACTTATCTGGAAGAACTGCATAAGGCAGACGAGGACAAGCGTGCCAAGAGACGGTTCGAGAGACTTGATCTTTAGGAACGACAAGCAACATTATGGGTGTACTCGCTGGCAAGTATTGCGCTAGTTGCGATGTAGTTGGGTTTCCGTCTTTGGGTAATCAAAGAGGGGGGTGGGGTTGGTAATGTCTTTCCTTTCTTCTTGATCTTTTTGTTTCTTGCTCCTTGTATTTCTTTATTTCTTCATATGACCAGACTGAACCATAGCCACAGCACACACAGTTCTTGAGTATACAAAGCACAAAATTTCCGATCTGCTTTTGTCAGCCGGAAGCCCGTCTAGCCCTCGAAAGGACCGAGATACAAATTGACAATGGAAGTCGGGCGAATATGTATGTACTCAAGTTCTACGGTGAAGCTACCGTGCGTTCGATTAAACTCGCCCAAACTCCCCCTTGGCAGCGTGGCAATTGTCACATGGAGTAAGTAATTCAATATATCGTAACCTAAGGGCTATACGTATAGGGTTCTGAAGTAGTCTGTATTACTCTATAACTTGAAAGTATAAGCGGGGAATACTTCCTGCTACTATCATTTACCTGTTTATTTATATACGGAAAAACCTAGTTCCGATATACCGAACAATATCCTAGTAAAATTGTGATCTACGTCCACTTACACTATTCCACTTCCCGGGTGGGGACTCTATATAGCTAAAGGTGTAGTTTATTACCAGGGTCGACTTTAGGGTTGTCGACCGGTCAATGTCGGCCGACATGTCGATTGGTACGCCTGTGGTCCCTTGCGAACGCGACCACTAACATCCAGGACCGAGACCCATGAGACCAATGCTTACCAAGAGTCGTAGAAAGAGCCGTGTCGGCTGATCGAGTGTCTCATTCAGGTCACAACAGATCAGTTCCATCGACTATATACGTAGTCTGTTATGCACGTACCTTAACTCGCCTCACCCTCCACATATCATCCTGTGCACTAACGACTGAAAGCAAACTCCTTCCACAGTGTTCCGGTGCTCAGCCGTGCCTTGTCTTGCAACTATCTGCCTCCTATAATATCCAAGACTTCTGCATTCCAGCCCAGTTGAGTACCCCTTCGCAGACATGTCAACCAGCGATTCGACAGGTCCGGAGCACGACAGAGTTGTCGTTGCCAACGGAAACGGCATTCAGCCTGAGGAGCCCAACGATTTCGACAACGATAAGGGCGTCGTTTCTGAGCCGGCCAAAGTTGATGGACCGCCCTCACCCCGGACTGCTCACGGCGTCGTCTGGCTGCTGGTCGTGACGAGCATCCTTATGGCCAACTTCCTCTTCACCACCGACAATACCATCGCGGCCGACATCCAGCCCGCCGTGATCAAGGAGTTCGAATCACTCGACAAGCTCGCACGGCTAGGCGTGGCGTTCCTGGTCTCCTCTTGGGGCACCAACTTCTTCTGACAGGGCGGTCGATATTGCTGTGTGTATCGGGAATTAACCAGACACGATGCAGAGGAGACCTCTACGCGTGTTTCAGCAGCAAGTGGACCCTTTGCTCGAGCCTGGTCGTCTTTGCTGTCGGGTGCGCCGTCACCGGGAGTGTGCCCACGATGGATTCCCTGATCGTGGGGCGTGCCATATGCGGTGTGGGAGGCGCTGGGATGTGAGTCTCAGTCTCGTTTGCCGTGACCTCGCCGTCAACGTTTTCGTGATTTTCCCACACACAGAACAAAATACTCACACATCTCTATCTGCATGTACTTTGGCTCCATGGCCCTCCTGACACAACTGACGACGGATCGAGAGCGGCCTCTATACCTGAATCATGTCGGTATCACTTTCGGCACAGGAACCATGCTCGGCCCCATCATCGGCGGGGCTTTTGCTGCGAGCAGTGCTACCTGGCACTGGACAATCTACTTGTGAACCCCCATTTCTCCCTCCCAAGTCTGCTACTCAGTCTATCTCTTCCTCCTGCCGATCCTCAAGCCGCGTCCCGGCCAGTCCATCAAGGAACGCGCTCTCAAGATTGATTGCCTAGGAACCACCCTCGTGATCGGCCTGATCGTCTTCATAGCCATGACCATTTCCTTTGGCGGTGCCCTGTACGCCTGGAACTCGAGCCGCGTCATCGCCCTCTTCGTGCTGGCCTTCGTACTCCTCTGGCTCTTCCTTGCCCAGCAGCACTTCGCCTTCGGCATAACCCATGAGCACCGCATGTTCCCCATGCAGTTTCTCAGGTCGGGAACCATGCTCGTGCTCTTCTTGGAAGTGGCCTGCTGCGCCACCTGCGTCTTCGTCCCCGTCTACTTCCTCCCTCTCTACTACCAGTTCGTCAAGGCCGACAGCCCCATCCTGGCGGGCGTACGCGTGCTCCCCTACGTGGCACTCCAGTTGGCCATCGGCATCATCTCGGGCTGGGCCGTCGGCCGAACGGGCTACTACGTGCCCTGGTACATCCACACGGGCGTGCTCTGCATCTCGGGCGCCGCGTGCCTCTACACGGTTGTCCAGTACACTTCCCTCACCAACGTCTACGGCTACGAAATCCTGCTCGGCCTCGGGTCCGGCGCCGCCACGCAGCTCACCTTCGCCGTGGCCTGCATGAAGGTCGCCCCCGCCGACATCGGTCGCAGCACGGGGTGGGAGGCGTTTGCACAGCTAGGCGACTGGGCTATGAAATCCGGTCACTATATTCTGCTGACTGTCAGTATCACATGGCTTAAGGAGTTCTGAACATTCGAGGCACATGTGGCTTACAAGACATCGCATATTTGCCTGAGTGTGTATCTGCTGAATCAATGATGAGCAAAGCAACACTGAATGATGAGTAAAGCAACATTAAACCAGAGGCAGTGATACACAATGTCAACATACTCATGCTTCCAAGGCCCCATTTAAATTTCCGCTGCATTCACGGCCAAAGCCGTATTTCGGATCTTAACCATCCTTACCATAAGACAACGAATAGACCAGAGAAAGAAACATCAACTTTACTCTAGATTTATGACGCTCACCTACAACTACAAACCCACAACACACCATCAAAGAGGAACAGGAATCTTGCCACTGAATTAGGAGCAAGCCTTACGAGACGACTCTCGGACTGACTTCAGGGCTGGTATGATTATAGCGCCCTCAAGTGCTCGACAAGAGGCGCGTTGTCCATACTAACCTCGAGAACCCTTGCAGGACCGCGAAATTGCCACAGAAATCACCGAACACACTTGGTAATCTGGCAAAGATGTCAGCAGACCTCCCATGCCCCAGGTGTGGGAAGAAGTCCGGCGAGAACGGTGCTAGGATACCAGGGATAAAACCCTGCCCAACCTGCTTCAGAGGCCTCGTGAAGGTTGGAGATAGGTTTAAACCTTGTGGAACGTGTGGTGGGACCGCGTTAGTCCTTGACTATGACAGACCAGTGGATTGCACGGGATGGGAACCACACAAACATCCAAATGGAAGGTAACATCCCATAATGACAGACATGGGATGATATTATTTTGGTCGAGACGAGGGTGTTTATGATGGACCTCTGGGCTCAGAATAGCTCCTTATCAGCTACTTACTAAGTAATCAAGCACACGAAAAACATTGATTACGTAGGTTCTGGGTTCCATTGCCTTCCATGTGGCTTATAAGCGATGGATCGTCCTGTCTGGATAGCGCCGAGTAGTATCCATCAATCAGCTCGCGCTTGTTGCTGTTTCTTAACCTGTTTGCGGATTTTTCTTCAACACTATCTCCAGCCTCTCATAGTGTTCGGACCTGACGAGGTAGAGCCGTCTGTGATATTATGCAAGAATTCAGAATTAAAATGTCTTACGTTCTAGATTGTTAGATCCTTGTTTAAGCAGATACATTGTCGCTGGTATCCACCTATAGGATTCCTCCAGACATATTCGACAAGCGGGATAAGATAAGTTTCTACCGCTCCGTCAAGTCTGTATCCTCTTACTTCTAGGTATTGTATATATATGTAGTGCTAAAGAATCACCGCTATAAAAACGCTTTCCGAGTCAGAGTTACCTTAGGTACCCGTACTACGGGCCGACCATATCCCTCGGCATGGCGCAGGCCATCTTCGTCAACAAGGCGCAGGCGTCCGCCGCGGGGCTGCTGCTGGCCCTCGCCGCCGCCGACATCAGCACCATCATTTCAACCCGGATAGCCCGCTGTTGAGAAACCTGCCGGAGGATGTGCAGCATAGCATCGTGACTGCCGTTGTGAGGTCGATGAGCAATGTGTAACATCATCTATCTTGTCAGCGGCTGCATGGTGTTGCTTTTGATCTTTCGATTCAAGGTCAACGACAAGCTGTGGGGTTGAGCCTCGTCATTCTCGTCGAGAAAGACGGCGATTTCGCCTGATAGTCAATGGTGGGCAGAACTCCTGTATATCATTATTGTTGTGTTCTTGAGGGACAAACGTTGCTGCAACTAATCAGTGACAAACTTTGGATATAGTGATGTTGGTTTTATCAAGACAGTGGTAAGGCCGAGGATCAAAATGGAAGGAAGAATCAGTGCTGCGTAATATAGGAACAGAAATGAAGTATCTCAGTGTTCCTGCTTGTGCCCGTGCCAGAGTAACGGAATTGCTGACTAGATGTCTCTCAACCCGGCTGCCACTACGTTTCCTCACTTAGGGCTGTCATTAGTTCTGCAAATCTAAGAGCCATGCATCCTGCATGGCCCTGACAAAGCCTTGGTAGTAAACAAAGGATGGGGGGGCAGTCACAATCTTCGACCAAAAGCTCAGGGTTAGGGTATAGAAAAGGAGGGACCCCTTTTTTCAAAGTGACTCCAATCGTCTGGATGGATGGCTTCACAAAGGGGTCAGATCTCCGGCTTCGTGTTTTGTGGTCAACCGGTTAACAATAGGTTCTATATACATAGCTCCCGTTACATCGACGTGAATCTCGAGCAAGACTTAGAGCAACATGGCAGTTGCTCCTTTCTTTGTGGGTAGATAGTGTTGCTGTTCCGGCTCCAGCTACCAAAACATCATTGAAGGACTTGCTGCTTCATCGAAGATCCAAGAATTGGAAGGTAGTTCAGGATTACGCGTAGTGTTTTATTCATGAACACTTTAGTGTCTGTAGAAGTCCAGTCTCATTATAAATAATCACTATCGTACCCAGTTCCGCCATATCCACCAACCCCAGTGCGTAACATCAGACCAAGCTGAGTCCCCCCTTGTCCTCCCTTACCGGGGCGGGGGGACAGAATGTCATGAGCCAAAGTGAGTGCAAAGAGAATTTTCTAGCGCGACATTGGTATATAGAAAATAAGACCCAGGGTTATGATGGCACACATGCATCGAGGTAAACAAACAAACAAACATGCAAACAAACAGTCGCTAACCGTGGCCATGGAAAAGCAGATGCGTAAAACTCCATGCAGAATGCAGAAAACAGAAGACCAAGATGCAAGATGCAAGATGCAAGATGCGCGGGTCGTAACCGCGCTTGGAGTTGTTGCACGCGGAACCCGATCCGTTGGGTTGATAGGGAAGAGCCGCCTCCCGCCTCCCGCAGTCCGACGGGCCCGACCTCCGAGTCCCAAAATCTCTCCGTCTATCGTATTCCCTCCGGTCTAGGTCTATCGTCTAGGTCTAGACAAATATAACATGGTCTCGTCGATGTCTTCGTTCGTGTGTCGTGTAGCTGGTAAGCGACCTCTACCGACCGCCGAGACGCGTCTCTCCCGCATCGTGTACAGCACCGACCTCCTTCCCGTGTGTATATGGTCGTTGCTTTGCCGGGTAGGGTCTCGGGGGCGCGTCGTTCAAGGTCGGAGACCATTGCTCGCACCGGTCGGTTGGGCAGACGTACAGGGCAGTCGATATTCTCGCCGGGGACCCCGGCGCCCAGGAAGCTGCATGCACGCTTCATGCAGCAGCTGCATGTTACGTGTCATATCGCATGCAGTCCAAACACAGGCCGGAGCCCGAAAATCATCGGGCGTCAAAAAACGAAACAAAAAAACTCGACAATGGATGGCCCTCGGCAGCACCTATTTAAGGCCGATTATCGCAGCCGCCAAAGTCCGGGCCCACCCGTACCAGTAACGTCGCTCATTTCTTCTTGTCGCTCATGTGGTGGTGGTGGTGGTGGTGGTGGTGGTGATGATGATGATGCGCATGCCCATACTTATGATACGCGTGTGCGTGGCCGTGGTGGCCCGTCGCCGTCGCCGTCATCGTTGCCGCAGGCTCGTAGTAGGAGCGGTTGCGCGTCCGGCCGCGTCGCTGCTCGTCCGAGTCGAAGCTGGAGCTGCTGTACCGCCTCAGGTCCTCCTCATGCCAGTCGGACAGGGACTTGCCGCCGAAGGTGAGCTCGTCGTCCTCGATGGGGATGACCTTCATCCACTGTTCCTGTGCCTGTGCTGGCGTGTCGTAGTCATAGTGGCAGTATTGGTGGGGCGAGGAGGTCGTGGAGGAGTAGGCGCTACTCCGGGATGATTGTTGCGCGGACATTGTGGTAGGATGATGTTGTGTCTGTTTGTAGTTGTTGCTGTGATTGGGTTTGGTATTCGTCGTGGGAGGTGGACAGCACGGCCTGTTGTTGTGGTAGGTGTTGCTGTTTGTCCCGCTGCAGCCTGGTAGAGAGGGAGGACAGGTGACGGGGAAGTTGTTGGTTGTTGTGGCTTTTGCCCAGGCAACTGAGAGAAGTAAGGCGGGAAAGGTCAGGTCTTTCAAGAAATGTGGTGTGGAGCCTGCAGTGGCCTGGAAGGATGGCCAGGCGGTGGAGTCGCGCGGAGGTTCGAAGGTCCGTTGTGAACTTCAGCTACTGTGGGGTTGTGGGGTTGTGGGGTTGTGGGGTAACAGGGTTAGGGGGGGAGAAGATGAGAAGGAAGAGGGGCAGTTGTTCCAATAGGTCCACAGCTCTCGATATATATATAATTATAAATATCTCGAAGGATGTAGGTAGGTAGGTAGATCTGTACCCGTGATAAATGTGCAGTGCGTGCAACCCTTTTCTCGGATGCCAAAAAGCGTGCGAGGGGCAGATGACTCCGGAACAAGGTGAGACAGGACGTTGAATCAAATTCCAGGTAACCAGGAGGCTGGCTGGAGTCGGATTCGGTGTCAAGTGTCAAGTGTCAGTTGTCAAGCCCAAAGTCTCAAATCCCAAGTTTTGGTTTTGGTCACACCCAACACAACACCAGAAGAGAGGAAAAGAAGATTAGAGCTCCAAAAGACGCGTCGCGGGCTTTGAGTGTGGAGAAATCGGCCAGGGCAAAAAAGGGAAATATATCCCGAGGCGGAGAGCAATCTGGTCGATTCGCAATTGCTTGGTCGAACTCTGTTTGATGGGCGGGATTCGCGGCCTGCCGAAGTCTGGTGCAGGTAGATGGTGTGTCCAACCCAGGAAAGGCTGTGATGGCTGTCTCGAGAATTTTGTGATAACTGACGTGTTTTGTTTGTTGAGGGCAAATCAACCTGTCAATTGACGCGATGCGACGACAGGATCCGATTGTAATTGCGGGGTGCAGATGCAAGCACTACACCTCTTTATGCACCGCTATCGTTATTGCTGACAAGAATAGTTTCGATCGCGATTGGTGGGTCGAGGTGATATCCGGACCGGATCGGGGTTTTGCTCTGCTTTGTGAAAGGATGGCAAATGGTTGCGCTCAGCCGAGTGTGGAGATTGCGTTTCTGTTGGCGGAAGTTGAGTTATTGTGGCTTGCGTTGGTGATGGTTGTTGTCTTGATTTGTCTTGGAGGGCGGTCGGGGAAGTAAGACCAGGTGGTGGGTGTGCTACTAACCTGATATTTATTTGTTGCTCCGTTCCAAGGTTGGTTGGGTAGTACGGGATATCAGGAGGTCATTCAGAAGGATAGCAGGCTGGCATGCGTGGGTATTAAACATTCGCTGATGAGAACGATGAGAAGAGGAATACCGTGGCCCGCCGACGTACAGTCAAAGAAGTGAGAAGTGTTATTATGTGGGATGAAAGAAACGGGACATTAGCCACGAAATGGGGTGGCGGGACCGAGGAGTTGGTTTTTTTATAAGTCGATTTTGCTGGGTAGAAAATCTCGAGACTTGGCGACAGCGATTAATGAGGCATGCTCGCAAGGACTTGACTTGCTTGTTGAGGCGCGACTAGCGAACAGCTCACTCAATAATACCATGCATGTACCATAAGAACATGCGGTATCTTCCTCGTCCAGCTGTCCTGCGTTTGCCGTAATGCCAGTTAAACCTGGGTAGTCTGAGTCTGAGTCTGAGCCTGAGCCCGAACGTGAACAAGTCACAACCAGGGGTGGTTGTTGTTGCCCGTACTAACTGGCGGTTCAGGGGCTGATAGGTCTGGAACCGAATCGTCGGTGTCAGATGCGTTGGTGTACCACATACAGTACCTAGGTACTTTGTTAGGTACAAAAGTACGGGGGGTACAGATTGTCACTGTACGAAGGTCGGTCAATGCGCCGCCCGTCTGTCTTTCTGTCGCTTGATCGAACTGGGCCAATTGTATGATGGACAATGATTTTGCTGGCGTAATACTAGAGCGGTGTCAACATTCAGTCGGTAATCAATAGGGCAATGATGACAGAAAGGGAGCTCGGTCTAGATGGTCTTCTTGATGATATGTACAGAAGCGAATGACGATATCGGTCGACGATTTATATATGTCCAGTCATCATCCCTGTCTGTGCCAGATCACCAGGGCTGCTGCATCGGGGGTGATGAACGCCGTCGCAGTGACGCTATCGCGGCGTAACTGCCCAGGTGCTGAGGCGATTTCCGGGCCATCGTTTTAAGGTTAACAGCCGCATTTCCACCGGCGCCCTCGGCACCAGCACAGTGGCACCTGGGTACCTCGGCAAGGGGTGTGGGGAGTTTCTTGCCTTATCCTTTTCCCAGATTCCGGGGTTGTGTCGATCGACCTCTCTGAACAGACGTAATCTTGCACTCTTCTGTCTGGAAGGATCTTTCTCTTGACTCCGGCTGCGGAACTGCAAACCACCTGCATCAAACCCTCTACACAGCACACAGATACAATACCATAGTCCCGTAACCCAGCCTAAACGTTCGATCGGAATATTACTTACCTGGTTGACCCCTGAACGGATGCCTACAGTACTAATATTATTATGCAAGGGCATCAGATTTAACGGACTTTTGGAAAACCACAATTCAAGTCGGCCTCGCAGCCTCGTTGGGTACCGTCGATTCGATCTCAGCCACCAAGACACCGCCTGGCGGTCGCCATTTTTGGCCTCAAGGATCGACACTGCTGATGCCAACCCGGCGGTGTGGCGTTGCGGGTATCACTGGAGCCCCTAACATTCTGGAGTACGTACATAAGTACCGAAGTACCTACATCTGTGGGCTATAACGGTGACGACATCACTGTTACTCCTTTTGCCTCTTCAATGATCTTTTTTCTATTGTCACCCTTGTCACCTTGTAAATGAGGCCACCATCGCCACTCAGATTACAATGACTGCCATCTACCTACCATTGTGCACGCTGCACAGGGTGCATTGCGATGCTGCAGCCAGGTAGCTGGTTCACGATTGATATATTATGCTGCAGCAGCTTACGAGAATTGCTAGATCGGTAGT
The DNA here is from genome assembly GCA_016508685.1 of Cytospora piceae. Taxonomy (NCBI): domain Eukaryota; kingdom Fungi; phylum Ascomycota; class Sordariomycetes; order Diaporthales; family Cytosporaceae; genus Cytospora; species Cytospora piceae. The sequence continues at coordinate 638,649 of JADMLE010000010.1, read as the reverse complement.
CTCAGCTCGGCTCGTCGCCAATATATTGTGGCAGGCTGAGATTAGTCCACCCTTGCGTCTGGACTCCCCATTTCGGTAGCTGACCTTGTAAGTCGACGTTCGCTAATATAAGCCCAGCCGACCCTTGGAAGTACTGTATGTACTTGGTTCAGCTTTGGTCCAGATTCTTCCGCGTCACTGTCAGGATTACCGAGACATACATGCCTAGCAGTAATTAAGGCAATCAAGGTAATCAAGATCCTGCGAACCCATCGGGCGCCCAGATTTGAGATTTGTCCTTCCACGTGGGCGCCCTTTTTTCCCATCGGAGCCTCAGTGGTCATTTATGTGGACACTCGTAATAGCGGATGTGGCACCCTCGGTAGCTTCTTTCAATGATCTGCTCACAGTAGGGCTGACAGTTGGGATGTGGCACATGCAGTGGGTGCTTACTCTCCGCATCCTTTGGGAATCCTGAATAATTTCTTGCCCCCCGCCCCCCAGGGTTTGATTACTTTTGGACTCATGTCAGTATCACGCCACATCTCTCTCGTCGCCATCATCATCATAATCTTCTTCTTATTCATCTGCCGTGAGACCTTCTGATGTTCCCTTCGCCCGTTTTGCCCGAGTAACCGATTGGCGATGGCTCAGCGGCACAATGCTGAGTGAGGGAGTGGCTGATTGACCACCAGCGGGCTGCCTATTGGCTGACCACAGGGGCCCCTAACTTCCCAAAGCGGACTTCGGTGCAGCTTTCCTACTCATCATTCATCATCACATCCCGTGTAGTTCTCATGACCTTGTCCAGAAACCCCCTCCACAGACGGTCATTGTAATATATGATCCGTCATCCCTTTGGAAATCTGATCTTCGGTCTCATGCACTGTCAATCACCGCTTCCATTCCTTCTTGAAATCTATCTGGGCAAGCGCTGGGTGCTGACACCGGAGGATCAGCTCAGGTGGTGCGACAGGGTGTATCGACGCCCTCGTGAAGCGAATTATGAGGTCGGAGCATGCCTGGGGAAGTATTGCATCTGACTATGAAAATCTAGATAAGTATCTGATGTCTCGAATTCGCTTCGTCTGGACCGGCTCCTCCGGTGGTAGTACGCATCGCGGCTCCGGCCGGGGTCTGACAGTTCGGAATGTGTAAGCCCCGTTGCCTTCGACCCTTCCGGGAGCATACTATAATTGCATTTAGAGCAGCTCTGGCATACTTAGTTACATGCATATTTCCTAGCTTCTCGCTTAAACTACCATGGTTATTTGCCAAGTCCTGCGTCTTCCGGCCCACGCACCTCGCCTCGGTGCTGACCACATCTCCACCCAACATCGGAAAAAGGGAGCTAACCACAGTTGTAATGAACAATTTTTTATCAATAAATATCATATTCATAAATAGATAAAGCTTGACAAGAAAAAAGGTGCTCGTCCCGCCCCCACCAACGCTACAAATGGAGAATCACATGCCGGAAGTCGGTCATGTGTCGGCCGTCTCTGGCTGACGCACGTAAAGAGGGTGTGGTGGATGCGAAGCGGGTTGCAACCACCAGCAGCACCCTTACTCCACTGGCGTACCGTAGATCACCCGCCTCGGGGATCGTCTCCCTCCCACCTTCCCACGTTTTGTGGCTTGCCCTGTTCCCGCCCGCCGGAGCCAAGCGACAGGAACCAGCGTCGACATCAGGCCGGCTCTGAGGAAACTCCTTTGGAATATCTGTGGTTGTTTCGGTGCCGCCGGAGTTCGTCCCGGGCTGTGAGACCGCCCTAGGGCTGTGACACTGACACTGGTGAGGCGTCTGAGTCGCCTGAGACAGGCGACGGCTATGTGACGATCTAGCTTCTCGACAGATCTGGGGATGCACGGCTTTTCTAGCCTGCCAGGTTGTCAGGCTCGTCATGTGTGAGTCGTGACGAGTTCGCGCCGCTTGAACTGCTCAGATCGAACTACGGCGATGTGGGTTACACGAATACATTTGCACTTGAATGTGAAATCAGGTGCTTTGCAGGCATCGCTTAACGGCTATGTAAGCAGTACTGCTTGTCCATATTACAAGCGTGTTTACTCTCGCGTAGAGTGGTGCGTTTCATCGTCTACCCTTGGATCTAAGCCACGACTGGGAATGACACAGGGGAGGCGTATCTACCAGCCTGATGAGTAGCCAGAGGGGTATGCATGTGTTGATCACATGGGCAGTCTTACATCTACTCGATATTTCTGGGTTGTACTCTACGCCAGGATGAGATCCAGCGTCACGAGCATGATACAGTAGCACTGGAGCGCATGATCTTCTGTCAAAACTCATTCAACCTACCAAAGGCACCCGTTGTGCATGTAGCCTATGTTACTTGCTAAAGGGGCGCTACAGCAGTCATTTTCTTGACGCCCGTTCCCTTGGTGCCCATTATAGCCACTCATGCATCACTCTGCCAGTCAGGGACAAGAGCCGCAATCGCGTTTTCCAGGACCTTCTTCACCTGCTGCCTGTGCTGCAGCGCCGCCTCCTGGTTCGGAGTCTGCGGCTCGACCTCAACCATCACCTCATTCCCCTCCTCATCCACAGCCGCACCGGGATCCGTCTCGCAAACCTTATCGTACTCCATACCCAGCTTCGCCAACAACATCTCCTTGACCTGGGCGACCACCCCGCCAACCTGGGCCGGCAGCTCTGCAGAGGCGGATAGGACCTTCCGTAAGGCATTCTGCTCCCGCTCGCGCTGTCTGATTGGTGTCGAGGGCCGCTCCTGTTCCGTTGTTCCCAGGATCATGTCGAGGAAAGCCTCCTTGCTCCCACCGACGATCGCCAGGCAGAGGTCCCAGACTAGGTTGTCCTCGACATGGGCGAACTCGGTGCGGATGTCGAAGCTTGGGTCCTTGGCTACCCAGTTCCGGTTCTGCCCGACGAAGGAGCTTGGGTGGTTCATCGGTCTCAGGGAGACGAGGAAGTCATGTGGCTGTTGTTTGCCTGGCACGGTCTCTTCCGTCGAAGGGCTCGTCTTCTTCCTCAGGTGGAAGTAGTCGTTGTGGAATGTCTCGGACTCCGGAAGGACAAAGCCGTACGAAAGCAGTAGCTCACTGTTCGTTTTCTTGCCGTATGTGTTAAACACTTGCTGGCCGGGCTTGTATTCGTCGCGTGTCTGGAAGCGGCAGACTTCGGCAGACATACTACTGTGATCGACCAGCCACTGCACATTCGCCTTTATGTCGTGGTTGATGATGTCGTAGACGGGGAGCAGGATGGAGAAGTCGTCAATTCCGACGTTCTTCGGGAGCTCCATTTGCTGTATGGACCTCGGCGTGACGAGGGATGGACGAAAACTTCGGGAAGCAAACATGGAGAAAGCCCAGTTGTAGAGCGGTCGTGTAAAATCCTGCCAGTTCTCATATCCCTCCTCCTTCAGGATCTTTCGTGCCTCTTTGTACTCCGTCTTGACATTCGTTCGGATCTCTTCAGACGCTACACCCGTGTTGGTGCCGTCTAGGAAATCGAGGTCCTCCTCCGGCCAGAAGGGCGGCAGGCTCCACGACGAAATAACATCTGGTTGAGGGAGTGTCGCAATGTATGGGTGCCAGAAAGAGGCTTGGCCCATGAGGTACTGTTTCATGAGGTAGAAGCGTCCGATCACATAGGGCTGGAGCTTCATAAACCTCTCTGGGAAGACGGGACAGAGTTCGGTCCGCTCAGCCGGTCGAGACAGTACGGGGCCGCCGATTGTCGCGTTGAGGAACGAGATGCTCGTTTGCAGGGGGCAGGTGAGAACATCGTCGCCGGGTTTGATGGTGGGGTTGTTGGATTCTGACGACGGCTTCACACGCATAGAGAAGCCCGTTACCTCATCTTTGTAGACTTCGAGTGCAGGATTGATCTCTGCGCCGTGGGACTTGCTCCATGACAGAAGCGTCTGGAAGCGCTCCTGCTCAGCTTCCTTCATCCTTCAATCGAGAGCGCTCAAGCCTGGTCGCGAGTGGTGTCGGTACTCCTGTTATGCTTAGAAGTGTGGCAGACCGGAGGTTGGTTTTATGAAAACGAGGACTGTCGAGAGCGAGGGAGTAGACTAGGCATGTGTTTACAGCTGAACTAAGTCCCTCGATGCAATGTCGTCGTAAGATATCGTAGGATACTGTTGTATGATGTAATGGTCATGAGTATCTATAGTGGAGCACACTGTTGCTATGTGGGATGGTAAAAGGATATGAAATATCCAGGATAGTGTCGAAAGTAAATGCAGAAGGAAGCAATCGAGGGCAGCGCACTTGCTTAGAGGAGTGCGACTTTTGGTTTGTTTGTTATATGTATCAAGTATGTCAATGATGATATGCAGCGACTGAAATTTTAGTGTGGGTGAGATTAGTCATCATCTCAACCTCAGTACATTAATCCTGCGATGCTATCTACAATAATCAGTTTATATATATTATATTAGGGCACTGGGCCAGTTTACTGAGTACTAATAATAACTGTAACAACCCTGGAACTTTCTAGGGTAAGAGAAAGTATTTTGGTGTGAATGAGAAGTTATACACTCTGTACGCCCCCCTAAAACCTTAGACTAATCAGCTCCAGCCTCAAGGGTAAAGGCTTTATAGAACTTTCTAACACATAACAAATGACACTACGTAGGGTTTATACACTACATAGCTTTATTCCCAGTATTACTGTGGCAAAAGCAGGAATTTTTGGTAACTACAACAGAGGGTGTTTTCAACCCTTAGACGTGCTTTGTTGTATATGAAATGTTTTTGTTCTTGTGATAATGACTATTCGTCTTATCTATATTTAACTGCTGTGCGAGGTACTGCTGACCTTTACACCAGCTTGGTGATGAGCTTTCCAGTGTTGGCACCCTCAAACAGCTTCAACCAAGTACCGGGAACATCCTCAAACTTGGTCTCCACAACATGCTCACCCTCAGTGATATCCAACTTGCCCTCCTGCAGAGCCTTCCTGAACACCTGCAGGATCTCGGCGAACTTAGCCGCATGGTCCAGGACGATGAAACCGCGGATATGCAACCTCATGCTGATGACCTGGAACCAGTTCTTCAGCACCTCTCCCTTCTCACCCTCCTTGGCATTGTAGTTTGAGATGGTTCCACATGCAGCCACTCTGCCGTTCTGTGCCAGACGGGTGAGCATGAAGTCGAGGATCTCACCGCCAACGTTATCGTAGTAAACGTTGGCAAACTCGGGGGTCGCCTTGGTGAGCTGCTCCTGGAAGTCGGCGGACTTGTAGTCGATACACTCGTCGGCTCCAAGCTTCTTCACCCACTCGCACTTCTTAGCGCCACCAGCAATGCCGATGACCTTCTTACAACCGAGGATCTTCTTGGCGATCTGGACAACCATGGAGCCAGTGGCACCAGCAGCGCCAGAGACAACGACAATATCGTCCTTGGTTGCCTGTGCGACCTCGATCAGGCCGCTGTAGGCAGTAAGACCGGTCATGCCCAGAGCACCCAGGTAGTGTGTGATAGGGAGGTTGTTGGGAAGGGGCTCAACGACGCGAACGGCCTGGGCGCTCACTACGCTGTATTCCGTCCAGCCGGTTCCTCCGGAAACGATATCGCCCTTCTTGATGTTCTCGGCCTTGGACTCAACAACCTCGGCCAGGGCGAATGACTGCATGCGGTCGCCCTCATGGACGGCCGGGACGTACAGGCGAGACTCGTCGGGGTAGTAGTCGATCCATCCTCGCTGGGCTGGGTCGTTGGACAAGTACTGGACCTTGACGAGGACTTCGCCGTCTTGGAGGGCTGGTAGATCCTTCTTAACCAGCTCGAAGGTTGGGTCGGCACCCTTGTAGGTCGGGAGACCCTTAGGGTGAGACTTGAGTTGCCATTGCTGAGTTTGCGTCATCTTGATAATGGTTTATGTGGTTGTATGTTTGTATGTATAGATGGTGTGTATGAATCTTGTGGGTTTTTTTTCAATGTTCAAGGGTATAAAATATTTGTTTATTGAGACAGCTGAACAGGGGAACGGAATAGACAGCAGACTGGTTCGGGTGTTTTTATACGATTTTACCTCTGGACTTCACGTGCATCACTCTTTGTATTTCTAAGCGGAAGACTCTGTAAATACTTGTGGAGATGACGACATTGTTAAATAACTAATCATTCTTTTCCTAGTGACGACCCCGAATTGCCGAGGCACTTTAGCCGGAAGCTTTGACTCTGGTACCCGTTTTTTTTGTCAGCAAGTCATTGATACTTAAGGAGGCCGTAGAAACTGCCTGACCGTCTTTCTACATAGCTCCATCTGATTCTACAAGAGTAATGGAACAGGGAGGGATGAACCGAGAAAAGCCATCATCTCAATCAGTGATTGCAACCTTGGAAGGAGAAGGATTTTGAGTAAGCCTCGGCAATCGGATTATCGAAGCAGCCCACTGTGCCGGCTTCTCCGTTGGCCAGATCGTAACTAGTATTCAGGCATGTCATTACGATTAGGTGCACACGTGGTGCGGCCCGAGCCTAAGTGGTTGCATGCTGTAGGATTGCAATCCCAGAGGCTCCCAAATAACGAATACATATTACCATGCTTACTATCTCACTGTTTAGTGAAATAGAGACTTAATACATCAGATAGTACCATTTTCGACCTTTACATACCTAATTAAGTAGGTACAACCTTGGAAGTAGATAGCCGAGTTGCGTTGATAGATACGGGGTTGTAAACATACGACGTCACCCTAAGAAAACCTTCCAAGACCTTAGAAAACCTGGGTTAGGGTTGGAAGATGAGAGGGTCTGGGGGGGGGAACGGTGTTGTGAAAAAGGGGTGCTTTGACATAAACCCTGAACCCTAATTGAGACGCGCTGCCCCGCATCTTTTCCAAGCTTCAACGTGCATCCAAACCTCAATGCGTCCCGGCTAAAACGTGGCCATCCCTGAACTGCACGACAAGTGACGGCTGCGATCTAGCTATCTCTGGGGTTGCGACCCACTCGGCACTGCCATTGTCCAATATGGACTCAAGCACCAAGTTCCGTGGCGGCACATGGCACCGCTACAAGCTTGGCCAGGCGCAGTTCACGAAGTGGCTCAAGCAAACAGCAGAGAAGCTCACTCCCACCACCGGCAGCACAGCCAATGGCGCCGGTTCACAATCGACTGCATCCAAAAAGTCGCAGAAGAAGGCAGCCAAGGCAGGCGTCGACAATGATGTCGCCGTGCACTGGCGGGAGCTGGAGACGATGGCGACGAAAATCGTCGAGAATGCGAAGCCCGAGGATATACCGCCAGCGCCTCTAAACATTTTGCGAGATGTCATTGGCTTGCGCAAGAAGAGCGCAAGGTTTTTCAGCCGGGCTGCTGTCGAGGATGGGAACGAGGGTCTACGCGACAAGAATGTGACCCATGAGCATATTATCAAGGTGCTGGAGCGGGTGCTGGGCAAGTTCGAGATGCTGGCATCCAAATCAACTCAAGCAGCAAAGGACGTGGCGATGTCTGCTAGTGGGATTAGGATGGACCTGAACGACTTGAACAACATGTTCGAGCATCTTGAGCTTCAAACGTCACCGGAGGCAGCCGAGGAGGAGGTGTACTCTGATCTTGAGAATCAGCCGGAGAGATCCGCGTCAGCGAAGAAGGCATCAAAGAAGTCGAACAAGGGCAAGAAGTTTCAAAAAGGTGGCAAGGCGAAAAAGCAACGCGGCGCAACGTCTCAGTTTGCTGAGCCACAAGACTCTTCTTGGATCGATGAAGTTGACTTCGGGCTGGAGTACGAGGACGATGACGAGGAGTTCGACTACTACATGATGATCTATTGTTTCTTCGAGGACTTTAACCTCATCAGGTCATACATCTGCGAGCGGTGGTGTGATTACTTCTATGATCGCTCTGTCTCACTCAACACCCTCGCCGTCGTCACCAACGCCGCCTTCGAGCTGTTTCACCAGATGGAACACGACCTGATCATCGACATGCGGCGCATTGGGATCAGGGATCGCAATATGGGCTCATACGAGTTCATGATGATGGCTATCTTCACAGAGTTCGGAATGGAACACATCGACTATGACTCTTATGAGAACCTGTCCGACCAGGAATCAAATGAGCGCATCTGGAAGGATGAGTGGGACTGGCTGGCCAGTCCAGCCTTCTGTACCGTCCAGCAGATTTTGCGCATGATCCCGCTTGGAAAGACGCCAATGGTCAGGAGGAAGGACAGAACCGTACCAGTGTACGGCGGACTTGCAGTCAAGGATCTGGAGAAGTTCAAGGATGTGGTTATCACCGACCTTATGCTTGACGTGGTTTGTGTTAAAGCCTTGAAGAATAACGGCGGCGCGCCATCAATTCTCCCGGCCGAGTCGGAGCTTTTGCTAGGTTTCCAGGACGCGCTGCGGAACTACGACTTTTCATCAGCCTTTATTTTCTCGATGCAGCTGTATTGCGATATCCGGTATATCCTGGAGGACACTGTTGTCCACTCCTTCGAGCAGCTACAGAAAACTGCGGAATCGACTGAGCGACGGCTACCTTTAGTAGCTGACCGGGCCATAGGCCCGAGGTTTGAGCTCCGCAGGGCTGCCCGCCAACGACAGACGGAGGTCCAGCGCTTCATGCTTAATGACGTGGTCATGGAGGACAAGCTGCCGCGTTATCTCGGGGCCGGTTTGGAGGTTGATGATGTTGATGAATTCTTCCTTCTCAAACACGAGCCTATCTGGGCAGGGCTGTTGGATTTTCGGGCTAAGCTCGTTATGAACGAGCTGGGTCACGAATTCGTGAATCGATCTTTCCTAGTTGAGGCAGCGGCGTACTTATATGCGGCGGCGCGCGTCGCATCGAAAAGTTTCCCGAATCAGGAAGAATTTCCCATCTGGGTGGACATGGAAAAGCTCCTCGCGTCCTATGATGATAACAGCCCTCTCAAGCACGGCATCTTGAGCGGCGGGGATGATCCAGTTGCTATCATTAAGAATTTCAAGGACATTATGCCCGAGAACGTGATGGACCCCAAACCCAGCCACCCACCTCTGGACGGAGTGCCAGGCCAGACTGAAGAATTCAAACAATCGGTGCGCATCCGCCAGCACCTCTCCAAGCGCTACGCGAGCGTCGACAGGGAGAACCAGTTTTTTATGGAATACATGCGGGGTCTTATCCAGCAGCGCCTCGAGCCAGAGCTGGGCAAACTGGATACACCGGACGATATAGCAGCAGTCCTGCAAGACATCAGTGGCAATAAGTATAGCGGCCAGCTCCCCGACGCGCGGCGAGAACTGGCCGCGGAGAGATGGGGGCTAAAACAGAAGCAGCAGAGGCGCAGAGCCTTGCTGGCACAGCTTAGCCCTATCCAGCAGATCCAGATACTCGAGGATATGGTGACTGAGCAATTGGAGGGCCTCTTGTCAATTGACTTCATGGCTATGTTCAATATGAGCTGGGCGATGCTGTTCGTCGTCGGCATGGACCAGAGCGACCAGTCTTTGGTTGAGAAATTCGGCCTCATGGTTGGTCCTAAATTGGGACATGTAGATAAGACCGCCCGCGTGCCTCTAGTCCTTGGTGAGTATTTAAGTGGGGATCCGAAGAAGGACGAGACTATGCTGTCTACTGTTGTTCGTATTGTCAGGAGTGTCGTGGAAGGGGGAGCGGACAAGATGTTGAGGATGGAGATGGAGAGTGGGAAGACGAGGTCAGTATCAAATGAAAGCGGGGATTAATGGAAGAGGCCTGCACATGTATAAATATGAATCACATAGTAAATAAGAAATCGTGGTAAAATTTAAGCCTTATTGCCTTTTAGCGTCGAGAGGACTCTATCACGGGACCGGTGAGGTGGTGGGAACGTGGGTGAGGAGGACTCGGCTGTACCTAAAACAGCTTGGAATTAGACACCGTTTGTGGCCAAGGGAGAGCAGCAACTGCAACCTCGCCATTTCATAGCTGTTCGATGCGACTGACTTGTTTATAAAAGCCAATGTCAAAGCTTGCGGCTTCAGATACGCATATGCCCTAACCCCGCTGAGCTCTCAGGTTGGGGTCGAAAAAAAAGAAAAGGTGTAACCCCTTTTATACAGCCCGCATGACCTCCAACTCCCACTTTTCACTCCCCGTTTGATCACTACCGATCAAAGTGACTTCAAACGCTTAGCCGATATGCAGTTATATTACCTAAAGATACTGGGCCCACTTCAGAAAGTGATCTACCAAGTATCAAACGACTGGGTAATCCGTGTTGCTGTCTGGCCGCCCGGGCGGCTGTTTCTCCGACCTGCTTCCGAGCCAAGCCTCCGGTTTGTGGAAAATTTATATCGGCTTGACCTTGACCGGTTGGTGGCGTTCAATGATTGCATGGGTCTCTTTGATGTATACACTAAGGGAGAGCATGTAAGCGAATATAATCAGTAACTGTTTCACTACAGGGCTGCAGTCCACTGAAGAACGTATATTCAACACGGATATTGAGTCGGTGACGGTGCCGTATGGCCCCGGAGAGTGAGAATCATCATCATCATCTCACAACAAAACCGAAGGCAGGCTTCGGGCATTCAAGTCACAGCACTTCAACACAGATCCGCGTTCCTGCTTTCCTGTACATTGTACCCCTCTCATTGCCTTCCCTCTTCGATTTATACTCTTGCTTCAGTGACCACGATAACGACGCAAGCAACATGTTGTCTTGTTCTCCAATCATTCTGCTGAACGTGTTTTGCGCTTCAGCAACAGCTTACTGGTTGCCTGAGACTTTGGGAACTTCTGTGACGACCTGTACTGTTCCCAAGAACACGACCGGCGATGATGACAGTCCGAGCATCACGGCAACAGTAGCGGCTTGCAATAACTTCTCACGGATCATTTTCAGTGGCAATGAGACGTACAATCTCATCACACCAATCTCCTTCACAGGCCTCAATAACGTCGAATTCGCCATCAACGGCAACATATCCCTGCCATCCAACGTGACTTACGTCGAGTCCGTCGTGGGCAACAGCAAGTTATACCCAGGCCATTGGATCACGATCTCAAGCAGCACCGGCGTCACATTCACAGGCAGCCAGGATGCCGATTCCGGTTGGTTCATCGGCCATGGCGAGCAGTGGTGGCCTATGGCCAACAACAGCGACAACGACTACCGCCCGCACTTCTTCTCGCTGAAGGTTACGAGCCTCCGCCTTCGAAATGTCAAGATCTACAACCCGGTTGCCTGGGTCTTCTCGCTTAGTGGGACTGATATCTACATGACCAACACCATCCTAGATGCCCGCTCTGATGATCCTATCGGATCATTCCCCTTCAACACGGACGGCATGGACGTCTCCGCAAAAGATGTCGTCGTCGATGGTTGGACTTCATGGAACGGCGACGACGTTCTCAATGTTGCACCCCCAGCAACCAATGTTACCATGAGGAACATTGTCGCACATGGCACTCATGGAGTGGCAGTGTCTTGTTCGTCCGGCACCGGAGGAGACTATCTCTTTGAGAACGCCACGATCTATGATTCGCTATTTGGGGCTCGGTTCAAGGGCTCTTTGGGGACTACCTGCAACCTGAGCAATGTTACCTGGCGGAACTTCTCTGTGTTCAACACCAGCTACCCCATCCACTTCATTGAGAACTATGTCGATCAGGAAAAGGGTATCTCCGCTGGTACAGACACAAGTCTTGCTGCGTATGCAACCAACTTCACGTGGGAGAGCATTGTGGCTACAACGAGTGAGACGTTAGGTGATGGGAGCTGTCTCACAGACCCGTGCTGGACATATACGGATGGTGAGTCAAGTGGTTCAACACATGCTAGGACGCACTGTACACATATGCCGTGGTGATGTACTGATCAGATACTGCAATAGGTGAATCCAACGAGAAAGGGATGTATATCATGTGCAAAGATACTGCTCATTGTCAGGACTTTCACTTCGATGACATTGTTTTGTTTAGAGCTGTAGGTTCACCCATACCTACTCCCCTCACTGTTCATGTCTCATCAGCTTCTAACATGACTGTTTTCTAGGATGGGGAGGTTGGCGAGATGGAATGTACGGGCTTAGAAGGTGTCACTGGAATGGGAGCTCCTTGCACGAATGGAACACTTCCTAGCCAGGGTTGAGCAATATCAAGCATGTATATGTCTAGCATAATCCGCCTGACTAGTAACAAGGACGAGATAACTAATGCTGCTTTTGAAGATGTGACCAGATTGCATAGCCTAGTTAGTACTGTTACCCAAGGTAATTTTGACTTGAAAATCAATCATTGTGGTAGTTCTTTAGCACTACATATATATACAGTACCTAGAATTAAGAGAATACGGCCTCTTTGGAGCGGCAGAAACTTATCTTATCTCTCTTATTGAATATATCTAGAGGATATCCTACAGCGACAGTGTGATTTGCTCAAGCATGAAACTAATAATCTGAAATATTAAGATAGTTCTATTTCGGATTCTTACACGATATCAGAGATATAGCTCTACCTCGCTAGGTCCGAATGCTACGAGAGGCTGAAGATAGTGTTAGAAGATAAGATCTGTAATTAGGCCAAGAAAAAGCAAATACTTTACTTGAAAACTATTATAACGGCGGTTTTGAACAGGGTTATAGGAATAGTCTGTAGTTGGTTTTATTCAGGGTTCTGACTAACTACAGTCATTAATTTTATTCCTATATCAATAGCTACTTGGGTCCTAATTGTTACTGAGAGACCTACGACAACAGCACGGCCAAAAGTGTCCAAGATATCAAACTGTTGTTGTTTCGGGTTTTGATTTTCAAGCCCCAGTCTGATAATAGCAAGTGCAATGGTTACCAGGGGTGTCCCATGTGTTTCCCTAGGTATCGATCATGGCCGCTGGCTTTCTAAGTACACTGTCCCCTAAGCCGCATATACGGTCATGAAAGAGGTCTCCCTAGGCTTTCCAAGCTGACAAGGCTAGAGATGTCTTTCAGTCACTTTCATCCACATATTGTGGTGCCAAAACAGGGTGAAATTCAATTCATCCCATGGATGAGTCGGGTCGACCATCTGGAAATCGAAATTGCGAAGTAGCTGCACAAGGTGTTAGTTCGAACTTCATCATGCGCCGTTCTGACTGATAGGAGACCACTGATGACCACCCAAGGTAGCAGCTCACCTCGACAAATATTTTGTTCAGCTCAATGGACGCGACGGCTTTGCCTGCGCACATCCATCGCCCATGGCCGAATACCATATCCACAACGGTGGTCATCTCCTTGGCTTTCTCGGGTGAAGCTTCCAGCCACCTCTCTGGCCTGAATACGCTCACGTCATCGCCAAAGATGGCTGCGGAACGTTGCATCGCGAGCGTGTTGTGTGCAATGCGTGTCCCTCCCGGGACGAACATCCCGTTGATGGTGTCTCCCTCCGGAGGTGCCTCCTTCATCAGGAGCCCTGAAAATGGAATCTGCATACGCATTCCCTCATATATTACAGCCTATCGTTGAGTCAGCGATATGGAGGTGGGACTATGCCTTGCCAGCGTTGGCGTGCTCACCTGAAGGTACTTCATTGCCTTGGCTTCGTCGTTCTTGATTGGGCTGGATATTCTGCCGTTGGCGGTAGCCCCGTCGATTTCCATCTGAAGCTTTTCGTAAGCTGTTCGAGTGGTAGAGAGGTAGAGCAGGATTCCTCGGATAGCCGTTGCAGCTGTGTCTGACCCCGCAACGATTTGGAATGGGATTTCCAACTCGCATTGTCTCCGAGTCGCACCATGGCGGATGAAAGAACCCAGCATATCATTGGGTTCCTTGTTGCTGTCTAAGTGCTGAAATCGTTTGCCAACCGTTTTCCCCGCGACACTGGACAGTATATTAGCTCTATTCGTCTCATCTATAGATTCCGTGGCCAGATACTGGGGAGGAAACAGAAAGAGACGAAGGGCGAAGACAACCCCAAGGTACCAAGGAAATTCTGGGGGCAAACGCACCCAAGAAGGGCGCCAATCCCGTTCTTATCGGTTGTTTTTGGACCAATGATTTTCAGCATCAAATTAGAGAACATGACCTTGCCAATCCAAGGTACTTCACTGCAGAGCAGAAGGAACGGGCCAAGATCTTCCGTAGCCTTGAGGTACCCATGAATATCAGTCTCGGTAGTTAGGTACCCAAAAGCTTTTCCGTAAGCCAGACGTGTAAGGGCATCGAGAGTGAAGTATTGCGAGACCTTCCCCAGGTCCATCGGCCTCAACGTGCTCCCCGCTGAGATGTAGCTGCGTCGGATGAGCTTCACCAATTCCTGGATCTGCTCGTCGATGGCTTCCTCCAGTCCCGGGTTCTCCCTAGCACCGTATCCGAAAGACAGCTTCGCCTTCAGCTTGTCATGCTCCTTCACGTCCAGCATACTGAACAGTGAGTCGTCGTAAGGGTTGAGCTTCATGGTTCTGTACCATGAGCTCCGGCCGTACTTGCTTCGTGCGCCGCTCATACGCTTAATGATCTCCGGGTCATCTGTGATAAGGTCGTTCGGTCCAATGCGTACGAGCGAAGAGTTGTATTTGGTATTCAAGCCCTTGTATCGGGCTGACTGACGACCTAATAGCCACACACGAGCCATATATAGATACGAAAAAGAGGCGAGCCAGGGACCAGGAAAGTAGCGAAGGCGACGGTATGCCAACACATAAGAAATGAAGATATACCCGATGAATGTGATTGCCGCAGCAGGGAATAAGTAAGGGTTTTGGATCGCATCCATATTGGACTAGGCTACGCCACACAGCAGAAGTATTCGTGATGTAAGCTTTCGAACTTGAATCTCTGTCTTGGTGCGCAAAAATCTCGGCAAGAGAGCTGGGGGCGAGAGGTGCTACATTTATACTTGTTATCAGGGCTGGATAGTGCAAGTCAAGGTGGCTCAATATCGACGGATTCAGGTTGACAAACCGAGTTTGATGACAACAAACAATTTTGTGGTTAACCAGGCATGCTTGCTTCATGGCAACACAGCGTGGCGGTGAGCCAATCCCGCCCGCCCTTGGACGCATACTCCCCACATCATTCGTATAACAAAGGTGCGATCATAGAAGTGCTAGGCGATATGCAGTCGGATCGCTATGTTGTATCCCAGAAACAGAAAACTGGAGCATCAAGGCGAGATGCAATCAGATGTCACTGCTTGCTTAGCTCGCGACGGAATCGCATGATTCCGCGTGTCCTCTTGCTTCCAAGGTAGTACTCGACGAGGAGGAGATATATTAGAGACTTAATATACAGTGCTCACTGATCTATGTAGCACAACATGACGGATGAGCACGTCTAAGGTGCAAAGAAAGTGGATTACTAACTTACCGTCTAGTGGGAAGCCATAAGTGCATATTTTGAATAATATGCCTTAGCTTGTTGAGATACACATTGACTCGGCCACCGTGGGAGGTGGTTGCTCGGTATCTACGCAGTGAACCGAGTTACTTGAACACAGTGGTAGCAACTCTTTCAAAGTTTTGGCGGATGATGCTGCCATACCTGAAAACAGGTTCTTGATGTTTAGTAATTAGCCAACCGCTGCCCACCTCCAGTCCCACCACCCTAAGACAGGAAAGGCAGGAAAAGCCGGAGACAGGATGAGAGAGGATGAAAAGGGTGGGGAATGTTGTAGAACACAATGTCGCCCTTTCCACATAATAAGCCTGCCAAGTACACATTTATGGGCTGTTGATTAAGCTTAACCATTCTTGATGCGGAAGACTCTTTCAACCAGGCCAATCTGCACGAGATATGAACTGCCGAGTTAATATCTCTCCGCCGTCAGGCGTCATGGTCAAATGTGCCGCCTTCCGAAGTGGAGATTCCCCGCCCAGTACAGAAGTAATACTCTATTCTCTTGTATTCATTGGGGATTGTAATTTATTGATTATTATTCTTAAGGGGGGTTTTTGGGTTTTTGGGGGTTTTTTTTCTTTTGGCGTTTCTTTTCTATGCTAGGCAAGGGCTTCAATATTATCCACAGATGGAGGTTGTGGCGTGTTGAATATACCCAAGACATACAGTAGGAATTAAGCTGCAAGGTTGCTGATGACAGTGGGATAAAACTTATGGGGCAAGTCCACGGGTCCCACCTGGGACTATGCGATTGGTTTCCGTCTCGACCCGCTGACAGATGTCCCAACGGACACTTTGGCGGAAGACCAACGCGTGGAGGGAAACCTTATTCAAACAACATCGCCTCTTCATCGAACCATATTACTCCCTAACCCCCATATCTTTGATATGGGCTCCAGCGACCTGGCTCCCGCCCACGTCCCCGAATGGGTCGTACCGCTCTCGACGGTCGCGCTTGGCGTCGGCGTCCTCTGTTGGGATGCGGCCTACATCCTGATGACCCTGCGGAGCCTCAAGACCAAGTCCTACAGCATGCCCCTGCTGGGGCTTGCCCTCAATGTCTCATGGGAGATTATATACGCCCTCTATGTCTGCGAGGCACCCCTTGAGACGGCCGGGTTCACCATCTGGCTGATTCTCGACGTCGGCCTCGTCTACAGCACCGTCAAGTTCGCGCCATATGAGTGGGAGAAATCGAGCCCATGGGTTGGGAGGCACGTGTCTGCTATCCTGGGGCTCATGACACTTATCGGTTGCATGGGACACTTCACTTTTGTGTCGTGGTGGCTGAGCCGTCCTGGTATTGGCCATGGAGACAAGAGCGGAAAATGGTACTTTGGACAGGACGGGTACGATACGACTGAGATGGCAACCTGGTCGGCCGGAGTGGCACAACTTGTTGATAGTGCAGGTGCACTGGCGATGCTCTTGGTGCGAGGACACTCTGGCGGCACAAGTTACGGGATATGGTAAGTGAACGTTTTCTTTTCTAATTCTGAAAACCTATGATTACGGCTGGTCTTTGCCCCATATCCGACATCAACGCCACACGAATACTCATGGGGATGGATCGGTCGTAGGTATATATCACTTCCCAGCCTTATACATCATCAAGGCGGACGTGGGGGCGTTCGAGATGGTCTACAGTTCTTAGGCATCTTTGACAGGAGCAGCAGCCCTATACCCAACAGAGCTATTGTACTTGACAATATTGAAATGGCTAACTGTAATTCGACCAAAGGTTTTGTAGGACTACGGGCACCGTCTTTGGCCTGGGCGTGTGCAACGCCATTCTCTGGTACTGGTGGCCGGAGGCACATGGATACTTTGTGAACCCGCTAGGTATCTTCATCTGTGGAACTGCGCTACTCTGTGATTTTCTATATCCCTTTGCGCTGTGGCACGTAAGGCGGACGGAAGTGATTTTCCCAGACGGACGCATCATCAGCAGTGGCAAAGGCCACATGCAAACGGGAGAGAAGAAGCACATTTAGATGAGACATCAGGTACTATTCAAGAGTATATCGGACTGACTACAAAACTGGTTAATAATTGATCATGGCAGCCGAGAATGTGGTCATTGAGTGGCACAAGCTCCAGAGCAGATCCCAAAAAGGGGGTCGGTGGACGGGGAGGGGGTCAAAATCATGTCGAATGATAGAGGGTGAAGGCATATGACAGCTCGGCGATGGTGAAGTCATGTCCCTGAGCCAGTACGCTCTCAAGGGTTATCATGACAGGTATGCAGGAGTCAATCGCATCAAGCCATGTGATCGTGGTAACAGATCGAGTTGATATATCATACACAAGAGCATCACAACTAGCTTTGAACCCTTGCCGTTCGGGAATTCAAGGTTGGACCTTCCACACCATCACCAGCAACCATTGTAACACAATCCAAGACCTGAAGCCTCGTTTGATATAGAATTACGTCACTACGTTCAAATTCAGGGACAGTTCATGATGAAGGACATGACTGAATGAAGTCGGCATCGGTCAGTTATCAGAAGTGGGCTGTGATAAGGACCTGTGATAGGGACCTCGGGATGCAGAACAATAAGAGCCGGATGTAACGTCGATGTTTGGCCGCAGATGAAGTGGCCTGAGATTTGCATTAGTGAGCACCGAATCCGGTAAGCGACTGTTGTTTTGGAACAATTGGTATCCCAGCTGCAATCAGTGATGAAGAAGAGGTGTCCAGACACTCGGGACCGGCCGAGTCCCAGTAACCACATGTGCAACCAAAGAAATAAGGTCGTGAACCAACGGTCTTTTGTCTGAAATAGATATATCGTACGGAGTACACTGATATGGCCTTGCATCAACCTTAGCGTCCTGGGACGCCCCGTTGCTTTTTCGGGGCCTCTTCAGGGCTCCCCGTGTCATGTAAATGACACTGCGCTAAAGTTGCTCTGTATTGGTTAGCTGGATTTATTGAACGGAGCGCTTGGTTGGAGTAGTACATACTACTATTTAGTATACGTGAGGATTAGGGAAAGATATGTACGTGTATCATCGTTTGCAAACCTCAACCACGCGGATTGCGCCATAGTTGTCCCGGTATTGAACAAGCGGTATTCTACTGACATGACTGTTCCCAAAAGACTTGGTCATTTGTGAGTTCCTCTCACATGCTTTGGTTGTGCCGTATTGAGTGAAGGAGGAATATTTCGACAGACCGCCCCCCCACCGGACACCGGAGTAATTCTGAGACCAACACAACATGTCCATCTACGGTGGCATTTATTCTTGGAACCCGCCACTTGCAGAATCTGGCATGAGTACATAGCCTGCACTGCGTGGAATCAGATGCCTGGAGAGATATCAACAGTCAACGTGACTAACCTGCATGCACATTTGGTATGCATGTACGGAGTGGGAACCAAGTAAAGCCCATTCATCCCCGGGGCTGTAATCACACCATGCATGCGGCCTGTCCCAACCGGAGCATCGATTTGCAGGCAAGGATCATTAGCATTGGTCATGCAGGAGTTGACAGCGAATGTCAACAGAGCAGCTCAACGGGATCATGTGAGCGCCATCCAATGGAATCCAACAGCCATATTGCGGTGAGCTTACCGGTGAACGATGACAAGAATGCATGACCTCAAATACATACCCAAACCTCGAAGATCGCAATCAAAACCTTGGCATATTCCCCATGTGTCATCAAACAGGAAGGTACACATCATTTACTGTCGCTATTGCATGATGACTCTACGGGATCCTCAATGAGCTCTCGGCACTTCTCACCAGATTCGGGGCGCCCTGCACGAACCGTGTTAACGGGACTGCGTGATCAACTACTTGTTCTCTCATGCAAGTTCCATTCCCCGAAGTCTCAAACACCCTGAACAGGGTCTAACGAGTGCCGGTGAGGAGACACTACTATGTACTCTTCGATGTGAGGGGATAGGTCAGCCAGCAGCGACAATCCTCAGCGTAACCAATGTACTTCCAGTCCTCCTTCGGGTTGTACAAATCACGAAGATGGTGTCCTAATAAGCGGCTCAACTACCGGTATAACAGTTGGATGTACGGCATGGTTGATTGACTGGAGAGGCTGAACAAAGTTAAACGTACAACTAAATATATGTTACTTTTCGGACTTCCGGTGGTTGCGGATATGTAAAACGCTGTTTGCACGCAGACTGTGACATTTACTACTGAGCGATGGTAAGTCTTGAAGAATATTGGCGCGGTGGCACCCGAAATTAATGGCATGGGAGCACCCGGACATGCATTGATATGTGCAAGACCACAGACGGCCCGTTAAGCCAAAAGCTCTAAAGACTCCCTTCCCCCCTTCGGGACTGATAAGTCTGAACGTGATACCGTCCGTATGGATTCGTTGGGACGATCCTGCTGGTTTGTAACAAGCTTTGGCCGCCGATCTCGAGATAAATACAAAATCATGCGTAGGATCTCTCGGGCAGCAGCCCGAAATGGTCGGCACTTGTCCCTTGGCCCTTGCCTGATTTGGGGGACCTGTACATGCCGAACTCTTTCTTGGTGTGGGAGACCCGGAGGAAGATCTCGGGGATGGCCCGGATGTGGCAGGTCGGAATGCAGGGCTCGCTCACCGGTGTGGGGAGCTCCCATCCATCGCTTGCATGGGAATGGGCCGAATTTCCGGACCAGGGGAGCCAAAGAGGGAAGAGATAAGATCCGAAAGGTATGACCACGAAGTGCCCTCATGCCCCAGTCATTTTTCGTATCTCAGTATGTCTGCTGTCACGATAACTCCTTCTCCCTCCAGGGCTGCAGTTTGGTTGGCCACTGCCTTGTTGATAAGACGCCACGCGGATGGGAAAAAAAGACGGTGACAGAAGTCCAGAACATTGGAGTTTTACTGCAGGCGGCGTGTTCCTGAATGGTGTGATGTCGTCAAGTTTGGCCTTTCGCATGTTCAATACTCACATGCGATGCACTGCATTGCGGGATTGCGCATCCTTGTTCCTGCAGACCGGTTCGTGAGGTTATATGACAAGTCATAACACCGTTCGAGAACGTCGCACCGAAGACATGCCCTGGGCTTTCCGTCAGTATGTATTTGATTGATCTCAATTCCAAGCAACCTGGTTGGTTCCTGCCGCCAGCGGCGTATCCACTGAAGTACGATACTAGATTGGCAATCATCAATATGCTGGTGTCCGACGTGTTCGAATTCCCGCCAACCTGGCTTGATACAAATGAGGCAAGCCAGGAGGCCCCTTATAGTAATCCAGCCAGCTGACTATGTATGGCGGGGATTAATTGGTCCCTGATCGTTGACAAAAGAAGGAAAGACTGACATCATCCACTCATTCGCTATAGTATACTCAAGCGCCCTGATGCGGTGTCTCATCTTTTGAAGCCATCGAAACACTGGGCGAGCGTCGAACAACGTGTAGGAAAAGTTCGTACAGGGGTTCGGATATGTGTATTTTAGTGGAGAACCGCCCTGCATTTACAGGGCTGACCTCATACAGGCTGTTCCCAGCAATCCGAGCCGCCCCCACGCTCACCAATACGTCGCCACGGTTGTGCATTCTTTGTTGTGAAAACCAAGGTGGCACCAGAAACACAGCGGCTCGCAAAGGCGGTTATCCGTGGTATAAGATGCGGGGGAGAGAGAGAGAGAGAGACAGATGGGGTTCCACAAGGATCCGGGACACGAACAGTTGTCAGCCGCAGAAGTCAGCCTTGCCCGACCAAGAGGCCGCCTGTCAGGCCGTGAAGGAAGGGGAAACAAAGGAAGAAGAAAAAAAAGACACCCCCCCCCACCAAAAATACCAGATACATCCGAGAAAAGTGAATTATCTGGAGTGGCGCCGTGACCGCCGGTTCTGGAAAAATAGACATGGCCCCCGCACCACGAGGAGTTCTGTTTGGTTTTCGGCCTGGCCCAGTGCAACGGTAGTCGCCTAACTTGAACGTTGCGTATCGGAGATGGGTCCTCTGTCATTTGTGATATCTCTGAGAGCGCAGGAGCCTCATCGTGTTCCGCGGAAACAAACGCCAGCTGCATATACCACATACATGCAGTAGTACAGTGATGGATATAGATGCCCTGAGTAAGACTGGAGTATCTAGGCAACTGTGCCATCTGGGTTTCGGTTGGGGCTTCTGTGAACATATACAGGGGGAGAAGGGCACGGGTTTGTTTTGAGGCAGGAGCAGGATTATTACAGACCCCGTGGCCTGGTCGAAAATGAGAACTTACAAGTAGAATTTCGTTCAGCTTGCTGGAGCTCTAGCCGGACAGCCCCCAGGTATGCCGAGGTCCCCGGACGCGACCTGTACAAGGACGGGCGTCTCGCCGAGAAAACAATTTAGTGCTGGTTCGGTGGATATTCTGAGACACAATAGCCCATCTGAGACCATTGAGAGACTATGCGCGCTTACTCTCAAAGAGGTGCCCTCCATCGGGCCTTTTTTATACCCTCTCCCACAAAGCCAGCGGAAAGCGCTTTTGGACTGCTAGTTGCAATGGATTTCCCCCGTTTGCCCGGAGGGGTAAACATCCCCTGCAGCTCCATCAAGGAGCATGGGACTCAAGGTTGGTAATGTTGATGGACCTCGGGACGCAGCGGCACCTTGCTCACATCAAACTCTAAACCTTCGGTGTCAACCGCCAACCCGGCCTGTATTTAAAATTCAAAGAAAATCAGCCGATAACGATGAAAGTCCCGGGTAGCGGGTATACCGGACCAAACTTGCTGCCTGCAGCGGTCTGATTAAAGTTTCGAAGGATGGGCCGCCGAGCCTCTCCACCTGTCAACGCCCGCCACACGCATGACTAAAAGGGGTAAGGATAATCTCGAGAACGTATCTCTCTTTTCGTCTGCCATCGGGAAGAAACCTGAAGGTGCGGTTTTCTACTACCGTGTAGGAATTTTGCAGGCGCCCAGGGCGGGCGATTATTGCTGTTGTCGTTTGTGTCTCCTTGACGATCTACATACTGGACCTGGCACTGAGGTTGCACTGCATCCAAGCACGTGCATGCTGCATATTCGCAGCATTGAAAGCACCCACAATAATT
Source organism: Cytospora piceae (assembly GCA_016508685.1). NCBI lineage: Eukaryota > Fungi > Ascomycota > Sordariomycetes > Diaporthales > Cytosporaceae > Cytospora > Cytospora piceae. Next base: position 616,347 of record JADMLE010000010.1, on the reverse strand, counting down.
CGTCGGTAGATGGGCGATACCACAGTAAGTGTGTAGTAGCGTAGCGTGGCAGCTTGGTCCTCGAGTGCTGGCCGTGTGATGTTTGGTGGAGATGGATGGGTCCACGGGTTGATTGATTGATTTGCTGCAGGGTGAAAAGCCGGAGAAAGATACGTTCTTGCAGGGAGGTGTTGACTCGATTGATGGGTTGCCACTTCATCAGACATAATACTATGTAGATATCGGGGCTTCGTATTGGTCATAATTAATGACGCTGCTCCGTCGCGGGTGACAGTCTGTCAACTGGCGTCGCATCGGGCTTGCTGTACGTATGTACGTACAGTACATGTACCGAGTACTGTGTTGTGCAGCATGCTTTTCGTACAGTATGTAGTTAACCTTGGACAGCAATCCTTCATGCCGCGCAATTACGATAGCAGATTACACGTGTCGTGGCTGCGATGTGCCTATCGGCGAAAAACACGACACAAGAGGGTCTCCATTGGGCTTCCCTGCCATTCAACTTGCTTGGTAGAGTAGAATTAAGCTTTGGACGGAGCTTTCTACGGTTAGCGCAAAACCCGAGGGGTGAATTTCAGGGTCAGCATTGGGAAAATCCCACCAAGATCAGACAAGTTACAACAGGTTTGGAGGAGGGTCGGATCAACACGATCTGAGACTGCTGAAACCAACGTCCTTCAGCACTTGGGTTGGGCACCTGGGCACACCGTTGAAAGCGAGAAACACATAGATGATCAGAGCACAATAGCCCAAGCCATCCTCGGATGACTCCTAATTACTAAGATCGCATCTACTTAAAAACAGGAATATCCATTCCCCCTTGGGACACATCTGAGCGCCGGAACGATGACCTGGGAATATTTTGCATCCGTACAGACCCCTCCCCTTGAAACACCAATCGCTAGATGCTCCGCCATGCAGGAAAAAACAAAATAAAGAATAAAAAAACAAAAAAAAAACAGTGAAACCACACAAATCAATGATCGTAGACATGACATGACGTCTCACCCTCTGTACTTGACGTTCTCTCTTTGTTGCTTTTCCCTCCTTCACCGCAACACCCCAAATAGTAACAAGCATTAGAACAATGCATATGCGCATCTCACTGACCGCCAGGACCGCACCGCCCAGCCAACCTTTTGGTTTTTGGGGGGGAGGGGAGGGGATGAGAGGAGGGGTGACACACTTCACACAACCCACACACAACCCACGCAGGCTCAGCGACGCTGGCCAAAAAAAAAAAAGGGACGAAAAAAAAAAAGGATGCCCACACCAAGCGGGCTCCTTTGGGCCTTGCTGCAGCCCACCCAAGTGCCAAGCCCGAATTCCTCATGTGAGTGACTGAGTGACCCCCCCCCCCCATTTCCCCTCTCCGCTTGGAAGGAGATGCTGTGCTCTCCCACACCCACTAGAACATAGGGCAATAATGATGTGGCAATGCAGGCTGGTGATCGATGGGCAAGAAAGAAAAAAAAGACAACCTATTGCTTTAGAGCAACGAGCTTGGAGCAAAGAGCAAATAAAACAAGAAAAATCTGCTTTCCGGATTGATCCGCTGTGCAATCACCACCACCAACCCCCAATCTCCAATCTTCATAGACTCTTTACTCTCTCTCTCTCGCCTTCTCCCTCGGAAAGTCGTCTCCCCTGTGAACTTCTGGATTGTCGCGAAAGTCGCGCCTGGTCGGTCGTGTTGACTTTCTTGGCTGCCGTGCCTTTCGTTGGGGGGCCCGAGTCATGGGCGTGTCCGAGTCGTGGGTGGATTTGCTTGGACCACCCCTTTCGGTTAAAGTTCGTCGTGGGCTCCGCCCGCGGGGGGGGGAGGGGGGCGTGTCGAGTTGAACCCTGAATTTGGAGGATGATGATGATGATGCTTTTCGACGCCTTCTTGCTCCCAATCTCGTTGCCCGCCCCCCAAGATTTCAGGTTCCCAAAGCTCTTGCTCATACAAAGTCGTCCGCGTCCGCGTCCCGTCCTCCTCCTCTTCTTCTGCTGCTCGTGGCTTGGCTCTTGTTCTTTGCTTTGGTGATGCTGATATGAATGAAATGTTCACATGCTGGACCGGTCGGAAGCAAATAGCCATGTCGAAGTGTGGTTGGTTGGTGGGTGGGAGGGGGAGGATACGACGGCCATGGAGCGCCCTGCGGCCCCCGGGCGTCGTCTCTCTCCCTTTTTGCCCTCGTAGTAGGTAGTAGGTAGTAATAAAGTGAAGTGCCTCCTGTGTATTAATCACAGATAGCGAAGGGGCTTCATCATAGGCAGTGGGCTGGCTGGTTGCGCCGGTTGATCAGGTGTTCCCATGGCGTGTACGTAATCGGCTTGCAGTGGGAGCAGACCTCCCATGACCGGTACTCGTAGTGGGTGAACTGAGGTGGGCAGCGGCGGTGAGTCCGTGTGTATGTGGGGCACCAGACTGCTGCTTGGCCATGCCAGTGGCCACAGGAGTATTCTATCTGTTCAGGTTGTGAGCCTCTTTTTTCTCTATAAAAAAATAGTATCCCCAGGGTTGTATATGTATGGGAGGAGGGAAAGCGTGTGTAGGTTTGGTCTGGCGTACTTTGTTGTATTCACACATGTTGCCCACGTGGGTTTCTGATAAACCGGGGTGGCCGCCGTATATCGGGGTTTGGTATCGTCGCTGTGTCGTGTCGTGGTCCGCCAGAACAAAAAAATAACAAAAAAATAACACGAACAGGAACAGGACCGGATTGGAAACCACAGGCAACGGTTGATATACTAGTCCTGGTGGTGGTTCCTGGTGCAGCCCTGGCGGGGGCGATGGGTAGATCCGGGGCGGAGCGCAGCGTCCGTTGTCAAGGGCCGGTTTTGAGGCAGGTCGTTCGTCCCTGTTCCGAATTCGCAGAATGGATTTGGGAATAGTTTTGGTTGAAATCAAGGGTTTGTCGAAAACGAGGGATTTACAAATCTTTTTTAAGCTTCAAGCATCAAAAGAGGGTCCAATGGGTATATATTTAATGATAGGTGACCATGAGAAAAGGGCAGAGCGAGAAGTGGGAGCGGGAGGCACTTCATGCGGGCAAGCATCCCAGGACGTTGAAAAGGTATTTATATTATCGACCTCTCCGAGAACCCATGAACCTGGTTGTTTTACCCAATCGTCATTCTTTTGCGATCAGAATCCGCTGGGCTTTTCGCCAAGGGTGGGCGGTACTGGGGTTCACTGTGTGTGAGTGTGTGAGTGTGTGTGAGTGTGTGCGTATGTACAAGGGGCTGGCCTGTCGACCTTGAAAGACTATCCTGCAGCCCATGGCAAGGGTTCGCGAGTGGCAGGAACGGAGATAAAAGACAGACAGGGGTGTGGGAGACCTTTGGCAGGTGGGTATTTACTACGTACAGTAGTGGGATGTGTGCTCCACACCCTTGCGCTGAACCGTTGCCTGGTGGAATGGGGAAACGGTGAGCGAGCGGAGGGGTTTGCGATGGAGGTATACCCAGGTGGTACATACATAATGTACATACCGTACAGGTTGCTTTTCTTGTGTCTGGCGATCCAATGCGACCGCATGGTGGTTGGGCCTTGTTATTCGGTTGAGATGCCGACGCTGACTGGACATGTCTGAGAGTGCAAGTGCTACGGTATGTATGTATCAGAGCATCAGTATGCCCAGGTGACGCCTTCAACTTCAACCTTTCTCTAAGCGAACCTCCTATGGCGATCAACACTGCCACGTGGGCATGGAGTCGTCCGTCGAACGGGATCAGGCACCTAACGATGCGATGGGCGAGACAGTCCGCATAAGAATTCGCCTCCTCCTGGTTTGGGAAAGGGACCACTGGTGTTGACGGGACAGAACGGGTAGAGGGCCCGGGGAACACCACAAGTGTTCTTTTTCGCATCCGCATCGTGTGTGCGAGACTGTGTTGCCATCTCCCGTATTCAAGCATGATCCCGTCTCGCCCCGCCAAGCGTCCGCGTCCTTCTTCATCGAAGCCATTTTCAGGAAAGGATCAAGCACCTCTGGCATTATTAGTGGACAACCCGAGAGCCGTTATTTTTTCCGCAGGGTCAGTCCATGTTTGCTCTCATCTCTGCTAGCGGGAACCTATCACTGCTCGTTCTGGAGAGGTTGGCCTCTCATAGGGCCAAGCTGATACCACCTCAGTGCCAATTCCGGATGGTCTTGCCTGGCACACGACATGATTGGGTCTACAACTCCCAGTGAATTCACTGTTATTATCATTACGCGTGATATGCTTCCTCGAGTCAAAAATGAAACTTGTTAGACCTCAACACTAGCCTGTTTTGTATTCACGTTGATGTCTACCAGAGTCCTCATCATTCAGCCCGGACACAGCGGTAATACCGGGAAAATCCATAGGTATCCCCAGGTATGACAACTGGGTACAGATTACGGATGGTATTGACCCGATACAGATCAGCCAGACGAGACACCGAATCTGGAGGGAATTACGATACGCGGGCACTGTGCCGCCTGTGCCACCTGTGCCACCCAGGATGTTCGGTGGAACACCGTTGTTGGTGAGTGTCTGTGAACAACCAGACCGCATGAGAAAATTGCACGTGAGCAGAAGAATCCTTGCCAGACCACTACAGCAAAACATGGGCACTCGAGGCACGCCTGGATTGGGAAGCTCAAGTCGACGACGACGTTCCTTCCGAGGTTCTGCCAGCCCTGCTGGAGAATCTCGATGATACCGGCCGTTCCAGAATCCCAGGAACTCGAGATCGATATCCACTCGAGGCCACTGATGGACGCGGCGAACCGCGTCTCGCCGCGCTTCCTGTTCTCGCTTGCAACTGCGGTCGCCCTTTTCCCCTGAGGCCACCGTCCATCATGATGGCGCTGGTTTCAGCCGCCACTGAGGGAATGCCGCTGCTGATCTGCCGAATCTAGACATGATGACCCGGATTGCCATGTTTTCGACCCCTGATGGACGGGTGGACGGGCACCGATGGGCAGGTTTTCAGATTTGGCTGTCTCACGACCAAAGAGAGAGGGGGATCCGGCCTGGACCGCGCTGCAAGGGCAGGATAGGTGCCGGTATGAAAGACGAAAACTATGGGCACCATACTGGGTATGTTGGTAGGTAGACATGGGGCCCAGATCAGGTAAGTGCCGTGCAGTAAGACACGTGGTGAGCCTCAACTCGCCGTGTTTTTTCCTCTCTGCACGGCTTTGCACGGGCGCCACGCCGTCACCTGTTGGAAACCATCTGCCACAGATAGAGTGCCAGGAAGTTTGTGCGGTTTCCTGTTCGGCATTTTTCCCAACCTGAGAGAGCTGCCCGACGTGGGTTGGCGCATCATATGTGGGCTCCCCCTGTGGGTCCTGGCTGTCAACTCGACACTACTGGAGCGCGTGCGTTGTTCGTCCTTCTCGAATCCCTCACAGCGAGCCCTACAGTTGTGGGTCCTTTCTCAGCTCCCCTCGCCAATTGTGTTTGGCCTTTTTCGGACTCCTTCACCAAGTGTTCGCATGATAATATCCACACCGGTGAGGACGTCTAGGCGATCACATCCCGGTCTAGACCTAGAAAACCGCTTTGCGGTGGGTCAAAGGTAAAGACGGCACTTTCGAGCTCGGAGGATGAATTTGCGCATTGGCAATCGGATCAGCACCGTGCTGTTGTGTACACGTAGAATTCAGTGTTGGCTGGCTTAGTTATTGCGGTGTTCTTGTCATGATCCGAGGACGGATCCGTAGGCGAAAGTCGGGTCCGGCCAACCGGGCGAGAGAACATCATGGTACGTACCCTGGCTCATTTAGTGTAGACATACCTAGGTAGCATCAAACGAGAACGTATCGGGTTTTCCCTCGTCATCCCTCTCTTGGCGACGCGCACGCTGTTGATTGATGAGTGGCTGTGTTTTGTTTTGTTTTTTCCTTCACTTCATTTCTTTCTCATGTTGGAACGGACCCTCTGGCTGACCGTGCCAACGTGGTCAAGGGAAGGGAAAAAAACAAGAAAAAAACTCAAATCCTCACCGTTCTGAATCGGGCTTCTAGAAGGTCAAGAAGGATTTGTCAATTCGGTCAATGTGATCCTGGTATCCCAGCAAGTCGCACGATAAGCATCCCCGCGCAGGCCTATCCCTGGCGACGGGGGTGTTGCATGTCGCACACTGATTCAGCATGGCATTTTGCACTTTCTCATGCACGCACTCACTTCATGTGGATGCTGCTGAAGCCTCTCTCTGTGCCTGGGCTGTGAGGCCTCTGTCGCGATCATCCCCGTCATCCTGCTGCTGCGCCGCGTACCTGATCAGGGTCCCACGGGTAGTAAGGGAGGGAACTCCAGGGCGGGTGCGTTTACGTACATGTTCTCGTGGTTTTGAAAGCGGCAAGTGGAGAAATCGCAGCCACTATGCTGTTCCCTTTGACAATGCCATTGTTCCATTGTCCGTGAACCACAGCCCACTCTGTTCGCTTCTCGGCATTGTGTCAAAAACTCGAGACAGCGGTCGCCATCGGCTGGTCCGCAACAGGAGGGCTGAGTCTCCAGCCCTACCTACTCTGGACCCTCTCAGGTTGACCCTGGAAAAGAAAGGTGCACCAGAAACCCAAGCAAGGGCCACGATGATGTTTTGTGCTGTGCATCCAGAGAGGTTTCACACAGACGCTAGGACTTTGACCAGAAAACCTAACCTTATCATCAAACAAGACACACGCAAGAATAATAAAAAGATACATACCCCAAGCTGCCCAAGGTTCCCTTTATTCTGCCCGCCCTGGCCGCTTGGTGGGAAATTCTTGCATACGAGGAATTTGAATTCCCGGTGGTCGGCAATCTGCGAACCAGCAACGGCGCCGAAAAAAACTTCCCAAGAGGCCCCGCAGCGGTGAGCGCGCCTCTGAAGCATCGAGAGCGAGTCGACCGTTCCGGCGGTCGGGCTGCCATGTGGTCTGACGGTACCCCAGCTGTTGCTGTGTCGGAGTCACCGGGGTCGTATTACACATGCCTATCGTCTTGGGGCTGAATGTCATCGACTTCAGCGGCAGAAACCTTCTGTGGGAGCTGCTACTTGTATTCTTACCTCCTTCTTCGTCACTGAGCGAGAGTTCATTACGCTAGGTATCAGGGCATTTCTATGTGCAATTGGCGCCGGGACTCGGTCTTGTTCCCTTCCCGTCTGCCCTGCAAACGTCATCTTTCATACTCGTTGCCTCCAACATACGGCATCTTACGTAGAGCATTGATTATTGATATCATGATGGGTGTATGGAGTAGGATTGTATCCTACGTTCCCTTTTTCTGGTTCGGTGGACCTCAAGTCAAAGACGTCCGAGACCTGAGAGCATTTGCAGATCCCCCTAGGGCTGTCGATGAAGTAGTGTGTGGGGTTGTCCCGGCACCTCGGCACTGGCTGAACCCTGAAGAACGCATAGAGGTGAACCCGTCATTGCCTCGAAACATGTTGCAATGAAATAATGCTGACCCAGTACCATTGAAAACCCAAGGGCGGCAATGTGGGACAGTGGATAAGTCGTGGTTGATACACTTCCCAGCCAGCCCTCTTCGTTGCGCCATCTACTACGCCTCAAGAAGCTACCATGCGCACGGATAAAACTAAAGAGAAACAACCAAAAATGACATCTTCCAGAAGGGTTCATTCCATCATTAGTACATGAAGAAAGACTGGTAAAATGTTTTCATTCCTGTACCCTTAGGCCGAACGCTGGGTTTGCACGAGACCCTGCGGTGCCTGGCAGTTTTATGATTCATCCTGGTGGAGCGGAGACCCACCCACGACTCCGTATGTACAGTCCTTCGTTTTCTCTATAGGGATGACGCCTGTACGGCTTTTGTGGGGACGCAGTGCCTGGCATTTGGGATTCCTTCTCGAAGCATTGTGATCGGCGAAGGCGAATATGAAGCTTGGCTTATTACACAGCAATGACAGACTACCGTGTTTCGCAAATTCGGGGGGACTATGGCTAGGTCCCGGCGTGGATGAATTCAACGCCTTTATGCATGGATGTACTTGCTCAGACGTGGGTGACGTTGCTACATAACCACGAGGGAACCCGGCTCGTCGATCCCATGAGGACTCGTTAGGAAGGGTATGTTGTCATGACGAACGGATCGCCTGTGGAGCTCTGTCCGTCAGACTTGAGGCAGCTACATCATCAGGGGGCGTGTTTCAAAGAAGGAAGGTCAAGTCGAACTATCTTGGTCTCCGGTCCCGTTCGTTTTCGCAAATCGATTGTTGAAATTTTTCTGGTATCTGGTTGTCCCTCGCACACTTCAATAATCTGGTCCATCAGGTGTGCTCGACCATGTCAGCATGCCTGTCTCTATTGACACATAGTGTTCGACATCAAGCGACATTTCAATCTTCTTAGGCATTTGGTCGTTGTCAGAAATTCATTCGGTTGACTAATAATCACGGTGAGCCCGAAATAGCCGAACTCGCCTGGCTTCAGCCATTCTATCGATTGCTATTCGCAGCATATTGTGCCTCTGAAATGTAAAGATCTCCAGAGAACTGGTCATTGGTTCAGACAATGTAAGCCAGATACAGAAAGCCCACTGTGATATTTTACCCTTTTGCCTTTGTAGTTTTATATTGTTTTCCTAATTCTTATATTATCTCTGTCACTCGTCTCGGGTTCTTACTGCCACGCTGCAACAGAGGTATCTCAGTGCGGCTCCTAAGTCCCAGGACGTAATTGCGTAGTTGAACCGTTGAATTGATAGCAATCGTCTGCCATCTCATCAGCACCTGCACAAGTCGGCTATCTATGTATGATGTTGGCAACAAAGCCACGTATGCGCTATGATCTCAGATGGCGTTCAGCCCAACCAGATTTCAGAGCAGCTCTGATCTTCAAAGTTCCCAGCGCACTGTGTGAACTGTATGAGTTGCAGCCATCATCAGCCCCATGTTCTTTTCCCCCCGGATTCATGGTGGCGTGCCGGCAGTTGGCCCTGCAGATCCAGCTCATGCCACCACGAGGCACGGAACCATGCGGTCCCCCTAGCCTGCAGTAGTAGCGGAGAACGCAAAACCTGGGCCGCAACGTGTTTTAGTGTGGGGTGGAGGAGGGGTGGCTCAATATGATCGTCTGATGTTTTGGCCCTTTCGTGCGTTTGTTCTTCGCACCTGGTTCGCGCGCGTCTGATGCTTGATGGGGCGGGCGTTTGGTGACGCGCTGCGAATGCGGGTTATAACTTACGAAGCACATGTAGGCCAATGCAATATAATCACACTATTACCCGGCCCGGCGCGCGTTGCATTAATTGTTACAACGTCAGGCTTGAGGGGGTGGGGAAACGTTGATATACTTTGGGTGTCTCTTCCGGCATGACGTCGGTCCATGCTTGGGAGGTACGCGATCTCCTCTTCCAATATGAAGTGAATCTAGGCAATTGACTCGTCTGTAATCATGTGCATATGGCCGAAGTCACGGTTAGTTGGGGAGGGAAGAAAGGTCCCTTAGTGACTTGTCGATAACAGAAGAATACCCATCACTGGTGACTTGGAGTTTGACGGCCCCGTTGTCAAGTCAACAATGCAGAAGCCTATGATGAGCTACGTCAACCAATCTCAGTATCATGGCCGTCACCTGTATTGTCCTGAATTGTGTGTGGGTGTTGTATTTAAGATGCTGCTTTCTTCTCTTAGGGCCGAGACTTACCCGTTCCTCGAACTCCTCGTAGTATCAGGCGATACAATCCCCCACCGACAATTTCAGGATCAACACCCACATGAACTACATCTACAACTCCTCAAATATAATGCAGTCCGCCGCAATTTTCATCGCTCTGCTACCCACACTTTCATGGGCAGCTCAGCCACAATGTCTTGCGGCAATAACTCCAGCGGTGAACACCTTTACGAATTCAGCTGAGAGCACCGTCTATCCCACTGTGCGTCTTTCCCAATGGTCGAGCCATGCTGGCTACGATATCTATGATGTGAACGCCGAACGGTCTTGACATTGCCTGGGTGATCATTTCCTGATACCTTATAGCAACCCATCGCGAATGGGACTTTGGTTTACTCATACAGAGGGTCAGATGCCAATGACTCAGGAAGGTGACCTGTGATTACCCAAACCTCAAGCATCACTCCGAGATCCGTTAGTGGGCAGTCCCCGTTATCACATTTCTGTCCCGAGATCGCGTGACATACCGTACAATACATATATCCATACAAGACTATCAGAGACCCACCAAGACCCAGAAGTCCGAAGAAGGCCGGCCCCTCCATCTCCCTCCAATAATTCCAAGCTCCATAACGCGAGCAAAAGTCATCTAATGAGAGGCATCATACGAAAGAAGCATACGCCGCTTCTGAGAACGATCGACTTCGCACAACGAACACCGATGTCCACAATTTTTCTTCAGGACCAGTATCACATCACCTGTCCTATGCATGGCCTGACGGCGAGCTCGCATTTCTGGGACTGCACTTCATGTGCTCGACGATGGGAGAAAACTTTCGCATGAGTGACTAGTCGACCATTCACATCGTCACGGGGCTGGGTTGGGGTAGCAACATTGCAGTAGAATCCATATCCACATACTTCTCTCAGCTCGCAGACGCGTGGAACTGGGCCGTCCTATGGGAGACTTCATGAGCTGAGTAAGAAATACAATGGGTATAAGCAAGTCAAACCCACGTATTCTTTACCAAAATCTGCGCCTGCCAATGTTACTTGTAGGCGGGCTATGAACCACATATAGGAAGGGCACCCAAGCTATGAGACGAAATCGCCCGTTTTGTGCAGCTGTTGGGCACAAAGATGTTCATATGGTGTGTACATACATATATAAACGCAAATAACAATTCAAAGCGAGCACTCGACACTTCAAGGTTTCAAAATCTCCGGGCCCTAGAACAAATCCAGCCACACCGGGGCGGCAGACAAATGGAACAGTTTGATTACTTCGATCGCTACATTCATAACTCAGTGCTCCAGAACAGACTCCCAGACCATTGTTCAATATGCAGTCTTTGAACGGATTCCTTCACTTATGTAGATAGTGCACTAAAGGACTGGGGACGCAAGCAATCAAGTACCAAGTTAGTTCAGTAATAGGGTCTAGATGTCGCCGTTCCTTGACCTACACGTCTTATGCCAAATCACCTTCCCTAGCCTGCGAAGCTGTCTCAATGAACCACATGCTGGTAGAGGTTGATAGTCAATATTGTGCCAGAGTCACGACGGTCCTTGGTATCTAGGTCTCTTGCTAGACAGAAATCAATATACTGTCTTTACTGTAACCTCCAGACATCATAAACCAACATAAACCAAATGAATACAACGAGTCACTTCCATTCACCTGAGGTCCCATCCTCTCACTTCTAAGTACTGACTAGCACCAAGACTTACTCAATGATCACTTCGAACTTAGAGTTACCAAGACTGCCTGAGGAGTTATGAGACTATCACACATCTTGAACTAGGTTACTATTGCTCCGTTATCTCATCAGCAGAAGCCCGTATACGTAGCCAATCATCTCCGTCACATGCCTCGAACTAGTAGTAACTCGTATACTGGACAGGTTCAATATGTACGCTGTATAAGTCACGAGAAGCATGTCACAGCGTACTGGCAAGCAGGTATCGAAGCAACAAGGTGCGTTTGACTTCGTTCCCTGCTCCAGGCTGACGTGAATCTCAGTAGACTCATTCGATCAAACAGAGGGAGTGATACACGACATTAATATGCTCATACATCTCAAACCCCTATATAAATACCGCCACTTTAAAGCCTATGCCCAGTTTTGCTCTTGAAGTATCTTCCCACGAGGCATTCGAGAGACGAGAGAAGCAGAATATCAACAGCTACACTACACACGAACTATCAACGACACCGCAGATTCACGTACACGCCATCAGAGACAAACGAAGTACTTCTTGCCACTACACCAGGAGCAGGCGTTACGAGAATACTTTACGTGCCGAGCCGGTACACGTCGTATCGCACTCGACAAGAGTCAAGATATCCAGATTCGTCGCAAAAACCACATAGCCCTTTGAACCGATCTCAACCCACATAAATACAAAGGCACTCAGTACTCCAGGCAAGATGTCAGCAGACCCCATATGCCATAAATGCAAAGAGAAGGCCAACCACCCTGGCGGTTGGATACCTCGCAAGATACCATGCCCAGGCTGCGGCGCAATTGGCAGCCATATGAACGCAAGAGGTGAAACGGTCCGATGTACTAGGTGCGGAGGGACAAAAGTTGTGGATGATGAAGACAACTTTCTCCAGTGCAAGGAGTTCGGTACCTACAAACATCGAAACGTTTAGTGAGTAACATCCCAGGATGACGGGCACGGCATGTTATTTCTTGGGCCGCGATGACGGGGTTCACATGTGATGGACCGCTGGTTTCAGAATACTTAGCTCCTGATCCCGAAGTCACAAGCTGTTACACATGAAGTAGTATTCACATCAGTTACACTCAAGTGCTTACACTTCCCATTTGAAGAACAACACTCACGGGCCCTGAAATTCATGTATAATCAGTGGTTACGAGGATTCGCACTGCCGAGGCGAGGAATTGCAATGTTGTTATGTGATAATATATACGTAGGTAACTTTTATACCTCAAAGCTCTGTCGAGTCTCCGGTATCAAGGACTTATAGCGGAACTCCCGTCGTAGAAATTTCATCGCAGCAGTTATTTGCGTACGGAACCAAGGAACGGTGACCACCACACTAAATACGTAAACAAAACAATGCCGACAAACGTATTTGAAGTGGAAGGTAATTTGTTTGATTGGTGAGCTACACACTGAGTATGCTCTGCCCCCAAAGGCAATGATACTTGGGCAGCCGATGATCACCTCTGTGTATGTTTGAAACCTTGTGACAAGGACTTCGGCCTAGTGAAGCTCAAAGAAAGGACACCTCAAGTGGAAGTGCACGTGTGTCTCAGTCAGCCTCAACGGACTTGGCCTCTGCCAGGCTCTTGACAGCGCAGTGACAGCCTGCCTACAGTTACTGGGGCCTTCTCAGAGGATTTGTGCCAAGACTCGAGCAACAAAGCCTCGGGAGTTGGCCAATGCCTATGAGGCCCATGAAGAATATAAAAGGGATCTATTGTGTCGAAATTATTCCACTATTTTAATTTCTACAACGCATATTGAACATTAAGCACCTCTATTTGACTTTCAAGTGATACCGGAATACAAAACCCTCTTCCCTCATCACGGAACTGTTGAGCGCATAATACGGTCACGCCCTCGCTTCTTAGAGCCCCCCCCCCCCGCCAAAGACCTCAGAATGCAGTCCTATGCCATCCTTCTCACCTTCTCTGGTGTTGCCTCGGTATGCCCGATTCAACCAGCACCTTTGGATCCTCCCGCGTTTGCAACTAACGCACTTTACAGGCCGAGGTGTTTGTCAGGGAACCACAAGTGACTGAAGCCCCTGCCATGATGCATCGCAGCATCGTCGACGATTTGACTTCAGAAAGGGGCGAGGTATGGTCCACCATAGAGAATTTCGGCCATACAATTACCAGTGATGCCGGAAAGGCCGCAACCTCCCTGCTGGCCGCGGCCAACAGCGAGTCTACGAGCCACACCGCGGCAGTAGCAACGACGACTTCCTCCAGCCCTTCAAGCAGCGTTGCTGGTGGAGCTCCCTTGCAGACGGCAGCCGTGGGTATTGGTGCTATGATTGGTGGTGTGGCTATTTTGGTCAACATCTGAGACCCGACTGGCAACGGGATGACTACAACTTGGAATGGAGGTGGTATGTGATTGCTAGGTTATGCATGGTTGACTTTGGGTTGTCCTCAGATGCTTGAGACTACAGCATATTCAGTGGTCTAAGCTTGATGGTGATATAGTATGGTTATTTCAGCTGGATTATGCAGACTTGCCGCAATATCTCACCGTTTTAGAATTGATGCCCGCATACGGTGAAATTATTGTTTCTAACAATCAGTCTTATCCCTACCGTAAAGGACCTTAGATCTCAGCAGCTCGTGGTGGATGTATCGACCATTGCGGAACCTCGTTTTCAAGTCGGGGAAATCTCCAAAGTCTTCACATTTACCAGCTTTTTAATCCTCCCATCAATCACCACAGCCCGACCTCAGTTGTCACTTATCGTTCTGGACTCGATATAGAAATGTGGGTCAACCTTTGCATCTTTCTAACCTATGCCCAATATTGACAGTCGGTCCGGTGCCAAACCAAAAAAGGGAGTTTTGATTTGTCTTCTGGCTTACTTCATCGTTTAATAAGATGCTGTGTAAACGTGTATCACACAGCCATACTGATTGGTATTCTCCTTGCCTCTGCATGTGCGTAAGCAGAATGGACATAAGATTCTCGTATTGGGCAAGTCCACAGGCTTCCAAAGATGATACTGAAGAAGTATAAGATGGCGGGCACCCAAGCAAAACGACAAATTTGGAGACCATTATAACTTATCTCGAGAAAGACTTCTCTGTAGCCAATTATCTTTTATCATCATGTATAAACGACCACTTGTTGTCAGCTTTGCACTCCTTGCTTCAGTTTTCCCAGGCCCAGTCTTTACCACAAGACGTGATAGTTGCCGTGACCTTCAGATTCCAGTGACGGTCTCTGAAAAGCGTTTCATCATCAACGCGACCATCGAAGACGACTGGGACGCAACTTCGCTTACGTTCAACCTAACACGACGTGACTCTGGGACCGCAGATGATCCCCTTCCAATTGCAGGTGAAACAGCTTCAGCAGTGGAGAGCACCTACAACATTGGGGCTACTTTGTGTGGCACAGGAGGTCCGTTGCTTGTGTTGACACATGGGATTATCGAGTCTAAGCTGTAAGTCGTTGATCAAAAACGATCGGAGGATCCATGGATGTCAACTACTGATCGAGAAATAGATACTGGCAACCAAATCTGACGGACTCGAATGAGTACAACTTTGTCGACGCCGCGGTGGCAGCTGGCTACTCAGTGCTCAACTACAACCGCATAGGCGTTGGCTCATCATCCAAAGTCGACGCCTTCACTGACGCACAATCTCAAGTCGAAGTAGCCGTCCTCAACTCCCTCGCCACTCACGCCCGGGAGACAATCAACGCCACTAAAGTCGCCCTCATCGGCCACAGCTACGGCTCCTACATATCCGCACAGTCCGCAGGGTCCCTCGGCCCAGCCATCGACGCCCTCGTCCTCACCGGCTTCAGCGGCACGTTCGCCTATTTCGCCCCCTTTGTCTCTGGCGCGGGCTTCCGCATCGCAAGGATCCAGGACCCCGAACGCTGGGGAGATCTCGACCCAGGTTATCTGACTTCATCAGACCTGTACGCGGAAGCGTATTTCACCTTTTCCGGGCCGTATTTTGAGCACCGTGTGGCGGAGTGGACGTACGGGGTGGCTAGTGAGCCGTTTGCAGTGGGGGAGCTGCCGAGTTTGTTGGCGACGACGCTGGCGTATGAGAACATCACGGCGCCAACGTTGATTTTACAGGGACAGTTTGATGTATCAGCTTGTGGTGGAAATTGCGTCGGTGTGCTGGAAGATATCAAGGGGAATTTCACCTCGGCTCCTGTCGTCGAGACAGTTGACAATCTGCCTGCTGGGTGAGTAATTACCAAGATGGATAATACCCAAGGCTGATATTTGAAGATGAATTAGCGACTGACCAAACCGGTACATTCAGGCATAACCTTTTCTTGCACAAGGTTGCCCCACAAGCATTTGATAAGGTCTTCGACTTCCTGAAGCAACAGGGCTTTTGAGTGCCCAAATGGACAGCACGCGAGGGCTGTGCATTGATTGTATCTGTGGATAGCATAGGTGGACTTATAGATGGCCGAGATCGTACTGGGAAACCACAATTGAACTGATGTTGATCTAATGAGATTCCTCAAAGCCTGACACAGATATGGTTTCAAATTAGACAGTAGTGGGCAAGACAGTGGCATATTTCTCAACGCCTCTCGAGACCGTGCCGGCCAAGCCAAGAAGTCATGAGAGAAGCTCGATGCCTGTATCACCTGGACAGCTTCCTATTAAGTTCACTCCTCCCTTATCCTATATTCCAACACCTCAAACGATCCTCAGTTGCTTCATAGACCGGAATGCCGCCCTCCTCGACGAATTCCACATTTGCCCATTTTTCGCATATGTGACGTACGCAACTCCGGCGCCCAGCCCACCCAGATGCGCAGCATGCCCCCAGTTGATCGGGAGCCTAAGTGCTCTCCAAAGCCCCAAGAGACCGAGCAATTCAAAACCCACCTCCAATTCTAGCATTTCTCGTGCGGCAAATACCTTGGGGAATGGGAAAACTCGGACTTGAGATTCCTGGTGCGTCATGACCCACGCAGAAAAGACCCCGAAGATAGCACCAGAAGCGCCCATACCCGGGGAGAACCTGTTGCTTTTGAAGATGAGTGCGGACACTTGGGTGCTGAGAGAGGAGAGAAGGCCGGCCGAGAGGTAGAAGGCGAGGAAGTGGCTGCCTGACCCGTTGAATGGTGAGGATTGTGCCACGGAGGGACCAAAGTTTATTAGTGCAAACATGTTCAGGCCTAGATGGAAGGCGCCGGTATGCTATTTTACTCGAGAATCAGCAACAAGTAATGGATTGGTGATATCGTGAGGATCCCTGGAATATGCATACCCCGAACATGTGCGTAAATAGTTGTCTGTACTTGAACCATGGATAACCTGGGGTGTGTGCGAGACTTAACCACCACTGCTGTGCGGCAGGCGAAGGCATCTTCGAGATGCCCATAACAGCGACGTTCGCGAGGGTGATGCCGGTAATCGTCTTCGACGGCCCACCCAGGTTTTCCCATATGGTGCTTGGTGACGACGCCACAATAGGGTCTCTCCCGAAGTACGTATCAAAACCGATACCCCGCCTCAGCCTCGCTGCTTTGCCCACTTCGATATCGTCGAATGTGAGGATGCGGCGGTTCTCGTTCCTGTACTCTTGGACGTCTTGATAGACATCGTAGGCTGCACAGGTGAAGTGTATGGTTCCAATGGCTCCGATGATGAAAATTGTAGGACCAATGACCCGCACGGGGTGTTGTGGGTACTCATATGCAAAGGCGTTGGATCGGCCGAGGAAAGTGCGCCTTGTGGAAGGCGAGGACTGGAATTGCTCGAGACGACCAAGGTGTGGCCGGGCTCCGGCTCTCAAGCGCGAGCAGAACATTTTAGCGAGTTCAGCTGACACCGTCGAGCTCGTCTTCAGCGGACGATCGAAGAGACATATAGACCCTGGCGCGAGGTATCTAGCATAATCTCGTGGTCGATGTTGATGAGACAAGCATCGATGTCCTGGGTGGAAAATCAGAAAGACCTCGGGAGTGAAAATGCAGGCCGACGACAGTCATTACGAGAAACGCGGGTGCTTACCTCATCATATTTGCTGCCACATATACCCTAACCCCCACTCCTGTGCTGGCTTGGGGGGGGGGTTGGACCGTAATCCTCACTGTACCGCAGACCTGCATGCCTCCGAAGTCCGGCAGGTTTATCCTGGATATCGCTTGCTACCCCTGAAACGCTGCACAAAGACATCCTTCAGGCGGCCTGGAACGGCATGAGCTTACGGTCTGAAATGATGGAACACTCAGGGTTAATGTGGACGATAGGTGCAAATCCACTCCGTCTTACACAATGTTGGTTCCCGCGCGTCGTCAGCAACCGCGTATGGAATATCATCATCCGCACGGCGAACTCATAAAAACCTGCAGTTCTTCCCCTTCTCAAGCCTTCTAACCTTGGTGATCCAATGGATTCAATCGTTTCTTCGTGGACTCGTTGGAACTAATGTTTGAAGGATGCATTATCCGGGTCTCTTGAGCCGCGTGGGCGCCGTGTCTGGACTCGTCAGGCTTATCGCTTTTGCTCTGGAAGTCATCAGTCTCAGTCTTTTGGCAGTCCGTCACAGTCCGGACTATGACTGGACGGCCAGCTATTTAATTGTGAGTCTCGTGTGATATCTCCCGTGGCCAAATGCTAAATTGACTTGCTTGAAGCTTTTGTATCTCACCTTTGTGGACTTGTTCGAGATAGCCTGCCTGTGTGGACAGGGCCGAGGATGGTCGCTCTCACCCTTACCAGTCCTGATTGCGGGTGACTCTATAGGTCTTCTCATGCTGGTCTGTTCGAGGGATTGGTACGGCCTTTGGTACTGGCATGGCCCATGGTATTCCTTGAAGCACGAGATCGGCCTTGGCCTCTTCCTTGCGCTTCCGTGAGTTGTTAACAACGCTGTTAAGAGTTATAGAGGGTCGTAAAGACTAATCGTATCCATCTGCAGAATCCTCCGCATAATCCTGGTCCTTCTGATTGCGGCTGAACAATGGTACGAATCTCAGGAGGACCGATATTTGGCTGCCGAGAGAGTTACCCTTCTTCCTCGATAAATGCCAGAGGGACACACCAACATTGCGAAGTCCATGTTGGGACGGTAATAGAAACAAAGTGAGAACTCGGAGACAGGATCCTATATAATAGAGAAATTCGGTGAATTTGCTTTTCGCAACATGTACTGAATTAGACATTTGGAGAGTGACTTAGAGGCAAAGCACTTGAGGCTGTTGCAATAAAGGTACATAGCATTTGTAGTACGAGTGAACATAGTCCGAAATCAAGGTCCATCGCTACCTAACAACCTTTGTAAGCGGACTCAGCATTTCGGTGTCGACCGCACACGGCAAAGTCGAGTTGTCCAAGTAGCATTGAGTCTCAATGAAAGGTAAAATATAAAACATATAGGACGTCGCTGCTGCTGCCTATCTTGTACAGTGAGGCTTCAAAGGTCCCCCCGCCACATTTTTAAAGTGCTTACTTGCATGAACAACACCCACAACCTTCTTTCCTCAACCAAGCAGCAACGAACATGACCCCAATCAGCCCAAGCATTATATCATTTATCTCGGCTCGAGAAGGCAATAAAAACGAGCTATCTCCGGAGCTCAGAACTGCAGTCTGGTGCTACTGGAGCTGGGTACGTCCAAGGCCAAGGCAGCACGCCTGTTCCGGCTGGATCGCAAAACGGTGTACAACACAATTGATCGCTGGCAAAACCACCAAACCTTACTATCGCGAACTCGTTCTGGCCGTACGAGAAAGGCTTTTAAAGACACCAAGAGGCCCCAACGGTCAGCCCGACGGCACGCGGTACATTCCCAGGCATCTGCCTCGTCCACTTCGTCTTCCAGAAATGGAGACAAGTCCGGGACGGCGCCCCCTACTGCCAACGCCGCGCATCCGCTGTCGCATCAAGCGCATTCAGCCCCCCGTACGTCCACTCCGTCTAATCCTCGGCGGGTGTAGCTAATCATAAAGGAATATCGGAGAATGCCCCTGAAGATTAAAGTGGGACCTGACTATGACTTTAGGATGCGGATTAGAACAGTTGGTCAAGGGAAAAGGCTACATATAAGAACGGCAAGTTAGACTTGTTTGATTAAGATCATGTCTACTGAACTATCGGCTTTAGCGAATCTGTCACTCGACAGTAAAAGGGGATCTAGAACTAGTCCTTCTAAGCCCAGCGGCTTAGTGAATAAGGGATATAAGAGAACTCTCCTAATCTCGGGAAGGTCGAATAGAGACTTGATTATAAGTTTTAGGATGCGGAGCAGAATAACTGGCGCTAGAGGACGGATAAACAAATATTAAGGACTAATAAGGATAAAGGATGCGGGGACTCGGCTAGGCTGGCAAAGTTAGACTACAGTGTGGGTGTAAAGAGGCTAGAATCACGTGATACTTATTTACTTAGTATCTAGATTTTGTTTACAAATATAGTAGGCCTCAAGTCTTTCGTTGGAATCATTGTGCAGGTCGCAAATATATTCAAGGAGGCTCTTCTTACAGAAACTCGGACCTATCTTTCCACTCGCCTTGCTTAAGACTCTCTTATATCGGGCTATAGTAACTCTAGTAAAGCGTGAAAAGTAAATAAAGTCTTATTTCTTACCTTACTGCGCAGTAACACTTAATGACCTATAGGAACTACTCTTTACCGTCCGCTTAACTCTACGTTACCTAGGTCTTTAACTTCGTCCTCTTCGATAGTCATATCCTCCGCAATTTTGTCGCCAGACGAAAATTAGATTGTTGTTAGCTTGAAGAAGAGCTGGGCTGAATAAAAGAAGATAGAAATCAAGCGGCCATCTCCTCTTAACTACCTCTGACAATTACACTACAAAGTAACTGCTCCTAGCAAAGCAACGCATAGCACACCCTTTTTTCTACTCTTTTAATATGACTAATGCAACGGTGTGGGCGGAATCTTCACCAATCGTCACGCCGATCCAGCCGCTTAACTCGGCCTTAACCAATGTTGTCGCTTCTGCAGCGGAGACTGATGCCCGATTCTCGACAGCCTTTAATGCTAGTTTATCAGTCAAGTTGAATGATTGATGGCATGTAATAGAGACTTTCTATCTTAGGCTCCCTTCACAGTTTTGCTACAGGATTGTTATCATCTGTAGTAGTGTTATCTTGAATTTCAAATTTGAGATATTGTATATCTAAGTACTAGTCACTTTAAGCCTATACTTTATTTGTAATCAAAGTAGAGGTATATTTCTAGTTTAATCAAATATTCATATATCCTGCCGTTATTGCTGCAGATCCTTGATAACACTCGCCTATATAACAAGGTCCGCTTCTGCCTAAGGCGTCTATATAATCACTAAGCTAATAAGTATATATATATTATTATGGACAGTCTATATATGATATTCTATATTGTATCCTGCAGGAGTTGGAATATATATGTTATGCAATATCAGAGCACTCAAAACTCTGAAGAACGCCTCAGGAGTTATTACGGATATCAGGATTGAAGTCGTTGTTATGGATTGGTGCTTTATGTCATCAACCCTAACCCCCTTCGCTCATTTCAAACCCCTGAAAACGCTGTGCGGTAATTTGAGAAGTGACCAAAGCCTTTTCTAAGGCATCCGGACCAAACAACCGGGAACTCGCCTGAGCACAGCCAATATGCTCTCCCGGTCAACCCTGTTCCACCTTTTGGCCCTCGGTGCGTCCGCTTTGGGGTACAGAGCGGCCGCACCAACTGTGACGGACACGTCGAGCAACATCACATACGTTGGACTGCACACGGTCAACGGCACCATCGAGAAGTTCCTCGATATCCCGTACGGAGCCGACACCAGCGGACTCAACCGCTTCGCTAACCCACAACCTGCTGTCATCCCTCCCGGGTCCGTCATCAACGCCTCGGCAGAGGGGCCAGTATGCCCGCAGGTCGAGGAGGGCGGGTTTGTCTACATGTCAAACTCGACTTGGTTCAGTGAGGACTGCTTGAGGCTCAAGGTCGCCCGGCCTACTGGCGTGAAAGCTGGGGACAAACTCCCCGTCCTTGTTTGGATATACGGTGGCAGTCTATGGAACGGGAACATCAACGAAAGGACCAACGAGCCTGATGGGTTAATTGTGCAATCAGTCGCCAACGGGCTCCCTGTTGTTTTCGTGGCCATGAACCATCGCCTCAACGTCTTTGGCTTTGCCCTGAACGACGAGCTCAACGCTACCGACTCCCTCAACGTCGGCTTGAAGGACCAGCGACTGGCTCTGGAGTGGATCCAGGAGAACATCGAGCACTTCGGGGGAGACCCAGACCGCGTTACGGTATTTGGGCAAAGCTCTGGCGGTCTGAGCGTGACTCTCCAGATTCTTGCCTATGGTGGCACAAAGCCTAGTCCGTTCAACGGGGCTATGATGCAGAGCACAGTCCTTGAAACCAACATAACGAGCACACTCACGAGAGACACGTTTGCCGGTGTAGCGGCCCTGACCGGCTGCGCGGTGTACGGTGACGGTCATGGTCAGGGAAAGGAGACCATCGAGTGTCTCCGGGGGCTGACGATGGAGGAGCTTTGGAACGCAACCCTGGCCGTGTACGAGGACGTGGTCGGAAACACTGATGGTGACATCTGGCTGCCTTGCGTCGACGGGACCTTCCTACCTGCCTCCCCATCAGAACTTGTCCGCGCCGGGAACTTCACGCAAATGCCCATTGTGCTAGGTTGGGCGAGAAACGATGCGGCCCTGTTCAAGCCCTTTGCGATCGATACAGACAGCGATACTAGGGGCCTCTTCGGGTCTTTCTATCCTTACCTTAGCGATGAGGCCTTCGAGATGCTCATGGCTTTGTATCCTGTGTCTGACTTTCCGGCCAACGTTATAGCCAACCACTCCGCCGAGCACTATCGATCGTCTCAGATCTTGAGGGATGTCTTGTTCACGTGTCCCTCCTTCTACTTCAGCCACGCCATGGCGACGAAATACCGCGAGACGTCCAGTTCCAACATCCCCGTGTACATCTACGAGCAGAACCAGACGATCCTCAGCCCCTACCTCGAGAGCGTCGACGGCCCCGGCCACGGCGTCATCCACACTTCGGAACTCGCCTACGTCTTTGGCAATTTCACACCATACGAGCATACCTGGCCCCGACATCTGATCCATCCATCGGCATCGGACTATAAGCTCCTTCAGCAGATGTCAAGATCATGGTCGACGTTTGCCACGCTGGGCCAGCCAAGCCTTGGAGACAAGAACACTTTGCAGGGTTGGAAACCCGCCTACGCCACTGGTGGTGTACATATGATGGACGCATCGGTGTATGTTGTCGGGGGTCCTAATCCTGGCATGTCCACCATCGATGGCGAACATGCGAATCCGGATGTGGCTTCGCAGAAGTTAAGGGAGAGGTGTGGGTTTCTGAATGATGATGATGTGATACGGCAGCTCAAATACTTTGTGCTGCCACCATCCCATATGCCCCTTGATCTCGATTCGTCCGCACAAATTGTCTTGTAGTTTCCGCCTTGTACGTATTCTTCTGGGCTAGTTGTCATTTGAATCCAAATAGCTCATGATATCTATAGGCCTACAAAGTCACCTAGATAGACCAAAGTCGAAGAAAAAGCCACTTCACTCACGATGCCCCTCCCCCATCCTGTGAAAGGGTTCTGGGTACCGCATATATGGATCCACAGCGTTCCGAGGTCGTTTGCTGAGCCTGACGACTACACTCCAGCCAAGGCAACGACCAGCCAAGGCAACAGCCAACCACTTACTTGCCTTGGTCTCGTGATCGCGATCTCTGCGGATATTTGGCATAAAAAATACCGTAGATTCGAGTCAGTGCCAGAGACCTATCATACTCACCCGCCCTTCCTTTGTCTTTTTCTTTCCGGTCTCATCTCTCGCCAGACATTTTTCATCGGTGATAGACACTCCGTCGACAACTATAACTGCACGCCAACAGCTACAAATCAACCCGGAGGCACATCATGGAGTCTACGCCACATTCCTCCAGCCTGGGAAAACGCCGTTTGTGTTATCCTCCCGAGGACCCTGATAAGCCCATGCTACCCTATCTCCCTGGTTTCTCCGTCCAGATCCACCCACACGCACCACCACCACCGTTTGCATTCTGCACCGATGAGGAGATTGAAGCCACCGGACTTCAAGAGTGACCTGAACTCTCACAGTATTACCTCTAGACCGTGACTCAAAGTGAGGCTGTTGTTGCTAATTCTCCTGTCGATGGAATCCCTTCCGCTGGGACGGCCCAGTTAATCATTACTTTGCCTATCGCTAGTGGAGCTGCTCGAGGTGCCCAGATCATCGCCTGTAGAGTTACTCCGCAGGACGGATATCCGGTCATGGCAGCTGCAAAGATCTACGACCCGCTATACTACAAGTTCCAAAGTATTTGGGGGGGTTTCCCAGATGACTGTGTTGGGGAGGCCGACGAGGATTCAATAGTCGAGACATGGGCTTACGAATTACTTAAGCGAACTGGCCAAACCGACCGGGGCTCTTTCGCTCCCGAGTTTTACGGGCCATGAACATTCACTCTTCCTATTGTCCTAAAGAGAATATCTACCACAAGGCCTGTTCGTTTGATCTTAATAGAGCTCCTTAACGGGACCAGTATCGAAGGATCTCGCCCTCCAAACAACTCTGATCGGCGAGCGGGTACGGACTCATTTCACTATCCTGAGGAATATAGACTCGAGATACTCGCGCGGGCTATGGAGGGGTATGTCAGACAGCAGCACACTGGGGTCATACAGGGCGACTTCGCGGGACGAAATGTCATCCTCGTTCCAAACGAAGATCCCGAGCCAGAAAAAATATGCGGTATGGCCTTGCCGCGCTATTCGTCAAGATTTGAGGACGAATCACGACCAGTAAATTCAGCGTTCAACTTCTGGGGTAGTTGGCTTTGGGAAGATATTGCCGGCTGGGTACCAAATTCGTGGTTCGATGTTAAGATTCAGCAGCAGTGGTTATTACGGAGATTCTGCGGACCTGGTCAAAAAGAACTGTTCAGTCCTGTCCCACCGACGATAGACCAGCTTACCCCACGAAACGATTCTGGCTCCCAAAGTGACGGCCACTCGGGTGAATAAGCCTAAGTAACAAATTTCTATACGATTGTTCGCGAGCGGCCCGCCCAGGTTGGCTTTGGGATTTGTTCCAGATGACTGTTGAAGGGCACTTGACTCAAGTAGCTGGATCAGCTAATGTAGCGATGGTCCCACACTTGTGCAAGTTATCTGAGTATGAAGTATGGATCCTCGTGTTGTGCCTTGCCATATGTACAGGTTTAGATTCGACTCCGGAGAGGGCGTTCGGCGTCCGTTCGGCCGTGAAGAGGCACCGTATGTTAACGGTAGTCAAATAGGTGGGGGGGAGTGGGGCATAATCGTGGCAATGACATCTATACTCACTTTATGGTGGTCATGAAGAGGGTTGCGATTTATCAGCATCTAATACAGTATTGTACAACGCAGAGAAACCCAGCGAAGTTACGTTCCATTGTATTCCATCGTAGTTGAATTGGTGTTGTTCTTCCAGTCAAAAATGGGGTTTCAGTGAAACCATGATGTCATATGAATTAACATAAATACGTCCAGGTGTCCCCCTCAAATCACATGTACAGCACACCGACCTGAACATTCCCAACTAAATCTTCCTGTAGTACGGATCTCCAGACAACGCACACCCCAATCAAAATGGCACCCACGGAACAAAAGACCCTCTTCCTCGTCGGCCCAGGCCTCATCGGTGGCTCGCTTCTGCTGAAGCTCAAGGAAGTCCGGCCAGACCTGAAACTCCACGCTCTCACGCGCAGGGACGACCAGGCCGCCGAGCTCAAGGAGCAGGGAATCGAGCCCATCCGCGGTTCCCTCGAGGACTCCAGCATCATCAAGGAGTGGGTAGCCAAGAGCGACGTCATCATCCACGCGGCCTCGGCCGACGACGACCAAGGCGCCTTCGCCATCGTCGAGGGCCTCAAGGCGCGGCCCAAGGGCTCCAAGCGGGCCATCTACATCCAGACGAGCGGTAACGACGAGCTGGTCCATTCTGCCAAGGGCATGGGCGCGAAGTCTGTTGAGGAGAGGACCCTTTCGGACCTGCACCTGACGGACGAGAAGATAGACGCGAGGATCCAGGAGGATGCGTATCACCGCCACGTCGACGGGCCCCTGCGGAAGGAGATCCTCAACCCCGAGAAGGAGAAGGAGTACAACGTCGTCTCTAGCCTCATGATGCCCCCTCTTATCTACGGCATCGGTTCCGCACCGTGGTACCGGATCTCCATCCAGACTCCAATGCTTACGAGCTACATGATCAAGAACGGGCTTGTCACACTGCCCGAGGGACATCCTGGTGCTTGGAACTGCGTCTGGGTGCACGACCTCGTGTACCAGTACGTGGTGCTCCTACAGCACCTCGAGAAACTGGAGCCAGGACAGCAGAAAACGCATTATGTCTTCCCCGCTGAGAAGAAGCCTTTCCTGTGGAAGGAGCACTTCGATGCTGTGGCGGGCGAGCTGAAGAGGCTGGGCCACCCCGCGGCTAAGCTGAACGGTGGCGAGCCGAGGCTGTTGAAGTCGAGAGAGGAGTTCACGGAGTTCATCGGAGGGAAGGAGAACCCTTACGCCGAGTGCTTCGGCAGTCTCGTATGGGGCAAGGAGAACAGCTTTACCAGCCCTGAGTAAGTAGCACCCCTTGGCCCTGGGGTGGTTTGACACACCCTTCGTGATACACCCAAGCTGACTTTACACAGTCTCACGGCGAGTCTCGGACTCCAACACAAGGCGAAAGGTGTCGTTGACAGCATCGTGAATGGAAAGGAGCTGGAGGACTTCATCAAGAAGCAGACCAACTGAGGACTACGCACAATGAAGAGAACTTGAGTCTGAAGTTAGAAGCCACAACAGTGACAGTATGAGATTCATGATATAATGAGATTGGATTTTACCCCAAGCTCCACAAGTACGATACGTTCACTTGGGACGGTCTTGCTTGGTCGCCTCTGAACGGTATTTCTGAAATAATTCTTATATAATTCGGGCGATGCTGACTAACATTATGTGGGTCTTTTCCCGACGATGATTGGCTCGCTTGCATACACGACCAGCGAGAAGCTTGCAATTTGAAATGCGAGGGCATCAAGCCATCTCAACTCACCCGTAAATCGCACTTCAGCCTTGAAGGAAGGAAAATGTGCACATGGCCTCCCTGAGCCGCCGGATGACATGGCGCGTCCAACTCCAGACACGCTCGGCATGCATTTGGACCTCTCAGCAGCAGCACCTCCATAGGAGATGCGTCTCCTCGGCCAGTACCGGTAGCAGCAGCAGCTGGCACACACAAACCTCGCTCCTGTCGAGCCGCGTGCAGGTCTACACCTCGCGCAGCCGCGACCCTTACCTCAACCTCTCCGCCGAGCACTTCCTCCTGCAGAACTCGCACCCGGACTCCACCATCCTCTTCCTCTACGCCAACGACCCGTGCATCGTCATCGGCCGGAACCAGAACCCCTGGCTGGAAGTCAACCTCGGCCTCCTGGAGCGCTTCCGCGCCAAGACCGGCGGCGGTGATGGCACCACCACCACCAGCAATGTGTCCCTCGTCCGGCGGCGCTCCGGCGGCGGGGCCGTGTTCCACGACGCAGGCAACGTCAACTACAGCGTGATCTGCCCGCCGGCGGCGTTCGACCGCAACAAGCACGCCGAGATGGTGGTGCGGGCGCTCCGGGGGCTGGACATGGCGACCGCGAGCGTGAACGAGCGGCACGACATCGTCGTCGTGGACGCGGGGGGCGCCGGCGCGACGTTCAAGATCTCCGGGTCGGCGTACAAGTTGACGCGCCTGCGGTCGCTGCACCACGGCACGTGCCTGCTCAACTCGCCCAACCTGGGGGACATCGGGCGGCTGCTGCGGTCGCCGGCCGAGCCGTACGTCAAGGCGCGCGGGGTGGAGAGCGTGCGGAGCCGGATTCGGAATGTTGGGCTTTCGAATGGGGAGTTTATTGAGGCTGTTAAGGAGGAGTTTGGGGCCATGTATGGGGGCCCTGATGTTGAGGTGGATATGGGTGAGGGCCGGGACGCGCCGGACTTTGCCCATGAGCAGATCCAGAAGGGCTATAAGGAACTGACGGTACGTACTCTGCTCATCCAAGATAATATAGGACCCCTGCGGCTAACAAAATAATGCGCCTTGTAGTGTCGTGACTGGATCTACAACCAGACGCCACAGTTCACCTTCTCCACGCATCCTACAGAGGACGATCCTAGGGAGAGGCCACCCCTGCCAGCAGGTGTGCCAGAAGACGTGAGTGACTCCTCAACCCAACCTTTCCCTTCTTGCCCAGTCTAACAATTCCTCGATGGCTCGTAGTTCCGAGCAAATATTATAGCAAGACATGGTCGAATCCAAGAGGCAGATCTTTCCGGCCTGGATGGCGGCTCCCTGGAAGGCCAAAACATCCACGCAATCACGGACTGGCGACAGGTCCTGCAGACAGGAAACAGCACCACGTTGGATAATGTCGGCCGCTGGTTTAACGATCTTTTCGGCACCAATGTCAAATGAAAAGCTGTAAAATACTTCTGCATTGCAGCAGCATGCGCCATAGACATGATCTCATGATACACCCCCCCCCCCATCCCCGACTCCACAACAATGAACTTCACCTCCAAAACTCCTCCCCCCCCCCCTTCTCCTGGATCTTCATAGCTCACTCCACATTTTGCTGCACATCCATAACACCCCGTCCAAACCACCCCGCCACCGTAGCAAACCGATCCTCACTCCGCTCAAGCTCATCCTTGAACAACTCATGCCTGTCCGCATTCTCCTCCTGACCCTGCTTGATCGCCCTGATCGTGGCGTTGTTCTGCGCGCACAGCGGGCACTCGCCATCGACGCCGTCCCCGCCCCGCAGGCACCGCTGGTGGAAGCTGTGTTTGCACAGGAAGTGCACGGCCGGCAGGTCCAGCATCTGCGTGCACACGGGGCACCGCGTCGCCTGGAACACGGCGGGCTTGGAGCCCAGGTCGGCCATCTCCTGCCGGCGCTGCTCGGTTTCCGACCGGAAGCCCGCCACGCGCCGGCGGTTGGAGGCGATGTCCTTGCGCTCGCGCTCGATCGTCTCGTGGAGGTAGGGCCTGATCATGCCCATTGTTGCGACGGCGTTTTTGGAGAGCATTTGGACCACTTGCAAGGGCGCCATGAGGCCGCCCTTGTCGATTCGGTTGATGACGTTGCTCAGCTCGTCAAGGCCTGCTTCGTCAAGCACGCGGGAGTCTGATGTCAAGTATGCCAAGG
This sequence comes from Cytospora piceae, assembly GCA_016508685.1. Taxonomy (NCBI): domain Eukaryota; kingdom Fungi; phylum Ascomycota; class Sordariomycetes; order Diaporthales; family Cytosporaceae; genus Cytospora; species Cytospora piceae. Next base: position 587,754 of record JADMLE010000010.1, on the reverse strand, counting down.
CGGCGGGGTATAGAGATGGTTCTTGTGGGCCATACTTCCGGAGGGCTTTCATTGCGCCCCGGGTGTCCTTTGCGGACGTGTATGAGCGGAATATGTCTGAAAGGAGACCGGCTTGCTCCTTCACCAGTGTCGTTCCGTCTTGGAACTCAGACAGATGCGAGAGTAGCAACACGTTAGAGTTTTCTATGGGTACCCCTCGACCTTCAATTAGGCTCTTGGCCTTCTGTTCCCATTGTTCGCGGTCGTGCTCGCTCTTCACTTCTGTAGATTTGTGCAGGTACATCTCAAAGAGTGTCGTGTAGAGGTCAGCCTTGTTTTCATCCGAGATGCTCTCTTCTTTGAGACATGCTTCTAAGAAGACAATAAACTCATCGGGGTGGTCGATGAATGATGAGAATGCAGTGCGTGGTTGCGGTGGCGTGTATTTCGGGGGTGGTGCATCATCGGTCTCAAACACGGCCGCAGAATCGCTGACGGTTTGTTGCAGGTTCCCTTGGGTTGGAGGCGACGCAACCGCAGCCGAATTCATATAAGGTAGAGGCAAGAGGTTGGAGAGATTTTGGACGGCATTCGCTGCACCAGCAGCGAAACCTCCACCACCAGACGTCGGCGTTTCAATTGTGACGGAACGACGTATTCTGGGTCGGTAGTTGCCCATATAGTAGTCGATGAACATCTGTGTGGCATCTTTCGGGCAATGCTCGATGAGCACCCGAGCATATTTCATTAAGCAGGGGTAAGCCTGGACCGGGTCAGCGTTTCGCAGTCTTGATGAGTGGTGGGGGGTGTTTACTGTTTGTGGATCGAGGTGCCATATAAAGTTCAGCGCCTCGTTGTAATTCTTCAAATCCTCTATGAGGATATCAACAACCAAGTCGTTCTCGCCATGCTTCTTGGCCAGGTAAGCAGCCTGCTCGAAATAGCCTCCTTGTCTGCACATCGTGATAGCGGTGTCCAGGTCGAATTTGAGCTCTCCAGGCTGTTTGATGAATTTCTCCAGCTTCTCGATATCTTTCAATTTGGCATAGCAGTTCAAAAGCAGGGTCGTGTGATCCGAGGTAGCCTTTCCATACTCGTGCAGCTGCTCCAAATACTCGATAAGGTTGTGTATCCTTTGCGTATCCAGGAACTTTCTGATTACTTGTGACGGTTCTGTGTTATCGATCGCTTTGATGTATTGGGCCATGGCCTGGTCATATTCTCCTTTCTGGTACAAGTGGTCACCATACTTGCGGAAGATGATGTTCTGTTGTTGGGCCCCTAGGCCGGCCTTCTGTGCAAGTGCTATCGCGAAAGGGTAGAGGTTCCTCTGGTACAGCATGTCTAGCCTTTGCTGGAGTGTCTTCTCGTGGTACCTGTGAATCTTCCCGTCCTGTGTCAAGGTGTATAGGTCGCCCCATAGTTCGAAGACGCCCAGCACCTTCGAAATGAGAGTCTCGGTATGTGCAACCACCTTCAGGTCTGGCTCGAGCAGGGCGAATGTGGATGCGCTGAAGATGACATCTGCCGTGGTGCCACCAAAGCGACGGCGTATTGAATCCGGATCTCTCATGGAAGGCGCCGAAGCCGGTGGTGACACAACCGCAACATAGTGTTGGTAAATCGTTACCAGTTCCTTGGGAGACTCGTATGCACGGGGCGGCCCTCGTCCCTCGAGTGTATAGTAGTAAATCGCATCGTCTCTCGCAACGACAATATCCCCAGTGCTCTTATCTACCGCCATGCATCCAACGCCACAGCCTAGGTCCTCGACTGTTTTTGGTGGCTGCCCCTGTCCCTTTCCGGATATTGTCAACTTCAGTACCCTCGACACGGTCGATAGGAAAAGAGTGGTCAATCTATCGTCGACTCTCAGCTCAACCCCGGTGATGGGCTCTTCGGACTCGTAGACGATTCGTTGTTTTGCGCCGCGGTCGTTGATCAGGTCCCCTCGTATCACCGTCACGGCGCCGTTTGCGAACCCGACTGCGATTTGGGACAGGTCTTCTGTCGCCGCGAAGGCCGAGATCTGCGAGATTGTTAGGGTTGTATCGTTATTTATCAATTGTTTATGAGGTACGAACAGGGAACTGTTTCCTCCCATTGTTGATCGTGACTGTACTGAGGCAAGTTGGCATTCCAGTCTTTTTGACCGGTTTGTCCAGGGCCCAAACCTTCAGCACCGGCTCGCCGCTCAGATCTTCCTATTCCCGGCATCCAGTCAGTAATGTCCCTGTAATTCGCCTCTTCCGGGCAATGGTAGGTATATCATACTGCAACCGTAACCAGCAAGCTCGTCCCCTCGACCTGGCGCATATGCGATATCCGGACATCCTCGTGGGCTTGGAAGGTGCGAATGATCCTCCAGCTGGGACCCACGATGCGTACATGGCCGTCGACGCTACCCAGGAACAGGCTGTCGGATCCGGTACAGAGACTCGATATCTCGTTGCTCTCGAAAAAGGCGCGGGTTTCGTCGTCGTCGGCAAGCTTGACTTGGTTGACATCGAAGAAGTCAAACGATTTCCACTGTTGGAGCCAGGATATGTCAATTCGCCGAACGTAAGAGTAATGGGAACAAGGGCAGCATAGTCCTTACCGAGAGCGCCATGTTTGCTTATGGTTGCCTCCGTGACGGGCGCCCAGATTTCGGTCGGAGTCGGATACACATGAGCCACAGGCTGCGGATGAGGGCGATAACTGATAGCGATGACGAGGGGTCGTTGTTGTCCAGCGCAGCGCCGAGAAGCTGCCGCCACAGCAACGGAGTGAGTGGCACCCAGCTCGTGCCACAGTGGCTGAAGCTGGCCCGTGCGCCACCCCCTATTTCCACTTACACGGTCAGAGTGACAGTAACGACGACAGGTCAACATGAGCATGTCACCAATATGACGGCAGTTGGGAACCTATAATAGTTGGACTGAAGTAGAGACTATTCATCTTTGAATCGCAATTTCCATCATGTTCGCAACGCCTGCCAGTCTGCAGCTCCCTTCTCAACCAACCGTCTCGTCAAGTTGTCAGCTTCCAGCGGCGTGCCTCGCAGCAAGGTCCTCGCTTGAGAATGTTCGCCCTTGTCTTCATGCGTATGAATCCCTCCCACATTCGGACAAGGACTGCATGTGGGTGGGTGAGTGGCCTGGAAGGCTATTTTATTACCAGAACCTAAACAACTAGACAGGTCCATGGGCACTTCTCACGGATCTCTGGACTCAGTCATCCGTCAAACTCAAGCCTCTGCTTCCCAGGAGGGTATAAGAGGCATTCAATCTTCAAGGCTCCTCCTTCGCATACCTCGTTGTGTCACTTGGTGTGCGTTGAGAAGTTATAGGAAGTAGCGAAACATATCTTGCACTATGTAATTACTGTCCACTTGTCAAGATCAATAGAGCTGAAATACATATAACTGACACATCAAGAACTCGCATCAAGCAACCTTATGGGTGCAAAACCGGAGACGTCAGCATATCCTAGGATATCTTGCCTCCATCCTAGACTTTGGGCGTACCCTGTTGTTTGAGGTACCCATTGAGGTTGTCCAGAAATGATTCATGCTCCATACCCTTCCAAATGGCATCGATCTTCTCCTGAACCTCCGCACTCAAAGGTCCCTTCCGAATCGCCTCCATCGTACCTCGAAGCTGGGCCACATCCCGAGCTCCAATGATGACGCCGTCGCCCTTGTTCCCGTCGAGGATCGAGTTGTGTACCACCCACCGGTACGCCATCTCCACGGCCGAGATGCCCTCCGCGCCGGCGACCTCGTGCCACCTGGCCAGCGCGGCCATTGTCGCGGGCTTATCAGTATATAGGCTGTGATACATCTTCCCCAGAAAGGTCTCCGGATCCCAGCGCCCTTTGCCGCCCTTCCTCAGCTCCTCGGGCGTCTTGGCTAGGAAGCCGCCGGCGATGGGGCTGTACGCGTAGAAACTGATGTTGTGCTCTCGGAGGATGGGGAAGAGATCGGTCTCGGGGTCCCGCGCTACGGCGTTGTAGTTGCCCTGGTACACGGTGGGCAGGACGTAGTTGCGTTCTTGGCAGATGCGTATGACTTCCTTTGTTTGGTCCGGGTCGAAGTTTGATAGGCCGAAACGCTGGAATGCCCCGGCTTGGTAGAGCGAGTGGATGCCCTCGAGTGTCTCCTCGAACGAGACCCGCGTATCCGGGCCGTGAATGTAATAGACATCGACCTGTAATCAAAGACAAAAACTGGTCAATTTATACGATCGCTGGGAGGACGGGTTGTCCTTCTCCAGGAGTTATATACCTGCGTAGTGTTGAGCTTCTTCAAACTCTCCTGCCCGGTGGTGATCACCACATCTTTGGTCGAAGGCTCTGGCCCAGCGAACCCTGGCAACTTTGTTTGGATCGTGAACCGAGTTGATGCACTGGTTTTGCCCAGGTACTGCTCGGATTCACCGTAGATCGCCGAGGTGTCGAGGGTCTTGATTCCCTGCTCTTCGATGATTGCGAGCATCTCCTTGACCTTCTTAGGGTCGTAGCCATTCTCAGCTTTGAAGATTGCGGCCCCGAATACAATCTCTGGAGTCGTCATGGTTGGTATGTACCAAGTTGGCTGGTGTTTGTGTATATGAGAAGAAAAGTTCGGGCAAAGCTGTGTGTACTCCCGGTGAACAGTGGGTAAACAGTTTTGAGCCTTGGGAATTCATATCTACTTATAGTTGATGCTGGAGCCAGTACTCGGCGCCAAAACCACCCGGATATGTCATATGTCCGTTTAAGTCCGTTCAAATGTCAGCACATCCGTATATTTGAAATCATTACCTCCGCAATGCGGATTTCATAGCTGCCTAAAATTGGAACAATCTCCGGTAATGGAAAAGACGGCACAATGGTAGCGCCGACCGTCACCCAGAATGGACCGTGATCAACCCATCACCGCGTTGCGTGATCCATATCGAATGTATTTGTTGAGCAGGAGACCAACTGACCTTGTCATCCTAGTTGGAAGATTAGTGATAATGCTCGGAGCTTCAGTACAGGGCCATCCACTTAACCCCACTTCAACTCCGCAAGCACTCGACCTGGGGACCTACTTCCTCCTTATTTCAATAATGACAACAACCTGACCTGCTCATTATTGATGGCCGGAGGTTTCTCTTCCGGGGGCATTCTGGCAAGTGAACTATGACTTAGGCCTTATCACACTGGAGAATGAAGACGTCTCTTGTCCCGCCCTAGTAAGGCCACCCGTCCATCGACAAAGTATACGTCCAACCCCCCCCTTTCCAATCTTCGCAAATTTTTGAAGCTTCACGGCCACTTTGTTGCCGAATTTTGTAGGATCAAAGATCGAAACAAGTGCTCCCATCTATCGTGTCTGCTCGCGAGGCTGGCACAGCTGGTGGCGAGAACTACATAGTTGCGACTTCTCTTTCCCGGGTTCCAGCCACGACTACAACAACCATACACCATGAAGGACTAAAAGATAGAGTGGCCGTCATAAGGAATCACATGCCAGTACTTGGGATGCCGCAAAGATAATCGAAATTTCTTCGTTGTGTATATTCATGTATCATGAACATGGTTGGTATTACAACACAAGAAGGGAATTAGCAAATGTACTATCTAATAAACACCGTTTATGTACATAAACTGTGGATTAGGCAATGGCATGGACAATGCCAGGCCTGGCGATTATATGGGTGCCGCAAGGCACTAGGCCTGTTGCGGCAGGCGGTGTGATCAACTACCAGGCAGGGCGGCAGAACGGCAACGCCGAAGGCCTTAAGCCTTTCGCCTGCAACCATACGATAGCTTCTAACTAAGAATAAGACAAGCAACAACGACACTAATAAGAATAACCTAAGTTGCCTACCCCTGTGATATTATAACTAGAGCCTAACTAACACTAATTAGTAATTATAAGGCAATCTCTGATAGCAAGGAAGGAAGAGATAGACCTTTCTCGCGATTATTACACGACGATTAGGTCTCCTTTACAGGCTGTTCGTCGCGCCTTAAGTCTCGAGATCTGTGCTATAATCGAAGCTATCGTAAGATTGTTCGGGCGATTTAGTTAACCTTCGCACGACAGCTAAGATTAACCGCTAGCTATTATAAGGCCTTTTAAACTAACCTAACGGAAACGTGTCTAATTAGAAGCTAACCTTATAACCTAACAGCGCGCACTATCGCGTAAACCTTTAAAACTTCCCTTTACTACGAACTTTCCTTTTAAACGAAACCTTATACTTATTCTATACTATAAACTTCCTTTATAACAAAACCTACGTTACCGATAGACTTTATAAACCTTACCGACCCTCCCTTATTCGAGTTAACCTCGAACCTCCTTTTACGATAATTATAAAGGCAGTGCCTACGATCTTTCCTTTCCTAAACTTCACGAACTTACGAGAACCTTCTTTTACGACCTTACAACCCTACGAGAACCCTCTTTCGAGACATAACCCTCTACTTTATAATAGCTTCTAACGGCTAAGACAAAGAAGTAGAACTACACCCCTTTTAGGATTATTTCGATAACCTTATACGGAACTTATAAGTAATATAGACAGGATAGCGTAAAGTAGACTTCGGCAGGTAAGACAACCCTATCGATAAGGCTACGATCGACGAAGTCGGCGCTATAACCTTTACTATACGAGTTATCGAGACCCTTCGGTAGTAAGGTACTATTACCGAGGCTCTCCTAGCAGACTTTTAATAAGAATTTAAAGGCTAGAATAAAGAAATGTTTAGATATATCGATCCCCTTTAGAGACGCGAGATAAAGAACTTCCTTAGGGAACGAGGTATCTATATAGGTCTATATAGACATTACTTTACTATATAACTCCTAGAGGTAATAAAGATAGAGAAATGCCTTTTATAGCCTGCGAAAGAGATTAAAATAGTTAAATTTCTGCCCGACGTCGAAATCGAACGAATTAGAATAACCCCGGCAGTAAAACCTTAAGGTCTGCAGTAGCTACCTCTATATAACAGCTACGCTCCCCTTACGTTTAATCTCTATAGTATTAATAATATACTCGAGTCTATCGAGAAAAACAAATCCCCTATACTTACACTATAATCTCTAAGCCTTACGCTATCCCTTAGATTTAACTTTCTATAGCAACTAAAGATATAACCCGAGATAATGCTGCTAAGATAGCTAAGGCAGATAACAGGCTTCTAAGGCCTAGAATAACTATTTATATAGCTATCGGAATAGCTAAAGTAACCGACAAGCTTCTAAGCCCTAAAACGACCTCTCTTATAACCTTAATAGCTATAGTACCCTCCGATTCCCTCTCCGAACCCCCCCTCGAATTTTCCTCTAAAAACCCCTCTAAAGCTGTATATCTTTACCGAAACACCGTACTATTAACAAGGAACTATATAACTACTAGCCTTCGAGTACCCTTATAAACCTTCTTATAATCCCTATAAAACTCTCCCTCCTTACCCGGTGCCTAACCGTATACTAGAACTAGATAAGATTATAGCTTTTTTAAGAGCTTAGGATAAGGATAAGAAGTAGATAGGAGAGCTATACGATCTACTAGATAATAAGCTAAGGATTTTTATAAACCTCTGCTGCTATAGCGGCATCTAGCTAAATTAGTTCTACGCTATACTCCCTCGGATTCTTACTAGAAGAGCCGAGACCTACTACATTTACTATATCGGCACGATAGATAATTTTACTATAGCCTATAGAAAGCTAAAGACTTATTTTAAAACGGATACTAATTATTAACAGTACTATAACGATTAGATAAGTATAACGTTTAATAGCCTTCGGAACAATAAAGAGAATATCGATAAGAGCCTTTATAAGGTTTTACGTATTATACTAGATAAACTCTAGCTCTGCTAGCGCGCTTTCGGCCCTTACTACGCTAGCGACGAGATATTAAGGATAACGGTCCTTCGAGTATATAAGGGAGTAGCAGAATTCGAGCACGCCCTCTATATGCCCGCTACTCTTTACGAGAAGCTTTTCTAAAACCTCCGATTGTCTCTTAAACTCTCCCTTAAGCGAGGGAATAGCGCTAGTAGTTATTTTATTTAAGGACAGCTTAATAATAACGTCTATTATCTCGACCGCCGGTATAATAATAATCGCTAACGAAGAGGCTTTAGCTTCTAAGGCAGCGGCTTCGGTTTCTATAGAAGAATCTTCTATAGTAACTATCGTAATAATAAACGCCGGCAGCTATACCGGAAGAAGAAATACTTTGTCTGCGGTAAAGAAAGGTGCTAGTTTATAAAGCATACCTCGGAAGAGAGATAACGATCTCGAAACTAATACTTAGCTTAATGCAAATACTATAATAAATCGGTAACGGAAGAGGGCTTTATAGCCTTTCTAACCGATTATAAAGGCTACGAAGCTACCTATAGTATCGATAGCTTAGCCGAATAAGATAACGACAATAATAGCGGAGCTAGTGTCCTCGAAGATAGGGAAGCCGTATACTAGCTAATAGACATAGCCTTCCTTTATACTATCTCTAACGACGACGATAGTAAAGCCGAGTATAAGGATGCCGTCGCCCCGGCCTTATAGTTTACCCTTTAGGGATGCTATTTAAAGCTAAAGTTCTAAGGCATTATACCTAACACTAGAGCGGCAGAGTTCTTAATAGCAGGCCGTAACTAGTACCTCGCCCTTTAACGTAAGAATCTTTTAATAGAAATAGATAAATTATAGGCCGGCGAGGCTATTATTAAATTCGGCTAGAGATTATAATTATCTTCTATCGGCACTATTACTATCGACCTGCCTATCGGAGCTATAACCTTTTATATCGTTAACGCCCTTATACTATTCCTCTTATATATCTAAAATATAGATAAACTAGGCGTCTTTTTCCGGAATACTATAGACGAGATAGTAAAGATCGATAAATAAGGCTGCGAGAAGGCCTTTCTTATTATTCGAAAATAGGGCTATCTGTAGTTCTTCCTTTTAAAACGAGATGCTAGCGCCTTTTTTACAGAGAAGGAATTACAACGCCTTTATCGTCGCTTCGGATACCTAACTATTAATCGCCTCTCCCGGCTGCTAATAAACGCCGGCTATAAGGTTAATATAATAGTCTTTAAGGCTATTATAAAGTTCTGCTATTATTGCTAGATAAAAGGCCCTACCCCTCGACGATTTAAATTTACTCTATAGGACGATTATAACTTTAATTATAAGCTTATTATAGACGTTATATATTTACTCTTAAAACCTATACTACACGCTATAGACTTATCGACGTTTTTCTAGGCTATACGCTTTCTCGCTTCCCTATCTATAAAAGACACCTAAAAAGCCCTCCGGATAATATAGATAGATACGTACTTCGGACCTCCTAACTAGCTAGTTTATAATACCGGCACTAACTTCGCGTCGGCAGAGTTCCGAACTAAAGCTAAGATTATAGGTATTACGTGTAAATAAGTGCTTACAGAAGCCTACTAGTCTATCGGAAAGGTCGAGAGATATTATAGCCTATTACGCTATATATTCGAGATCCTATACGCTAAGCTCTCGAATATTTTTAGCAACGATGCTATCTTATAGATAGCTGTAAAAGCTGTTAACGATATAGCAGGACTAAATAGTTTAGTGCCTACGCTACTCGTCTTTAGAGCTTTCTTTCGGATAAACCTCGATTTACCCTTATCGCTATCGACGCTAAAGCGCGCGGAAGCTATTGCGAAGGCGATAAAGGCACTTCGGAAACTCTCTGTAAAACGCTAGATTAACGAAGCTATCGCTACGCGAAATAGCCTAGACGTAAGTAATTAGATAATATTACCCCTCTAAAGCGAGGTGCGCGTATAGTAAGAAAAGGAAGGCTAGCAAGGCCTATATAGGCTACTTACCGTTAAGGGATATAATTTTACCTTAGACCTTTTTAATAAATCTGTTAAATTTCGGTCTACGCTAGTACGCCTATATTACCGCGATAACTTTAATAGTATTACACCTTTACAGCCTCTAGCACTCGGTAAGGCCTATACCGGTAGTCGGAGCCTACGATTAATACTACCTAGGCCTGATTTAGCTTATATAGTATACCCCTTAGACAACGGGTTACTTTTATAGCCTCTAGCACTCGGTAAGGCCTATACCGGTAGTCGGAGCCTACGATTAATACTACCTAGGCCTAATTTAGCCTATATAGTATACCCTTTAGATAACGGGTTACCTTTATAGCCTCTTAACTGCGGTATAGCCTATACCGAGGATTAGAGCCTACGATTAGGGATACCTATACCTAATTTAGCACTTTTAGCGTATCGAAAGCGCGGCCGGCCCTTTAGATCTAAGAATAAGCCTAAGCCGGCTACCTTTATTTTCCTTACTTAGAAGGAGAGGGATAACTATAAGCTAGTACTAAAGCTACGCTGCGATAGCGTTATTACTAGTCCTGGCAAACCCTTCGAAGAGTCTGATACGAAGGAAATTATAGACCTTATCGGCCGCGGTGTCTTCTAGTTCGAGCTCTTTAATTAGAAGACTTATAGCCCGTATTGCCTATTTAAGGCACGAATAGTTCGCGAGATTAAAGGTAAGACCGAGAAGCCGTATAAGAAGTTACGTCTTATTATTTAAGGGTATAACGATGCCGGTAAAGAGGACATCCTTACCTAATCGCCGACGATTTAGCAGGTTAGCTAACGCATTATCGCTACCCTCGCCCTATCTCTGCTAAGAATAGGTATAACTATAGAACTTCGCGATATTATATAGGCCTACCCTTAGTCGAAATTAAAGCTAGTACGCACGATTTTAGCTACGCTTCCGAAGGAACTTAAGCCCCGGTACCCTCCCGGCACTATTATACGGATTATAAAGCCTCTCTATAGCATCGCCGAGGCAAGCGTGTATTAGTAGATAACGTACTATAAACACTACCGTATAGAACTAGGTATAAGTATATCTATATATAACCCTTACCTTCTTATTATAACTAGCGGTAAGGACCCCTTTAGCTTCGTCGGTATATAAACTAACGATACCCTTATACTCGGAACCCTAGCGTTTTCGGTAAAAGAAGAAGAAGAGATCTAAAAGGCAGAGATTAGGTATAAACTTAAAACCGTGCTATCGTTAAGCACCCCTCTTAATTTTAATAGTACGAAAGTTACGATATATAACGATAGATCTGTCGAGGTTAAACAGAAGGGTTAAAGTACTAAGATCGAGAAGATTAATATAAAGGCACCTAACCGTGCCTAAAAGTATCTCGAATAACGCGCTCGCGGCGTATACCTAGCCTTAATCTATTAGCCGGAAGCTACTTTCGATCTCTCTGTCGTAGCTTAAATTTAGAACCTAAATATAAAGGACTGCGATCTGCTAAACTAGCGCTTCGAATAGTAAATAAAGAACGTCGTAAGGGGTTTGCGATATATCGCTTTAGACCTAATAAAAGCTAAGCTTACCGTCTTCGTCGATAGTTCTTTCGTAAATAACCGGGATCTTAGTTCTTAGATTAGCTTCGTTATCGCCCTCGTCGACGAAAAGAAAAACGATAATAGCACGTAGTATAGAATACGAGGTAACGTTCTGTACTAGTCCTCTACTAAATATAAACGCGTTATACGAAGCGTTCTAGTATTAGAGATTTACGGAATAGTTAGCGGCTTCGACCTTAGCACCGTTATTTTATCTACTTTAAAGATAATTACCGATTAGCTCGACCTTCCTGCGATTCCCCTTACGATCTATATAGATTTATACTCGCTATACGAGTGTCTTATTAAGCTAGGCACTATAAAGGAGAAGAGACTAATAATCGATATTATATCGCTGCGCTAGTTATACGAGAGGTAAGAGATCTATAAGGTGCGATAGATTAATAGCAATAATAACCTAGCCGATATAATAATAAAGGCATTACCTAATAAGGCTTTAGCGCGCCTAATCGATTTAAACGAGTTAACGATTAAGGTAGAAGGGTATATAGATTACAGTTAAAGGTAATAGTTAGAAAGGCCTTCGAAAGGCAGTTAGCACTAAAAGGTACTAACTCGATTCGAAGCTAGGTATAGTCGGCCCGACGGCGGACCGGCTAAGGGTAATAATAGGAAGGCGATTAGCAGAGGGAAGCCTATACGTATACGATATAAAAGAAAGGTAAAGGGAATAGCCCTACACGTATACGATAAAGAAAAAGTTGTTAGTGTAGATTAGGCAATAGTATAGATAATGCTAGGCCTGGCGATTATATAGGTGCCGTAAGGCACTAGGCCTGTTGCGGCAGGCGGTGTGATTAACTACTAGGCAGGGCGGCAGAACGGTAACGCCGAAGGCCTTAAGCCTTTCGCTTACAACTATACGATAGCTTCTGACTGAGAACAAGATAAGTAACAACGACACTAATAAGAATGACCTAAGTTGCCCACCCCTGTGATATTATAACCAGAGCCCAACCAACACAAACAGTCGCCGTTGATTATTAGGAGCAGTATTACCCTATTCCCACTCGAAATAAAAACATAATTTCCCTTACTTCTCGTAAATATCACTGTCACTGTGATATGTTAGCTCAGCCCACATGGCTCACAAAACAGAGTGCACAATCAGTGCAAAAAAGCGAACTTACAACTTCTCCCTAAACCTCTCCCTCCCCTCCGCATCCCTATTCACAAAGATACTCACGCTACACTGCCCACACACAAACTCCCCAAACCCGTCCTCCCCGATCTCCACCTCCCGGTCGCTCCACCCCAGCACGTCCGTCCACGTCTCCCCGGCGTGCACCTCGCCGACGTGCATCCTCTTGGACCCGGCGCCCGCGTTGGACAGGACCACGGCGCACCCGGACGGCCGGTCCCAGGTCCCGTAGCGCATGAAGCCGAGGCAGGTCGCGTAGTCGAAGTAGTCGGCCTGGGCGCCGTAGGCGTACAGCTTGCGCGCCAGGGTGATGCGGGGCAGGAGGCCGCCGCACGAGGGCGGGAAGGACTGCTTTTCGCCGTCGGGGTCCACGCCGTAGAGGTCGCCGTACCACACGCAGGGGTAGCCCTTGTCGCGGAGGAGGATGAGCGAGTAGGCTAGGGGCTTGAACCAGTCGGCTATGGGGGCCTCGAGGGCTTGGTAGGGCTGGGTGTCGTGGTTCATTACTAGTGTCTGTGAGAGAATGAGGGTGAGCTGCAAGTCTTTCCTTACTGAAATGAGGATGTTTGAGTAAGGTGGATGGCTTACCACGGCGCAGATTGGTGCGACCTGCACCAGTGTCTGGTCGAATACTTTCCGCATGTCCGCATTACTGGCCTGGCTGATCTGGCTGAAGTTGTACACCAGTGGTGCGTCGAAGAGAGCGAATTTCCGGCCCATGCGGTCCAGGTAGTGCTCCATGTCCTCGAGGCTGTCCTTCCAGAACTCGCCGACGACAAACCAGCCTGCTCCGTAGGTTTCGTCCATCTGGGTGATGAACTTGCGTAGGAATGTCTCGCTGTAATGCTTGACGGCGTCGAAGCGGAATCCCTTGAGCGGGAGCTGTGCGGCTAGCCATTTGCCCCAGTTCAGGACGTCTTCTTCGACTTCCGGATGGTCATAGTCGAGATCGGATCCCATGAGGTAGTCACTGTGGGTCGAGCCTCAGCACGATGCCGTCTGGTTTGGATGGGGACCAACTTACTAGTTGCCCTTCTCGCTATCAACATCTCCGTTGTCAGCCCATCCCTTGCTCTTATCGCCCATGATCTTGTAAATGGCGCTCTTCCCGTTCTCCGCGTTGAAATCCACCCCACTGAAGTGATACCAATGATACTTCAATGAGCTGTATCTGTCCTCTCTGCCGGGGAAGTCATAGCCAACCCAGGCCTCAATCTTATAAACATCACTAATATCCTTGTTCCGGTCGTCCTGGTCGACCTCCTTCGCCTCGCACTTCTCCTTATGGTCAGCCGCAAACTTGTGGTTGAGCACGGCATCCCAGTAGATGCCAACGCCGTTCTGCTTGGCAGTGACGGCCATGCAGACCAGTTCCTCCTTGGAGCCCCATTTGGTGACGACGCTGCCCTTCTGGTCGAACTCGCCCAGGTCGTACAGGTCATAGACGTCGTAGCCGTTGCCCTCCTTGGAGGACCCCTTGCACGCCGGGGGGATCCAGATGTTGTCGATGCCCCAGTTCTTGAGCTGAGGGATGTGCTTCTCCAGGCGGGCCCAGTGTTTCTGGTCGGCAGGGACGTACCACTCGAAGCCCTGCATCATGGTCATGTTCTCCGGCGTTGGCTGCTGTTCTTCCCCCATCTTGACGGATTTTGGTGGTGGCAGGGAGGGGAGACTCAAGCACGCAATTTCCTACTTGGTGGAGATATTGAGATGAAGGACAAAGGTGAGATCGGGAACTTTCAAATCAGGCTCAGCATTGTTTCTTGTACTAATTATGTGATAAGTTATGACCAAATCAGGTTTCCTCCCTGCAGTAAACATCCCAGCTCACCACTCAGTAGCTCTGTGCTTATCAGACGGAAGAAGGAGGGGAAGGATAGGAACGTTGTCAGCGCTGAGGCATCTCTTCCCATGGCGTCGTCTAGAACAAGCTGACACCTTGTAAGGTTCATATGTCCTGAAGCTAACCAGGTTGCCCATGCCTAGTGGTTCCAAGTGGTTTCCGGGCATCTTTGAGATGACTGGAGATGATTGGAGGTGCAACGACTAGATGTCAGATGGAAATGCCGGCTGCCGTTGGAAGAAGGTTGGATGGAAGCATCGGAAGGTTTTTGTCTGGGTGTTGAGGGTGCATATGTAGGGATGACGTAGTCCGTATCTGATATATTGGCTGGGAGACGTTACTCTAGAAATATTATGTGGTTCGCAAATCGGGATACTTGATACGACATTCCGAGAGCAACCAACCTTGAGATCAGTCGAGAGTCACAGACCAGTATATATATATATATATATATATATACGTATATGTTTTGTGTCTAGTCTCTCTTTGCGGCCTACTGTACTTATGCATTCATTTTCAGCATTTGGGGTTGAACACGAACATGGAGGTTGGATCACGGTTGTTGTTTGTGGTGGACATCGCCAAGAACTGGTGGTACCAACCCTAATCCTTTCCCATCCCCACCATCTTCTAAGGTTCCCCAGGCCCAGGAACACCAAAGCAGGTACGGATCCATACCCTGACCGTCAAAGCACAGGTGCACGGCCACAAGAGAAGCTGAGAGAGACCATCTTCAGTGACGTCACGTGTCCCTCGAGATGTTCTCCAAAAGTACCTATGTACCTATGTAGGTACACAGTACTCGTTCTATGTAGCAAGGTCATCCGGCAATTCAATACCGTATCCGCAGCTGATGAAACTCGAAGACATCATCATAAGGAGCGGAGCAAAAGACGAATGTGAAAAACCCGTACATACAGTAGCCATTGTTCCTTGGTAACCAATGATTGTTGGCGACAATCGATTGTCGAATCATGCAGGTCGACCAAACCTGTCACATTCCCAAAGACAAAGTTCCCAACTCCACTGATCAGCCCATGCACTTGTTTCCTGCTTGGCTGCTTGGCTGCTTGGCCTCGGTCAACTGGTGGCGGCACGGTGCAGCTGGTGTTGAATTGGTGGAGATGTGGTGGGGACGAGTGGGGATGAGTGGGGATTGGTGGAGAGCTCCCCCGTCTCTTTACCCAAACAGGCATTTCCCAGCCACCGCGTCTCCTGGCAACGATTTGCGTCGACGTGTGTAAACAGCGGACGCGAGACTCGAGGTCTAGACGTCCAGACCAGTGACAGTTGTCCACGATCCGCTTCACCAACAAATCCACCATCATTCCAGCCTCTGCATGCACCTGATTGCTTCGCTTCGACAAACCTTCTCCATTCTGGTGGGTGGGTACACAGTATTATGTAGACTGGTAGCCACAGTTTTTTCCCGCTACACCGACTGACATCCAGGATCTCTCTGGCACTCTGGCACTCTGACACTCTGGAACGCTCTGACATTTTACGTACTTAGGTTAATTGACTCTAGGTCGCAGTTATCAATCCGACCTGAGGCCTTTCTTCCCTTCCTGCCTTCCGAGGTTCCTCTTGACCATCTCTCAGATGACCAGAGCCCCTCCTAGCTTCGACTTTGATATCCACGTCGACCGAGATTGTGCGAGTCCAGCAATGGAGGGCGATAGTTACCTCCGAAGTCCAGATGTCTCTCTGGATGAGACTGCCGATCACCACGAGGGAGGCTACATTCCAGCCGACTATCCAAGCATCGAGATAACGGATGATCCCGAAGACGACGACTTTCTCAACGGTCCGGCTGGCGAAACTGAATTCGACTCACACGACGATGACCTTGACCAGACTATCCACCCCGACCCGGATGACCACGATGCTCCAAGCAGACCATATTCATCCGCCTCGCAGTCCATGCAATCATACGAGGGCGATGGCACCGAGTCTCACCGTGGCACAGAGGACGATGTGTTTAGCGACCGCAGTCCCCGCAGTTCCATCCACTCCGCTGATGAGCACTGCGGAGAGGATATGACCGAGAAGGGCGACGAGACGCCAGACGTCCGCTCCCGCGTTACGTCTGGTGTCTCCATGTCAGGCGTATCGGCCATTTCTGATCTTTCTCAAATCTCCCGCTATGAGAAGGAGGACTTCATCCCCACCACTCGCAACAACCGACCAGCATTCCGAAACCCGCAAATGTCATCTCCTACACCTTCCATCTACTCAACCTCCACTCGCTCGGCAAAACGACAGTCTGGTCTTACCAGTACCTCGAGAGTTGGCAGCCCATCACTCTCAGCGCAACACTCGTCTAGGGGACGATCAACACCCTCGCGCTTTAAGCGCCCGGAGCCAGCACCCCTTGTCTTGCTTCATGTCACCTTGCTCCCACCCCGCTGGGTCTATGGCGATATGGTCAACTTTTTTGAAAGCAGGAAGCTTCAGCCTATCGCCTTCTCTGGCGAGGGTGTCAAGAACCTGCGCAGTGTATGGCGACAGCTCCAGGACCGCCTTGGCGACACCGAGATGGAGCGTGGAATTCTCCTGCCACACCCTCAGAATGACTACGAGGTTCTTGAGGAACGGCTATTGGAGGCTCTCGAATTGCCACTACGACGCCGAGCTCGTATTCTCGAGTGTGGTCACTACCTCGGTCCTTCGAACGAGATGACCATCAATGACTACATTGAGGATGACTATTCAGATCTGAGCGAGGATGAAGAGCTCAATGCTGCCCCCAAAAAAGAGAAGAGGCACTGGTGCAAATCCTGCAAAGGGGACATCAAGTACCAGGAGCTCGGTGCGGAGCGCGTGTTCCGCATCAAGGTGTATGCCAGCAACGGTCTGATGAGTGCCGGTGCTTGGGAGGCTTCCTGGAGAGAGATGGAGCGCATTGACATCGAGGTCGAGCCCATCGTCACCCAATCTGTCCAACAAGACCTAGCCAAGCTTGCTGCTTCGTACGAGCAGGAGCAGCGCAAGCAGATGGATCAGCAAAGCGAAGCGGGGCATCGCCAGCGTTTCGAGGAAGAGCGCCGTCTGAAATTCGAAGAGGAGCGGCTAATGCTGGAAGCGCAACGCCGGGAGTTTGAAGAGCAACGACAGCAGCTTGAGGCACAGCGCAGGAGCATCGAAGAGGAGCAGCATCAGCACCTCGGCGGTGCTCGGCGCCAGGAACTCGAGGAAGAACACAGACTGCTCGATCAACAACGGCAACAACTCGAAGAATCACGACAGCAATTCGAGGAGGAGCGTCGGCAGCGACTCGAAGAAGAGGAACTGCGTCGGATGCAGCGGGAGGATGACGAGCAGAAACTGTCCCCTTCAACCCGCTCTACATCTCGCGCATCATATGCCGAGGATGGCCTTGCCTCTCCAGCACCCGAGACCACCGCATCCACGGATATCGATGGTCGACGCCGCGACACCGATCGTCTTCGAGAGATCTACGGCGAGAGTCGGGCTGATAGCGATGCATACTCGGGCCGGACTCAAACCGAGACGCACCATTCAGAGTCTTACGAGTCTTACACTTCTCCCTCCCAGCCGTCGCCTTCTGAGCCGGCCTATCAGCGATACGAGAACCGCCGTAGGTCGTTGGATAACGCCTCTCTTCCGGAGCTGCTTGGTGAGACAATCCGAGTCGCCTTGCAGGATCCGAAGAATGTGGCCATCGCCGTTCTGGTTGTCTTGATCGCGATGCTAGCTGGACAGTTTTCGAGGCCTGACGAGCGTGGAGTCGAACTCTACAAGCCGCAGCCACAACAAGCCTCGTACCAGTACCACGAACTTGAAGGTCGGGAGCCCGCGCCACAGTTGGCCATGAACACGCCTCCTACCATCGACTACACGTCGTCCCAGTCACAACTTGTCGAGACTGTCTACCAGACAGTGACCCAGTCCTCAGCCGAAAAGGCACCATCCCGTGTTGTTGAGACGATCTTTAGCACGGTGACGGAATCTTTGGTCGAGCCTCCCGCTCACCCGACGACCGAAGCTTCTGACCACACCGCGGCGACTGAAGTTGCCAGTGAGTTAACACCCAGCAGTGCGGACCCCAGCGTTTGTTTATCCCCCGATGTATACCCCTTGCCCTTCTGTTGGTGGGACGAGGAGGAAATGTACCGTAACTCTTCTTCTGCCTACCCTGTTATTGGTGATGGATTTGATACTTTTGTCACACCTGAACTTGAACCCGAAACCGAGACCGAACCCGAACCACAATCTAACGAGGTTACCCTCAAGACCACCTCTGAGGATGCTGAGATCGACACTGAGGTCGATCACATCAACAACTCAATCTTCAGCCCGACATGCATGGTGGATGGGGAAGAGGTCGAGAATGAGCTCGACACAACAATTACACCGCCCGAGGCGTTCAGCGATGAGCCCGAGGCGGCAGCCACTGCCCTCCCTGTACAAGAGGAGGGCACTAATAGGAGGGAAGCGGCTTGCACAACAGCCAGCACGACCCTCCAAATCCCAACCCCCCAAACACCTGTCCTCTCGACGATGACGACAAGCACCAACAAGGAGAAGCGAACCGTCAGGGTTCGCGAGTTTGTCACCGAGACGGTCCTCGTCACCGCCACGCGGACACGTTCCGCGTTCGAGATGAAGATTACTTCTCGGCGCACCGCACCTGAAGACGAGGAGGAGGTCCCGGAGGATTTTGACGACGCGGTGGATATCGAGGACGAGGCCCTGCGGGAGACGCTGGTCGAGACGGTCAAGGTCAAGGTCACGTCCACGGTGGAGGTGGACTGGCCGGAGAGCACGTGTGGTGCTTTTGCCCCGTATACCCCTGCGATCGGGCTCCAGGAGAATAATTATGAGTTGTTGGTGCTGTGAGGAGGAGGGCATGGGATGAGCCTGGAAGCAAGCAAGCTACGTGGAATATGTCTCTGGTATGAGCGGAGAGAGTCTATCCGTATGGGAGGGCGTTTGGACTTTCGTGTGTTCTCTCCGTGGGATGTTTTCGGTTCTCTCTTTTCCTGGGATGCTTTTTCTTTTTTTCCCATCTTGGTGGCTCTGGGAGTAACAGCGAAAAGCAAAGAAAGCGAGCGAACATGTGTGACCTGACTGATGGCTGATGCATTTGGGATGAGAATCATGAGGGGGATCACGTATTGTACATATGTAAATAGATATACCTGTTCAAATTATTGGATCTACGGAAGGATGATACCAATCTCTGGTCATTTTATACTGTCCGTTACCTGTGCCGTGTCTGTTCTCTAGTATCATTGCACTAGCGATATCGTGTGCATTTCTTTCCCTTTGTTTTTATTTGTGACAGGTGGCTACAGTGCCATTCACTCACATCTTCAAGCCACAGCAAAGCCTAAACTGTCGGATCGACTTTGCCCATTATGACTGAGGCTTCCACCCTGTGGGCACCGGGAATCTGGGCCTGTTTCAGGTTCCAAGGTTGCCTGGAGGATCATAAACCCAGCTCGGACTTGATTCACCACGTTCGTAGTGCCGATGTACGGACCGCCCAACCGAATACGACGCTTGACCTGGCGTCTTGGTGTGTACCTCAAGTGCTGGGTACTTAAGCACTTGATGGCTTGAATATGTGCATAGTAGTGACCTGCACAAAAGGAAAAGATCACCTAGCACTTTCAGCTTGTTGCTGTACGGCCGCATTTCGTTGCCCTTACTTTCGTGCTCTCTATCTGCAGGTTTCATTTGCTACCAATGTAGTTAGTCTCACATCTTTAAGGCGCACAAGAGGCCATGCAAGGGGGCCAAGTGACAATTTAAAGGAGATAGCAGATACAGAACAGGGGAGCGAGGGGAACAACCAAAATGACTATTCATCATCCGTCCTCTGCTGAGCAGGTCATGAAATGTGTAAGTGCGTTACATTAGAAGAGCGAGAGCTCTGGCAAACGGAATGACGGGAACAGTGCTACTTATATACATATGTACAAAATGTGACATGGTGTGTGCCGGTGTGGGTTACCTAACCCATGGTTCATACTTCAAGATCTTGACCTCCCCGGCCCAGCTGATTCCGGGAATACTCCATCTTCTGTGAACTCTCTAGCTTCGACCACTGCCGAGTCTATAAAGAAACCAACCCAACCCTACAAATACCTCTAGACGTCGAGTGAATAGAAAGGCCAGCCTGGAATCGATGGTCATACAAATGTCCAGTCAGGAGTTCGTCCACACGCCGCTCAGCTCCTCCCGGTCCTTCCGAGTGTTCAACTTGCTGCCGTCCCGCGATTTCGACAACCCCGTCCTCTGTGAGATCCGAGAAGCAAGGATAGACGACCGCGTGAAGTATGAGGCGCTCTCGTACGTCTGGGGGACCCCGACTCTTGGCCACTCCGTTTTTGTCGGAAACAGGACCCTCGCCGTGACGCCGAACTGCCTGGAGGCGTTGAGACACTTGCGCTTCAGGTTCAGACGCCGGCTTCTCTGGGTCGATGCCATCTGTATTGACCAAAGGGAGAGCCAGAAGGGCACGAAAGAACGAAACCACCAGGTCAAACTGATGGGCAACATCTATTCCGAAGCTCAGACGGTCCTTGTATGGTTCGGTTCTTCTCATTCGACTACCGCGCGGTCGATTGGAAGATTCAAACAGATCGCCAGGATGAAGGGGCTACCCCTCGTGCGGCTACAAGATTGTTTATGCAGGCCTATTGCAGAGACATGTCAGTGACAATCCGCTTGATGTTTGCGAGACCTCGTACACATGGGCAATAACTGTCACTAAAAGTCCTTCATAGTGTATCACGGCTATCCTCAACATAAATACGAGGCTATGTTTTCCTTTCTAGGAAATGAGTGGTGGCACAGAGCTTGGACGTTCCAAGAGCAAGCCTTGGCCCGTCGGTGTGTGGTCCTTCATGGTCGACTAAGCATCCCTATGCGGAGCTTGATAGAAGCCGTCTCTTTAGCTTTCCTTTCGAATACACTCGCTGACAGGCCTTGGTTACGATGGCAATACCCAGCCACATTACCTTTGTACCAACGATTCAGATACGAGACCTACAACCCGCAGGAAGCTACCAGGTCTGTACAGCATTCAAGACGCATAGCAAAGACAGTATTAACTGGTGCGTTTTTCATGAGAGCCTCGCGGTCAGTGGACAGAATATACGCACTATATTCTATATTGGTCATGTGCGGTCTCCCTTTGCCAGAGCCGGACTATGACAAGGTTTTAGAAGTCGTGTTCGAGGAGGTTGTATGGGCCTGGATTCAAAGCCAGCAAGACCTCAGCATCATTCAAACGGCGGCAAGACCGACACATATGCAGAACCTGCCGTCATGGGTGCCAGCATACCACCTGGTCGATTATGCCCATGATTGGCCCCCGTTCCAACGCTTCTCCTGGAACTTTCGCAAACCTCAAGAAAATCCCTACGCAGGTCATACAGAAGCAGAGCATTTGCCCAAGGTGCTCAGAGTGAAAGGCAAATATATCGGGAAGGTCACCTTCAGTAAGGATGACACCCAGACGAGTGAGCTTGGGGGATCCCGGGCCACAAAGTATGGAGAATGGTGCCGGCATGTTTGCGACAACACCGCACAGGACTCGCCACGCTACGATGACGCGTTGCATGAAATGTTCGAAACAATTACGTCTCCGGATCTCCAGCTGCCTGTGATTCCAGATGGATACGATAGCGGCTTCTCAGTATTCAAGACGTGGGTTGCTGTGGAGACTAACTCATCGCTGGATTCTGCAGACTACAGCCAAGTCTCACTCAGGCCTAGTAACTTTCAGGATATTGTGGATTGGGTGCACAGAATTTTTTTTCTTGATTATCCCACGGATTATGCTTTCTATATCCTCAATAATGGCATGACAGGCAGGGCAAACCACTGGTGCGAGCTTGGAGACGAGGTGTTCCTCCTACGTGGGGCAGATTGCCCCTTCGTACTGAGGAGGGATGGGGACAATTATCGTCTGGTTGGGCCGACGTATGTTCATCGCTTGTATCAGGCGCAGCCGTGGCGTTTCGACGGGGAGAACGTGCGGACCATTACGCTGGTTTGAAGCCGGGGATACATCATCGAGAAGCATCTCGTCTGGGGAATGATGTGCGGGGAATTCACTTTGGATGTATATATCTCAGATGAAAATGCAGGATATTTCAATACCAGGGGTTGGTTGGAAAATGTGATACTTCCCGTGCATCATTGCAAATGCTCTGTTCTAATTTTTTGTTTTCGCTTCACCATGGGCAAGAAAACCCCTGTCTCAGATATCTATCTCTATGCCAACAATATATGCCATCTTTTTATTCTCCACCGCCCCGTCCCCTTCTCCTCATTTCAGAGGCGGCAACAGGCTCTTCGCCATACTCCTAGACTGCTGCGCAAGCACCGTATCCATCACGACCAGCGCGGCCATGGCCTCGACGATAGGCACCGCCCGCGGCACCACACAGGGGTCGTGGCGCCCCTTGGCGGCCAGGACGCCCTCGCCCGAGCCGTCGTACGTCGCCGTGGTCTGCTCCTGGCCGATGGTGGCGGCGGGCTTGAAGCCGACGCGGAAGTAGATGGGGGCGCCGTTGGTGATGCCGCCCTGGATGCCGCCGCTGAAGTTGGTCTTGGTCGTCAGCCTGGGCCGGGGCAGGCCCGCCCTGTCGGCGCCCGTCTCCATGGTGTGGGCCGTCTCGGCCGCGATGAAGGGGTCGTTGTGTATCGAGCCCGGCACCTCGCACCCGCCGAACCCGGACCCGATCTCGAAGCCCTTGGTCGCGGGGATCGACAGCATGGCGTGCGCGAGCATGGCCTCCATCTTGTCGAAGCACGGCTCGCCCAGGCCCGACGGCGCGTTCTTGATGACGCACGTCACCGTGCCGCCGATGCTGTCCGCCCGGTCGCGAAAGTCGGCAATGTACGCCTCCATCTTCTTGGTGGCCTCCTCGTCGGGGCACCGCACGGGCAGGAACTTGTCCACCGTCTCGCGGTCGATGGTCTGGAGGAGCTTGAGGTAGTCGGGGTTCGTGCTCGGTGACGGGTGCTCGGCCGAGGGGGGGAACAGGTGCTGGGACCCGACGCTCGTGACGAAGGCGACGATCTCGACGCCGTAGGCCAGCTTCAGGTACTTCTCGGCGATGGCGCCGGCGGCCACTCTGCCGATCGTCTCCCTTGCGCTGCTCCTTCCGCCACCGGACGAGGCCTTGACGCCGTACTTCTCCAGGTAAGTCCAGTCGGCGTGCGAGGGGCGGGGGTACATGTCCATGGTCGAGTTGCCGTAGTCCTTGGGTCGCTGGTCCTCGTTCATGACCAACATGCCGATAGGTGTGCCCAGTGTCACGCCGAACTCGGTGCCGGACTGGATCTGCACGCGGTCTTTCTCGTTACGAGGGGTGGTAATTGCGGACTGGCCGGGGCGACGTCTCGTCATCTGGGGCTGGATATCGTCTTCGTTCAGGGCCATGCCGGGAGGGCAGCCGTCGACTATGCAGCCGACCGATTTGCAGTGGGATTCACCATAGCTGGAGGACCAAAGGTCAGTCTTCGGGGAGTCCTACAACCGGACGATAAGTTGCGGGAGGGGCAAAACGTACGTGGTGACCCTGAAGTACTCGCCAAAGGTAGACATGGCGGGCTGCTAGTCTGAGGGATAGTGTGGGATATTTGGGGTGATTGGGTGCTCTGTTTGGACGAATGGGACAATTGGGATGAAAAAGAGGGCGTCAGATGTTATTTGAGGGTCAGCACAGCTTGGAAAAGAGCTTCTCCTGCTTACGTCGTGACTCAGCCCACGATGCTTCCTTCTGCCTTCCTTGCGACTGACGTCCTGGAAAATTTCTTATCCAGCGAATCAGAGACCCAAATGAAAATCGTCGAGGCCCCGCAATCCGCTATCGGCGCGGTCCGGATGGTCAGCCCACGTTGTAGTCGGATTTAAGCGGATGTATCATATATCAATTGATGACTCGGCCATCAACAATATGATCCTCCATGCACCAACGTCTAAATGTCGCTGTTTTAGTCGCGCCAATGGGTTGGGATACACGGTCAGAAGCAGTTTGAGTCTGAGGTATATGAACCTTGATACTGGGAGGATTGCAATTCAATGCCACCTTCATTAGGAATTGCCTCTGGGGGCGATACGGTGCTTTCATGTCAACTGGCAACTGGTCATACTCTCATCGAGTTCAAGGGGAATCAACAGCCTTACGTAGCAAGTGAACATCAGATATATGCGGCTATGAGATAGGACTATATACTCGATAACGAGCTTGAGGACCGATCAGTGTAATAAACAGACGTTTGTTACGGGGATATTATATCTTCAGCAGCAATTCTAATTATGTTCCTTTACACCCCCCCCCCTTCAAATCACGCTCATAGGTCGCTGGCTCTGCCTTTCCTTCACAATATGTACCTAAATACATTACCACCAATCTCAAGAAATGTCAGTACTCAGCAAAACACCCTTGACGGCTCGGTACATGAAGCACACAACATCCGCACACCACCGCGACCATGCTCGCGGATTTTCCAGTGTGTTCGGCTGTGTAATCACCCATCGACAGCCTGCGACTCCTCAGGCAATCGAAGTGGCATCGACAGGGCCGCTACAGAGTTCAGCTTGCAGTGAGTGTAAGGAGTTTTGCTCTCGTCATCGTAGCCACTGGGCTCAGAAAATGCCATCACGAGGCCGACCAGTGTCTCGCCCGGTGGTGCCTCGAGGCTCTGCCAGTTCTGGGCGTTGGCCTCGCCCCAGTGGCATTCCCGGCCGCGGTTGGTCCGTATCTGGAAAAACAGACAATATGTCAGCCAGATTTGCTTTAGATAGTATCTGGACAAGATGCGGGGGGGGGGGGGGGGTTAGGACTCACCTTCATTGCCTTTGGCTTCTCAGACATCGCGTACTGCACCTCGGTAATCATCTCACCACCAGGGCCATCAATTCGAAGTGCCTCCACGGGTCCTCGAATTTCATCTCAGAGCCAGGTGAGTTCTTGGTAATCCCAATCATGCGCCTCATGAGGGCGGATTCGGGGTAATACTCGGCGCTCACACCGCAGACATCATGGCTTAGAGTTTCGCCTCCAGGGCGGGGGGTGGACAGCGTGCCGCCGACTACCACAAAACCTGAGACCCGCCGCAGGCTCCGGAGGTCCTGTTCATCTCTTGCCCAGATCAGCGCCTGGTGGGGGATAAGGTCTTGCCATATGGTCATTCTCGTAGATCAGTTCGAGTGTAGGATGGTCCCAGATGTTGTGATGTAGCACACCAGAGTAAGCTTCATCCCAGAGTAGAGTTTGAAGAGGAGTTGGCTTGGGGGGGTGCGTTGGGTTCAGGGAGTACGGAGTAGTCGGTGAACTCTGGTTGCTGTGCCTGGAGCAGACCCAGGCGTGTAAACTGCTGCTTGCCGTCGACTTCACCGGTCTTAGCGGTCATGCCGGTTAGGTACCAGTTCGGAGCAACCGGCAAGTACCTTTGCGAGTAGCCACGGTTTGTCGTACCAAACAGCTCTTGTCCTCCGGTATTGAGATTGACCTGAGACATGGCAGTCAGCACCTTTCAGGTATTCTTACTGCCAGCAGGTTCGCGAGGTGACTCTGGTACTTACTGTCAGGCCTTCCACAGAGGTGGCCACTCTTGCGACCTCCCCAACCCTTGAAACCTGACGTTTCCGCCTCTTACAGGCGCAGATATCAAGAGTGGGAATATGGAGAATGAGGCCGGTGATCCATTCATTCTCCTGGAGCCTCACAAAATCGCCAAAGACGCCCTCCGTTGTATTATCCCTCCCAAGAAGCAGCCGCTCCATCCCCGTGGCCCCCCGCGCTACGCCGACCGAGATACCCGCAAGGGATGTCCCGTCCCAGAAAGTTGAAAATTCCTTCTGCTTCAAGTGCAACTCAGACCACGACTTGAACCAGCAGACGTTCCGAGCAACGTCAGCTTCTGTGGCCTCCGGGGCCGAGGTGGTGACAAGCGACGAGCAGTTGGAGTACGCCATGATCATCTGCTCAGTATAGCTCTGAAGAGGGTCTTCCAGCTCCTCCGTGCGAGGCACATATCTCTCTCCAAGCTGCTGCACACGGACCAGATCCGCCGGCGGTTGGCAACGCCTATGAAGGGCCCGGTAATCCATCTTTTAGGACGTATCATCTTGTTGGCCCAGAGAAGGATACGCTTGGGGTCGTTCGCCTGGAGGAGCGTCTGGTCCTGTTCCAAAAACTCATGTAGCTCGAAGAACCAGGGAATGGACGTTTTGAGGCGTTGTTGCCAGAACGGGCGGATGTCCCGGAGGAGTCCATGGATAGGCCACGACGCGCTCATCAAATTGAGGAGGTCTCCGTCCTCGAGCATGCTGGAAACTCTGCAAATGAGATCATAAGGTAACGTTACGAAGGGGTCACTCCTCACCCGCTGCCCCGGATCGATTTCGGAAGACAACTTCTTGAATTTGCTCGTCCCAAGCATGGACAGCAAATCTCCTTGGCTCCGGGCACATCCCTCGGATGGCTCACGAGGTATTCATATTTCGGAGAAACCTGCCAATACTGCTCATGCATCGAAGATGCATCACCGTAATCGGTATCGTCCAGAACCTTGGCCCAATCGGTCGTGAGCTCCCGCATGATACTATATATCACGTCCTTGTCGAGCTTGCCGACGTCGAATGTGTCCGTGTGGTACTTGGCCAGGATCTCGTAGCAGCACCAATGAAACGGGAAAACGGGTTCGCCTGTGTCCCACGAATAGTAACACTGGAGCACGTCGATATCGACGCCATCGGCATTCGGGTCACTGCTTCCCTCGATACTGACTGTTGAAAATTCTAGGTACTGGCCTGGCCCTGCCACAAAAGCCCTGTACGACCATATCAACATTCGATAGAGTCCCACGGGCCAGAAGAACGAGGAAGTATCAATATGTGGAGCTCACTTGCTGGCACCCTTTGCTTCCGGATTGAAGCCAAGGACATACAATGTGTCGGTCCAATTGACCTCTTCCTCACTGATGATTTCTGGGTCATAGGCCCTGTCTTCCTCGCCACCATCAAGTGACTCGGTATCATCATCAGCCTCATCATGCTCTCCTTCTGACCCGTTAGGATCGCTGCGCACACTTGCATTGTCAGGGAGGTTTCTCTCCCGACGCTGCTCAGCCTTCTTCGCCCACTTCCTGAGAAACCGAGCGGTTCTGGGTTTCCGCGAGGCACTAGGAGCCGATAAAGGTCCGCCACATATCGCACAGAAGCAGTCCCAAGACCCCATGATAACCCTGGATCACAATTACAGTACAAGACTGTACTGTACCCGCATCCAGTGTCGAGCTGCCGGTGCCTGGTGCTTGGAGGTTTCCCGGAGGCAAGGACTGTGAGCAAGGGCCGCTAACTGCTGGAACGCGTGGTAGGGTAAAGAATCAATGCCAGTGCGACATAGAAGAAGTGTTATATGTCCCAGGGGATAATTATGGTCTTATTATCGAAGATTGAACCCGCTTTGCTGCTTTCATCTAGCCTCAATCGGTTAAGTTTCGAGGCTGCTTCTGTGAGCAAGATTCGCAGATGAGTGGGGTTAGGGTTTGAGGGGGAAGTCGGCCACGCGTCCTCCCACCTCCTCCCCCCTCTACCCTTCCCCCTCCAGGATGTTCTCACCTCCCGCTCAGGGCAGCCCGTCCCTGCCTTCAAAATCCATAAAGGGCATTCCAAAGTCGAACCCCAGCATATCGTTGTCGAGCAGAGTCCCCGGGCCCCAACAATGCCGCCACTCTGTTCCAAGCATGGAATCTGGAGCCACCCCGCCGCCCTCAGCGCGAGCGCCACCGTCAGGCCCTGCAGGTGTGGGCACAGGAGCGGTGGTTCCCGTCATCGACATCAGAGTTGCTGCAAGCCTCTCTGAAGTCTTGTCGTGTCTCATGGCAGCGTCTGCATCCATGGCTTTCTGCAGGAGCTTGGCGGATTTGCCTGCTACGATGCACTCGTCTGCCATCGTTTCTAGGACCTCGATGGCCATGCTGACCAGCTTCAGGAGTGGCTGTATTTCAGCTTCGGAGGCTTCTTGGTTGGTATAGACGAGAATTATGGAGGCGGCGAATATTGTGTAGGTTGTGTTGTAGAACCTATGGATAAAAAAGGATTAGCTAGAGGTCCGTAGTTGGGGGTCACATGTACCGTGCTGTGCTGCAAGTCGTGAGGTCTCTGTACTGACCACGTCCGGAAGAATTCCTGATGTTCATATGTCTCGTATATGAGCTCAATAGTCTTCTTCGCGGAATCTAAGCATTTGCGAATGCCCTCGTTCGATCCTGGGACCATGGACCTCTCCGGAGGCGTGGAGGTGAGAAGTATGGATCCAAAGAGTAAGATTCTGAGGTTGAGGTATCCTAGAGCGACAACCGGTCAGCCTCCGTCTCACTATCATTCTTGATGACCTAAGCGACACTTACGTATGTTGATTACAAGCTTTTGTCTCTTCATCCATATTGCCTC
The DNA here is from genome assembly GCA_016508685.1 of Cytospora piceae. Taxonomy (NCBI): domain Eukaryota; kingdom Fungi; phylum Ascomycota; class Sordariomycetes; order Diaporthales; family Cytosporaceae; genus Cytospora; species Cytospora piceae. The sequence continues at coordinate 558,891 of JADMLE010000010.1, read as the reverse complement.
TTTGTTACTGCCGAGTCTGGGTGTCTGTTCCGATTGTTGTTTTGGCCGGATGCACTCAGGCAGACCCATTAGCCAAGCAGCCAACCTCTCATCCAGCTTATGTGCCAGCTCGACAGTCCTCGCGGCAGGATTCTGAGGCAGATACATCTCCACGCAGACCTGGCGAGTAAGTCTAGAGAAGTGTACCATGTGCTGTATTATGGCACAGTGAGGAGGGTCCAGGAGTGGAGAATTCAGGTTGGACGACTTCGAGAACTCGGTAAGGGGGAATTCGAGGTTGTGATACTCGTCAGCCCCGAGGCAGCTTGGCCTCCCCAGCGCAAACGACAGTTCTCTAAGATGTGTTAGTGGACTCCTCTGGGATACTGCCCAGGTGGACGGGAACTCGGGAAACACTTGCTCTTCTAGGGAGTATATGCCCCACCACGTTCTAGCCTGCGCTCTCAACTGAGCAGCATTCTTTTTCGAGTTCGGACCAGGTTGTCGGTTGATCCCCATGGCTAATGCAGTTCGCACGGCGAAGCCTATATAAAAGTATGACCCTGAACGGCGTTAGCAACTTGTGGCACAGGGATTAGCAAAGACAGTTGTTACTCACAGTGAGCGTTGAGCTCATTCTGGCAGATCTTGGCCTGATACACGGAGTAGCACATTAGAGAGACGCAACAACCGATGGCCTAAAAGGTACGAGGGATACCTTACCATGAAAAAATAAGCTTGTACCATCTCCAAGTCAGTCACTAGTTCGAGGCCGTTGAACCTTGCTCTTGCCTCATTGAAAAATCTCCTGCTCCATCTCTGGTTACTAACCCCACCAACAGGCTCGACATCTCGGTAGCCTATCAGCGCACCAATGGATAGTATACTGTAATACAGTGGCACAAAGCTTGAGTGTGGCTTGATGGCAGCCTCGTCGCCGGACCAGAGTATCTCGCACCTTTGCAAAAAGGACGTCTTGTCAAGAATAGGGTGGATACAATGCAGAGTTGAAAAGAAGTTGTGCAGAAATACACTACACTGTCTAAAGTTGGTGGGTTCCATGGCAGAAACTTGCGCTTCTGCGCCGGTCAACACGGTCGTTTCGACCCCGGGACTTGAGGCATCCGGTTGAGGGGGCGAGAAGGCTGGATTGTGCAGATTTGACAGCAGTGCCGCGGCGGCAGCATCTGATTCTGAGTGCTCGGGGGTTCCGGCATCAGACGAGGCCGCTGACCTCTCCCCGCCTCGCTGGACGTGAGAGAGCAATGCGACTGATGAGGAGCTGCCATAAAACTCCACGTTTCGAGTGTGGCTGTTGATCCCGGTGACCTCTTGGCTAACTCCATGGCGAGGCCGAGCTGTAGAATACGACGAAGATGTCACACTAGCCCCTGATGGGCTGTTCAAGCCCGGAGTTTTGTTGCTGTTCGCGTAGGCATTGTGGGCGGAAAAGCCTGACTTGACTGAATACGGGTTCTCTGCTGCTAGGGACTCAAGTCTGGCTGATAAGCGTCCTACCTGTTCTTCCAGGCTCCGGACATATCTGAGTAATGGGTTGTCAGGAATCAACCTGGGACACGCTAGACAAGCCCACGCAAAGGGGTGACATACTCTGGCGTGTACCTCCTCCTCGACGAGTCTTGCCCTTGGTAAACGCATTCGACGTTGCGATCTGAAGTCACCAGTCAGCACCTCCGTGTAACAGCCGACGGTGCGCACGATGCGCAGGGTGATGGACGTGCTTCTGCAGTATGTGCAAGGGTACAACTCATCACACTTGTTTTTCTTCAGCCTGCACAGGTTGCAGGCCCGCGCGGCTCTCGGCCGGCGGGCCTTGTGGCCCGAGTTTTGGGTGTGTGTCGTTGGTTTGGTGGCCTCCATGATGACAATATCGAAAATGGATCCATGAAGGTGGTGGCCGGGGGAACTCGATTAGATGCATGGCATGTTCCGTGGTGGAAGGGGTTGACGTTGGCAGGTTAGACGCTCGGGCCCTGAGGCTCAAACGGGAACCAACGGGCCGCCAGTGCCGCTCCCAGATTTCGGATTCATACCCGCAGAACATAATTAAGAAATCGGACTGCCCCAGATTTCTATGCAGAACCCGCTGTCACCGGCGATTGCGGGTTCCGAAAGTCGAGTAGAACCTGGGCACGGTCTAGGCGTGTTTTATACTATCTAGCCGGAACAGCTAAACTACCCTAACAAGGCATTTCTTAACTATATCGTCGTAGATATCGTGATATATTTATAGTATTTTAGCGTAACTATAACTAAATCTTCCGAGGAAACTACTGCCGCTTAGATTTTAAGCAGTTTAGCAGGTAAGTTAGCTATAAACGTGCTTAAGGCTTAGACCTAACAGCTATTATAAACTAGGCTCGACATTAGCCCCTAAACCGTTACCCCGGCGTATACGCAGGACCTCGCGACTATCTAGTTATCTAATTAACCTCGATATAGCGCCTAAAAAGATAAATTCGAAGCCGTTAAAAGCGCTATTAAAGGCGATAAAAGCGATAAAGGCAATAATAGAGGCCTTAGCAGTTCCGGAATGTTAGGCCGCCCGGTCTATAGCTAAGCCGGCGGGAAAAGCAGCTACTAAAGCTACTACTATAAAGAAAACTTCCGGCCTTACTATACGTATAAAGCGTAGTATAGATAGGAAGAAAAGGGTTATAATAACCTCGCCGGCTATAGCTAAGGCCTATATAAGAGAATAAGCACTATAGAATAAGGCTAAGGTATAGCTAGAGTAGTAGCTAAGCTTAGAACTATAGTTAGACTACTAGTCTAATACTCTTAAGAGTTCTGCTAATACCTCTAACCCGTTTACTTCCCTGCGTATACTATTACTACTATAGGCCGCGCCTATAGATCTTTATATAGCTATAGTTTCGAATCTTAAGTTTCTTTTAGAAGGCTAGTAGTTACCTCTTTTAGCTTAGCCGTATCCCTAGCTGTAGTACGATAACCTATATATAGATATAGTTTAGGCGCTATAGCAGATTAATAGGTTATTCGAGAAGATAGTTAATAGCCTAGAAGCTTAGCTAAATATCGTAATAATTAGGCGTGCTAGGACGCCGTCCTTTATATACGCCTTTATAGCTATAATAAAGGGATCGAGAAGGGAATTCGTATAAAGTAAGGATATCGTTTCGAGCAGCTTTAGGCTTAACTTTAGTGCTATATCTGTTTAAGATATTATTAGTGCCTAGTAGTTATATAAACTACTATATAAACTAACTATAACCTTTAAATATTAGCTATAAGCCTTACTACTACTAAAGTCTGTCCTTAGCCCGGCCTATAATATAGGCCGGCCTTTATAGTAGAAGAAGGCTATATTACGTACTAACTAAATAAATAAGGCTAGTAACGAGAAAGAGAAGGCTTAGAAGGATATCTAAGTAGTTCTAACTAATAATTAGGTATATAAGAAAGGGAGATGCTATAACCGCGATAAGGTATCTTATATCTAGTGCTAGCTATAGCAGTATAGCAGTATATACCTACGCCTTTTATCTTTAGACCTAACTAACTAAGCTAATATACTTTAACAGAACTTCTATATAGAGGCGATACCGCTAAAACTTATAATATCTTAGGCTAAAAGCTATTAGCAGGCGCGTTAAGAATATAACGATTTCGTAAGAAGGTTAGCGGTAGCAGGTATAAAAGGGAACTTACCTATAGTAGTATTAATAGCTTAGCCTAGTATAATACTATCGCTAGTATAAATAAACAGGCAGCTATAAGGTATACCCGAGATACCTAGTATAGGTAGTATATAGTTTAATATACCTTCCGGTATACCTTCCGGCTTAAGTAATCTATCCTCTTAAGTGCTAGCGAAATTAGCTGCTATAAAAGAGGCATTATCGAAGTAGTAAAGAAAGAAACTAGAGCTATAGCCGCAGCCGCTACCGTAACCTATAGCTATATTAGTTAAAGTATTACTATCGGAAGCCTAGCGGATAAGGACACCTACCGTTAAAAGGCCTAAGACACTAAAAATAGCGAGGATACTGCTTCTTAGTTTATCGCTGCCGATCCCGCGTAGTATACCTACTAATAAGCTACTATTAGAATTCTACTACGCCTTTCTTAAGCGTTACTATAATAGCTTAAAATCGGAGTACGATAAAGCTCTTGTAAGGGCTATAAACGTAGTAACGGCGGCTAGCCTATTAGTTATCTCGATTAAAGACCTAAAGGAACACTAGTTCTAGTAGTAAGATATACCTAAATAAGTGTATAAGCCGATAAAGGCGTATATAAAGCCCTTCCTAAGTAAATAGGAAGGTATCGCGAAGGAAAGGCAGCGAGATAATCGGAAACGGAAGCGTAAAGAGATAGAGGCCGAAGCTGAGGCCGAGCGTAACGTTGAAGAGGATAGGAATAAGGCTGTCGTAAGCCCTAAGAGTAACTATAGGCCGGCCTAAATGAATCTAGTAATACGTTAATTATCTCCGGTATATTAAGAAGTATATAAAGGCAACGAGATACCCTCGTCGCCGCCGATGTTTAACTTAATATTAAGGGAAGATCGTATACCTTAACTGCCTAGCTTAGCTAAGTTACTAGAGTCTTCGATTACTATATAGCTAGGCTCGCTGCTTAGGCCTATTTTAATTGAAGACGACGATACGTTAGATATCTCGTAGCTACCGGAAAGTAATAAAGTAATCCTTAAGGCCTCAAGCGAGGTTTTAAATAGCAGGGAAAAGTAATAGTAAGAGTATAGATAGCGAGGTTAGCGATAATATAGGTAGTTATTTTAAGGCTTTAATTCGGTCTGCCTTAAAGCGAGTGTAAAAGGCTATAGGGCTATAAAGGCGGTAAAGGTAACTGTAAAAGGTAGTTATAAGATATAGATAAAAGTTTTAGTAGTAATACTATAGATTTCTTCCTTACTATATATATTTAGAGTTTTTCTGCCGTTTAAAGTTAATCGAATCGATTAAACCTACTCTATTAGACCTATAGACCTAACCTTTAACCTAACCTTCTATACTACACTCTACACCTATTTACTCTATAAAGCTATCGCTACCTCGTTAAACCTATTAAAATTTACCCGCGCCTATCGGAAATTCCCTCTAATACCCTTTACGTTACGTAACACCTCTTAAGCGATTACCTCTAAGAAGGCTATAAAGCCCTCTAAGCTAACGCTATTACTATACTCCCTAGTATATCTCTGCCGTAGCAAGGCCTTAAAGTCCTTAAAAAAGGCCTTAATTAGGTTTAAATCTAGAGAATATAATAGAAGATATATAAGCTTTACACTAAATTCCTTATATAATAGAGTAAGTTCTTTATAATAATGCTATAAGGCGTTATTTATTATAAGCACTAACTTAGGCCTAGGGAACCGCTAGTACTAAAGTAATATACAGTACCTAACCTAGTTTATAAAGCCCTCTATATTAGTCTGCCTAAGGTATATAAAAGCATTAAGAAGCCTATCGATCGTAATAGCCGGAAGTAGGTAATATCGTTACCCCCTCTTTAGCTAGCTTTTACCTTTAGGTATAATGCCTAATAGCGCCTAGCTATATCGACGTGCCCTATTGCGTTTATTATAGCTAGATTTATCTATATATACTAGCTAATATAGTTTATATAAGGCCTTAAGTTCCTCTACCTAGGCTTTACGCAGTTCCTTATCCCTTTAAGCCGCGATTAGCCTTATTTTTTTATTCGACTAGCCGATGCCTTTAAGGTGCTTTCCGATCGTAAAGACGTCGACGACGATATCGTATTCCTAGTATAAGAACTAGCGTACCTTATAGAGGTCGCTATTAGGCTTTAAAGTAAAGAGTTTCTTAATTTGCTAGGCATATTAGCTAATATACAGATAATAAACCGGGATAAAGGGATATATATCTCCTCTAGGTACGGCGTAATCTTTAAACGAGTTATTCTATATAGCCTTAATAGATTAAGACTTCCTCGAATTTCCTATTTATACCGATTCTTCCGCACAAAACGTTTAGAATACTATATAATCTCGGCAATCTCGGTGTTATTAAGGCTGCTATCGAACAGCAGATATATATAGGACCGCTCCTACGTTGTAAGATTCTTGCCGGAAATACCTATATTAATCGAGAACTAAAACACTAAGAAATATTACGAGGTTTGCGATTATAACGAACTCGAGAGCTTTAGAAATAGTCGAGAAATGCCCTGTTAGGGTGGTTTAGCTGTTCCGGCCAGATAGTACAAAACACGCCTAGACCGTGCCCAGGTTCTACTCGACTTTCGGAACCCGCAATCGCCGGTGACAGCGAGTGGGGCGGGGGATTAATTGCATGCATTATGAATTAGTGCCCAGATGGTCCAGACTGGTCCAAGCTATTTCTAACACGTTATTAGGTACTTCAAGTAGACACTAGGTAATCAGCCTGTATGTAGTTTCCCCTCATATACCAAGAGAAACTCGAATGTAACGTCACACGTGCGGTCGTCCGTCTAAAGCCCTAACCCTAATAACTTCTTGCACTTTGTATGTACTGTGTGAAGACAGGTAACCCTCGACATCATCAATCTCGGGGTCTATACACCTTTGACAATAAAACGACGAGAACAAGCATATAGCTTATGTGTAGTTTTTGCTGTATTCCCATCCTCGATTGCTAACACAAGAGTCTTGTGTTAACAGTAAGGTGCCTGGGTGATGTTACCTTCCATAATTACCTACCCTGGGTTTCAATATATGACATTCCACGGTTAGGCCCTTTTTCAATCCTATCTTTCAAGGACGCGGGTTTAACTTTGTGTGGCTAGTTATCTCAAAGGCGTGGAGGTCATGAAAACTTCTATTTTCTCATGCTTAGTGTGTTATTATATCCTTTTGATTTTGATCCCATTGTCTTTCTGATGATCTTACTAAAACAAGATTCTACCAGGAATGATACATGTGATATTTGTTTTATATTCACCTTTGCATGAAACTTTCAGGCTCGAGGCATACTGATGTTCAGCTGCAATGCCTAAGGACTCCCCATTGACTCGTTGTTTGGCCTACGAAGCCTCCAGCACCACCTCAACTTCGCCGGATGCCTCCTGGAGTTTTGTAGACTCATACGCAGCCGCCTTCTCCGGCAACACCACACTTGGACAATCAGAGCCCGCAAGCTTGATCAGCTCCTCGAGCCCACGTCCATTGGTGAACGTGATGGCCCTCACGTATCGGCTTCCAAAGTCCAGAGTAAAAGCCTGCCCGGCTGGCACGAGCACAGTCTGGCCCTCCCTGACCTCATTCCACGCAGAGCCCTGCTCTCGCAGCTTGACCTTCAGGACGCCCTCCTGCACACAGAAACAGTGGTCCACATCCTTGAATGTCAGCCACTTATCTGCGAGGGCTGATGGGCCATAATCTTTCGACGACTCGATGCTCGAAATGGCAAACTTTCCGCCGCATTGTGAAGCCAATATGAATGGCCTGGACAGAATCCCACCAAGTATGTGTCTCGGTCCGGTATTCGCTCGCAGGAAGTAAGGCTTCAGAGGCTCAGGGAGGGCGTTCTCCGAGTCAAGCCACCCCTCGACCTCAGGCGGCTGGTAGTCGCGCACGAAGTTCACGTCAAAGCGGTCCTTGGCCGCCATAACCTTGGGAATGAGCAGGCTCTTCAGGTCACGGTTGTCTTCCTCGGGCACGATGACCCCATTGTACGTCTCACCGACGTAACGGAAGAAGTCCACCCAGTCGCCAGGCGCCACCAGTCCGAGGGTCTCGGTGTGTGGGCCTAACATCTCGGGGTTGTGTATAACAGTCTATTGCCAAATGTCAGTGGAAATACAGCAAGCCATGAATGCTGAGAACACTGACGGGTGGGACGTAAGCAAAGTCACCCGGGCCCATGATCCGGCACTTCTCGCCGTTCCAGAGCTTCAGTTGGCCCTTAGTGACGAGGAAGACATCGTGGGCTTCGGCGTGCCAGTGGAAGCCAGGTGCATCTGACAGCACTGCACCGCTCGAGAAGACGGCAATTCCTCCGTTTGTCTGCTTCGAGGAGGCCAAGATCCTGAAGACTCCCTTACTGCCCGGGATAGTCACGCGCTCGCCTTCGAGCTGGTCGATGATGTAGGCCGTCCTTGAGTCAGGCGGTGTTGTCTGGACTGGGATGCTCATTGTGAGAAAGGTGTAGATGTCGATTGCAGATACCGAGATGAAGAGGGACGTCAACTAGTAGTCAAATTCGCGTCTGCGAAGGTATATTGAATAGGTATGTCGTCAATGGCTTAGTGATGTCAAATATGAGTTTCTACGACTGAATGGAGTCGATTGCCCCTCATGACGGGATATGTGGAGGGGTGGTCATGGGCTTCCGGAAATTCCGGGCAGTAAAGGAGGCCCGGCGTCGATTGGTTTCCGAAAATTCTACGGCCCCACCGTTATTCGAGGACGGTATAGTCGGATGAACTTTATTGTAGTATCAGTATGTCAAAATCTCGTGTGTAGTTCTCGAGGCCTCGTTATACCCTTGTCGTGTTCATAATATTGTGTATGTATATCGGCGGCCAACAAGGTGTCTCAGGGGAAGGTATCATGTATCTAGAACAGCTCGTTCCTGACAGCATAATCCACCTCCTTGAAAGCATCATAGCCGTACAGCCATGGTTGAACCTCCGGGCACGTCCACCTACTTGGAGATGGCCCTTTGAGATCTTTGCCCAAGGCAGAGAGGAACAAGGAGTCCCGGGCTTCCTGCTCAGGGCCGTTTGGCATGTGAAAGTCATGCCGCTGGTAATTTCGCATTAGTCTCCGATATTATTCATTGAAATCCACATCTCGGTTCATAAGCGCTCACCTGTTTGAATGTCTCTTTGACAACAGCCTCTCCTCTGGTTTTCCTCAGCTTCTCGTACATCTTGAGGGCCTGAGCAATCTGGTCCTTGGACTTGACATGGCCAAGTAGTAGCCCTAGTACGGCACCGTCCTCGACCGCGGAATTCGCGCCTTGAGCGAGATATGGCAACATTGGGTGGCATGCATCACCACTACGTAGGAAACTAGTTAGCAGAGTTTGTCCGTACAGAATATTGAACCTGGCCACTTACACGAAGACGAAGTTCGACTGGTCGTTGATCCATGAGGGCAGTTCCTCTCCTATACACAAGTGTAGTCAGTTGATGTTCAACTCCCTTTCCCGTCTAGGATTTGGGAACTATAGAGGGGCTTACTGTGCATAAGTCTCCATTTGTCGACCTTATCAACTTTCTGAAGGAACCGCCCTAAGATAGGATCCCAGCCTGTGAACAGAGCTTTCATCTCCTCAAGGTCGCCAGGCTTGCGACTCACCCCCTCAGGAAGGTCATCAGGGCACAAAAGAACAAGATTATACATATTTCCCCCTCTCATAGAGTACCCCACCACATGAGTACCAGGACCTATCCAGAAGTGCACCATGGGATTACTCACCCAGGCGCTCAGTTTTAGATCATCCGCCACGTCCTCTAGGTTCAGCACAACTCGATATGCCAGGTCTCCAGTTGGCAATGGTGCACTTTTCTTCCCACGAAAGCAAGCCGCGGTTTTTGACCAAAGACCGTCCGCAGCGACGATTATGTCAGCCTTTGCTCTGTGACCGGACTCTGTCGTGAGTTTGGCTTCGTCGACGTCTATAAGATCAACCTTCTCGCCAAGACGAAACTGCACTCCCAGCTGCCTCGCTCGCTCGTAGAGGGAGAGCTGCAAGTCGACGCGGTGCATATCTAGGAATGGTGCCTGGTACTTCCTGCGAATATTCTTGTGGAAATTCTCCTCGTGCGCAAGGACTTTGCCTGTGTATCGGTGAACACTAAGTGAGGTTGGCTCCGCTGCTGCGTGCCAAAAGTGGTCTGGCAGACCCCATCTCTGAAGTATACGAGTTGAATTAGGTGTTACTTGAAGGCCCGCACCAATCTGTTTGTTCTATAAGCCAATAATTACCTCACCCTTGGAAAGTCCAGTCTTCACCGGTCTGCCTTACCTCAAGAAGCTCTTTCGCTGACTCGAAGACTGTGACATTGTGACCAGACAGAGCGGTCGATATAGCAGTTGCGAGCCCGCTGATACCCGCGCCCACAACAATCACATCCAATTTGATCGGTGACTTCGGCTGATAAGCATCCATGTTGATGGATCCTCGCCCATATGAGGCTGCGATATCGGGTTCACCTTTCATCGCCACGACCTTGTGAGTTGTCTAGGTCTCACGGTATACTGTCGCCTGTGGGCTCTTATTTGGTTTATTGCCGAGAACCCGAGAAGTAGTGTCAAATATATACCCCAGGTCCAACCCCGGCCCGTCAGGCTTTCGAGTGTGCGGCTGCGCGGTATGGCTGGGGGAATTCCGGATCTGGTTTTGGGGTTGATCGGGTTCTCCGGCACCCACATCCCGCAGCCATTTGGAGTTTGATCTGCCAGGCAGCCGGGTTATCCCCAGGTCCTCAGCGAGGGGGGTGCATACTGATACCTGCGGCAAGTCTTAAATCCACTTCGGGCACTACGGGGAATTCAGCTTTGACGAGGAACGATATTCGAGCCCACCGTGGAGCCCCCCACAAAAACTGTGAACTTCACGAACGTCACAACTTAAGAGAGCGGTACTTCCTAGACGCCACCACTAGGCTTGCACAGTGTACCTTATTATCCATGTCTCTTATCAACGACGGGGGTGTAGCCATGCTCTCATCACATCCCCGAGTCTCCTCTGCCGGATCGAACTCAATAATTGCCTCATCAACACCTCAAAGACGTGCTCACTAAGCACACGAACCTGGAACTTCCAGGCTTGACGGGACTCGTTGACGGGCAGAACTCTCTCAGAGGCGGTGTAAATACAGTTTCTGGTGCGAACAAAGCTCCAACGCCTGCGGTCACTGACGCGTAGTCTGTCTCTATAATGAGAGATGCCGGCATGTTACGCGGCGCGTCCATCCAACCGGATGAAGAGGTAGACACTGTCGACAAGGCGCGAAGCCAGCTCGTCCCAGAAGGCAGGTTTCGATCAAAGGGAGTGATTGCATCGTGATCACCTAAGCAACTTTATAAAACAAGCATAAGAGGCGAGGCAAGCATACCTGCCCTAGGGGTGATGCAGTACCATACCTGATGTATAACTTGTCAATGCACAGAATATGAGGGAGAAGGGACACTCGGAGATGCAATGTTCCCTGTAAGCCAAAGACCCCCTTCATCTGAACCTTCACATGTTGTATTGCTTGCTACCTACCTTGGTCCCTCGAGCCAGTCCACGGCCCAGGGATAGGCTGATCGGCCCATGGGAACCCAGAGGGTGACGGCAACATGCATAAGTAGGAGAGTTGTGATTATGGTCAATATACCAGAAGGTATTTGTATGCAACGAGAAGGCATGAAGCCATCGTCGTTTGATGATTGACCGTCTATGGCCAAATAAGGCAGGAAGGCAAATGGCTCCGGGTGCCGAACTGACAGTGCCCGTGGTGGTCATACTTCGCCGTGGGACAGCCGATGGCTGACGACGGGAACCCCACGAGTGTGACAACCCAAACTTTCCGCGCGTCATGTTACGTGCTGCAGATACATTTTTACAAGAAAAAGAATTGGGGTGATGGTGCACTTGCAGCAAGCCAATGGCGCGAGCAGTTGGCCTATTGAGAGGTCATCATTCCCGAGACCTGGAAGCCAGTGGTAAGAGCCTCAAGCTTCGAGGCAACTTCAACGCAGCCAGGCCGCATTGTTAGACCCCGACTAGAAGCACAACCTCTTGAGTGATTGTGTGGAACATCCGTGTGAATGGTTGCTCAAGTCCATTCAGCCGAATCAACAGGCCCCGCGAACATCAATTGACGATTGCTAACAGGGTTGGCTCTGGGAGAGATCTGTCCTGCCCAGCTCGAGCAAAGATGTATGGGAAGTCATCCATTCCGACTAGCATGCTTTCGAAGGCTCTTGAAGGCTTGCTCTTCTCAGCCTGCAACTTCAGGTTCCCCATCAACCCAGATAACAATATTGGAAGGGGGATCTTGCATCTCGGCGAAGAAGCGCCTGATATCGTCATCACTGTAGCGAAGACTGAAATGCATGACCACAAAAGTCGTTTTGGGCCATTTACGCACGACCTTCTCCAGGTCTGCCCATATCGTATGCTTCGTTTTCTCGGCCTGCTGTCTGTGTTCCTCGTACAGGAAGCTGCACTCGGTGATGACCACGGGTATTCCGTCCTTCAGCCACTGCGGCTCTGCGGCCAGCGTGGCGGCGGTCGTGTCGCCCAGGAACGCAAAAACGGGCGCAGCTTGTGGCGCGGTGATCTCGACGCCGGACTCCCGGAGCGCCTTGAGCTCGGGGCCCTTCTTGCCTTTGTATTCTTCCTTCAGCTTGTGCGAGTTGATCTTGAAGACGTAGCCGACGCAGGGGATGGTATGGTCGCAGGCAAAGGCTTCGGCCGTGAAGTCGACGGTTCGTCGCAGCGGGATGGTATCGCCAGCTCGAACGCCGTAGGAGTTGTGCTTGTGTAGCCAGTTTCTCTTCGGTGGGGCAGCCGTCTGTTCGGGGGCATCAAGATCGTCGACAAGTTCAGGATCGGAGAGTTCGGCATCATCGGTCGTGACTAGACCACCAGCATTGAGCATAATCTTGGCAAAAAGAAAGTCGTCGAGTACCTTCTTCATCTCCACCGGGCAGTAGATGTCTGGTGGGTCGGTGCTTGTAATAAAGGCTGGTGTCAGGAGTGTGTGGTCGCTGTGGCCGTGGGTGAGGAATATGTGCTTCGGACGCATTTTGTTGACGCACAACCCGGCATCGAGCAGCAGGTTGAGCTGCGGGATGACGAAGGAGGTGTACCATGCTGCCCTTGACGTGCCTGTGAGGACGTATTGCTTGTGTTTGCCGGGGAACCGCCATTCGAGGACCTCGGAATGTGAGGATTGCGGGAGAGGAGTTGCGAAGCTTGGCCTCGTCATTGTTTCAATGTTTCGAGCCGGACGAGGGCTGGGCTTGGGACTCTCGGAAGGTGTGGCAGAATATGCTGTGTTTCAGGATCCTTAGAGACAGGAGAACATTAATCGGAGGACTTATTGAAACTGTCCAGGTTTTGCCCGCAGCAATTGTGCTGTTAATAATGCAGGAATTCGCGATAGCACGACTCTTGCAACGAATTCGCGTTAGGTTAAAGTACGGACGAAATGCTTCGCGTTGCTAAAATCTAGTATATCGTAGCCCGTGCGAAACTAGCGCATTCGTATTCTACTATCTTTCTTGCTTTTTTCTAACAGATTTCTTATTAACACTATAGCAATTTAGTATAACAAAGATTAATAAGTAATTATAATTATATAATTTATATATTATAAACTAAAGATATTATTATATTTTTTTTAAACTCTATTGATAGTTTTACGATAACGTATCTTATCGATAATAGCTTTAGCTCTTACTCTCTAGAATGTTATCGATTGTCGATTCTAAGCTAGTATTCTTCTCTACTGCTTTCTTAGCATCTAATAATGCCCCGATAGCAACTTTGAACGGTTTTGTTTCTCCTTAAGCAAGCTCGATAAATCCTTCAAGGAAGGCTTGCTATAGTGCAAATGCGGAATAATGGCCTTTTGGCCACCGAATAGGCATCTAGAGCAGGCTCAGATGCAAGAACAACGACAGGAAGAAAGGCCATCGGTGTCACAAACTCAATCGACTGCAGCAACCGGACAGTTTCAAGGTGGATTCGTAGGTAACGGACAGAACTTCTGGGGAGGTTATAATACCGGAATCAACCATGCCTTTACCGGGTCTTTCGAGGCGCAACCGGCGGTCAACAGTTGCTTCAACAACGCGTACTACGCGATTGGGGATGGCGGCGCGTTCCCTATCTCGGCTTCGCCGCACTCGAGCGTCCCGTCCGCCGCGACCACATCCTTCGGTACCAACAGCACTCACACCACGAGTACAACCATCGCGAACGCGTCTCAACCGACAATAAGTCGTTTTCCGGATGGATTATCTTCAGCCACCGCCAGCCCCGGGCCGACCCCGGCTGCATCGGCCTTCAATGCGCCATCGCCGTTTGTACATACTCATGTTGGGTCGGCTGATTTCCAACGAAATATGACATCTTCAAGCGCTGCCAGACCCCCTTCAACCAAATATGATATACCCGCTGCTTCTAATTCCCCGAGGCCTGTTTCGGTCGAACGCAAACCACTTGCTTCCCAACGACAGCAATTCATACAATCCACGGGAACGCCGTCTCATGGAGCCGCAGCGGGCGGGACAGCCACGGCACAGGCAAAGGCCCGGCCGATAGCATCTACTTCCCGCGTCAACAGCGAAAGCAGCAGGAACTCTCAACGACCAAATGGTCCGTCGAATGATGTTCCTGCTCCAAAACCTGCACAGGCACCAGCTTCGAATAGCAAGCCCAATGATCGCAGTAGTGGCACAGCCACAGCCACGGGCACAAAGAGGCCGGTCCTGAAGATGAGGAGAACCGGCCAAAATTTCCCTCTTTCCTCAGCTGCATCGTCTTCGCCAATTCGGACGACAGCTTCGTTGCATCAGAGAACCAACTCGGGCTCCCCGATTGGAAGGGCCGCTCCTGGGTTCCCGAGTACTGCCGTACGCAAGGCCACTGACCCTGTTCCGGGCAAGGCTGCTGGGTCGTCACTCGCAGGGTATGAGACGAGTACCCTGGTTCCGAAGCCTCTTGATACGAGGGTAGATCCAGCTGCGCCCGATAAAGCACCCATTATTGGTAGGACACCTCGTTCCTCTATCGTTCTGCTTGCCTTTGCTGATTTGAAAAGTAGCAAACTCAACATTAAATCATGAGGAATCTCTGAATGGGTCAAAAGCCCGACCTATCGAGATTCCCAGCGGATCGAAACCTGTGTTGGACCAGGCTCGCGGTGGCTCGGATGCAGATGGTGGTAGTAGCTTATCTTCGAAGAAGCCCGGGGACTCCAGCGTTCAGAACGGCAAAGGCCCTGATATTGAAACAGATCAAGATTCAGACGACGAAATCAAGTACGAGACGGCAGAGAAAACTACCGGCTTGGATGGTGCATTCGATCTCGATGAGGACGCCGCCGCCGACAACTCCTCAGACGACGATACGGAATCTGCCAGTGATGACGATGAGACAGTGGAGTTGCAGAAGCCATCTCCGAACGGGGATGCATATTCATCGTTCCGCCAAATGTTCTTGCCGCCCGAGGAGTCTGACAATGAAGACGACGAAGGGACTGGAGACGACGATAATACCTCTGTCTCCTCGTCTACAGAGTCTGCGTGTGCTGCAGAGCCCACAGCAGCGTTGCCTTCCGCTAACATTCAACACCAAATAGATTACCCTACCAACATCTTGGAGATGGCTACTCCCGATCGAGCTTATATTTCTTGGTCAGATGAAACAATCTCATTCAAAAAAAGCCACGGTGCACTCTTTCCTGACGGATACAAGAAATGTACGGAGATCCCAGACCACCCGTGGATCTGCGCAGTACGTTCTTGTAGACTGACATACAAAACCCATCTGGGCCTCTTCAATCACTTCAAGTTCACACACAAGAAAGCCATGTTCAACGATAATATGGACGGGACCTTATCCCTTGTGGGCTCCTACACGCACAAAAATGAGTCTGGCATGAGCCCCGCTGTCGTGGTATCCAAAAGACCTGTCGACCCCAAAGAGCCGCCGATGCTTGAGCCGTCGATACCGGTGAAGGAGCAGCGAAGAGGGAAAGATGCATCTATCTTGCTCAAGACCGCCTTGACTGCTACAAGCCCTACTGAAGAGAGCCTGCTTATGACTGACTTGAAACCCGTGTCTCCCGAGCTGCCTCAAGACCCTGGCCCCCCGGCCAATGCGGACCCAGGCAGTTCTGAGAAGATGTGGGAGTATATCCGCCCCTTCCTCACCGTGCACCATTCGATCCCGGCCATCAACTGGGTACGGCACGTCATCCATCTCCCTCGCCTCCGTGATGTTAAGTGGAACGAGGAGCGGAACAAGGAGTTCCCGTACCGGGACTCACACCCAAGAGACATCACGGCTCTCCTCGTCTACGTCACAGGAGTTGAGGCTCCAACGGCGTGCGCCATCTGTGCAGAAGGCAGAGGGCCTTTCGTAGGCTGTTTCATGATATCGCCCGACGCAAGCGAGGAGGCCAAGACCGCTGTCTTGGCCTGTGCCAACTGCTACTATCACTGCGGCCAGTCGCAATGCACCCACAACAAGGTCTCCACATATCACAGGGACCGAGGGTCTCGCGAGTCACAACAGATGAGGAACTATAACCTCAAAGTCCTTTCCGACAAGGCGGCAGGCAGGGTTGCTGCGAAGACAGCTGCTCAGCAGCGAGATGTAATTGAGAAGACGCCCACTCCTACGCTGTCGGCCATGACCTCTCCTCGACCTTCGATGAGACTGTTCGAGCCATCTGAGATCAACAACATCGAGATGGCGAGTGGAAGTCGTACATACAAGGTGATTCAAGGGAAAGATGGTGAGATGATCCAGATGCATGGAGCTCTAATCCCTGAGCATTATGATCTGGACCGCTCTGTGCCTGGCTATCCATGGATCTGTCCCGTACGCTCTTGTCGGGGGGTCCATAAGAGAATAGCCAGTCTAGGGTCCCATTTCATTGTAGGTTTCCCATGGTTCGCCCGGATGTGTCTGTATGCCTATATGTGCTAACCAAGAGACTTGCAGGCCAAGCATCGAGGCTGCCTTCTCAATGACAACCTTGACGGCACGCTATCCCAGGTCGGGATCTACAACAAACCAGTATCTGGCAATACCTGCCCTGCCCTTGTAATCTCGAAGAAACCTCTGTACAAGACGGAATCACCAATGGAGAAAGCGAGAGTTCTGAGCGACAAGACTGCGAAGCCAGTCAAGATTGTGAAGCCACCGAAACCCACACCTCTGGCTGTATCCCAGCCCAAGGCAAATGCCAATGCTAAAAGGCTATGGGATTACATACTGCCCTACTTGCCGCAACCTCTGACAACACTGGACGACCCACTCATCCACAAGATCTTTGAGCACCCCAAGGCCCGGTCTATCAAGTGGCGGAAAACCTGGCTTAAGCGTACCTTGGACGACGACTGGAGACAAGTCGCCGGGCTTCTCATCCACCTCGTCGGGGTTGAGTATGAAGGCCCGGTGGTATGCTGCACGTTCTGCCGCCGGGGCGAGGGGCCCTTCGAGGGCTGCCAGGTCCTCCCGCCCGAAGCGTCCTACGAATCTTTCAAGCTTATCAAGAGCTGTGCAAACTGCTTCTTCATCCACCGCAGGGACCACTGCAGCACCAAGTCCAGCTGGGAAAAGAGGTGCGATTCTCGAGCCGACGCGAAGCTATTGTCGGCACCACCGATCGATGATTGGGCCGCCGCTACTGCCACTTCGTCGTCCTTCACCAACAACAAAAGACCGTACGTCGAGGAGTCTGACGATGAGAGGCAAGAGCCAAAGCTATCGCGCCGACGGTCCGAGAGGATGCGGGTGCGAGTGCCGGAGGTTGAGGCCAGAGCTGAGCCTGCAAGGAGGCTCGTCACGTTCCCTCTGCTATCTAAGGAAAAGCAGAATATTGCGACAGGCCCCTTGCGGAAGGGTAACACCGTGGCTGAATCTTCATCGACGGCGCTCATGTCCTCTGGCCAGATAGACCCTGAAGGCCTCCTCGAGATGGAGGAGTGGGAGATCGCGCCTGGCCGCATTCGCGAGACAGGCGTGAACCAGCCCAACAGTAAGTGTGATGCAGTCACTTTCAAATATTCCCTATACCCTCACCTCCCGATCTCCTAGTCTCATGTACCGAGTCCGAGTTGTACTAAGTCGCGTCCCCTCATAGACATAGCATTTTCCAAATCCTACCTCGAGGCCCAACAGATGGTGCGCGTCTCATCAGAGCTCTCCTTCCGCGTTGAGACCGTCAAGTCCGGCCGCACGCTTGACTTCGAGGCTGACCGGGCCAGAACGCGGTACTGCTCTGTCGCGAGCGGCAAGTTGCGGGTCACACTTGAGGGGCAGCCCGAGTTCACGATTGGGACGCATGGGCTCTTCAAGATCAGCCCTGGTGTGAAGGGCCGGGTGCAGAACCGACTTTACATTGACTCTGTTTTGCATGTCAATGCGGTTGAGGGTAATTCTTGAACGCGGGAGATTCGTGAGAGGATAGGCGTCGATAGCGCTGCGGGTGGCACCTGACAGAAGAAACATGCAAGGTCGACGGGTGGCGACGCTTCACAGACGACGTTCCGAGGAATGATGTGCATATATGTAATGATATTTGTAGCGTTGTGGAAAAGTAGATGATTTGCAATGGGGCGTTGGAGGTCCGGGCGCAAGATCAAACGGTTGATTCATCACAGCCTCTCTTCCAGTTTTGGAAGCTGGACCATATTCCCACAGCAGGTCCGTCGTAACACCGCTTGTAATAGTGTGACTGAGAGCAATCAAGAAGCCGTGACTGGTGTTCATCCCGGTTACTACCTCGATAGTTCCCCACGCCTGCTTTGCAATCACGGAGAGTGGTCCTTCCACCACCTCATCAAACCCTCCACATCACACCACGCCACATCCGTCGGGTTCTCGAACCACCACCTAGCCCCGCCATTCGGCTTCTCATTCCCATACTTCTTCAAGCTCCCGCCATCAAACCGGTGATTCTTTACCCCAAGCAGGAGAACCACACTCCCAACTTCCGGCGCAAACTCGTCCGGATCCAAGAACACCGTCAACAGCACCTGCTTGCTCGTCGATGGGTCAACCAGCCGAGCCGTCCGCTGCTTGCCGACGTACGTCGGCAGGAGCGCTGGTTCCACGTCCGACAGCGATGCGACGACGGCTAGGATGTTGACGGCCCAGTTCTGCTTGTAGGGCAGGTTCGGTATGGACTTGAGTGGCGTGAGTCTCAGGTGCTTGGAGAGGTCGCTGGAAGTCCGTGGGTGGTGGTTGTTGTGGCTGTTGCTGGGTAGATGGCTGGAGCGTTGTGGTTGTTGTTGGAGTAGCTCTGCTTCTCTGCGGCGGTCGTTGGCTCTTTGCTCGGATATGTCCATGACTTCGAAGTCGTCATCCTCGTCGACTTCATCCAGAGCTTCTACAGTCTCCTCTTTAAGAGGTCCGACGCGACGTTCCGTGACTGGAAGCGCCGTTGGGGCGGCATCTGCTTGGGCTACTACCGCCTCGGCTGTGTGGTCGTCTTGAGCTTCTGGGTTTCTCGTGATTACTGACTGCTCCTTCCCAGTCGTCCCAGCCATCTCCATATAAGCAGTATCCCACCCCACTGTGACCATATCCTGAACTACCAGAAAGACCATCTCCGCTGGACCCTCCGACCCTTCATCGTCTCCTTGTTGGTCCGGCCTAAGCGGGATGGATTCTATTTCAAATCTGTTCAACCGCACGTAGCAACCCTCGAAGAACTGTTCGCTGTCCACAAAGCGATGCACCTCTGTGCGGAGAAGCGCCTGTATGCACAGCTCGCCATCCCCTAGGAGTAGCCGGACCGTACGGTACCTTTTTGAAACTGGGATGATTGCCTCGATGTTCTCAACGAGTAGTACGGAACCAGGAATACAGTAGCTGGTCCGAAGTATCTCGGAAATCAGAGGACGAGGCGAGAACGGCTGCGAGGTATCGACCGCTACTATCGCGGGTTCAGAAGGAGTGTTGGACTCAGACATGAGGTCGACGTCCGGAGTGGCATGGTATCAAGTCATGGCTGCAACTGAAGTCTTTTGAGGGTTGGTTGACAAGAGTAGACCAGGAGCAACCAGAAAGCATGTGAAAGCATGTGCTAGGGGTGCTAGCGGTGCTTGAGGGGGTCAAATGAGCCTGATGTCTTCCAGATGACGTCCCTTCATTCAAGCGCGTAAGGTTGTCATACTCGGTAACGTCGTGAGACGCGTCTGATGGTAGACGACCCTAACCCTAGCAAGGGGTCAGACTGGGACTGACCGCCTGCCACCTCCAGCGCCGCGGGACATTGGACAACTCCCCTAAAATACTGCCGGTCGAGTCGGTCCCACATCAGGGTCCTCGTCGAAACAGTCACGTTTCCAGACCTCATGCATCAGACGGCGGCAAGGTTCTTCCCTTCTGTCCCCACGAATCCCCCCATGATCTGCCGACTCGCCCGTCCTCTTCTCACAGCAGCAGCTCGCACACCAGCTCTCTCCCAAACGACCTTCTACGCCAAAGCCCCGACCTTCCCACCCTTCCGAACCCTCTCAACCACAACCAGTACCATGGCACCCACCCTCCCCCCCGACCGCCGCCCCCTGATCATCTCGGGCCCCTCAGGCGTAGGCAAGGGCACCCTCTTCAAGAAGCTCTTCGCCGCACACCCAGACACCTTCACCCTGTCTGTCAGCCACACCACCCGCTCCCCGCGGGCGGGCGAGGAGGACGGCGTGGACTACCACTTCGTGACGCACGCCGGGTTCGAGGAGCTGATCGCGCAGGACGGGTTCGTGGAGCACGCGCAGTTCGGCGGAAACCGCTACGGCACCAGCAAGAGCACGATTCGCGAACAGGGCGAAAAGGGGAAGGTGGTGCTCCTGGACATCGAGATGGAGGGCGTCAAGCAGATCAAGAGCAGCAACATCCCCGCGCGCTTCGTCTTCGTCGCGCCGCCCAGCGAGGAGGAGCTCGAGAGGAGGCTGAGGGGCCGCGGCACCGAGAAGGAGGAGAGCGTCCAGAAGAGGCTGGCCCAGGCTAAGTACGTCGTTCGGACCCCCCCTCCCTTGCCCCCTCCCCCCACTCCTATTCCCCTGCACATGCGGCTCAGATGGGGGCATGTTGGTTGGTTGGGTGGAGCCTGCGCTGACTTTTGTGTTTATAGGCTGGAGCTTCAATACTCCGAGATTCCTGGGGTTCACGACATTATTGTGAGTTCATGTTCCAATTTCCTGGACCCGTTCCTTTTCGGCCGGAGTTCGAGTGCCATCCAACATTTACACTCCCTCGAGCGCAACATCTTGCCGTATAACACTAACCCATCGCGACCATAGATTGTCAACGACGACCTGGACAAGGCTTACAAGGAGCTGGAGTGTTTTGTCTACAAGCCTCTTGAATCATAAGAGCTTTTATACCCCTGGCACGTGAACCTCAGTGTGAGGCTTCTAAGGGATTCTCAGCTTCAGGCACAAACCAACCAAGATTCTCTCCCAAATGATTTCCAAGTGTCACAGTTCAAATAGAATTGGGTCAACTAAACATCTCAATATGTATTCCATCAGGTATCAAGACTAGACTCTAATTAGAGCACAGAAGGGGCTGGATTAAGAATTGGAGAGAAAAAAACAGAGAAAAAAGTCTCGATAGAAAGCCGGGAGTACTAAAAAGGAAATAAGCGTAATAGTCCAGTCCGTGGGAAGTACGTTCGTCCCTCATGCGCCCAGCAACCGCTTCCAAACACCAAGCATTACGCCAAAGGGTATGTGTCCAGCGAGCAGCACGCGAAGTTGCGCCACCACCAGCCGAGATTATGCTGGCCCGAACGCGTCGTGTTGGCCCTCATATACCGATGTAGCTGTTTTTCACGCTGCCATCGATGGTCCGCTTCCGTGGCGGCTCCTCCTAGTAGCCGTTCATGGTCATGCGTTGAGAGCTGCGGCTCAACTCTCGGTCGGCGGCGGGGCTGATTGGTCTGCTGCTGTGTCCTTGTGCGCTTCCCTCCTTCAGTGCCAGCAGCTGCTTGGCACGGAAGGTCTCGTAGTGGATCTGGGATGTCGTCTCGATGAGGTCCTGGAGGTGGGTACGCAGCAGGAAGTTTCTCAGATAGACAAACTCGCAGTGGTTCTCGTCCTCGACGTTGATGACTCCCCATCGGTTCTGGCGACCCCGGACCTGGTTACCGTTGACAATGATCGACTTCTCGGAACCAACAACGGCGAAGGGGATCAGGCTCTGAAATCACCTGTTAGCTGATATCGCATGCAACAATGCCATAGGCGCGTCGTCTTACCTTGATCTGTGTGTTGACGGCACGCTCCTCATCGTCAAACTCATCATTCTCGTAGGGGTACATCTTAAGGTTGTGGAAAGCAAATTCCTCCTTGATGCGCTCCTTGAAAGCGAGACGCTCCTCCAGGGTCAAGGTATCAGCCTTGGCAATGACAGGAACGACGTTGACGACATCGGACAGCTTCTTCAGCACGACAATATCGATGGGCTTCAGGGAGTGGCCGGTGGGTTGGATGAAGAACAAGCAGCAGTGGATGCGAGTGTCCTGGATGTAGCGCTCACGCTGCGCGGTAAGCTCCTTTCGGAGGTAGGCAGAGTGCTGGTCCTTGATGTACTTGACGATAGGGTCCCAGCAGCGGTCATTGTTGATCAGATCGCCGTAACCAGGGGTATCGACAATGTTGAGTCGGAGGCGGACGCCATTCTCCTCGATGATGTGGGAAACGGGGTGGATCTCGGTGGTGGATCGGATGACCTCCTCGGGTTGCAGACGACCCTTGGACTCGATCAGATGGGAAGCGAAGATGGTGTTGATGAGGGTAGACTTTCCAAGACCAGTCTGGCCTGTGATCAAGGGAAACACACGAAACGAGTCAGCTATTCGTTCCCAAATTGATGGAACACGGGGCCATAAAGCCTCCAATTGATAGGGTCGTGAAGCTTACCGACGCAGATGACGTTGAACTGGAAGCCACGCTTCAGGAGCTTGCGCTCGATCTGGCTGGTGATGCTGTCGAAACCGACATGGCTCTGGGGGTAGATGCTCGCAGCAGGCATGGCCGCCATTTTCGCAGAATGGATGGTATCGAAATTAACCGGACAAGAATCGAATGGTTGAGAGAGTGTTTGTGAAGCTGGGCGAAGTGAACAACGAGACCGTGTAACCGATTTCGAGGGTGTCGTGGGAATGTTTCGTCAAGCCACAAAGGGGGGAAGGAAAGGAAGGGAACGAGTGAAAGATGAAAGATTGATGGAAGATGGAGATGGAGATGTCGCAAACTGCAACTACAAACTGCTTGCCAGTCAATTCAATTCGAGATTGATGAGGAGGAGGAATTCCTGCCAAACAGTTAATTTCCGTCTCTCCAACGAAGGGCAGAAAGGGGTCGCAGCTCACTGGAAAGGGGCTAAGAGGCGACCCTGCAAGGCCTGTGGCTGTCAATTGGCCCGGCGGCCCGAAAATGAAGGGCCCGTGCGCCTGAATTGGAGCTCCACCCTGGGCCACCCTTGGCGTGCCTGGTCGTGCCTGGCATGCTGGGCTGCTGGGCATCCTCGTGTGGCCCGTGCTCTTTACGGAATTAGCGTCTGGGGGCGGGCACGCGGGCTCGGCAGGCGCTGAACAGCTGCTGCTAGCTGCTGTACCGCCGCCGTACGGAGAAGAAGTCACGCTAGGAATTTTTCTGGAAGACGACCAACCTCAAACATCACACGCGACAGCATCCTCAACCACGAACCGTGCGCCTGTCAATTGACTTGCGCCAGCCCTTCGGACCATACGGAATCCCATACGGCGTCTATTTCTCTACGATCAGCCCAAGACCGCCCCGGCGACTGCTCTAGCAAGAGCATCGAACGACCCACAGCCCGGCGACAATGGCCGGCGCAATGTTGTCCACGCGGGCAACAAGCTCTCTCCTCCCTCGACTTACCTCTTCCAAATTCGCATCGTTGTGCACACGGCAAATAACACTACCTTTACTTCCCAAATTCGCTATCGCCCTGCCGGCGATATCCCTGAACCTACCGTCCATCCCGTCGTTACTAGAAGGAATATGGGAGGGTATTCTCAAGGCTGTGCCAAAGAAGAAGACGTCGCATTCCAAGAAGAGACATAGGCAAATGGCGGGCAAGGCGCTCAAGGATGTCACGAATTTGTGCAAATGTCCAGTGTGCGGAGGAGTCAAGAAGATGCATTACCTTTGCGAGCATTGTATGGGCAGTAAGTGTCTCCGTTTTCGAACAATGCGGTATGGTGTTTTGCTGACACAGATCTCAGAGATGAAGAAGATGATGGACGAGAAGACCCGGGCTAAGACGGCGGAAATCACGATCAAGAAGGACCAGGAGTGAAGAGACAGTATCTGACGGGATATTGTGCTCGAACCGCTCCAGCATCAAGACGAAATGAAATTGAGGTTGATGACGGCCAGTGAAATTTACAGAGGCTGTTATGGCGAGACGACGTGGTAGTATAGGGACATACTTCCACCAGACTATGAGGAAACCTGAGATATGGAAATGCCCTATCATTCGAGATGTGATTTCTTGAGTGTCTAGGAAACAGATGTATGATCAGCAAGCAGCGATGCCAAGCTGCTATGATTAAACTCTGCGAATCATCAGAACCGAAGATATAAGACGAAATCTTGGCTCTCATTCCATGCTTCAAGGCACTTAGGTAGATATCTCAAGACCACTTGTGGAAGACACCAGTATGGACAATCAGAGACAGGCAAAGAAGAAAATTGAAGAATACATCTTGAAGCCGAGGTTTCAATTCATCCTGAATAGTGCAGCATAGACGAGTGAGTTTGTTATGTTGGTCTTATTCTCTAGTCATAAGAAGCCGGACCGCAAGCTCTCCCCTGACATCACTCAGGTAGACCCCACCAAAACTTCCCCAGATTCGCGACTTCCCGAGCTTCTACAATCCCACCACCAACCCATACACACACATATACCCGTAGCGATGGTGAGATTCCCAACAAACACAATTGATCACATGAGTAGAGCTTGGCTGACCTCAATCCAGTCTAAACAATATCTCACCACCCATACGGTGGACAACGGTACGTTCCTCTCTTCAAAGCTCCGTCTGACCCCACCAGCCAGCCAGAGCACTTGAGCTCTACTTGTGTTCATCCTTTGACGACCACGCTGCTAACGATGCGCCTCCAGCCCACACAACCGACATCTTCTCCCTGGCCACAACGCCCACCTCCCTCCTCACCGCCAGCGGCTCCTCCACAATCAACATCCACCGAACCAACGACCCCTCCGGCACCTTCCCCATCTCGCAGTCCCTGACCGCCCACAAGCTCGGCTGCCACCACGTAGCGACCTCCCCGCGCGGCGGCAGCGGCGACGTAGCAGCGTCCGTCGGCTTCGGCGGCGACATCAAGATATGGCGCCGCAACCCTGACTCGGGCGACTTCGCCCTCGACTACGAGATCACGCCCGCCGACGCGAAGAGCAAGGGCGCGGGCGACGTCTGGGCCGTGGCCCTGAGCACGGACGAGAACTATCTGGCGTCCACGACCCACGACGGTAAGGTACACGTGTGGGATATCGCGGCCAAGAGCCTGGTCCAGACGTACGAGACGGGCGGGAACGGGCAGGGGAGCTTCGGGCTGTGTGTGGACTTGAGCCCTGACGGGCGCATGACGGCCAGCGGGCATCATAATGGGTCGGTCTATGTGTTCAACAATGATGCGCGGCACTTGAAGTACGCGCTGTCTGGTAAGTCGTCTACACTGCTTCGAGCTGGCCATTGCCGTGGTTCTAGAGGGGCGGTCGCTGACATACACTCACTATAAAGGACTGGCAAAACCAGTGAGGGCGGTTGCCTTCTCACCAGGCAACTCGCGCCTGGCAGCAGCCGGCGACGCGGGCATCATCGCCATCTACGACGTCAGGAATGGGGAGCACGTGGGGATCCTGAACAGCGGCGGTGCGTCCTCGCCGTGGATTACCTCGCTCGACTGGTCAGATACTGGCGAGTACCTACTGTCGGGCTCCGCAGACGGCAAGGTCAAGGTGTGGTCAATCGATAGCGGCACGTGTGTCGCTACGCACAGCGAGACGGACAAGATATTGTGGAGTGTGAAGTGGCTACGCAAAGGAGCGGCACAGCAGGGAGAGTTGTTCTGCACGGCGGGGGCGAACCGGAGTCTTGCATTCTACCGCGAGGGTGGAAAAGTATAAGGTTGTGGCAGAGATTTTGGCTTTGCTGTACCGTCAAACGGGAGCGGTTTTCAAGTGCAAGACATGGAAAGAGGGAACACTATGGTGTCCGGTGCGGGCCCTCACCCTCACGGATAGACACAGGAGTGGTGACCATCAGGTCATACAAAGGAGTGTGTTCGGGCGTAGAGCCGAAACCACATTGCTCAGAAGAGCTCATATCATCCTCATAAAATTCACACAGTATTACGTTCCAAGTCAAGCTTGCTAGACTCGATATTAATCTGGTGGTCACACTCGACGTCAAGCCGCGGGCATCTTCGCTCATTGGGTGAGTGGTCCTAAACCAGATTCCTGCTTGGTCATTAAAGTTTACGAAGCACTCTCCATGAACACACGCATTACAGAAGCGGCATTCGTCGAGTAACATGCATGGGGGTTATAGAAGGATTACAGTCAAGGGTTAGGGTATTATGTCATTTGGTTTCGCGCCGGTTTCGTGTTGCCCGGTCAGCGCTGGCTTCAGGCTAGGCTTCTAAAGTGCCTGCATTACCCCAGATTCTAAGCACCAGTTCCATCACTTTCCGTTTCCAACTTATTTCTTAATCACAACGACCAAAGAAGCTTT
The DNA here is from genome assembly GCA_016508685.1 of Cytospora piceae. Lineage (NCBI taxonomy): Eukaryota > Fungi > Ascomycota > Sordariomycetes > Diaporthales > Cytosporaceae > Cytospora > Cytospora piceae. The sequence goes on along the minus strand of JADMLE010000010.1, from coordinate 532,425 downwards.
CTCTTCTGAGCCCGCAACAGCTTAGACCAGAATCCCTATATCCCAATCGATATTACATTATCACCATCAGTTACACTTTCTCCTCCCAAGACACCTTCCTCGTCGACGTCATCACTCAAACTCCACGATGCCCGCAACCCGCAGATCCACCCGCGGCGGCGCCGCCGCCAGAGGTGCACTCAGCAAACAGCAGTCGACACTCAGCTTCAACCACCGTGTGACCAAGGGTGGCGCGGCCAAGACGGGCAAGGACTCCAAACTCTCATCACCCGCCCCTGTTCCTAAAGTCGAACAGCCCGCCAAGGATGAAGTCGAGGTGGTTGAGCTCGAGGAACAACAGCCAGAAGTGGTTGCGCTGCCAGCACATCAGGAGCCAGCAGCAGAGAAGTCCGAGGTGCAGGCGAGGGCGGAGAAGATCAGTGATGCACAGATTAAGCGGTACTGGAAGGGCGTTGAGGACGCGCGCTTGGCGAGACGGGTGCATCAGGAGGAACTTGGCCTGCCGGAGAAGGTGTTGAGGTACTTTGATGTAAGCTCGCAGTACGGGGTAAGTCACTCTAAAACCTCCATGTTCATTTGGTGTTTTCTCTGGTCAAGACAAATATAACTGACAATGTGGCAGCCCTGTATCGGTGTCCCTCGCATGAAGCGGTGGTACCGAGCCGAAAAGTTGGGCCTGAGTCCGCCAATCGAGGTTTTGGCTGTCCTGCTGAAGGAGGAGAAGCAGGGGAACACAGAGATCGAGATGGCTGCGATGGACCGTATAATGGGGTCAACGGCTATTGGAAGTGTCTGAAGTGACTAACAATTCGTTCTCTCAAGCCTGGCCTTTTTGTGGGCAGGTTATTTGATTTTGGGGGTTTGAGTTGACGGAATTATGGACAGCGAAAAACCAAACACCAGCATCGGTGTCCGAATACTGCTACAATGCGCTTACGATGGTAGGAAAGGCTAGGAGTCAAAAGGCGTTTGCTGTCAGGATATGCTCCACAGGATCTGAAATGGAGGCATTTTGCTGGGTATCCCAGATTCATTGATTGTGCTTTGCGACCTGGCAGATATCTAAGTCGAATATGCGAGCATACAAAAGTGTTACTCCAAAAGATTCGCATCTCAATCAGTACCAGATGCTCCTTGTGCGGTGATGCGGGACCGTCTCTTGTCCCCTGGCCTCCATGTCTTTCATCAGATCGTACAGGAAGAAGTCTATCAAGATGGCGTTGATCTCGACTTCTGGGTGGTTCCTCTTGATCTCCCTCCTGATGAGTTCGACACACCAGATACTGCAAGCTATTCCGTTTGTCAGCCAAATCTACCCGACGGCTCGGACAAAGCAGCAAACTTACCTCTCATCTGCATCTCCCAACTACTTCCACTCGCAAGGACCTTTTTCTCCTTGATGGCTTCATTCAGCGGCGGGCTGTAGGAGATACAGCCCATCGTGTTCAGGACCTGCGGCACCCGGTAATCCGCAAACATGGTGACCTTGTCAATGTCCCTAAACGCACCGTAGCCTTCTCCCTGAAAGCATGCCCAGAGGTCGGCAACCAGGATCTGCGCCCGCTTGAGGAAGCGGACGGGCTTCCGCCGGCTCTGAAACTTGAATTCGTCCCGGAAACAAGAGAAGTCATTGGCGAGGATGTTGACTAGTCCAGCTGCGGAGCCGTTGGCGGCTTCTATGCAGTTGGTGAAGCTGCAATCGTATTTCTGTAGGAACTCAGCGTCAGTCGGTATGGCTGCTTGGCATATGGTTTTCATAGGAAGGGGCAGCGGGAGCGGAACGGCCGAAGCCAAGTAAATCAGACGCACCTCATACAAGACCCTTCCAGCCTCACGCAAACAGGCGAGGCGCTCCTCAAGCAAGGGTATCTCCTCGGCCGTGGTCGACCGGAAGACATGTCTCAGGACGTCGAGCGTGCACTCCTCCTCGCTCTGCCAGAAGTCGGAACTCGTTATTGGGATATCTGGCAGGGGATGATAAGTATGTTAACCGCCAAACCAAAATACATTCTCCATCTCAAAAGACCAACCTTCGTCAAGAGCCCGTTGTAGAGCCGCCACCAAGCTCCAGTAGCCAGTCCAAGTTCTATCCTTGTACGATATGGCAAAACGTTTCTCATCCGGCAACTCCGACCAGAATGAGAAGTTCAGGAGATCCATAGTGAAGATGAAGTTGACGGTGCTTTCATCCTTGGCCTTAGGATGGAGCTCATGCTCCGACCAGGTGGAAGTCGAGTAGCTCTTCTCCTGCATCTGCTTGTAGATAGCGTTGGCTGCCGTCTTACAGGACCACATGTCCAGGGCGACATCTATGGAATTGTCGTAGATATATTCGGCGCCTTCGAGTACGCCAGTCTCAGGCTCCGGGTCTGAGCTGGGCTTACCCATGATATGGGCACGGAGGAGCTCCAGGAGCTCGGGGTCGGCTTCATCATCAGACATGACTGTAATGGGCTTTGCTCTGCTTGTTGAAGAGAAGTTTGTATGCTTGAAAGATAGTGGACGTCTAAAATGAGCAGGTTGAAAGGATGAAAGCTTGGTGAAATGCCTTGCTGTCAGGAAGTTTGTTGTCCTCCAAATTGACTTACTGGAGAGGACCCAACATTGATGATCAAGAGAGATTAGTAGCATTGGCCATCCACATCCAGTATGTCATTTAATCAGGCGCTCAACCTTATTGTAACTTCCAGCAGACTCGATTCTAACGATATCTTGAGATCCCAATTTGGTACAAGACTCATAGATTCAGGTACCAGGCACAGAATACGACCACACGACTCAACTCTCGGCCCTATCGGAAGCCTTCAGAGACCCTTCGCTGTTGGACGATCGAGGGTTTGACAGTTGCAAACTGCAGTAAGTTGCACAGGGTATCTTACCCCATTACGTCAGCGTTCAGGGCCTGCCCGACCCCTGCCCCGCCTAAATTTAGCGGCTGCACGAGCCAAGGGCTAAGGCTGCGGCCTAACACGCTAACTATCCAGGGCTTAGACTGACGCCTGGAACGGGATACGGCCAGTGCTTTCCATGTGAGGTCGAATGGGGCAACGACGGAAGCAACTCAAGCATGATGATGCGATTGAGAATCAAGGCTGACAGACAGACAAGACGATCTTCACGTTGGTTTTCAGGCTGAAACTTTACCCTGCGACCATTCGACTCATATCTCAATTCTTACCCTCAAAACACTCCTCCCTCTTCTGTTGCGGGTTGCGACACCTTGGACTATTCGTGCGATAACATCAGATTTGCTACCACTTATTCCGAATTCGACTGCATGCGCGTTTGATGCGCCGTTTGCGACACAATGAGCGTTTCCACAGGTGAAGCTCCTCCAGCTTCTGCTGCGCCTGCAGCATCTCAAGCTACGCAATCTGCGGGTGCTCAACAACCTCCTCATGCGACCCATACCGTCCCGATTACTCAAGCCCAACCAGCCCCTCCGGCCGGCGTAGCACGGCAGCCTGCAGCTCCTACCCGGGACATCTTCAATCAACGGTCGCTTGGTAAAGCGCTAAACTCCCAGGTCAAGACGGTGCGTAAACATCCCTAAACTTTCTCTCGCTCGAGAAAGACAGGTTTCTTTCGACACTCGTAAACCCCTCGTATCTCATCAACATCACAAGCTCCATCATGGCGTCGCAATTGTCGCAAGACGAACATGCCGTCGCACTGTTCTCTGCGATCCTGCCTATGCAGGCACATTGGTCTCATGATCCAAGTTCTCCCCGAGACACCCTACTAAGATGCTTGCAGTCTCGAGTCCTTATGGTCGGTGCCGGTGGCATCGGCTGCGAACTCCTCAAGAACATAGTCCTCCTCGGCTTTGGCGACATCCACGTCGTCGACCTCGACACCATCGACCTGAGTAATCTCAACCGACAGTTCCTCTTCCGATACGAACACATCAAGAAGTCGAAGGCTCTGGTACGCGACGAATTTGACAGGGAAACAATGCGATCTGGGCCGTACTGACGAGGATGATAGGTGGCAAAGGAGGTTGCGCAGAAGTTCAACCCCAATGTCAAGATCGAGGCGCATCATGCGAATATCAAGGAGACGCAGTTCAGCGTGGAATGGTTCCAGGGGTTCAACATCGTTTTCAACGCGCTCGACAACATGGATGCTAGACGGCACGTAAACAAGATGTGCCTGGCGGCCGACGTACCACTGATCGAGAGCGGAACCACTGGGTTCAATGGCCAAGTCCAGGTCATCAAGAAGGGCGTGACGGCTTGTTACGACTGTACCCCGAAGGAGACGCCGAAATCATTTCCCGTCTGTACCATCCGAAGCACACCGAGCCAGCCGATACACTGCATCGTGTGGGGCAAGAGCTACCTGCTTAACGAGATGTTTGGCGCAAGCGAGGACGAGTCCGCCTTCGATCACACACAAGACCAAGACAACGCTGAGGAGATTGGAGAGCTCAAGAAGGAATCTGAAGCCTTGAAGAAGATTCGGGAGGCCGTCGGTTCGGCAGAATTTCCACAAATGCTCTTCGACAAGGTGTTCAAGGCTGATATTGAGCGATTGCGATCTATGGAGGACATGTGGAAGTCAAGACAAGCACCACAGGCTTTGGACTACAAGACTCTGATGGAGCAAGCGTCTGAGGCAATTGCATCCAAGGACACCATACTGCAAGATGGTCAGAAGGTGTGGACCTTAGAGGAGAGCTTGGTCGTCTTCAACGACAGCTTGGAGCGGCTGAGCAAGCGCATGCTGGAGCTGAAGAGTGTGCACGACGGGTTGGGTCCTGCACCTATGATCGAGTTCGACAAGGACGACGAGGACACGCTGGATTTTGTCGCGGCAAGCGCCAACATTCGATCGACCATCTTCGGCATTGAGCGGAAATCTCGGTTCGACACCAAGCAAATGGCTGGAAACATCATTCCGGCCATTGCCACCACCAACGCAATCGTCGCGGGCCTCTGTGTGCTTCAGGCTTTCAAAGTCCTCAAGGGCGAATACAACAAAGTGAAAGAGGTAAAGTACCCTGCTTTTTGCTGTTTCAGACCTCACTCACTAATTACATCTAGACATTCCTTACACCTTTCTCGTCAGGCATGCCAGCCCGGCTCATCGCTCCTGACCGGCCACAACCTCCAAACCCTAATTGCCCTGTCTGTAGTGTCTTCCAGACCAGCGCCTACGTCGACATGTCTCGGGCGACACTGAATGACCTGGTCGAGGATTTCCTGAGGCTCCAACTTGGTTACGGTGACAAAGAAATTGCTGTCAGCAGTGAAGCAGGGATCCTGTACGATCCTGATGAGACCGAGAATCTCTCGAAGAAGCTGTCCGATTTGGGTACGAATTTTCCCAATCCTCTCTTGGAAATTGATTGCTAACATGCCCTAGGCATCAAGCCAGATTCCTTCTTGACCGTCATCGACGAAGACGACGACGAGCCCTTTGTCAATGTTGTGCTTAACGTACAGCAAGCCAAGGAAGACGAGCCCGAAAAGCCTGTCAAGGCACTCTCGAACCAGAAATTCGAGATTCCAAAGAAGCCAAAGCAAGAGCCCGCAGCAGCGCCAACCGCTGTGTCCCAGTCCAATGGAAAGCGTGAACTCGATGGAGACAGCAGTCCAACACTCAAGAGATCACGTGAGGACGAGGCTGAGCCCCGGGAGACGAAGAAAGCCAAGCATGGCGCTTCGGATTCCGCAGAAGAGGGCGTGCTTGTCGTGGATGACGATGGTGCCAACGGTGCCATCTTGATCGACGATGACTGAACCCGACTTATATGTTCGATTTTGCCGCCACTTTGCAGATGGACTTGCAGTTGATGTTGGACTGCATGGCTCATGAGAAGGCGGCATTCAGGCCGCCGTCAATAGTGAGGACACAATTATTGGCATACGAATTGGTGGCCAGGAAGGCAGCGGCGTCTGCTACCTCCTCGGCCCTGCCTACGCGCCCAAGTGGGATTTGCTTCGAGAGCTTCGACTTGTCGAGGTCTGCATGTAAATTAGCATTCGAAACGCCCTGTATTGATATGACGAGGCCAGAATAGAATGGCCGCCATGCGAGCGATGGACGGAAGTTTCGAAACGTTTCAAGGCCTTTCGGATTTAGGGCCTGGGGGAGGAAGGGGTTGGTTCTTCTCTCTGATATATGAGATGAGATTTGATGAACGGATGGAGACATGGAAGGATCCGAGAAATCTGGAGTAAAAGAAGAGCAATACAAATAAGGCAGCCATCTTCGTGGTCAGGGCCAATACTCACTTTCGATCATCTGGGTCTCGATATATCCGGGAACGAGCGCGTTCACCCGGATCTGGAACTGTCCCAGTTCTTGAGACAGGGCGGATGTGAGACCTGTGAGTTTTGGGAGGATCCAGCATTAGAACACGTCAAATTGAAACAAGAGGGGTTTTCGCGATGATCTTACCAAGGATCCCAGCCTTGCTGGCCGCATACACAGAAGCGCCCGTCCCGCCCCTCATAGCCATGACACTCGATACGTTAATGATACTGCACGCCGGGCGCTCCGCCCTCGCCCTCTTCATCATCAGCTTCCCAATAACCCTACACCCCAGCACGGTAGAGCGCAGGTTTGTGTTCAAGATGCTCTCGATCTCAAGGGGATTCGTCTTGACCAGCAACGAGGACTGAGAAACACCAGCCGCGTTGACCAGCACGTCCACGCTTATCCCCTCCTCGCCCAGCCTGCCGACTATGCTGTCCCACGTCTCGGCCTGGCCTACCTCGCCGGGGAAGGCGACGTGATCTTTCCGCTGGGGGAGGGCGGAGCATGCGGCTCTGAGGTTGGCCTCGTTGCGCCCGACTAGGATGCACCGGGCGCCGTCCTGGGCGAAGCGCTGGGCGATGGCTTGGCCTATTCCGCGGCTGCCGCCGGTTATTAGGGCGGTCTTGCCGTATAGGGCTGATATCATGATTGTGGTCGGGGGTTGGGGGGTGAATATGTGAGTGCTGGTGAGGATCACGGTTGATTCGTTGCTGAGATCTTTTGTAGGGAAAGATGCCATGCACCATATGGGGTGAGTTTATAGACACACAATTGCTAGGTTTTTCTCCTAAAAGAAATAAGTAATTTGAATCCAAAAGCAGTCAGGAGGTGAAGTGGTATGTCATATGCCATGGACTATTCTGATTGGGGTGCTTGGTGAACCCAGGCATACCTAGGTATATCATTGTATTGTAGTAGGTGTAGTAATAACTGCAGGCAATTGATGCTATGTTGTGTTGCTGTAGCTATAGGAGCCCCCCCCCCCTCCCTGTGTCTGAATACCTAGGTAAGAATGTGTGTTGTTAATTACACCGGGGACGTCTCTCGGATCCGCGGGGTGCTACCATGCCTGAATACAAGCTGCAAGCTGCATGGTGTCAGGGATCCTTGGAGGGCTAAAGAGGTGACGGGCTACGGGCTACGATTGATGAGCGCACCTTTCAAGGGTCGGTCGGCCATACATGCCCAGTTGGGATGGTTGAATGGACGTCAACGTCGTCTCGTCTCGTCTCGTCTCGTCACGTCACGCCACGCCACGCTTTCCCACGCAAAGCATGGATGGAGGTTTGCAGATTCTCAAGTCTGCTGTATCTCGTCCAACCCTCATTTGACAATTGTCCACCTACGAAGAACTGCCTGTTGATCCCAATAAACTCCACCACTCCCGAGAGACCCCTCGTCAATTATTTCTGTGCGCCGCGACCGAACCCAGCGACCTTATCGATAAATCCCACCGCGCGAGTCCGCTGCTGTTCGAGTCGAGTCCGTCTGCCCCCGATCCCGGTCAATGCCTCTGCGATCCGTCTCTGTGGAACTCGAATATCACATCCGGAAGGGTATTGACTACATGAGGAGGAGCTCACTGATCCCCCGTGGTCCATGAATCAAACATATCGTGGCTCTGGCTCCGGCTTAGAGCCCCACGATGCCCCGCGACGCGCGAACTCGTTGAGCCCGGCCGATTCGAACTCGGCGAACGGCCAGGACACTAAGGAGGTTATCGACGCTGGCTTGAGGAGTTTAGACCATTGTACGTCGCCTTGGAACACGGTTTCGCTTTTGTTTTTTTTGCCTTTGGCTGGCGTTCTGCCCGCCGGTTTATCGCATGGCTATGTACCTGCGTAGAGGCTGCGCCGTGGAGATTACCAAGAGGAACCCGATGTGCCTTCACTTCTTTGCCCGTTACTTCCCCTTGCTGACATGCCTTGTGACCCAGACAAACGAGCCCTGCCAACATGGCGCTACGATCTCCGTCAAGCGATGCTGCCCCTGGTGAGGTGGGAAACGCCCTACCTCGCCTACCTCCAAGCTGCGATGCGCACGCCCGCCCTCGATAGATACTTCGCCATCACGGCCAATCTCGGCACACACACCTTCTTCATGATCGGACTGCCTATACTGTTCTGGTGTGGATTCCCGGCGTTTGGGCAGGGGCTGGTACATATACTGGCCGAGGGAGTCTTCTTCACGGGCTTCATCAAGGACATGGTCTCGCTGCCCCGGCCACTGTCCCCTCCGCTAAATCGGATCACCATGTCCGGGTCCGCTGCCCTCGAGTATGGCTTCCCGTCTACACACTCCACGAACGCCGTCTCTGTAGCTGTATATGCCGTGCTGTGTCTGCGATCTGCCGACAACACGCTTGCGCCGACGACCAAGCTTGCGCTCGAGCTGCTGGGGTACTTCTACGCCGCCTCCATTGTGATAGGCCGTCTGTACTGCGGCATGCATGGCTTTCTCGACGTCATCGTCGGTTCCGCCATGGGCGCGGCTATATCGCTGGTCGAGTTCTACTACGGGCCACCGTTCAACGCATACCTACATGCTAGTGGCTGGTTTGCGCCTTTCATCCTGGGCCTGACCATCATCCTCCTCGTACGCGTACACCCGGAGCCAGCAGACGACTGCCCCTGCTTTGACGACTCCGTCGCGTTCGCCGGCGTCATGATAGGCCTAGAGGCCGGCCTGTGGCACGTAGACACGGAGTGGCTCACGGGGCCGTTCCCGGGCCTCAGCTGGGCCATGGCCATCGTGCGCGTCATCTTCGGCGTGCTGACCATCGTGGCGTGGCGCGAGGTCATGAAGCCCACGCTGCTCAAGTCCCTGCCGGCCCTGTTCCGCGTCATCGAGCGGCTGGGCGTCTCACTGCCCCGCCGCTTCTTCGTGCCCGCCTCCGAGTACAAGAACATCCCCAACCTCCTCAAGCTGCGCACCGACAACGTCCTCCCCACCATGAGCGACCTCCCCCAGTTCGTCAAGACCCTGCGGGCGCCGGCCAGGGGCCGCAGCGTGTCGATCGGCCCGCAGAGCGCGGCCGACGCGTACGAGGCGCTGGCGTACCGCGAGCGGAGGAGGAGGGAGTCGATGGGGTCGAACGGCAGCGTGAGGAGCCACACGGACCTGCGGGGGCGGTTCCAGGCCGACGGGGCCGCGGACGGCGGCGGCGGCGGCGGCGGCGGTAACGGTAGTGATGATAGGGACGGGCACTCGGCGGGCGTGTCGACGGCGCTGGCGGACTATGAGCAGCAGATGGGCCAGGGCGGGGCGAGGGTGGTGGTCACCCGGGCGTCGCCGGACATCCCGCCGAGCTCGAGGAGGAGGTCGCCGAGCCCGTGCCCTTCTGTGGGTGCGCATGGGATCCGGGAGGAGGACGAGGGGGAGGGCGAAGGGGAGGAGGGCGGGGAGACGATGTTTGTGCAGCAGCATCGGGAGGACGAGCTGGGGGAGAGGGAGATGTTCTCCCGGTTGGTGAAGCCGAGGGTTAGGTATGATGTGGAGGTTGTTACGAAGCTGGTGGTTTATACGGGTAAGTCATTGAAATCTTGTTTGTTGGCGTTGGTTGTTGCTCTGAAGTGTCGGCTAACATTCGTTTTGCTACGCAGGTATCGCTTGGCTTGCCGTCGAGGGTATACCACTCTTGCATGAGCTCTTTGGGTTGGGTATCAGGCATCTAAATGTGAAATAGACTTCCGGGGTTTCGCCGGGGGCGGGGAGGAGGGGTTGAGACCTGGCACACTAGGAAGTGTTGTTGGGCTGTCGCAGGATCAGAAATCGGGCGCAGAGCTGTTCCTGATTTTGTACGATGAACGAGAATACGTTTCTATGTCATATTCTTTTTCTCTCGTCTAGTCCACCGGACAACAAGAGGACCATGTTAGAAAGGTATAATACATGAAGATAAGACTGACACAAATTATAAGAGGTCGAAAATGTTTGCAACGCCTGTCGGTGATGCCTAATTTCAAGTGACGTGTGCATGCAGGTGTTTCAGCATGATGATTGAGGTGCACGCAGTCTTGGATTCCTTGTGTCTGGATAGTTTCGCTATACTTGGCTCGAGTCCATGGTTTCGTATTTGTTTCTGTAAGTGTAAACCGGATGTATAACCTGAATTTACGTGGTATTAGTATTTAAGGAAGTTGTACCAATTGTTTCATACAAGTTCTATTACATCTAACATTCCTTCAAAATTCTATTACATTACATAGGTAACCAACGTTGTCTTGTTTCGTGATTTTAGCTTACACTGTACGGGGAATCATGTCAATACACTGTTTGGGTGTCTTGCCTCTCGTTATACATTCCCAATAGTGTATGTACATCTATAAGTTTTACTTGTAATCAGGGTTGGGTGCGTAATGTATATATGCGCAGTTGACTCCATGGATATGCTGCTTAGCTGTGTGTCGCAGCATCGTCTTACAGCTTCGAAAGATGAACTTACCTGTAAATTATAGTAGCGAGGAACCTGTCTAGTTCGGTTCACCTTGATCATCACTTCAAAAAGAAAATTGACTCGCCTATCATTGATGCACTTGTAGAGTTACTTCCAAATGGGTGGTCCTCGTCGTTGAAGCTTAGACAATTAACAATCTCATAGGACCGGTGTCTTCAGCTTAAGAGGACTTTCTCTCGTCACAAACAAACCGCATGGACTTGGCTAGACTGGGAGCCTACTTCTCTTCTGAAAACATCCACGCATTTTTCATTTGGTCTACTACTACGGCTCAACATCTCCTCTCAAGAACTGATCCCTCTCCTACTCACTCTTCGACCCCTTACCAACCACAAGCCGATCCCACCGTCTATAAGCCGGCAGCCCCTCGAAGAAACCCGCAGCAACCCACAGCAACCACACCTTCGACCCCCTTCTCAGTCCAGCCGGTGCCAACCGGCTGCGGTCCAAATAGAAAGACTCAAAGGCGTGAATAGCCAGCACCAGCGCGAGGATCTTCCTCACAAGCCAGATGTACCCCACGGGGCCGTACGGGAAGCGAACCAGCTCCAGGACCCGCCAGGCCTCAGACCCGGGCGTCACGAACCCCCCGTACACCAGAACGCAGCTAAACCAGTAGAACGTCAGACCCGCGAAGCTGATCCAGTCGCCCCCGCGCGGCCAGTAGTACGGGATCTCTCCTGCCGGGGTGCTTCCAGCGCCGGACGAAGGAGCGTGGCCCGACTCCTCCAGAGCCTTCCGCGCCTCGTTGCTCATGTCCGCCAGCCTTACACGGCGATCGTTCCAGGTGTCCATCGGTGGGGTCAGGGCAACGGTGTGCACGCCTGATGCGGAGCGGATCTTCATGGACATAAGGTCCAGGTCGAGCATCTCCGCGTTGGCGGCTTCCGAGGCGGAGAGGTGGGCGTGGTGCTGCAGGATGGCGGACATGTCGCCTAGGTGGTCCTTGTTCATGTGGGCGATTGTTCGGGCCCTGGGGTCGATCTCGGGGACAGTGGGTGACGGGTTGGACGATGTGGTGGTGGTGGTGGTTGTGGTAGATGGGGGCTGATGGGTGGGTGTGCCTCTTTGCGAGCGGGAGGCTGAGCGGGTTACGACCATTTTGACTGTTGATATTTGGGGGGGGGGGGGAACGAGGTGAAGCCTGGTTGGTGTTTCTGCGTGAGGGGCGTTGAAGATGAAAAGAAAAACTCAGATGGAGTCGTCGTGGGGTGAGAATCAATAAGGCGATGTTGAGGATGAGGCGTCGCTCAAATTTTGAAAGGCTGCATAACCCCTGCTATGCGGCTCCACAAAACTTGCCAACGGTATACAGTATAATATGGACTGTCTCAATGTCGATTTAGCCTTCGTTCGCGTGTTGCTTTCTCGAAAGTCTCGTGTGCCTCGTTGGAAGTTTTTGTCTCTTGATGAGAATACATATCTAGCAATGTTCGGTGTGATGAGGACGGGAGACTTATGAGTACCTAGATAACCCTAACCCGCCCCTCTTCCCTGGTCTGTCCTCTCCATTTTGACCCCAGGCGGGGTTCGACCCCAGATTGCCCCCTGAACGGGAAGGCACCCGTTCGGCTCTCGCAACACGGGTTCGGCTTCTCGTGAAATGCCACTCACACTCACTCACTCATTCAATCACTCACTCACTGCCAGGTGCCTGCTGTCACCACTATCCGCACAAATCCCCTTTTCTCCCGGGCTGCGAATTACGTCCTGCTACTCAGCATGCCGCTGCCGGGCCTTTCCACATTCTTTGGCAAAAGATATGACGTCTCACTGATCACCGACGACGAGGAGGATGTCGAGGGACACAATCCGCCTCCGGCTGATGAATATTCATCCGGGGAAGACTCCTCTGGTGAAGGTTATTCCGCCGGAGGGTCGCCCAGCAAAAGTGGCGCAGAAGAAAGTGAGGGAGAGGAAAGTGACGGAGGGGAACGTTCTTCCTCTTCTACTGAAGGCCAACCTCAGCACACCCCATCAGGACAACCGCAGACCAACCCATTTCCCAAACCTTCACCAGCGTCTGCGCTCAAGAAGGGCACGGGAATCCCGAAAGGCACAGGACCTAACTTCCTGTCAGAATCTTCACGCCGCCCACGAAACTCGGCCACCTACAATCTCAAGACACTCAGCCGCCAAGCTATAGGATATTCTGACTGCTCGCCCAAGAAACGTCATTCCCAAATCCTGGACACAGGCTCGCGGCGACAGTCCGAGCCACCCACGTACAACTTGAAGGAGCTCATCCAGCGGACTCGTGGTCGGCCCAAAGGCACTCAAAGGTTGATTAACGGTGTGGCCAAGAGACCAGCCAAGGGGAACGCCATTGTCAATGGTCAGACAAGCAGGCACATAAAGGAGTGGCCTGTGGCTGATGACAGTGGCGATGATGATGATATCCCTTCGAAACGTCAACGGTTCAACCCGGATACCAGCATTGCTGACAGCTTTGCTTCTGAGGGCCGTGACGTGACCGACTCCGTGATACAAAGACCTGACTCCGCCTCAAAGTCTGCTGCCCAAAGGCCGTGGACGGATGGCGTTGTCTCCTCAACAATGCAGGGCTCATCGGCATTGTTGCAATATATCATCCCCTGGATTCAACACGGTGGCGGCAGCTTGGATCCAAAGGGGATTGCCGACGATGAGCGCATGGCGAAAATGCTTGCCCTTCCTATGCAACGCACCATCGAGTGGAACAATGCCAGCCGGAATCGTTGGAGTGTCAATGGCAAGATTGACATTGTCGCCTTGGTGATGCAGCTCACTGGGAAAGATCCACCCTCACCTTGTAACAGGTGCACGTCTGATCCCAAGTATGGTCAATGGGTGGGGTGTAAGGTCATGTCGTCAAAGATGGCCAGCGAGGCTTGGAGACTTTACGGTTGTGCCAACTGTGTGTACCATGGCAAACAGACATACTGCAGCCTCAAGAGTTGGAGCAGGAAACGGGCTACAAGAGAGACAGTCTCTCAAGAAAGCCCGAAAGAGAAGAGCCGCGATGGAGATGCAGAGGATGGTTCGTCAGAGGAAATTGACCAAAGCGAAGCAAGTACTGCGGAGATCACTACCACCAAGGGTAAGAATGCGCAAAGTTACACCTCGGGACATTCAGTGTACCAAAACAACAATAGCGCCCTCCTGCATGCGGAACCGACTCAACATCAGGACGCATCTCTCGTATCCGCTGGCCAAATTGGTAACACGCCGCTCAGGATGGAACCATGGGAGAAGGCGCCAGGCCGTCTCCGTTCTCGAAAGTCAGAAACAATGGAGAGTAAGTCCCCTGGCATTGCCCATATCCGTTTGCGCTCAAATGCGAAGCATCAAAGCTGACCGTTCTCCAGATATTGCTTTCTCCAAGTCATATCTCGCCAATGGCCATGAGATTTCAGTCTGTAGACAGGCTGCATTCAGGGTTGAGGTCGTCCGATCCGGTCATTCACAACAGTTCACAACCCAAAAAGACGCCATACGCCTATGCTCCATCGCGTCGGGAAAGCTCACCGTTAACATGGATGGCGAGGACCCTTTCACGATTGGATCCCACGGGATGTTTCGAATCTTGCCGGGCTCGGGATGCCTTGTCGAAAACGAGACCTACGACGACGTGACAGTGCATGTCACGTCAATCAAGGTGGAAGACGATTGAGGCAATGAAGTACTGACAGCTAGTACTCCCACATGCACGCTCGTACACGACATCTGGTTATATGTATTGCCGTTACACAGCGAAATGAATTCCAATAAGTTGCATTGAGCCAGCGCCGGTACTACATACCCTGGAGTCTGGACACTGTGACTGCTTGTCAAAGACGCATCTGGACCATGGGAAAAATTGGGGCAGTGTTATCGCAGTCTGGGGCTCCCCAGGTGTCAAGCGGCCATCTTCCGTCAGCCAGACGAGCTTGTGAAATCAAGGGCGAAGGCTCCCGACGTCAAGATGCTCAGCGCCAGCATCACGGACACAACGGCCTGAACGGACGACAGCGGCCGTTGCGATCCTAATCCTCTTGCTAATAGCTACCACACCGGCCAGAAAGGGGCTGGAACAATGCTGTTACTGAAAATGAGGACTCGGCCGACACTGCGTACGAGATGCATATGCTTGTCGACCGTTGCTGGGGCTAAAGTTCGTGGGCGTCGAGGGTACCATGGTCTCGGTCAAGGCCCGCATCACCAGAAACAGCGAGGACTCTCACGTAGGGCAAAATGTTCAATCAGAGATAAGAAACACCATCTAAACCTTGCCTGATATCGCGTTCTGCGATTGCAGAGATTTTCACTGCATGAGGCTCCACGTCTCTGCCTTCACGGCCTCAATCTGAGCTGGCTATAAAGGTGGTGGCGGTCCCTCTATGCAGTTCATGTTCTGGTAATCATCATCAGCGGCACAACTCAACAACCCAGGCAATATGGCGGCCCCCCGACCATCATCGACACGAGGACGACAACAACATGCCCGGACCCGGCTCCCTCTTCATCTCACACACGGCTTCGGAATGATGTCCCCGATTCGTTGACAGGGAGATTGCTCTCGCTACGACTGAGCACGGTTGAGAAAAGGGGGCGTCGTGGATGCGCATCTGCCTGGATTCTCGTGAATCCGACCTGAAAGGACAACATGCTCAAACGTATTACATGTTGCCAAGGCAAGTATGGATATCGATGACGGCGTGCTCACTGCAAACTCGATACTTCGTTCCAGGCTTTTGTTGGCGCGGCCTCATCTCACGGCAAAGCCGATCCTTTTCCCGGGCGGCGTGGTCTCGGCCAAACGCTTCGCGGCAGGCGTGGCGCGTGTCGGCCAATTTCCGCGAGAGCCTTTAGCTGCCGGGCCGGGGCGGTTTTCAGAACCAATTGGACGAGTGAGGCCGCCTTGTCTGCCCTGCCAGCCTGCTCGGATTTCACTTGAGGTTCAGAGCCATTTAAGTGTACGTGAAGACGGAGGTCAACAGAGGAGTTTCTTGCGTTGTCCATCAGGACTCCGGGGCCAATGGTCCAGAACGTGGTCGTGCAACTGCCAACGACCTGCAAACAGTGCGTGTCGGTGCCGTTATCGGCTGTGCGCCGCTGAAGAATGAAAAAAAGGGGGTCCAGGGTAGGCTTGTACCCAATATTGACGGGGATGATCATGCAACACAACGTCGTGGTGAGGCGACGGATGTTATCAGGTTGTTTGGGTGACAAGCTCTCCGCTATTTTGACGCGATCACCGGCGAGAAATGAAAACCAAATGAAGTCCTGAATTCCAGGACTGCATTCGATTTGTATTCCACACAAACACCGACGAAGACCAAGCACACACGTCAGTCAGATTTGGTCTCCCGGCCGGGTGTCAGCGCCGTTTTCAAACATTCTCAGCTTCAGATCAACGTGGCAATCATGTCTCCCTAGTCTCGCCAAGTCAACCCCTATGTTCCGTTCCGTATGTACCAAGCAAGGAGGAACCCGGCGTCGCCCATGATTTTCTTGCACTCGAAAGAGCCTCAGGCGAAGGACGTGCCATTTTCGGCGATATTGCGGCTCAAATAAGATCCGACCTTCCCGAATATGTAAACGGGCCGTTTGACGGGTCTGGCCTGTTTATGTGGGTTACCAAGACCATCAAACACGGCACTTAGTCCCGCTATTGATGTCATCTCGAGATCTCGTAGGCGGAAGCCGCCTGGGCATCGTGGTTGAGACCCACATGCGGCGCCATAGGCCCAGTTTAAATCAGTCGTTGAGTCTCGAGCACCCAATGCCTGTCGGCGAGTATCCGAGTCCGCATCTGACGACCTCAGGAGAAATGCCTCCTGTTCCTGGCACTGCCTGGCCACCTGCTGGCCTGTGGCCAGTCCATCCATGGTGGGAATACCAACAGCCTCGAAGAGCAGGTCCTCCAAACCGGCCAACTTGGTCCGAGTCAAGTCCCCAGACTCTGAGCTGCTGATCTACGGCTTTGGCAGCCATCACGGAATTGTCAGCGGCAGATCTTGTTGTCGTCCGAGCGTCTCGTCAAGCTCGTGTTTGGACTTGCTGGTTTGATACTAGCAGGTTTTCTCGGCAACCCCTAAAGGGCGTTCCTGTGTACCTTGCCACATTGACTCTTGACTAGTACCGGAATAGTCTGGGGTCGACATGAAGCTGATATAATCTCGACCGGATACAGGCACCGGTTGCATCCTCGCGGCTCGGTCCCATCCTTCGGGCCAACTGGGCCACGGTACGGATACTTGGCCATGCAAGCCATGCAGCCCATCCAGCCATGTACATCACCTGTTGATGCGTTCCTGATGATGTAGATTTCTGGGTGACTTTTTTTTGTAATTCCGTCTTGGTCGGCAGCGGCCACGCCTGCTGGCACTGCCTGATGGATTGATCGTCCGACCGACCCGGGTTTATTCGGCCGTTCTCTCGGCGCGGTCATTCTACGGGGTGATGAGAGATATCCAGAGCCAGATCCGCAAATCTTTCGCCCTTTTCCCCACAAGGTTCATCGCCGAGACCGTGAGCGATCATTCCAGGCCGTTGGTTTGCCAACCCCGCCAAGCATGGTACACTCAGGAGGACCCCGGTGGGGTCCTAGCGATATTCTGCGATGGCATTGCAGTGCATTGATCGTCACCCCACGCCAGAGACCTGGTCTAGTCACGCTCCCCCGAAGTGGTGCACGGCCGGAGTCTCCATTGTCTCCATGCTGGGTCCATCATGGGGTCCATGGAGAAGTTTACGGAGGTCTGGAGTCACCCTCAAAAAAGTATCCACAGAAGCCGAAATGGAATTTTCCCCAGACCATAAAAGGCTCTACTTTCCTTTGTCGTCATGTTTGGTTGGAATTGTTTATCAGGCTTCATCCTCAGATACTAAAACCCCATCTTCCTTCCCCAGGATTTTATCCAAACAACTCACTCTTCTTAATCACCCCAAACACACGTGTAACGCACGGCCAATAACCCAATATGTCTTCGTCAGAAGCACCGGCCAGTGGTAACTCGACGCCACCACATGGCCAAACCGAGAAGGACCATGTCGCTCACAACGATGACGGCGAATGGGGTCCCGTCAAGGCCTTCAACCTCCGGGTCCTCTTCATGGGCCTGCTCGTCTCTCTCGGTGGTTTCATCTTCGGATGGGAAGGTGGAGCCATCTCCGGTTACACTCAGATGACCAACTTCAAGAACCGCTTCGGCGATGTCAACAACAACGGCTCCATGGAGCTCGGAAACGTCCGCCAGGGTCTGCTGGTCGGTATGCTTTGCGCTGGCTGCCTGATCGGTGCTCTTGTCTCTGCCCCCGTCGCCGATAGGTTCGGACGCAAGTACTCTATCACCTTCTGGAACATCATCTACATCGTCGGCAACGTTGTTAGCATCACCACCTCCTACCACTGGTACCAGATTGTCGTCGGTCGTCTCGTTGAGGGTTTCGGTATCGGTGCCCTCTCCGTCCTGACCCCCATGTACCAGTCCGAGACCGCGCCCCGCAAGGTCCGTGGTGCTCTCGTCTCCGCCTACCAGCTGTTCATCACCCTCGGAATCCTGGTCGCTTACTGTGTCAACTACGGCACTGAGGGCATCTCGTCCACTGCTTCATGGCGCATTACCATGGGCATCGGTTTCGTTGCCCCCGCTATCATGGGTACCGGCATGCTCTTCATGCGCGAGTCTCCCCGTTGGCAATACCGCAGGGGCGGAGAGGTTGAGGCCGCTCGCACCCTTGCCCTTGTCTCCAACCTCCCCGAGGGCCACCCCGAGATTCAGCATGAGCTCCGCGAGATCCGTGAGAAGTTCGAGGCCGAGACCGCCGGTGGTGAGCAGAAGTGGTACGAGATCTTCACAGCTCCCGCCATGTTGCGCCGTGTCTTGATCGGCATGTCTCTCCAGGCCCTGCAGCAGCTTACCGGCGCCAACTTCTTCTTCTACTACGGCACAGAGATCTTCCAGTCCGTCGGTATCTCTAACTCCTTCATCACCTCCATCATCCTGGGTACCGTCAACGTCGTTTCCACCTTCGGTGGTCTCTACGTCGGCCAGAAGTTCGGTCGTCGTATCTCCATGTTGGTCGGTGGTCTCTGGATGTTCGTGTGGCTCATCATCTTCGCCTCCCTGGGCTCCTTCGCCCTGTACCCCGACAACAACCCCGATGATCCTAATGCCCGCACCAACTCTTCTGCTGGTTCTGCCATGATTGTCTCCGCCTGCTTCTTCATCGTCGGTTTCGCCGTCACTGTAAGTTCTAACTCACCCCTACTCCCACAAACATCTCAAAAAAGATCAGACCCTCTAACACGTGCCAAATAGTGGGGTCCCCTCGTCTGGGCCATCGTCGGTGAGATGTTCCCCTCGCGCTACCGTGCCGTCGCCATGGGTCTCTGCACCGCCGCCAACTGGCTGTGGAACTTCCTCATTTCCTTCTTCACCCCCTGGATCACCAACGCCATCAACTACCAGTACGGATACGTCTTTGCCGGATGCTGCTTCCTCGGTGTCCTGGTCACCTTCTTCTTCGTCAACGAGTCCCAGCAGCGCTCCCTTGAGGAGGTCGACTCCATGTACGTCCTCGGCGTCGTGCCCTGGAAGTCCAAGAGCTGGCAGCCGCTCGACGAGCCCGTCAACACCGACAACATGCACCTCGCCCCCGGCGCCCGCGGCTTTGCCAAGTCTGAGGTCCCGGCTGCTGGTCACCACGACAACGGTGTCGCTGTCTAGAGGAAGACAAACAAAAATCAACATCTTGTTTTTTGAAAGAAAATAAAATCCATGAGATGAAGATAACCATGACTGGTTACTTGGTCGGAAGATGACCTAGAGCTGTTCCATCTCCTCAACTTGAGGATTTGGTTCGACCCTCATCACCTCACGAGTCCCAAGACCACACAAACATTCACGAATCAAACGAGAAAGGGAGAGTCAGGAGGAAACGGGCGGGAAAAACTTCAGTTGGATTGTATATATAAAGTTGGAAAGAGAGAGAGAGAGATGCGCTATTGTTTTATAATGGTCTCCAAAGGAGCCACACACTGCCCTCTAGGCATATCAGATACCCCTCCTAAATAATGATATCTGGCATTAAGTCACGAACAAGACAAAATTCTCGCTGTTTTCCTGTGACTGTTTTTGCACATTGTTTGGTTTCAACTGCAACCCAACTATCTCGGCAGTGGAGTTTCGTATCGATCAGAAACAATTTCATGCATGCCCAGGTGGTAAGTTGCCATGCCCGGCCGAAGAAGGTCATTGGTCAGAGCAGGTCTTACGAATAATCAGGCCACCACAACCTTGACAGCTACCCTCCGCTATCACCAAGTCGTCAACCTCGAGCCATGATTCTTTCAAACAACTATAGGGGATGTGGCATTGTTCTCTTACCAACCTTCATGGAATCAAAACGGTGTTTCTCAAGATACCAATCAGTCCAACAGGTCCGCCATTGTAACCGGTATGCACCGAAAGGGGATTGGATTGCCACATTCATGATCGACCGGCTTTTCCGTGACGCCGACCTACCGGTCGCGCAAGTCGCGCAAAGTCGTCAGGATAAACCTGATGGTGGTTGACCCCGGTGCTCGTGATGATGTCAACCAACATTGAGGGATGGAGTGATTTGGCTCGGACGCTTTCCGAGCATTCCCACTTTGCCTCCCCCGTGGAGGATAGGCTCACGGACATCGCCCGACTTCCGGGGGAGCCCCATCAACCCCCCGATTTACTCCAGGTGAACAAACAGCCCTACTGCAACAGGTTGGGGGCAAGCTAGCCAGCTGGTTACGCTGTGTGGGGGCTTTCCCCAGCTTGCTGAAGATTCAAGAAACATGAGGTAGATAGTGTACATGTACGGATGATCGGAATGGCTTCATCGAATGACTCGAAACATTGAGGTCAACAACACAAAACTTGCTCGATCCTAGCGCTTGAAAAATATTTCCTTCAACAATGGCGCAACGAGGCTTGGCATTTCGTATTGATGATTCTTGCCCAGTGATTTGTAGAGCGATCACGGGGCACAGTTATTTCCATCACAGTGGGTTGTTGTCAAACGGAACCGATTTGTATGGGGTAAATGAGTGAATTGATCGCGATGGGCAGAAAAGAAACCTTCATGAGCCCTTCCGCCCTACTATTTGTATGCTATTTCTGCTACTCGGGGCATTCCGATTTCTCCGTACGGGACCTGAATGTCCGTTATATAGATTACTATATACATTGGCCATGGGCCCCTTTTGCTTCTGCAAAAGCACTAGGGTATCACTAACAGTTGTAGAGGTCGAGATATTCCCGGGGTGCAATGAGCTGAAGTATGTTGGCTGGCAAAACATTGGACAGTCATGGAGGTCCGGAACATCAAAGACATCGTAGTAGAGCGTGAGTAGACATAAAAGAATGCCCTGTGAGTCGACATGAAGTATATTCTCAATGTCCCTAAGACATACCGAGAAATGGGAATCGGGTTCGGTGTATAACTACATCCAGCAAGAAGGCAACATATATGTAAAGTCAATTTGAGTGACCTCGAGATATGGCAGTCAGTACCAACCGATGGCACAAAGAACCCGTTCTCCTGCAACCACCTTTCGCAGTAGATTATAACAATTCGGCGCCCCCTTATTCCAGCTCTGTATCCCTTTTCTTCTTTGATGCCCGGCTTCACCGCATTCACCAAACGGGTATAGCAAGGCCTCGCCCTAGAGCAAGTCTGGACTGTACCTGGCGGATCCACACTCCAATCGCCACCCCCTGAGTCCAGCCGCTCCACCCATCTGTTACGGCATTATAGTACCGTATTCAATACACGACTCATACAACAAGGGCGCCGTGGCAGAGTGGTCTAATGCGATAGACTAGAATTCAATCTTCGGATTCTAGCTGATCTATTCTCTTCGGAGGCGCATGTTCGAATCATGCCGGCGTCGATATCTTTTCTTTTTGTCGTATAGTTGGGGTCTGTCGTATATTTGGGAATCAATCAACTCCATAGTATGTACCTCGGGGTCCCTTTTACCCACTTTTTGTCCTGACCGGAAACCATCGTAAGGTAAAGGTTTCTTCGACGAGTACCTTGCTTAGTACTAGTACATGGGTAGCAGGTTCTGGCTGTGTGCACACATGCAGCTTACTGCAAGCCATGTCACATCCTCGAGGCACACGCAGACGCCTTCATAAATCTGGATCCCTCTACCCAGTTTCTGATGGGATATAAATACTGACGCTGTGAACCATCAAAGCCGCATATCGACCTGATCCAGGGGGGTCGCTGTCCAGGAGCACAGCGTAGATGTTCGTCCCACAGGTCTTGCCGTCGATGTCGCGGACCCAATCTCCCAGAGAGTAGAAGTACACGGGAAGCTCGATATCTTTTTTGGTGTCGCGTGATCTTATGTATGACTCGATGACTGGTCGGGCCTGGCTCTTGAGGGATCGGGCAAGATCAATGGCGGTATTGGTCGTGACGGCAGCGACGGCCAGGTTGACTATTCCCATCTTGTATCCATACCAAGCCTCGTGGACAACCTTTCTGGTTGAGATTATGTCCTTCCGTAAGGATCCGAGGGCTACGAGTGCCTCCTCATGGCTCGCTTCGGGGTAGGCTGCAAAGACTTGAGAGATACCTGCGCGACACTATATCAGCATGTGAAGACTGGAAAGAGCAAGACACAATGCAGTAAAATTGATAAAACTAACTAAGGGGCTTCCTCCACGCTTCGGCCTGAGCTTGGTCATGAGCTTCAGCTTCCTCAGTCTGAGCATCAGAACGTCCAGTGGATGAGGGTGATTTCTCGAGAACAAGGGAGCCAGTCTTCAACTTGGCGAAGGCGTTGCCCGAAATCTCACCCAGAACTCGCTTGGCTGGAGTCCTGATTGGGCAGGGCATTCTTCTGGGCGACGGCGACCTGCTTCTCATATTTCAAGACGAGAATGGATTGAACCTTCTCCACGACATTGATGGGATGAATGTGGCCATTATACTGACCCTTGGACATAAACGTAGCCACGCCCTCACCATTGATGTGTTCAATGTAGTCTTGGCGATCCTCAATGGTTTTCCTGATGATGCCAATGACCTAGCGAGGGACTCGCGAATGGATGCTACTAGACTTGGCAATGATCTCAGCAAGGGGAACATAGCTGTCAAGCTCGAGCTGGGGGCCTTTTGGCGCATCGTCGCGTCGATGGCCCCGTCAGCCGCTTGTTGCTTTGCCACTTTGCGATTTTTGCCCTTGAGCCTCGTCGACTTGACTCCAGAAGAACAACCTTTGGTCTTGGTCAGGCTGGTTGGAGCCCCACACAGGGTGCCTGTCACTGCGAGAAAAATTGCGAGGTCATCTTTAATTAACTTTGTATCGACCATACTTGGTCGAGACCAGCGAAGGAAGCATTTAGAACCGAGTTGCTTTCGAACGAGACAGTATGCGGTGCGAGAGCTGGTCGGTTGGAACGTTTCGAACGAAAATATACTGGAAGAAAGTTTGAAAGGCTTTTTCTTTCAAGTGTTGTGGGTGTAGGTTGAGGTGCAGGGAGAAGCTCAATGTGGCCTGTCCTCGGGATAAATGGCAGGCTGCTTAGATCAGATGAGGGTGGGCTAAGGGTAGATGGACACGCACCTAGGCAGCCGGATCAATTTTGTCAGAAAGTTGCTGCCAGCTGGCTACCCTGGAGAGCCTCTGTATTTGCTAGTTTTGCACATGTGGATGGGGAGAGGGTTGATGATATTGGACTAGACGGGGTCAGGAGCACCTAAGCTACACCTGATAATTGGACTACATAAGATAAATAGTGTGAATACACACCGGGGCTGCACCCAGAATGTGTACACTTGCAAGCTTCTATTGACCACTGTGACTTGATCATTGCCTAGCTTGGGATGCAATGCTGGTGTCCCAGTCTCGAATAAGGATTTGATCCATGTACCAATACACACCAGAAGGTACTCCAGAGACATTGAAGGACTTCAGGAGCCTGGAATGGTTTCTCATTATATTTGAGATTGCACAGTTCAAGGATGTATGTTGTGGAGAAATAAGTCCGACGACGACTGCGTAACTATTGTTATAAGCCGTCGAAACTAGGAAGAGTAAACAGTACTTGTGTAGTGAGCTGTTCATATAGCGATGTCTAGATACCGTTTTGTAGCCGGAATATTATCAGTCTAGCTAAGTCCAGCCTTCAACTATGATGTTCGACTAATGAAAGTAGTCTAGGACCACTATCGTCTTTGAGTTTTGGCTCTTGTCCCTGCATCGTATTTAACCTCAACGCTGCATCAGGCACCATACGCGTGATCGATATCCAATTGGTGTGGATGATGTCGTTATTTCAACCATGCGGCAGAAATGATTATGGGTAATATTATCGTGAACGCATGCTCCGAAGTTGACCGGCAAGAGAGTGAAACGTCCTCAAGAGTGACTTCTGCCGGGTGCCAGTGCTGAACGCGGACTCTAGCACTCGAAACCTCTACTACTACTTTTCCATCTTTATATTCACGGAACTCGTCGGACCACCATTTTCGAGACTCACTGCCAGTGTAAGCATATGGCTGCCATTTGGACAAGGTGTGGCATGCTTATGCTCTGCTTCCTGGTTCTGGCAGCCATGCCAGACACTAAGAGCAACTACGTGGAAAGTGGACGCGACGAAGAAATTCAGCCTGATATCGGGAACGTGAGGAGGGGCCCTTGGAAACTGATCAATGAACGCCTCTCCTATCTCCTTCTCCTTTTTCGAGATAAGAGGATGGGCTTTGCATATTCTTGTTTGGCACATTTTGGAATGTGTCCATGAGGGTTCTACTCCAATACTCTTCCGTCCACCTAAGCTGGGATCTTTCCACTGTGAGCATATTCTTGTGTAACTCTTTCCAGTCTTTTTTTTACAAGAGCATCATTGATTGAAGCAGACAAACTTCCTGATCAAAGAAGTAGTAGTAGTCAATCTGACTCTTTTCGTCTTCGTCCTGCCACCCCTCTTCGACTGGATAAACGAAACATTCCGGCCAAACGCCCAAGAGCTGAATTTGTACGTCGTACGGGCTAGCTTCACCATCTTGGTATTGGGATCCACTGCTCTTGCCTTTTTAGCCACTTCAGCTGAGCTGATCTCTGGTAAGATCCCTTACGTTCCCTTCAGTAATTATGCAGCTGCCTGAGCAGTTGGGTAACTATTGTCGAAAATGCTAATAAGCGACTGTGATTGACTCTCATGTTCTACGCATGTGGCTTTGGAGCCCGGGCAACTTCATGCCGCTTGTTACATCGTGAACCGATGTTCGGATGAGACCACGGCTCTATAGTGCGATCCTTCTCGTTGAATTAACGGGACTACTGGCCGGCGAACCTACACTGTAAATGATCCTTTCATACGCCTTTAGTATGCCACGGCTTTGGATGAGGTTGCCCTTTCTATTTTGCTCGGTAAATCACCTATGGCTGCCTAGGTCGACGATCATCTTGGAATGCACGTTATAGTTAACACAAACGTAGGCGTGCTTCTAATCGCTCTTGGTTGCTCCTCTTTTCTAGTACGTCTGGGTATTACTGGATGTGGGGAACCTAGCACCTCGTTTATGTAAAGGGCCCACTGTCGGCTATGTCTTATATTCACATTGCACACGCTCTGGGATGGAACGACAGTTATAAACCTCGAGTGTTGAAATCCCCAGCCTTATCTAAGGCCAGATTAGGTAGATACGCTAAGTGACCCGGCAAACCCTCCACCTGGGCAGCTTTCAGGACGATATTACACGGTATTGCCTAGGTATTGCCTAGCCGCGATAATATCATACCACGCAAATGTTCATTGTATCGTCCATTTGAGGTAAAAAGTGTATTCTCAGCTATAAGATGACCACCATACGACGGTGAGATTCCTCCGCATCCCGCTCTGGCAGCCGCCTCTTCAAAGATGAGCCCGACATTTCTGGCGCCAGGCTATCAGGGACCGGCGAGAACAACCTTTTACAAAACTCTCTCGACAGGAGGAGGAGGTCAAGGAAAATGCCAGGAATGGAGATGGATACTTTGATTTCGCAGCCCGCGAGGCCGACTGCGCTGCTGCTCTTCACTGTTAGAAGACTAATCTAGCGAGTCCACGACACGTGGACTGGGACACAGCCACAAAATCCGATCTTGGGACGCGATGCGCCCGTGTTCTCATGGCGCGGGGAACCTAACGACTATCAATCACCAATAGGGAAAACAAGCTGACTTGACGCGTTCATTAAGCTGATGATTTAAAATTAAGATCTGGTCTAGTGTACAAAGTAATGACCACCCCGGTGCCTACTCCCAAAGTTGTCCAGAGCAAACTATTCTGACCATGCGCGGGACTGGTCCTTTCCAGATCTGTCAGCACATACACATCGCGGAGTGTGACCCAAACATCGTTTCCATTTCAACATCCACCCATCAGACTCGGCACTGGCACGGAAGGAGGCGCGCAGTCAGCCGCGCTTAGTTAGAGCCAGCGGGAGGAGGGCCAGCCGGGGGAGGGCTGTTTGGGTCTGGACCAGGAGCAGGGCCGTCACGCTTCGACGGAGGGCCAGCCGGGGGAGGGCTGTTGGGGTTTGGACCAGGAGCAGGGCCGTCACGCTTCGACGGAGGGCCAGCCGGGGGAGGGCTGTTGGGGTTTGGACCAGGAGCAGGGCTGTCGCGCTTCGCCGGAGGAGGACCAGGGGGGGGAGGGATAGGCTGAGCAGTCGGCGCCACGTTGTAGTACTGCGAGGCCTGCGCGGGGACGTTGCTGGGGTCCGGGAATCCCGGGGCCGCGAAGGGGATGGCGTAGCCTTGGGAGAGGAGAGCCGCGACGGCGACGATGGTGGCTTTGGAGAAGTACATATTGGTGGTTGTGGTGGCTTAAGTAAGACCGAAGTGGTTGTCATGAGAGAATTAGGGAGTTGGTAAGGTGAGTGTAGGCTGTCTTGGGAGTTGGTGCTGGATGTGGGTGGTGATGAAGTTGAATGTCTGGAGGGCAAGTCGAGAGGTGATATATATACCTTATTGAGGTCTTGTTCATACGTCTTCGAGGCCGTGGTGAAGATCAGTAAAGTCGCCGATGATGTATTCAGTGGACACCAGATGAGGGCTGGTGGTGTACATCAGCATACTCACCTTGTTCGTGCTTGGAGACACAGCACAGCTGGGATGGCGATCAACAGTTGGCCATATTACGTCCCCTTTTCTGGAGTTGTCGTCTATTCCAAAGGTTGGATCTGCTCTGCTGGTATAGTATAGTTCTTGAGTGGACCTATGGTTTGTCGGTATCGCCGGCACTTTAGCCGTCGCAAAGCACAGCACGCTGAGCCGCCCTGATTTAGCAAATGTAGATCTGAACTGCACTCATTACCTGGCCAGAGTGTGGTGAGTGTGTTGGTTTTATGGGACTGCCCGTTTTTGAGGCGATACCGCCACGGCGTCGGGCCAGCGCTGGTGACGCGTACAGCACATCACTGGTACCAGTTGACGGATCTGTAGGAGGAGGTATCTACTGCTGAGGAGACAACGTATTTATAGAACGCACTTCGTCACTGCATAGCGCAGGTACCTGAACATTGGTGTAAGAAACCCGTTGTGAACTTATACCTACATTGTTGCCTCGGCGTTGGCTGCCAGGTGCCCTCTGTGGGAGAGGGAGCGATGAAGCTTGAGACTGGTGTATCTCCCAGTATCTACTAGTATAATCGGGCTGCACGGGCAAGTTCTAAGAGACAGGGATTTTGTAGCGACTTGTAACGATTTGCACCCCCATAATTGACGGCAAAGGCGCAGGTTAGGAGTTAAGACGGTGAAGTATTCCCCGGGGATATTGTGGGGCGCGGCAGCTGTTGCGGCTCCCATGGGATCAATCGCACCACAGCAGCCACAGTAGTGTACGTATACATAATTACTTAACCGGCTTGAGCACCAGCTTGAGCACCAGCTTGAGCACTGGAGCTGTGGAGGTGATCGACCGTAGCGGAGCCATTGAGTACGCGTCTCTGAAATAGCACCAGAGCGCTGCGATGTCCCAGTATACTTAGTCAGATGGGTAAACAAAACACCCTGAACTGGTATTGTGATTCAGATGCACAGGTCCCACCGGTACGTCTTGCAGCAAAGAGAAACACCGCGACGTCACGGTCTACAACAAGCGCGAGCCAAGAATACCTAACCAGGGGGTAAAAGAAACACAGCCTAGCACCCAGTATACCGCATTTCCTCGTCAAACTGCCATTCCCTCCCCCACCCCAAACTGTTTTCCCTGTCGCTGAGCTCATCGCCGTTTGGATAAGAGACAGCGTTACTTGTAACAGGGATAATAGGTGCTGTAAAGGTGGTGTGGAACTGGACTGACCTATGGTCTCTGATAATTAAATAATTAAGATTGAGGTTGACGACTGAGCAGAGAAACAGTTGGGGGGGGGCCGGCAGTTTGACGAGGAAATGGGGTATGTACAGTATAGGGAGCTCCTGCGCAGCCGTGGATACGATTATAGTAAGGGCGCCCGCTGATCGTGACTTCCAGTACGGATTTGTGCAGAGCACACCACTAGATGCTCCTTGACGGAACTGTCTATGACTTTGATTGGAGTTGCGTAAGACATACCCGGAATGGCCAGGCTGGGGACTCTCACAGGCCTTGGATTCCTCGGCCCCGGCCTCCCAGATGAAACTGGCAAGCTGGCACGTTTTTGATGGTTGCTGATGAGCGGTCGATATATTAACAGACAATCTGAGCCTGGGGTATCTCAATGTAGCTGCGAGCCCAGTCCTTCCTCGAGAGACTGGGCTTACCGCCATCTAGAAGGGTGGCGAGATTGATAAAGGGTAGCGGGGCTTAGTTCAGCACCTGCCTGGGTATAATTATTTAGCAGCTATAATATACTAGGCGATTAAGGCTAAGTTTATGAAGTAGACTATAAGTAAGCTTCATTT
Source organism: Cytospora piceae (assembly GCA_016508685.1). NCBI lineage: Eukaryota > Fungi > Ascomycota > Sordariomycetes > Diaporthales > Cytosporaceae > Cytospora > Cytospora piceae. Next base: position 503,815 of record JADMLE010000010.1, on the reverse strand, counting down.
CTTCTATAAGCTTGCTACTAATTCTTTATAAGATTACAATTACCGATATTACTACTGTGATGAAGTTCGAAAAACAATCCGATGACAAGAAGTTTCTCTACACCTCTATTATAGCTTCTTCGGGTAATCTTAGCATCGTCCTTACGAAGTTAAAGAATTTAGACGCGACAATAGATAAATTTGAAAGATATAGTGAATTGTTAAAAGAATTGTTGCATAAAGAGAGAGTAGGTTCTTTGTCCATGGGAACAGTACAAGTGACAGGACGATGTTCTACATACAGTGCAGCAGTATGTGTGTGAGAGACAGTGACAGGAACGGACCTGTCCTTGACTTTCCCACAAACCAAGCTAACACTCCGCTAGTTACCCTCCTCAATATCGCGCACATCATCCCTGTAGTCTTCAGTGAGGGGGGTGTATTCCGCCGCCAAGGACTTAAACGGGCTCTGACGAGTGGTAACAATATGCAACGCCTCGGCCGCAGCAAAGTAGGAATGGATGGCGCTGCAGATAGTGTCAGCTTGAGCAATGTCATCGGGCATCGTGGAGCAGGGCTAACTCACAAATTCACCATCATGAACATAGAGCAATAAGTGCCCAGGACGGCATCTGTACGATACTGCCTGGGCAATGCTATCCACGTTGGGATGAGGAAGCCCAAGTACCAGACAGCTAAGGCAACGTCGGCGAAAAAGATATTGGACGGCGAGAGCGCTTGGATTGGAGAGCCCAACGCGGCGATGCGCTCACGGAATATAAGGAAGGAACCAAAGACGACTGAGGCAGCAAGGGGGAGGAGCCCAATGGCAGGGAATACCTCATTGGACGCTATACCGTGAATGAGGAACATGATAAGCGCCGGGGGAAACGTGAAGATAGTTATGCGACGTAGCAATACAGTCGAGTTTGTGCCGGTATCGTTGCTGTAGTGAGGCATCTTGGCTGAAAGAAGATGAGGTGTGTAAATGGATGGCTTGTAAATGGTTGATATGTAAATGGACTGACTGACTGCGTAAGGTGAAGATGCACAGGTATATGATGGCGAGGTCTTTATATCCGGATCTTAGCTATTGATTTAGCAGTTATACCTGACATATTTGAAAACCGGAGGTATGCTGCCTGTCTGCCTGTTGCCTTGTTTGAGTCGAAGCATTCACAATGGCGGGTCGATTGGACTCAGCCTCTGCTGGCTGTGTGCAGAACACCTGTAACGTCCTACCCGCAGGCCCCGCGTGAGCGCCACAGCTTACACTACGTGTAATCTGCGGAACCGCCTAAGTACTCAAAGCAATTGCATACTTATGTACATGTACAAATGTACATATTGCTACATATTGATGGCCACCCTACTAACCATTGGTTCCGCAGAGCTATGAACCAAGAAAATATCTTCCTTTTTTTCGGGGAGTAAATCAGGCGGAAATCACGAACTTCACGGCGGTTCTGGCGTACATGGGCGGTTTTGCATGCTGTGTTAGTGTCGCCCGGGCGCTGGCGGTCAGGTCTCTCTGGCTCTCCACTAACAGTATAACAACCACTCCACACACAATTCGGAACACCGCCTTACACTGCAAAAGTTTACCGATGAGAGCCAAGCTGACCCGATCGTCGCTCTTATCGCTATAAAAAGCATCAAAACCGCACTGCTGAATCTCAAAGGTCCTCCACGACCGCTTATACCGTGGCACAAGCGTTTGTACCTATCCAGTGTACTTCTCTGACTGACAGGCGATGCAGCTTGTAAGCTGTGACGCGTGTCAGGAGATACACGTACATGTATAACATCACTGAATCCTACAGAGCATACATAACTGACAAACCAAAGGCTTGGCGTAAGCGCTCAGCACAATTCAGCCTACGATCGACAGATGGCAGACCGTGGACCGAATCCTCCAGACGTGACGGGTGTGAGTGATCCTTGCTTCTCGATTCCCTCCTGGCGTGCTTCGACGGGCTACTTGTATGTACACATTCTTTTGGCGGCGGACACTTATCAATGATATATGAGCACGTAACCAATTACTTATATGGAATATGGAAAGGCATGTATGCGAACGAAAGCAAGGCGTACGTACATATGGATCTCTGCCACGTTTTCGTGCGCGTCCCTCTGATTCTCCACCTCTTCTTCCACGCGCATCCCTGAAACCCCACGCCTGAAAATTACTTGGAGGAAATCGATCAGCCCGTGAGTAAAACTCTTCTTGATCGTTACCATTGGGTTCTACGGGTACGCTGCGATGAGACGTCGGACTGTTAAATCCTTCAGCCAAGTGCGCCAGCGCACTGCATCAGGTGAATACGGTCTGCAGCTCGGCACACACTCTTTGACAAGGGGGGACGCGGGACGAGGACACCATCCTACGATACAACTTATCAATACTGCTTGCACGTGGCCCCAGACTCGGAGGCGAGCACGTGAAAATGGCATGGTACTGTATGGCTGCCGACTAGGGGCTTACCCGTTTAACGGGCCAGGTCCCACTGGCTAACAAAGGCGTGGGGAGACGCGCAGCGATAATGCAAACTACTGCGGGTCCCATGGCATGCTACCCACCGCTGTTGCATCCAGCATCGCTCGTTGACGTCCAGTGAACAAGATCAGATAGCTAATGATGGAGTGTGAGGCTAAAACCAATCAGTCCCCGCGACACCTTCTCTTGTTATCTTCGACACTGCTTGCAGTGTCTCAGTGACTATGGGACTGGATCCTCAAATTGGAGGAAGTTCTGCTCGGTTGGATGTTGTCAAGAAGAGGAAATGCATGCGTGTGGCCGGTATTGATCTTCATGCTTGACAAAAACTTTATTCATAAGACCACGCGAGCCTTGAGCCATGATTACTTGGCTCTCAGTTTTCGTGTCACGCAACTCAACGTTCTCACCTGCATATTGAGTATGTACCTGATATCCTAGAACAACCCCTGTGGTATGTACATATCCTGAACCCACTCCTCCCCCCCCCCCCCTCAAGCTTCTGGTCCTGGAGAGATGACTCGAGGGATGAAGATGGGTTGACGCTCCAGAGTGTACGGGGAAAACTCCACTGACCACTACTGTGTACATGCCTATCCTGAACCTCTGTTAGCGCAAATTTTGGTTCCTGAGCTTAAACGTTGCTAGATGGTCTCGACGCTAGCAAATGTACAGGGTAAATGATCGGGCGTATCTCTGCTGATTTTTTCAAACCTGATTTACTTGATAGTCTGATGAACCATTTTCTCACAGCGCAGATATTTAAACCTCGCATCTATTGAAACAAATCTTCTTGTCGAATGCTCAGAATATTAGTGGAGGGGAGATCATGTGAGATGTTATATCAACGTCCCCAGCGGAAAGAGAAACGTGAGAATGAACGCAAACGACCAAGATCGCCTCGGGCCCCGGCTAGCAACAGCTAAACGTTTCCCGTCCCTGACGACTTTCAGGTTCCAGGTTCCCGGCACTTGCGATCGACGATGCGCACGTCTCCGTGGCCGCCCAGTTCTTCCCACATTTCTCTCCATAGCTGTCACATCGCCCGCATATTTCGCTCCCCGCCCCTTCGGTTATCCGCCTGTCAAGCCCTCCGAGTGGCTTACTATGTACATGGAAGGGTCCCGGGAACTCACTCCGTACACCCCCGTGCGATTTGTCACGGACGGCACAGGTGTCATCGGCCGGGATGTATTACTGTCTTCTGTGTAATTGCGCGACTTCCATGGTCTGATTATCTAAAAGAGAGCAGGTGCCCACCAGGAACGTGCTGGCTGGCTTTGCTCAGGAACATGACATGAAATCCAACTTACTCCTTCACGCCACACAATACAGGTCGAATTTCTCCATGCCATTACAATCTATCCGAGCCCATTGACGAACGTTATACCCTAGCCGGACACTAAATATAGTTTATCAGGAAGGGACGAGCAGGCGAGCGTCCATCAAAGCTTTCAGGCTATCAGGACCGTAAGATTAGCGCCATCTCATGTACCGGGATCAAGATACCCCCTTACCCCTCAGCGGGAAGTGCCCGCCAAGGTCAAGGGATCACAAGGCCAGAATCTTACTTCGATGTCGCCAGGATAATGAAGATTGTCCATCCGGCCCGAGCGTCATCGGCTTGAAAGACGGGAGGATGACTCCGATCGATACAAGTCTAGCATATTCCGAAGAACAGTCTGCGTCCCAGACATCAACCATGAGCAGCCGTGATTTCGACAACTTCAATTCACAAGTTCCTTCGAACCCGGCGTCGAGAACAAAAAGACGAACATCCATTCCGACAATGTCGGGCATGAGCGGCTTCGACCCACTCGTAACCACGACATGGCCCCCTAGTGGGACGTCCTCGACGCAGATTGCAACAGCATCCTCAGGACCAGGCAGCGACAACACGAGACAACCAGCAGAGTACAAAGGTTCTACCGCCTCGGGGGATAACAATGGCAAACGAGGCCAACAGCAACCTACGAACAACATGAGCACCACGGTCGACCCCATCCAGCTAGACACACGTTTCGAGCCCTGGCCGGAGATGTCGCCAAACAAGAAGAGGAAACATTCGGCCACAGCACAGACGACAGACGAAAACTACCAAACGACGCTTGAAACGGGCTCAACTTCCTCGGATCAGGAGTGGTGGCTGAGAGAAAACACCTTCCTCATCCCCGACAACGAGCCGGACAGCGAAGACGACCAAGGAAAGGACCTCCCGGGCGACAACAACGTCAGCAGGGCCTGCTCTCCGGCTCCACATGCGCCACAGCTGACGAAGTCGGACCACCGAGCACGCAATCGCGCAGCAGCGACGAAGTGCCGTGGGAAGGCGAAAGCCGCCGCGACAGAGCTGGAGACCACGGAGAGGGAGTCGGAAACCCGACACCAGAGACTGGCGGCGCAGGCCGCGAGTCTGCAGAACGAGGTGCTCGCGCTCAAGAACGAGGTCCTGATGCACGGCAACTGTGACAGCGATGTCATCCAGCAGTATCTGACCAACGCTGCCAAGAGGGTTATCGGCGGTGGCAGGACTTAGCGGGCCGCTGCATGTGGGCAGCTTCTTCGCCAAGGGGTGTCACTATGATGGTTGAACCCCACATACGGGGCTCCACGATCATCCCAGCCGGCAGGGGACTGCTAGTGGATGAGGGACTTGGAATCACTTTTACCACGGAGGGGAATAGGGTATCACATACGATGAGGTTTGACTTTTTACATAAATACACGAGAGCGTCGGAGAAAATGGAGAGATACCCCTGGAATACCAACGAATACGGTGATGAATAGCACATCATGATTTCTTACATAATGACTGGGCGCAAATCAATTGGGGCGAGGTTGTTGTGGTACACCGGGTGGTCGAGCTCTGCGGTACAATCGAAAGGGCGAATCGATCAGACGGGGATATGAATCAAGGGCGAAGAGAGATAGAGAGAGAGGGTATGGCCTGGACGGGTGTAGGCCCATGAAGACGACGAATTGTTTCATTCTTTGATGTTGGTCGGAAACTTGTCAAAGTCCCTCAGTACTTCTAAGAATGTATAGGCCACATGGGATTGCACGAGGGCGAGATAGCATCATTCAAGGAGAGTTTCCGAACGTCCGAGCTATCAGGGACTTAAGAAGAGTCTTTTTTCTCTGTGTAGGGGACACCCGCACCACTCTCTGCAAACCCCAAAGAGGAGTCCCCGTCTGCGCCTGTGACTATAGCCTCGTCTGCTCACGTCGTGTCACCGCGCTAGGCGTATTAGGGGTTTCAGGAGTTCTACATAAGTAGCGCACCTGCTAGTGAGGCTCCCACAGAATACACAGCTCCTCTCCCAGGGTATAAGTAGCCGGAAAAAGGTATCTCCCACCCCGGATCTTTAAACCTTTATGCTTGTTGAACTGGTACGCCGCTGACAGCGAAGCCATCGCAACTCGCGAGCAAACTTGCGAGCACACTGCAAGATGGCAAGTGAGACAACATTTCCCTGTCTCAAATGCCCGGTTTCTAAGATAGCAAAGGCCTCAATGCAAATTTGGCCAACGCCTAATCTAGAAAAGAAAATCTCTGGAGACGTGCGATATTGAGTTCAAGCACTTGGATTATCTTTACCCTTCCTCTATAGATTATAACATGTTCCTTCGACAGTGTCACAAACCCGGGGCCTGGTATGAGTCCAATTGATAGGACATATGGGAATTTAGAAATCATTCATCGTGGCCACGGAACCTTCGCACACGCCAGCATGCCTGTTATCTGCCGGGTCATCATCTCACAGAAACGGGTAAGTGTAATGTTCTCCTTACATCTTAGCTCGTAGCTGGACTGTAGTCGCGGATGTATTGGCAAACCAAAGTCTGTTCCGGTTCGGGCATATGTGAGGGGGACAAGAATAGGCCTCCTGAAAGTCCATGCTCCCAGTAGATGATAATGTCGCAGTAATGCCACAAGTTGACGTTGTCGGGATGGTGAGTTTGTCATAACAGGAACGTCGCCTCATAATTTACACTCTCTCTGCGATTGTTATATGACTTTGGATGTTTGGTTAAGTCTAGAGGCTGGGGGTTACGATATGAACGGTATGTTTTGATAATTAAGACCTGATTTCTCAGCCTATGTACTTAGTAATTATGCTCCCATTGCGCATACCTGTCAGTTGACCGAGGCACCCACATGGAAATGTCAAGTATGCTTTCAACCGAACTGATTACCAAGTCGCCGGCCCAAACGTCTCACCCTCCCCGACTGTCTTGAGGATAGCCGTATATGCAGAGTCCTACAAACTCGGTATATCAGTATACTTTGGATAGTGGAGTTTTGAAATCAAGACACGAGATGTTCGAAAAACTTACCATGGTATCGTAGACACCAACATTTCCCCACCACTGAGGAATTGTGACACCGGGGAATGTGATCGCAAAGAATATCAAAATGGTAGAAATAATCAGCCCAGCATCCAGAGCCGCGGCCGTAACGTAGTTGTAAGTGCTCCACCACCCATGGAATCTTTTGCGGATGACATAGTTGAAGAGCAGGGCCGTTATCCCCCACGTCGAGAATGACAACGGTGTCGCCGGAGGGAGCCAGCCCATTGCCCCCAGCATGATGGGAGCACTGAGTGTGCGGCCTACCCAGCTTAGACGACCGCCAAACTTGACGATGAGGTAGAAGATGCAAGGTAGTATAGCGCCGATGACCCAGAAGACGTTGAAGTACTGGTAGATAGAGCCGGAGCCGAACATCCGGGATGGACCAATGACTCCCCAGACAATCGATGAGCTGAAGAAGGCCCGGCCGTTGGGGCAGGAGAATTTGGCTGGTTGTTCACTATCGACCACATGATTAGTCCGAGGAACACAAGGGCACACGAGGCTCAGGTAGGGAGTTCAGCTTACAGATCACAGACGCCATCAATATTTCCCAGGGTCCAGTTCATTACAGCGATCTGCACGAACGAAGCCCAGATGGTTGCCACCACTTGGCACCAGAATGTAATCCTTGGCGGGATCTTCATGTAATGACCCAGCTTCAGATCACCAGCATATGTCTGCGCTTGGCCAAGGACGATCGTGCTGTACACCTTGAAGATCATAACGCCAACGGGGCGTCCGGGGATCATGAAACCCGCCAAGAATGGGGACAGCACATTCAAGGCCAGGGGCAGGTTTGAGATAGCCAAGATGGTACAAGTCGGGATCATGAAGACAATGGCGAGGATGACAGCAACGAAGAATGCCCACCACGGTAGCTGTGAGTCGTAACCCAAGGCAGTGCCAAGGCCCAAGGCCATCGAGCTGACGAACAACGCGAGATACCACCATTCTGGTGCGTCTCTGTACTTCTTCATAAACTTCATGTGGACGTCAGGTTCCTGGTCCCGGGCAGCCCTCAAGCGGTAGTAGATCTCTTTGCCATGGAACAGGCCACAGTGCACCAGCGCAGCCGTTAAGGCGGCGAAGGACAGTCCATAGTTTAGAGCAAACGTTGGTGGCAGGAACAGGGGAGAGTACTGCTTGTACTTGTGAAGGTCAAAGGTGAAGCCGTCTCCCAGGATACGGCTGACATTGTAGGAGCCTTGCGTGTTGTCGTATGTCTGGGATGTGTTGATGGGTAAGAACTGGCTGTAAATGGCACCTGAATACGTAATGCAAATGGTGGTAATGATCACGAATATGAAGAGACCCGCGAGCTCCGAGATAGCAGTGTGAACGGGAGCAAGCAAAGGGTCGCCGAGGTAAGCCGTCACATAAGTCCCTATGCCGTAGGTCAGCAAGCAGCGTCCGGATGGGGTATACAACTATTTACAGTCAAATGTGATGGGTATCAACGAGAGACCAGTAAAGCCGCCAAAGAGCTGGTTGACGACGACATTCTTGGGACGAATCCAGGTAACGAAGGCGAAGACGGAAAGCCCTTGCCAAAGTACGGCGGGAATCCTCCAAGAAAAATGTAAGTGACGATTCACCAGCTGTGAGTTCATAACCAACTAACCAGTAGTAACAAAACATAGCCACGAGGACATAGAAGAAGTATCGGTAACGACTTATGGTCCAACCGTTGCTGTGTGTTCCATCACTCTTGCTCTTGTCGTGTAGTGCAAAGAAGAGAGACGTGCTGCTGAACTGATTAGGCCCTAGTTCGAGGTCAGTAAATATCCTGATCGTAGCTCTCCTGAGATATTCCTCTATCACGTGGAGAAGACAGTTGTGGGAACTTCAAGTCTGCGTACAAATCATCGCCGCCGGCCAGACCAGAAAACGTCTCGAGAGGCCAGCAAGTCCAATTCCAATAAGTTGGGAGCTCAAAGTGAACAGGATTTGGAAACCCCAACCGAAATTGATGTTGTAAAACGGCTTTCCCTGAAGCGCCAACAGAGCATCCGTACTGTACGCGTAGCCAATGCTCACATTGGACATAAGAGTGACCACGACGTGTTCCTTGATTGTGAAAGGTCCGGTGTTGAGCGTCCACTTTACGCCAAAGGTTTCGAACACCCTGGTAGGCACGCCCTTCGCCCAGAGGCAACCGATGGGGTATACCAGCAACTGGACCACTAGGGAGGGGAAGTTGATCGCAGGGCTCCGCATGCTCAGAAACATGTTCAGGCCGCTTCCGATGGTCACGAAGAACATGCCTAGTATCCAGGCGCGGAAAGTGTTGGCCACTTCTTCGCCGTCAGTGTTTCTGACGGCAGCCCGGACCTCTTCGTATGGCGAGTCCTCAGTGAAAAGCGCATCGGCCTCGATGATCTCGGCGGCGTCGCCATCGATCAGAACATTGTTGATGAGGTCGAGCTTCTCCTGAGGCAGGTTCGGGTCGAACTGATGTGCGTGCTTGATTTTATCTAGGTCTGTGGCTGCCTGGTTCACGTCGATAGTGTTATTGACGGCCCCATGTTTCTCCCGGACGGGAGGTTCCATATCACTCATATTGTAATCCGGCGGTGGTTCGCCAGAGTAATGAAGTAAAGTGCTTTTGACTGGAGAGAAGGTAGCCAAAAGAAGAGGCCCAGCAACACTTCTTGGACTAAATGGGCCAGTAGGCCGGACGGTGTGTGACAATATCAGAAGGTGAAAGGGCTGTTACTCTCTTTAAAGGCAACCCTATCACGCACAGCAGCTTGGGCTACCCGGCGGTACGGGGCAATGCTGCGACGTAGCATTGCCCCCATGAAAGTCAAACTTGAGCTTGTCCTCGGGCCTAGACTGAGGAGTCGTCTCTAGCTGGCAACTTATCATCGGGTGATACCACCCTAACTGTGGCAAGATAAGCCCGACAGGAACTCCACTTTGGGATCGGCAACATGCGGCGTGCATATGCTCGTACTTCGCGGCCGAAATCGAGAGTGGACATCATTGATTTTAGAGACATGTAGAAGTGACCCTGGAAGTAAACGACTGTCAGTAAATGACCTACTGGAGTAGAGCAGAGAGTAACCCAAACAATATCCTGAGATGTCTTGAAGTGGCGTACCATGGTCCGCGATATTCGTGTACTTGCCAGTGGACATATTAACGACCCTGGCATGTATTGAGTTCTGCCAGAGATGGGTTATGGGGAGGCGATTGCAGATATGCCCGTATAGGCTTGGCAGTCCAGGGTAGAGATATCTTCGTTCTGGGCCGGATGACTTGGATAATTGATGATAAGCGCTGAACGCCAGTGGAGGATGATTGCCGTCCCTGATTCAAGAGCTCGTATGTTCCGGGCTGCTAAGGACAATGACTGCCGGGGTATATCGATCCGGATCCCAAACTCTCGGGACAATCGGGGCCGTGATTCACATGCAAAAGTCACAAAGACATCCTCAATCTGTAGTCCGCGAGACAATGCCGATTTAGTGTTCTTCCAAGTACCTAGTCTAAGTACCTTAAATATATACTAGATGTATACAAGATACCCTGGGATTTATGAATTAACTGTCTCGATTATATCATGTGACTGTGTGAAGCGCAAATACAAAACCTACGTGATATTCTCTTCTTCTTCCTTCCTGTTCCACATCCTCTCTCCACCCCGGTCCTCCACCAATTCTTCTCCAACCTTGTTATTCTTCTTTTTTTTATTCATAAAACCTCCTTACGTGGCACCTTTGGTTTGGTGTCTCTTATCCCATCGCTAAGGACTTGGCCTCCAAGGTGACGGACAGCAATTGAATTACTAGTCATGGGTCCCAGAATTAGCCGACAAACATCCATTCGTCTTCGTGGCTCAGTTGGTTAGAGCGTTGGTCTCATAGTATCTATGACTTGATGGGTAACCACCAAGAGATCCAATCCAAAGGTCGAGAGTTCGAGTCTCTCCGAGGACATTTCCTTTTGCCCCTCGCGGCGATATTTTTCTTCACCGTACTTTCACCGACAGACAGTACGGTGGGCATTAGTTGCCCTTCGATTAGTTGACCGCTGTTCTATAAGCTGAAAAGCAGGGTCACTATATAGTTGTGTGCAAATGCCGGGATATGCGTCTATTGTTACCACCTACACCGGTAATGTGATGGTAGAAGAGGAATAATTCGTTTTACCTGTTGAAATAAGTAATTTGCGTTGCAAAGCTCTGATGTCATCAGTATTGTGAGCTACACGCATATCAGTCCCTGCTTTCGAAAGAACTGTATCTTGAAATATTCTTCGACACGTAGAAACAATTGTAGAAGAAGACAGGCCGTTGTGAATGCTACCTACCTTGTCTTCATACGATAACCACCCTTTTGCGTTCCCAGTCTTCATGTAAATGGCTCGTAATCCAATACTCCCGCTGCTCCCGGCCGTTGTTAAAGGAAGGGTTGCCCTGTATGATGCCATTCCGAGTCTAACAAACCTTGCAAGGTTTCTATATGTTTCGAGCGGCTTCAAAACTAGGCCCAATGTATAACCTCTGGCTGAACCTCTGGCTGGTCATACTGAAGCTTTGATTGAGTGAATACACGGAGGAGATAAATCTCCATTTGCTGCTCCAGAGCTTGGTCGAATAACGCCGTCCAAGCCGTGCCCTGGTTCTCGAATCCTGACAAGTCGAATGTGGTCAATTTGACCGCTTCTGATGCTTCTCCTTCTCCCGTGTCAGCCATCAAAGCCCGTGTAATCGGGGCGTCAGCGACGATGCGGCCTGCGATCACACTGGATATAGAGCCAATGGGATGATATTCACAAGAGGCCTCGTGGACTATTAGACCCAGTTCCTCATGGTCGTGAGGACTGCGCTCCTTGTAAGTTGTCCCGCATAACATCACCGGCCCGTCCAGGGCAGCCCAGATCCAGGACGGAGCGCGGTATGAAGGGGCTCGGTCATACGACGATCCAAGTCGCCGCCTCCATAACAGGCCTGCTGGACATTCTAATCTGTAGTACCCTAAATCCTCTTGCATCTCCGTGTGGTAACGCCAAAGACCAGCAAGGTATTCTGAGCCAAGTTCTTGAGCATATTCGTCTTTGATATACTGGGGAGCAAGACCTGACAGAGCAGGCAATCTATCCTTCGTGGATTAAGTGTCGAGATGTGAAGTCCTCCACGAGCTCGCACCAAGTTCTTTCCAGTCTGCAAAACGAATGCCATGTGTGATGATAGGCCCATCATAGCTGGCAAACCTGAGACGCCTCAGTCTTCCGAACATGCTGGCCAATGCAATCTTACCCTTTGATCGTTTGTCGTATACCCTGTGGATCCTGGGCGGTCGTCCGCACGGTCTTCGTATTGTGTGGCCTCGAAGCAATTCAACACCACCATGTCACCACAGTGTAGTACGCGAGGCGAAAGGAGCCTTTCCGGAAATGTCCAGCCGCGCCTCGTCCATGGCGACGTGTCCCTCATGAACATGGCCCTGCAGTCCTGCCGCGAACGCAACATCAGTGTGCCCTTGCTGTTTAAGTTGGTGACTGGATTTTTGACGGCGAGGGAACATGCGTCGACTTGTCGCATCGTGAACTCATGTGAGGCACCCCCAGACTGTGGTGTGGCACTGGTGAAGGAGGATTGTCCATATATCTCTGCCATTTTCCCAGCCTCACTCAGCCAGTCGTCTGGATTGCCTTGTATGATGCAGAAGGCATCAACCCAAGTAAACCGGAACCTGAATTGTCTGGCCAGCTCGATCGCACCCGCCACAGTGCCTGGCAGAACTTGCCATGGAATTCCAAGCGAGTATTCTCACCGTCTGGCTGCAGTGAGGCTTTTGACATCATCAGCTGCTGGGCCCCAGCAGTAAGAGTGGCAGCTATAAGGCTTATTTCTGCCCTGTGCTTCTGTCAATTTCACATAATTCGGGTCACAGATCTCGATCACACGAGTGGGGAGCCCCCTATCGCTGCACATATCACAGCATATTTCGTGCTCCAGAGAGCATTTTGCCATCCAACTTCTATTTTTTGCAGTAATGTTTCGTCCAAGAGACAGCTCGAAATATTGACGTAATCGGAGACAGATGCGTGGCTACCATTCGCCGCAGCCAGTCTTCTCGAGCTATGAGCAATCTCCTTGTCAGTCTGGACCTGTAGACGTGTACCAGTCAGATGGCCGTGATTGCTGCTAAGCACTTCCACATCAAGCCATCGCGTTGGACCATATCTTTCAATGAGAACGACTGTCCCACCATACGCTTGGGTGATGGCGAGCAGTGCCGAGTCTTCATCGACATGACACCCGTCGGTTTCAAGGTGCTCATAGAGGCGCCTTGAAATCTCATCATAGCCACGAAAATCGCTGTCCACTTGCGTCTGGACCAGCTTGATCAAATGCGTGATCTCCTCCGATAGAGTCTCCAAACCGGGACATATCAGCTCACACGTCCTGCACCCATTGCTTTTGCTCGACCGTAGGGCTTGGACGTTTTGGTAGTGGATATATACGGCCTTCTTGGTAGAATGAGTCCCACGTGTTTTCCAGTGGTACCATCGCTTACCGTGGTCGACGATGCCACGACACTTGCGACAGAACGATGATACCTCGTCAGTGTCATCACTCGCCGAGGAGTTTCAGCTCATGGCTTCGTATAATGATAGGGAAAGTCGAGGCTGGAGGGATGGGAGGGTGAAGGACGCTCTATGCAGTGCAACTTGGTCGGAATATTCACAACTTGAAGCGCGATGGTGGCTCACTGTCATCTTTCGGCTTGTCTCGAAATCGAGGGTACACATAGACTTTGACAGCCCGGCTGCGGACATCTGGAATGAGTTCATCGTCAGCCACTGGTACCATGTTTGAACACTGCGACGTATCCACGTCGACACTGGGTCCCGGTTACCATGGTAGCCGGTTAGATCGGGATCGCAGTGATTATGCGTGCTGGAAATAGCATTCAGCAGGTTTCCAGACCTGTCTCTAAACCATGACATTCTCGGTAACCGGTCACAATTGCCCGTCCACCGTCGCACATGCATGCTTCGCCTTCTCCAACATACATGATGTCACCTGTCGCCATGATTGGTCCTCTAACGAAACGAAAAGTCTCTATAATAATTCATTTAATTTCGAGATATTCACTTCAAGTTCCGGTGTTGTAAGTTGATACGAGCTTCTTGACTTAGCATCGATATTGCGTGGATCATCGGAGGCGGGTTTCGTACATGGCATCCGCCCAAGACCACTGTGGTACTTCCCGTCGATATAAACTATCCTATAATGATATAGGCATTTCAATGCTATCGAAATGCAACATCTCTAGGAATACACACCAGTTTTAGATGCAGAGACAGACTTTCGGAAGAGACAGGGACACTGTCCACACAGGCCCGCACGTGGCTTACCAGGCCTAATTTTTGGGCTTAAACAAGCTTCTTTAGCGGGACAATACAGGGGGTTGCAACATTGCGGGCCGACACCGATCGTTTAACGTTATTTTTAAGGTTATTCTAACGTTGCCGGTAGACCGTAGGCCCCCTACAACAAAATAGTCCATCCCCTACTACTGCACATGTGACTTCTCAGGGACCAACTTCCGGCCAGATTACCTCTTTGCACTCTCCCTGATCTTTGACCCAATCCTTAATCTTCGCAACATCCCATCCGCTTTTTGAGCTTTTCTGTTTCTTCTTTTCTTTCTTGACCGGCCAACCGAGCAGGAAGGACCTCTTCATGCCGCAGCAGTCGTCCTTCCAGACGAACTGGAAGCACTCTTTGTGTCCCTCACATGCTCGAGCGCAGTCATCAAAGCTCTCGTGTGCCTTCTTTTCGAGCTCGTTCTTTTCTTCATCCTTCACAGCTCTACTGACCCGCCAATCCTCCCACTCATGGTCTTGGGCATCGAAGTCGATGTAGAACCAGTCGTCGGAGTGGTTGTCCCAGTCTTCCCGCACTCTCACGAGCTTGGGCTCCAGAAACATGTGGTAAACCTCCTTGAACACAAGGGGACTTTGGCTGTTGACATGCCGTCGACGCTCAAATTCCCAGAAGTCGGAGATTTCTTCGCTGTTCATGTGGTGCATTGTTGCGATGGGGTGACACCACTGTCTGGGCCCGAATGGTAAGGTATATGGCTTTTCGCCGTTGATGGTAGGCCACTATGCAGAAGAGGCTTGTTAGCACGTCCTGTCACTCGAAACTCCCTCAAAACATCCACCAAGTCCATCAGATAATCGTGTTACGCCTCCAGCACTTACAACGCCGTCAACCATGACCCCAAGCGTATCGTTCAGGGCGATTGCGAACATGTAGTCACCACAGCATTCGTCCTTGATACGGACGTCGAAGCTGTTTGCGACACCAGGTTTCTTCACGAACTCCTTCATGGCCGCGCCAGACACGGCATATCCACTACCCCCGTGGCCGAAGGTCATTCCCCCAAGCATGCTCGGACTGCCGAGGTACCGTTCCTTGGTTGGGTCGAGTCCGTGAAGCATCTGGACGAGGTTGGGCCACGACACGTAGGTGTCGGCATCGATGAAGACATACCAATCATAGCCCGGTCGCATTTTGTACGTCTTCTCAGCCATGTGTATGTTCTTGTACTTATCCAACTTCCATCCTGCGTCCTTT
Organism: Cytospora piceae; assembly: GCA_016508685.1. NCBI lineage: Eukaryota > Fungi > Ascomycota > Sordariomycetes > Diaporthales > Cytosporaceae > Cytospora > Cytospora piceae. Next base: position 488,384 of record JADMLE010000010.1, on the reverse strand, counting down.
GGCCCGTCGGCGGCTTTGCCGCACATATCCTGATCAATAGCGCAGGCCTTCTGCTGTCGGTATAGGTCGAAGTCGGCATTTCCGTCTCTTGCCTCGGCGAGGACCGTCTCTAGGCTGTCACGGACTTGGTAACCTGCGATGCGTTGCTCCAGGTCAGAGAATATGAGGAAGTCCGGGAGGCATCTGAGGACTGTCATCAGCTGCGTGGGGACTTTATCGAATGACTCGGTCGCGCCAGTCTTCATGACGAGGAAGATGCCAGAGGTATCTGGGAAACCATCGCAGATGGGATCGCGGCCGGGGTGAGAAAAAGCTGTGCTCGTCGCGTTCAGGATGTCGATGACATTTGGGCTGAAGTGCCCTGTGTGATACTCCCCATTGTCCAAGACCCAGTCACCGAGGAGACTCGCTGTACCGAGAAGGACCCCGGCACAGATGACCGCGAGGAGAATGTTGAAGGAGCTGCGTGAAATCATAGTGGGCAAAGCGACGTCGAGCAATCGCTGAATAGCGAAGTCGAAACTCAATTGGTAGGAGGGTATATCTTGTCGAGTACACGGAAAGCATTAATAAGATCATAAACTGCAATCATTGAGTGGGAGGCATCGCGACCTATTTTGACCGTTTGGCAGGGTGTTGATGTGTTGATCATGTGACGCAAGAGAAGGACACGACCATAGAGTTGAACACCATGGAACAGATACGAGGGCGGGTTAGAAATTGTGGGACTCTGGGACCCTGAGTCTCGTAATTATTCATGTGCTCGTATTCAGTTTTGCAATGTTGGTTTGGACTGTGCTAATTATGGCGGCGCGCTCCACAATTGAAGGCGTCCACGGGTAGATAAGGGTGATTAGTGAGCTCCCATAGGTGTTGTGAATAAGCTTTTGCATAATTCAGATATGTCTTACACATGTCTTCGGGCCAGAAAACACCACCTACCTGCGGCGCAATTATCCGACATAAAACAAAGACATCTTATCTTGCACAGTCCTATGTAGCTAGAGTCTCTTACACAAGTGCATGCACACCTCGTCATGGCTGGTGGAAAGAGATGGAAGACGGTCCCACAGCAAGGACACAAGCATGACATTGTTGATGATGATCATCTATCGAAAGACATGGGCGTGGTGGCTGAGGGCCAATTCCCAATGAGGGACTGCTTTTGAGTTCGACTTGGTGGCACCTGTGGAACGGATTTGATTATGGGCACACCTTTCGATGGATACAGTCTTCCACAACATTGCATCGTGCCTTCTCGACATCTTTGAAGCCACATCTTACTTCCCATGTACTAATCCGATTATATAGACCTTAGACCCTCGTAATCGAGAGCAGAGTTGACCACCACCTCCTTCGTCTGACATCTGGGTACATCAGCCGCCCAGCTCGCCATTATTGGTTACACTTGAGCGGTGAGTGAGTGAGTGTGTGTGTGTGTGTGTGTGAGCAGTACACAATAACGGAAGATTGGCGAGATGACGTGGAAAAAAGAACCGTCAATCCAGAAGCAGAAACACGGTTGTAAGCTAGCCAGTGAAAGTAATGTTGAGATTAGAATTTACAGAACTTTCACAATGAAACCGAATGCTCACGTGAAGCCAAATGCCTTGGTGATGTTGGAATTATGAAGAGCATGTGCATAATTCAAAAACATACAAACTTTAAAACGGTTGCTGATGCTAACATATGGTCTCACACGTGAGAGAAAAACCCTCAAAGTTTTACGGGCAGTATATCCGGGGATAATCATCGGCCCAGTTGGGTACAGGCGGTCTCGATAATAAACCATATTCGCCTACTGCATTTGAATCACCACTGTTGTGCATAGTTTACAGACTCCAAAGTCTAGGTAGCGAATGTAACATTAATTGTGGTTTAAGAAATGGTAACTCATTTCTCCTGTACCCTCTCTCCATCTCCCCTTGAAGCCCAGTCCTCCTCCTCTCCCGGTATTGCTTCTGAGGCTTGGAATTGCTAACGAAATGATCCGTTTCCCGAGGCCGAAGCCCCCTGTTATTTAATGCCCTTCCGAGCAGTGACAAATCTCAAGATCGGATGTTCCACGCACTCCTTCCAAAATTCTGCATCATTCTGCACCATCTTCGTGTCCTCCAGGGGCAAAAGTTGAGGATCCTCGAGTCCAAACTTCTCATAAATCTCATATGTCCCTTTATATAGCACCTCCAGTGATGAACCGCCGAACTCGACTGGCGGTTCAGTGCCATACAGTTTAACCCAGTACTTCAACCCACCAGGAATCTCCTCCAAGTTGGACAACGACGATCCGTACTTATTCCCTTGTTCAACTATATTGCGAGGGTCGCTTGTATGGACGCAGATGAGTCTCCCGCCAGGCTTCAGATAGGCAGTCGCATTGGCGAACATCGCCTCCAGATCCTCAACGGTCTCGGCGTGGTCGAATACCCAGTTTGCCATGACTTTGTCGTACGAAGTCTTGAGGCCGAGGCCGCTCAAGCGCTTCGACACGTCCGCTTCGTGCCACCGGATGCGATCACCAAGTCCGGCCTTGTTGGCTTCTTCCTCCCCGACGCGGAGCATCTCCGCGGAGAAGTCGACCACATCGACGGACTTGGCTCCTCGCTCAACGGCCTGTCGGGCTCGCAGGCCTGTGCCGCCTCCGAGATCGAGGATCCTGAGGCCGCTCGGGTCTCCGAGTGCTTGGAGGTAGAGCTCGGTCTCCAGGCGACCGATGGGTGTGGTGATCGTGAAGGCCTCGTAGTCGGAGGCCCGGGCGTTATATTCTGCTGCGAGTTTGGGGCCTGACATATTGAGTTATATCTTGGTACTTGGCCTGGGAGACTTTGAAGAGGAGAGGATCTACCGGAGACCCCGATAATCCAGTTGTTTGGTCTGATCTTCATGATGAAGCCGGTGCGGGGTTCAAGATTGTGTTACACGCCTAAGCCATTGGCTTCTTCGTAGTATCGGTGCATATCTACTTACATGGGTATCTGCCAGACTGGAGACCAAGCATCCACAGGCACAGCGAGATTTGGATGCCGCGAAATGGAATATCCACTAAGACCTTAGAATATTGGACGGATAAGTAAAGTGGCTGCCCTGATCCGAGTCTCGAACTCTGAAACTGCTCATTGACAAAATCTATAGATCTATAAATCCCCATTTTGTCTAGGAAATCTTACCACTGTCTTCTAACACCGTCTTTCAACATCAGTTACATCCTCTCGACCCGTCGACCATAACCCTTCGTCTTGTCAAACCCCTTGATGTTCTGAGCGAAACCGAACGCAGCATGAGGATCACTTCCACTTGTCTCAATCTCCCCAAACCGCAGCCTAGTTTCCTTGAAATCCTTGTCCTTCGGCCACTGACCCAGACACGAGCCCCTCGATAAGTCATCTATGTCCTTACTCCGAGTGGTAGCCATGAAGGTGGAAAAGTTGGCATCGGCTGCATATCCATTCTTGATGAAGCCGTGCATGCCGACGAAGAGGATGATCAAGGTCACGCCCACCGCGAGAAAGTAAGACAAGGCCAACCAGAAAGGCTCATACTTCCACACTGTTACCGATGAGGTCACACTGCACGGAACAGTAGACACTTGTCGATCGTGAAGCATGGTGTCAGAAATCATTGAGAAGAACACGTCTCGGTACATATTCTCCACGGCCACAGCTAGGTCTTCGGAGACTGGAAGCTGGCTGTCGCGCTGGAGGAGATCGGTCTGGGTAGCATCGGTGTAGGTGATCGCGTAGGGGCCTGCGTCGGAGTCGTTACCCAGGGTGACGTTCCCGGAAAGCAGGGTGCGGAAGAGGCTGCCCGTTGCATGATAAGACCTATGGTTGCGTGTTAGTCACTCGGCCTGCTTTAAATTCATGACTTCTACTTACCCAAACCGCAAATAATTCAGCTCACTGGGACTTTTCGTACTACCGGGAGGCAGGAGTAGACTGTTCAGCGTTGTCGCACTGTTGCTGACAACCATGTTGCCGCTTGCAAATGTAACAGTAAAGGAGTATGTGGCATCGTACATCTGGCACTCAGCAATGTGAGTCGTGAGGTTGCTCCAGAGCGATGGTCCATCAGGGATGCCAGTTGCCCAACCAAGCCAAAGCGAAGGGAGACCTGTAAATACTCCAACCTCGGGATCAGAGTCGGTCATGTTGTACCAAACAAGAGGCTCGCCATTTTTATCTTCAGGCCCCATAGGCAAGGAGGAGTAACTGGCGTAGAGCACATCTCCGGCTGGCGCCATTTGTGACTTATTGTAAAGCTGGTAAGGCCCGCCGAACTCATCTCGCTCTTCACAGCCGTAGGCGGGAGCATCGAATTGAATGGAATATGTGCAGTTGGTGCCGGCTGGGCATGGATTGGCTGGTGCAAGTGGCCCAGTCGTGGAGAGCGTTGCTAAAGTGAAGATACGTTCCATCTCCATCGATGGCGATGTGTACCAGTACTCATTGTCAGAGTTGATGTTCCAGTAGGCGAGGCCCGACAAGTCATCGTCGGCCCCGTCCAGTGTATAATCGAACTCCCTTGTGAAGTTCATGATAGGAACGTTGGGGCAGGTAGCATTGACTGTCCGATGTCCACTTCGAGATATCAGAGTGGATGGTGTTGCGATGGCGCAGAGTGGCAATGCCCTGTCATTACTTTATCAGTCTTCCATCAAACCACTACGGCTTGACTATGTAGTAGAGTGAATTCCATACCATGAAACAACGGCAAGTATCGCGGGCAGCGTTGTCTTAAACAGGAATTCGATATTGGCGAACTGGAACGGGTCATAATAGACCTATAAGGGTATTCACTTGAGTAAATTGTTTTATCTTCCTCAGTAGTTGAGAGGGCAGGCATTCGCCATAATGAAAGGGATACACGGGAAGTTATAACAACTTACGGCGAAGATGGCGTCCAAAGTTGAAACTTTCAAGGCTCTCTTCTTGACTGCAAGCTACAGGAAAGGTGTTAGCGTATTAGTTCTCAAGCGACACGCAGTAATCGGAATCAGACCCAACGTACCCAGGCTTGTTGCTTATATGCGATCTGCACAGATTCAACCAAGACCATCCTCACGAAGAAAGCAAGCGCACTTCCATATCTCGGAGGCCATTGGGGGTCACCGGAGACTTCCCGTCCGCTTAGGCTTGCGTTATAGAGGTGATGGGCAAGAGCCGTAAAGAGTCCCAGAAACGCAAGTCCAATCATGGAGAATTGCAAATAAAACTCGTGGTACAATACCGTCAAGCGGGCTTTCATGCTTTGAGGTAAGACCGGAGGCTGCTGAGCCGCCACTTTAGGTTCGGCAGTGGTGACTCTAGAGGATGATGACTTCTCCATGGTAGAAGTGACGGTCATTGACGGCTTCATGGTCGAAGACGGACTCAGTGTCGGGGAAGTCAAAGATGGTGACATGGTGGCGCTTAGTGTATTTCCAGTGCCACGGCGGATAGCCGGAGCAGGGTTTCGAGGATGCTGTTGGCTGGTGAGGCTATCTCGGCCGGGCTGGTTGGTTTCTGCCAAGGTCCCTTGGGTAGAATTTGAGCTTACACTCATGGGACTGTGGGCTTGAGGTGTTACCGCAGGAGACATATATGGGTCTTCTTCAGTTGCGATGCTGCTAGGGCTAGACGGGTTCCTGTTTGTCAACTCCACTGGAGGAGAAGTTGACTGAGCACCTAGGCCGCTCGAAGGGGTAGATGGTGAGGCAGACATGGTACAGTCTCCTGGTTGGCACTTTCAGGATCGTCAAGTGTTTGATATTGAGATGAAAGACTGATGGGGTTGATCTCGAGCATTGTGAAGCCTGCTGAGATTCTGGAGGCATCTTTCCACCTCTTTATACCTTTAAATCTTCATCAATACATATCAACGTAGCAGTTCACCGCCATCCCCTGGACAAACCCCATCAACGGATTCTGAACCGACCTACATCTGCTACCTCTTCTGAAAATAGAGGCGACATGGGCGTCAATGTGGAGCCTATTTGGTATTGGTCTATCGAAATGCATCTTATCGAAACCCACCAGCCGTTAAGGCTGCATCTGTAATATTCTTCAACCAATCAGTCACAAATATCACCACCCGAAGTCTTTCAGCACCACGTGGGAGTGAGACCACTAGCGCAGACTTCTCTCCTCACGTAAGCCACGTTGCAAAGTATCGCTTCTGAAAAGGACTCGGTCCTATTCGGTCCCCGTTATCGTATGATTCTATAAACTTGTAAACTTGGCGAATGCATGGGTATCAGCAGGGCTGAACGTTGACCGTTTCTTTTGACGTGCATGAGAAGGAGCAAATGGAATGTGAGAATTGACCCTTCAGGCTCGAGCCGTCTTTATAACGGCTAACACTGAACATGGTCTGGGTTGCACTTCAAATGGTCCGATGGTAACGAACCTAAACAAAGTCGATATTGTCTTCTACTTCTTCCTGACGCTCGTCGTCCTCATCTTCCCATATCTTTGTTTGGGAAGAAGGCCTCCTATGATTGGAGGCATACGGTAATCATTAGAACGACACCATCCCCTCGGACATACCGACCGAGACCAGGATGGATATATTGTAGGGTCCAAGTGGTGTATTGGCTGCGGGTCACTACATATATACCTTGCAATCTCTACAGGATTTCAGTTCAGCTGGACTTGGCATGCCCAAGGTGGGCTTAATGGGTTCTTCACCTGGCTCTGTTATAGGTAGAAATTTCGGATAGGACTCACATGCTTAGCTACCCCGGGACTACTCACGTAAGCGACTTGCATGATAACCTCGACCACATATAGGAGACGTCTGATAATGCAATTATGATTGGGGTCTGGGTTGCCGAACATGATACAGCTTCGTAACTTGAATAGAGTACTTTTAGGAGTTGACACAATCCCTGGGGATGGTCTCTGGAAAGGGACGGAGAGGTCAACATGGGATGGTAATATGGGAGGGGATTGGTGCTTGACCAAGGCTCTCGTATCTGTATCCCAGCAAGTTTGATGCGGGTACTTCTGTCCTGAATGATTATAAACAAAAAGATGCAGCGACTTCTTCAAAATTCGCCAGCTCTGCCACCGAAAGTGACGGGGCAGTATGCTCTCTTGTAACTCAATGCTAAATGTGAGATGTTGGACTGAATTTCAAGTTTTCGAATTCTAAGCTTTGAAGACAATGGCCATACAAAACCGTGGATGCTGCTGAAGCCCAGTCTGTATTTCTAACTCGAAAGGGGCCAGGTCGGTACCTAGGTAAACCTAATGAGACGCATTGATATAACCACCCAAGTATTTAGTATAAAATAATTGGACATCGGGGCTCAAACAGCATGTCAATGTTGAAGAACATTGTGGAAACCAATATTTACCTTTCTGATGTATTTCAATTTTGTAAACAGAATTCTGTAGGTACCAGTCTCCAGGGAAATTCGTTGCCTGGATTCTGAATGACAAGTGTATTCTGGTTGCCCACGTGCCCATGCAACAATCACTTGCAGTAGCCTCCACATCGCACAAGTTGGACCTGTTCCGATGTTTGAGGCATCAACTCAAGATTCCAACAAACCAGCGCTAAAACAACGAGTGTCAGAAACATAGGCAACCACATACCCTCGAGAGTCATAACCTAGTCACCATGGTTGTCATGAAACAAGAGCCTACCGAGCCCGATGCTATATCCAACATACCATCAGCTGATAAGATGAAAGCCCGCAGTATGACAGACCTGCCCCCAGAGGTACGCCTACGTATCTGGGAGCTCGTCTGCCCTGAAATCTCAGCAACTGCCAGAGAGACGCCGCGTGTCTTGGAGGTTGAGATCGTGCGATGCCCCTGCGATGATCATATCCTCGAGGGTCCTTGCATCTCTGCTGGTGTTTTTCTCCGCGATCAACACAAATACATCAGCAAACTGCTTTCCATCAACCGGGAGACGCGCGCGATGATCAACAATGTCTTTGCTGACGTGTTCCCGATCGGTCACGAGAGATACGAAGACGAAAAGCACTGTAAAAGAGGCTTGGTTCGATTCGACAGCCGACGAGACATCGTCCTGGTCCACGAGAACTCGGGAATACGCGGAGATCCAGCAATTTCCTTCACAGCAAACAAACACGTCCGGAAGTTCTCCTGGAGCGGTATCAGGAACCTGGCGTTAGGTCTCCGCGGAGGTTCGCCCAGAAAAGTCAGCTCGACCTTGCCAGAGTGGTCGAGATGTATGCTCTTCGAGATCCAACAAGGCATTCCAGACTTGGAGAAGTTGTACCTCGCCTGGGATATGGAACTACCTGACTGGAGCCGCTGCAACTTTCAAAAACATTACATCCTGTCGCGACCGGGCAATACCCCTTGGGTTCCAACTGACCCGATTGTCCAGTACTGGTGGACTCCCTTGAGCAGGATCCAGAAACACCCCAACGTGAACCAAGGGAATCCACTTACTGTTCGTCAGTTAGAGGACTTTCAAACGGACAGGATTCTCGATGGATGGTGGAGCACGGAGAAGGGAAAATTGCGCCAAACACGCTTCAGGATGAATGTTATGCATGTACGAGGGTACGACCCACAGCGCATCTACCCTCGGCCTGTACAGCATCCATGCAAATGTGGTCCTGTGCCGGGCCCCTCTTGTCTCAGGTGCGGAACGAGGTTGCCTGAGAAAGACGAGGAAGGAAGCCCTGTGAAGAAAGCGGTGGACTAGACGTATTGGGGGGGGGGGACATGTGGCTAGGCAGGCACGTTGTAGGATCGAGAATCATTGTAGAATCGAGAATCATCGGGACAAGTACGGAAGGGAGCATATACCCAGAGATCAGGATGTTGCTTCCTAGAGGTGGAAGACATCATGGCGAATTGAGCGAGCGCAGGACCAGAGAGGTCGCGAGAAAACCACAACAAAGCTGGCGTTACATACATTTCGCTGGCTGTGAGTGACCTTGATGCCACGGGAAGTTCAAGCCAAGAGACAATAGGAAGCAGTCAGGACAGAGACGTAAGTCTGACTATATTAAGCTATACTTTGTTCTGGATGAGTTGATTTGGTCAAAGGTGTTTCGCATGATATATCTATGCGAGACCCTCATGAGGGTAGGAAAAGCCACATCAAACATTGAATCAGCAGTACTTACTAAATACCTAGGTAGGAACCTAGGCAGGTACCTCCGTGATTACCTAAGTACTTACTAGGACGTAAGCACTGGCAACCTAATCCTTGGTACGCCCGATCGCACCTGTGGTCGAGTAAGACATCCACATCCATGGATGCTACAAGGTTCCTCACAGTCTGCAGTCTCCCATAATCTTCTCAGCCAACGCGAAGAGGTAACCTGGAACCCGCGGAAACACAGACTGAAATAGAACGAGATTAGCATGGTAGTGAGATGTGAGTAGTTAAAGATACGGCGCATCGGACATGAATCCTCGGAAACCTAACATTCCACCAATAAGGCGTACTATGACGACAGATCAAAGGGTTTCAGGAAGCGGCTATGGAAACATCGAATCACCCGAAAACCACTGCGAAGCAACAACGGGGATGACACACATGAAGCAGGAGACAGACGACGGTTTGATATGTATACACAGGCACACATGTATTGACTCTTGACCACGCTATGGATACATGCTCATGCAACATTGAGGGTCCAAAACTCCACGCTATCCAAGCATAAAGGAGATTTGAGCACCCCTAAATGTCACAATACGTCGGAATTATTGTACAAGAAAGTGTTAAAAGGTCCAATCAGAAGATCGAAGTCTAACCAGCCGGAAACCACCCATATCATGGCTCACACCCAAAAGAACACCCAATTCCTCCACCCCTTGTTTTCCCCTTTTCCACCCCCAAGAAACACACAAAGCCAAGTAATTAATTGCTAAATAACTTAGGCCTTGACGTCACGGGCGTGACGGCGCTTCTTGCAGGAGGACTTAGCAGCGGCAGAGCTGGTGGCTGCGGCGGCGCTGGTAGAAACGGCGCTGGTCTGGACGGCAGCGGCGGTAGAGACGGCGCTTGTCTGGACGGCAGCGGCAGAAGAAACGGCGCTGGAGACGACCGCGGCGTTGCCGGTGGAGTCGGAGCCGGAGAAGGCCAGCTCGGGGCCGGGGACGGTGTAGCTGTCGAAGTCGGCGTAGATGTTGAAGACGATGCTGGTGTCGTCCTCGGTGTAGAGGGCCTCGCCCTTGGTGCCGGCGGGCAGGGTGGAGCCGGAGCCCGTGACCTGGAGGTTGACGCACTGGGGGTAGTTCTGGGCGCCGTCGGAGGAGTAGGCCGAGTGCAGGGCGATGATCTCGTGGCGGAGCACGTAGTTGCCGGGCTTCAGGTCGGCGGGGATGGGGATCTCCCAGGTCAGGCCGTTGGAGATGAGGTTGTCGGTGGCCCAGGTGCCGGGGTTGGAACCGGAGATGAGACCGGACTCCTGGATCTTGACGAACTCCAGGGTGGTCTTGTCGACGGTGGTCGGGTCGTCGGCGGAGGCGATGTAGTCGATGATGGGGCCGTGGTGGGAGTCGGGCCAGGTGTTCCAGGTGACCTGGATGCTGTCACCGGCGGCGACGGTGGCGTTGTTCAGGGCGCCGTTGGTAGCATCGCGGTGGCAGATGATGTCGGCAGAACCGTAGGCATCAGGAGAGACGTAGCCGTTGTCCGAGGCGCTGGTAGACCAGGCGATGAACTCGTTACCGGTGTCGGTACCCTGGGCTTTCGCCCACATCTCATCGAAACCCTTGTAGGTAACACCGCCAATGTCCCAGGCGGAGACATATCCGTGGGCGGAGACGAGGGAGGCACCAGCGGCAATAGCCAGAGCGATGGGGGACTTGGAAGGCATCTTGCAAATGTTTTGGTGGGTGATGGGTTATTTGTCGGAGAGACTGAAATGGACCAGATTCACGATTTGTATGTTTGTATGAACCGACTTGCGGGGATGAGATGAATGAATGACACTGTAATCAATACAGGTACGAGCAGAAAGAATGAGGCTCGAAAGTTGGCTTTGGGAAAAGAATGGATGTGGTGAGAGAGTCTGGAGAACAAGAAGGAAAGATGGCAAGTCTTCCGGCCGACGAACTGGCCCTTCTTATGATGGCTGCATCGTGGGCATGTCGCGCATGGGTTTTCTTGGTTGACAAGGAGGTCATCTCCACCGTGACCACCCTTCCGACCCTGAGGCCTTACATGGCGGTTTCGGTTAAGGATAGGGGGTCGTGATCGTGGGTGGTACGCAAAATGATGAGGACTTCGGCACCTTTCTTGGCGTCCTTAGCGTTTCTTGGCATACAAGGGTGCTAGACAAGGTCTAGCAAGGTTAGCCACAAGGTTTTTGAAACTTGAGGCTCTCAGTGGACCCCCACAAGGCGCAACCCAGCCCTGCCAGCCAATCCTGATTGGTTATTGACTCTTAAAAATGGTCCCCGAAGGAATCCGGCCTTGCAGGGATAAGCAACGTGCAGCCAGCACCGACCGTTATTTTAATTTCATATCATCCCCCTACAATATACCGCCATGCCGCCCTGCATCTCTGATGAGGGCTGGATACCTGGGTGCCTAGTAGATGCATGCACCCAGACATTTGACTGTACCAAGATCCTTTACCGCCCCAGATGTCAGGGGTCAGCCGGGTGGGAATCATTGGCCGACGACATCCACCGTTACCATACCTACATACTGTTTGTCCACACTGGTAATGTTCGGCCGAGGCCCTTCCAATCCCGCTCGAACCTCCTCATCTGGGCATACGCCTAGACTGTTTCACTCCGGCTTAATCTCGTTATGATGGATGCCACTGGTGTTGTTGTGAAACAGGCAGGGTGGGTAGGACGTGCAGATGTGCCTGACGGGCGAGTGTTGCGGATTACGTATTTGCGTGCTGTATGTACCTTTGTCATGTAAGTCACGTCCACATGAACGCACGGTGGTTGACCGTGTGCGATGGATTATGTACACACACACACACACACACACACACACACATACATACATACATACATACATACATACATACATACAAACACAGCAGACGACTTTCGATAACATGTAGAACACCTGCCTGGACCTGCTGTTTGGTACCTGAGGAGGCTCAAAAAAGATCGACCGGCCCGAGACGAGACGAGAGTTTGACAACAGACCAAAACAGTCTGATCTACGGATTTGCCAGGGCTTGGCCGTCTTTGTCTGGCCCTGGAAGAGTCCAGATGCCACCTTGCCCAGAGAAAGCGGGACAGAACCGAGATGAAATCGCTTCGAGCAACCGCCCGAGCGGCCTTGGCACGGGGTTAACGTGGGAAATCAATTCAGCCCCCTTTTCGGAGCCAACGAAAGCAGACCTCGGTTTTCAACACCGCTCGGATCCTTCGTTGCCATATTAATCTCTTGAATGTTGGTTTATGGTGGTCTATCTGTGTTTATAAAAGATGCCGTATCCCTTTCTTGGTGGGCCGCATGGGTATGGTGGAAGACTCTGAGTGGGTAGGGCTCTCGCAGCAGCATTACTCATACATAGCTGCACAATTCCTGTCTCCACCTCATTGACGTCCGGGCCTGCATCGTGTTCTCAATACTCGTAATAGAATGAAACTCATTTTACTCCTTGATCCAGCAGGCCAGCCAACTTAAGCTGTAATCTTCGAGACCTCCTCCGCCCAAGCTACCTTCTCCCTCTTCAGTTGCGACTTCACATAATAGATGGTGCAAACCGACCAAACTCCACCCCATGCGAACGGTACTGACCAGCCGATGGCATATGCAGCATCGTCGCTGACAGTGAAGATGAGGATTGTGCACACGACGGCCATGCCCTCAGCCCCGACCGCCCAGAAGACACCCAGTCGTCGGAGCATGGTACGGAAGACGTGGCTGGCCTCGTACCTCCTGTTGAGCGCCTCGCGGAAATCCGTCCCGCCTGACCCGTCCACGGCACAGATGTCCTCGATGATGGTATATACACATGGACGTAGCTGGGCGCCTTTCGGGATCGATGACAGGCGGAAGGGCGCCGGGATGCGGAAGAGCCGGAGGATATCGATGATCAGCATTTCGGTGCCGAAGGCGTAAAGCATGGTCGTGAGAGGCATGGCGACCAATCGAATCGGTGGCCAGTACTGGACGGTGCCCCTGTCAAAAGTTCGCGTCAGTCCACGGGTCCATTTCCGTCACACCAGTGAGCGAGGGGTTACTTACACGATCAACTCGACCATGACGATCAGCCAAGCCAGGGTATAATTCCAATGGAAGGCATCCAGGTACCACCTCCGGGCCCCTATCACTCGGCAAGTGCTCCCTTTCTTGAACAGTCTCCAGAATCGCACAAAGTATTCCAGGATACTGGCACCACCTATGGCAGCGGTGACGATGGAGTAGACGGTGTTGGCCGACATGACCTCCTTGTCGTCATCGGTAACACTCCCAGGCCCGACACCGTACCAGAGCCCATAGTACAACGCAATGGGCATGACGACGGAGTCGATGACGATGAAGAGCCAGAAGATAAAGATGGCCCTGTACCGGGTGTGAAGCGTGTAGTTCAATGGTGGGGGCTCTGGCTCGAGAAGCTGAGGTGCCGACTCCGTGTCGGCTGCCACGTTCGGGTCCTCGATGACACCCCCAATAGAATGTTCACTAGGTCGTGCCTGCTGGGAGGAAAGCCGTCTGGTCATGGCCAGACTGGGCCGTGCGAATGGTCCATCGAAACGGCGGTCGAATTCGGTACTCGATCGAACCGTTCTCTGGCGTTGAGGATGGGCCACGGCCGGGGCGTGGGTGGGCGGCGGCGACTGGGGAAATTGGGTAGCATCGTCGAGGGCTGTTAAGCTGTGCGTCCTGGTTTTCTGGGTTTGTAAAGGTCCGTCGGCACGCCTGTTGGCGTCGATGGAATGCCTCCCAAATCGACTCGGTTTCCTGTCCGAATGTAGGCTGTGTCGGGATTTCTCGTTGAGGCTATTCAGTTCGTGGCCGGAGCTGCGGTCGGTCGGGGAGCTGGGCGGCCCGTCTCCCGAATGTGGGTGCGCGTGTTGCCCCATTGTCGTTCTGTCGCCGTGCCAGCCAAGGGCTGGTGGAGTTTAGAGTCTGGAGAAAAGTGGTGGTTACGGGATGGATACGGATATAAAGGCCAAAGGACCAAAGGTTCAAGGCTACAATAGCGGTGTCTTGAATGAGGATTTATTGGGTATGAGTGATTAAGTATTAATGGACGAGAAGTTTGATAAGTGACGTGTCGGTGGCATAGGCCAAGAGAATTGCATAGTTGTATTTGGCAAGTCTTCATCAATGGTTTGTGGAGGAGAAAGGCTTGGGTGTGCATCCCAACTGTGTCTGGTGATATCATAGCGTGCAGAACAGGTCTAACGGCCCTGCAAAACCATTCCCCCGTCGACCGTTTGTGCGGGTCTGCAGTGTGTAAGTGCAGCCTGTGCAGGGAGAGTGCGCGAGAAACCGAGGGTGATGTCATAACGATACGCTGACCCACTTATTCTGTCTCCTCAGTGACCTCAGTGGTAGGAACGGGGGCTACTGTTAGTGCGCATCCGTACAGACATGGTGCTATTTTAATGAGCATTCCGCCGACATCCAAAGACAAGCCAAACATCATTGGTGCATGCAGCCGTAGGATGTCAGATGTCGACGGGTGTTTGTCGTGGACAAGTAGATAAATGAAGAAGAATGCAGACAGCCTCACTCGACAGATTGAACCCTCGAGACGCTCGACACATTCAGCACTGAATACCCACCTAGGTATGTCTCGTTTCAACCACATCACCGAGACAAAGAACTCAAAACTCGCAAAATCGTCGATCGTCGATTCCTAAATGTACTTGGGTACATCTGCACGACACGAGCTTTTCCTGGGAAGGGGCATCGGGCATCGGGGCCGTAGGCACTCTAGCGCCCGGGCACTGCAAGCCACCGTTTGGCGTCTCACCACTTGAATTTGAGCACCGGAACAGTTAAGCACTCAGAAACCCGCCCGTCACATCCGATGCCAGCTGTAGTCAGTTTCTGCTCCTACGGTGTGCCCAATATCATATCTGCACTATTGTATCAATGAGCATATATGGGTTGACTCTTCCATCATATACGGAATAAACGTATCGATTACCGTGCAGCGTGCACGCCACGCATCCATACGTCCAGAAGGCGGCGTGTCTTGTACGACGAAGTACAATTGTAATCCGTACCGAATGCTAGCTGTTCGGCCGAAACCTCACGTGTTGCACTATCACTGCCTACTTCGCACTCGTCCATAGATGCAAATCCCTGACTCACCTATCGCCAAGCCAGCTATTGAGCTCCTATGTGTGTAGGCAACTACATACCTAGGTACATAGTCTATGTCCTTGCATGGCATATATCTGGCGCCCTTTCCAATCACGGCCACAATCTTCTTTCACGCGCAGTTGCACCAGCTGCACCCAGCTGCGCCGGATAAATGCCACGACAGGCTTGTGGCTTAGGATTATTGTATTACTCCCAAGCCGTGTCTTGTCCCCATTACGCAACTCCTTCAGTCTGACCACCACCATCAACAGTAGTTGACTCGATTGCCAGCCAAGCTGTCTCTGCCATCGTGCCCCAGACCCTAATCTGCGGCCGACACGTCTTACACACCGCATGCGGGATGTAGGAAGCCCGAGGGGCGGGCAGGGCTGAGTGAGCAGACCGCCGCCATGTGGTATCGTTCCAATTAGGCAGCTGAGGGTGATATATCCGCGCCTTCAGCTGCCCACTTGAGAAAACACTATATAACCGCTCGCGGCTCGTCTCTAAAAGGTCCAACCAAACCCGTTTAAGCGACTCCCGTTACGAACATCGAGCGCCTTCAAAATTTCGTGTCTCCTGCACAACTGAAAGATCGAAGACTGAGGCCAATGGAATCGTCGAAGATACCACCCACAATGGATCCCAGAACGACCTACGGCGGGTACAGACCCAAGCGGATCGTGGTCTGCTGCGACGGGACTTGGGTGAACTCCCTGGGATCTACTGACGGTCCGCCGTCGAACGTGACGAGGATCTCACGCAGCCTCGAACGGGTTTGCTCGGATGGCACCAGCCAGGTCGTTATGTACCACCCAGGTATTGGCAGTGGCCCTTCCATGATCGAGCAGATCACTGGTGGTGCCTTTGGCTACGGGCTAGACGAGGTGCGTCTGTTTTGCCGCCGAGACCTGGAGAAGAGCAACTGCACTGTTGACACTAGGACTAGGACATCCGCGAATGTTACAACTTCGCATGTGCCAACTATGTCGATGGCGACTCCATCATCCTGGTTGGATTCTCGCGGGGAGCGTTCACTGCTCGTTCCGTTGCTGACTTGATCGCCTCAGTGGGTCTGCTGACCACCCAAGGCATGGACCACTTCTACGCCATCTTCGACGACTATGAGAATATGGCAGATGAGAAGAGACCTATGAGCAAGTTCCTCTATAAGAGTCTCACGCCGTATAATGGCGAAAAGGGCAAGAAGAAGATCCTCTGGGAAAACAGACGCAAGGAAGAATATAAACGATGGCTGAAGACCGTGAGTTGAGGGAGAATGTTAAGTGGGCCAAGTATGTTACTTGCGTCTCGATGCTGACGTGCGCCCAGAAATTATGGACCCGAGATACGTACCAAAACCACCAAACTGAAATCAGGATCAAGGCTGTTGCTGTGTGGGACACGGTTGGGTCACTTGGGATCCCACCCGTCCCAATAATTGGCATTCAGGGTTCAGCCAGACAGTGGAAGTTCACCAATACCCAAATTTCCAGCAAGGTCGAGAATGCGTTCCAGGCCTTGTCCCTCGACGAGCCCCGGGGCTCCTTTCGACCCGCTCTATGGGAGCGCCTCGAGGGTAACGACGTGACGAACTTGAGACAAGTCTGGTTCCTAGGAAGTCATGCGAACGTGGGAGGCGGCTGGTACGACCAGCAGGTGGCCACCATTACCCTGGCGTGTAGGTGAATTTCGGCTGTCAATCTTGGCTGAGATCCTCAATTCGACTGACTCTTGTCAATCTCAGGGATGTGTGACCAACTCACCACCGTAGGCGTAGAATTCAGCCAGAAGCGCCTAGACCGGATCTTCATCGAAGGCCTGCGTTACAACGCAGCCCACCCGTACCCGTACATCCCGCGATCGTCCATGCTCATACCGAACTTCATCTGGACCTTCCTCCTCAAACATCGCCACCCAGCCCCCAAGCCCTGGGCCAAATCTCCCACCATCTGTCCACCCCCGTCCAAGTCCCAGACAGTCGACACAGCCAACTGCTCTGGCGTGGACCACCACCCGAGAGGTACCCCCGAGCAGCTCTGGGCCGACGCCCCCCCGCGGTCCTGGGCGCTGGGCCAGACGCGATATCCCGATAGCTGGCTGACCCTCGCGGCGGGGGCGATCGTGCGGCATCCCGGGTGTTTTATGAGGGTTGACCCGGAGACGAACGCGGATACTGACGAGCCGCTTGTGAATACGGATGAGCGGGTGCACAGCTGTGTGAGGGTGAGACTGGCCTGTCAGGGTATGGGTATGGACGACCGTCGTGTCTGGCCGTGCCAGTCTCTGCTCCAGGACGATAGCGGTAATGGAAGACCCGTATGGAGACTCGTGAGGGGAAATTCAAGGCAGGTTGAGCGGACGACGGAGCCGCGGGCCGTGGGGAGGGACGGGCATAATGAGGATTGGGTATACCAAGTTGAAAGGGGCGATGGACAGTGGCGGTGGGTGTTTGATGAGGAAGCCGTGGTGAAGAACGGAATTGGAAATCAGGTGAAGCTGCCTGTGAGGACGCTTCCTGAAGAACCCATGGTGGGGTTCTGGGAGCGGCACCTTTTGGCATTGACTAGGGGCAAGGTGGATGTTTGGAGGTGGGCGGAGGGGAACTCCTCTTAAGAGGCCAAAGAAGTCCCGGAACTTGTGTGAGTCTATGTTGCTTCAATTTCGCCAAGGTTTGTGTGATAAAGGACACAACACAAAGTGGTTGAGTTCACTGCCTAGCCATGAGCTGGCGAAGCTCAGGAGGATGAGGTGTCGCAGGGGCAGACAAAGCTGTTCGCGGCGGAGTATGATACCAGGTTGAGCGAGAATTCGAGCGATCATTGATCTAAATATGAGAAATAACTGTCATGTTGGTGCTGAGCCATATTTGGCACAGCTTTTGACTGGCTAGACGGGGTTTCAGCTGCGAGGAGTGTTGGTTGTTGATGTGACGGGCATCGCGGTGGTGATGTCGTTGACGGGATGACGGTGCCTTTTTTCTCATCTCCCTTTCCATCCCATACCACTATCCAGGCGCAGGCGTAGACGAGTGATTCCCAACAGCTGTTATCGTACTGTGCCGGTGTCTTCAAGTCCGAAGAATGCCATCCAAGGTTTGAAGGAGTCTGTCGTCGACGCTCGCTACGCAGCTGGCTGCCAGCTGGCCAGCGGTAATTATCAGCTGTATATGACGTCCGCTTGATCTTCCGGTGGGCATACATTAACCGGAGGACATCGCCTGTTCTCTCTTCTAAAACAGAGCCCTTTCGCATGCATCTTTTGTATCTGTTGTAATCAATCGTTAGCAATGGCTGGAATGCGAGCTTTCCCGGTCACTATGATCCCATCGTATGTTTATTTACGGACTGCAAGATATCCGGGCGTGCACCACGGACAACCTGGGAAGAGCCTGGACCATCCATAAAAAGGGACCCGTCTTTCTCGAAGAAACACCACGATAAATATGTACTATATTCTTTGTCGGGTTATGTCGATCGTGTATGTCTGGCGTATTAACCACTTCCCCCAATCTTGTATCTATTATTCCTTTTACTTCTGGTATAAACCAACTAGAGGAAAGGAAAGGTCTCGCGGGCACGAATGCAACTGTTGTGCAAAGTCGATAATTCATGTCGCCGCCTGGAATTCATCTCTCAGGCATGATTGTGTCTTCGTGAGGGTTTCGCGTCGTCACTCCCTGGCTGGCATTAGAGTGGCTTCGTGTCTAAGATGATATGAACAGGTTTCGTGGTCGGATGGGAGCAGGAACTCAAGTTGGCCGTGGACAAGCAATGCAGCGCCGTGCGCTTTGTCGAAGTCTCGTTGGCCGGGCTACCGAGAGAAACGCTGTATTCCTGGGACGCGTTCGTCGTCATTGTGAGACTCGTCGCGCACAGGTCTAGATAATGCTTGTGTATCTTCCGCCAGCTGCTGTATACCAACCTTATCATGAACCGAGATCGAGACAGCTTGCTTGGATGTCGCACGGGGCTCTAAGTTCTAATTATTCTGATAAGTAGGATCTGATGTAAGAAATAAGTCAATATGTGACGCCACAAAACTTGGATGGGGGACCTGCATGGCTGACCACAAATGAACACCACCAAAGCTTCTTCTTCGCATCATCAGCAAGCTGAAGACCGCAATGAAAAAAGTAGAAGTATATCGCCTCAAGGACGAGTAAGTCAAAAAATTGAATATTGAAACCGCCACGGCAGAGGATCACCATGAACCCTCAGGGAACAGCTGTTTCTCACCAGCAATCCGGTGCCACCCTCACGCCCTCCAAGAGAAGGGAGAAACCCAACGTCACACGGCTTTGCAAGGCTCAGGGCAGGTACGCAGGCGAGGAGGAGTCGGCCTCCTGCCAGAGAGAGAATGCGTAACATTTTGTCATGGAGCCGTTGATCTTTTGCGAGTTCCTGATCAACGAAAGATAACTCCGAGCCAAGCGCCAGGCCCCAGCTACCGACCCGATGGGCACCGCGTGCTGTCCTTTTTTGAATGGAACAGTCGCTGCTGTGGCTTGGGAGTTGGACCCAAATGCCCCGGATGCCCCGCAAATGGCCGCAGCGAGGGAAAGGACGAGGAGATCACCCTCGATGTCCAAGCCCAGAAGAGATACTCGCATGCGTCGCCAAATCGGCGTGCCACACCAAGAAAAAACAGGCCCCCCAGCAGCCTTTTGTGTCTTTTGAATTGACGGTGCGGTGTGGCAGTGCTTTGATGGCCCCGTCAGTTGGACCCCTGGGCCAACCGACCTCGAGGAGAATGCAGTGTAAAGAGGAGGTGAAGAATGTCTTTGCAAGCAGTGAGCCACGCTTCAGAGCACCTCAAGGGCTGGCGGTCTCGACCTCAACCGCACGCAGCGGTGTCTTTGGTCAAGCCCACGATATGGAGAAGAATGGAAGGCGAGAGCGAAGCCCAAAGTAGGCTGGGTGAGTTTGTGTAGTCTGGGGGCAGCTCTCCCAGATCAGTACTAGGTAGCTTCCGGCCAATCACAACACTTCCTGGGGCAGTGGTCCAGCAGAGGGTGCACCCAGGAGCTTCTCGCAGCTCATGGCTCTCATTGGCCAATTCGAGGGATTCTGCCGTGATTCTAGCAAAACTTCAGGTGTCTTCCAGCTTATTGCACTCCTATAGTTGATGTGCTCCTGTCGCTGTAGCAACGCCTACGGTTGAGGTACCTATGTACTATGGACGCGGTCGATTTAAGATGCGGCTCTGCGGTGATTAGCATCCAGATTGAATGCCACATGTCAGAACTATTATTTGCAAGCCCGAGGTCTCGTAGTCTGGCCAACTACACCTCTGAAGTGACCCAGTGCCATAATTCACTCCAGGTGGTGATCACTACGCCAGAACCGGGCGGCTTGGAAGGTGCACATAACATCTCGAGACCATCCGTCACGACAAGCTCAGGGCACATTATGCTTTATGAGGAGGAGATCTATCAAGTCTATTATCTCTAAGTAGTCATAACCTTCATTATTCGTCCGTCAAAACACTATCCCTGCTAAACCATATCCACGCTCGCCCTACTCCTGCCCATACTCCGTCTGATCTCGGCATCTTCTTCCTGCTTCTTCACATTATCCCACCCAGGCAACTTCACCGCATGGTCAAGCGCCACGGGCAGACCCCTGTGCCTTCCTCGCAGCATCATCAGCACCATGATGAGCTTACTCCCAGTATACCACCCCCCAACGAAGCTATACGACTGCCCTGTGACTCCCACCGAGAGCCCGATATTAGTATACCCCGACACGATCTCGAAGAGAAAGTTAAAGACACTGTACGACTTGGGATCCTCGATCGAGTGCGACGTCTCGATCAGCGTGATCAGGAACAGCGCGAGCGCAATGAACCAAATATCGTGCGACAGCTGGCCCCTCAGGTGCTGCGAGACGAGGCTGACCTGGCCCTCCTGCGCCAGGGCCGGAGACGGATGGTCGTCGAAGCGGATCTCGGTGGCGCGCTTGAGACGCGGCCTGGCCGCAACGCCCACGCCCTGGAAGTTGTTCATGCGCCTCTGGATCTGCTTGCCCACGAAGGCCGTCCCGCGCCTGCCGACGGCGGCGAGCTTCTTGATGGACTCGGCCTGCGACACCCCGGAGACGGAGACGGGCCTGACCGGCGGGCTCTGGGCGGTGTTGGATGGTTGTGTGGAGAGGAGGGGCCCGTGGGGAGGGATGAGCGGCTTGGATAAGACAGAGTCGTTGTCGGACGAGTCTTCGTTCTCGCTGTCGGAGTCCTCGCTGGCGTAGATGCCTAAAGAACGTTCCTCGTATACCTTCAAGATCATAGTCAGCGGTGGGGAACTTCATGCACCGGGAAGTCCGGAAAGAGTAAGACTGTGAAACCAGATGTACTTACGTTTGAATTACGCATGACAATGATCTCTGGGTACGCGGAGATATACATTATGATCACCCACAGGACTTGGACGTCAAAGTAGAGGCCTGATACTGAGACAACGGCGAATCCTGGCGATGATATGGCTGAAAGTGGACGAGTCAGCGAGCTGATACTTCAAATACAGGGCTTCGAGCCTGTAGTACGGATGTTCGTAGGAGGGGTAGGTAGGTACTCACTCAAAGACTGAAAGAGTGCGAGTCCAACTTGCTTCCCCACTGGGTAAATGTCCAGGACGGAATTTCCGATGCTGAGGATCAACAGGAATACCCAACCAGAGACCGCAAAGGCCGAGAAAATGGCGACAAAGATCCAATTGGCTTTCGCAGGGAACATCATCATATAGAGACGACGTGGGTACTTCAAGATGAAGTCAAAGGCTTCCTTCCAAACGACATAATCCTCGTCATCGACCACATGCTTCAGCACAAAGCTGCAGAAGAAGACCGTAGCTCGGAGGAACGCCGGAAATATGGAGCTGCCCGCGAGTGCCAGAATCGTAACGATGGTCAGCACGAACGCATCGTTTTCGAAGGCTGTTATGCCGGCGTCGAGGAGAGTCATGCCAGCACTGTTGAAGGAGGAAATCGCCAGGAATATCCCGGACCACCAAGGGTTCTGGGAGTTGACGGCCGAGGCGCTGGTGCCATGAACGGAGATCCATGCGCCCAGCGTGATAGCCCCAAGCACCTGCCAGAGAACAAAATAGACGCCCACGATCACGAAGAGGATCTTCAACGCGCGGTACTCAACGCCGCCCAGGTACTCGCGCTGCTCCTCTGTGAGATCGAAGAACTGGCCGTTCCTTCCTATGGATTTCCGGTTCTCTCGGACAAAGGTTCTGAAGTCGAAGCCCTCCGAGATGCCCTGTCGGCCGGACTCGCGGGTGGGGGGCCTCCTCCTGGTCGTGTGGGATACTGGCGATAGCTGCCGTCCTGAAGTGCTCGATACATCGTCGAGTTTCTGGCCCTCCTGGATGGGGTTCAGATGATTATGATCGTGCGCGCTGGGAAGCTCCCGGCCCCGGTCCCGTGATGTCCGGCCGCCCTGGCTGGACAGTTCGAAGGCGTCCGCCTCGGCGCGCTGCCAGTGTTTCCGACTGCCACCCGCGTTGTTTTGCCGCTTGGTCGCCCGAAAGGATGACATGACGGGTAGTCCGAACATGGCGCCTGCCATGCCGACCACCGTCCCCGTCGTCTTCATTTTCCTGCTCCGCTCCACCTCGACAATATCCTCGAAACGCTTCTCGAAGATGCGTGTGCGAAACCAGATGGTGAACAACGATATCAGCACGGGGCTGCCCAGGACCATCATAATGGTGAGTATGACCTGCTGGCCTATCGTGAGCTGGCTCAAGTTCACTGGGTTCAGGCCAGAACCCGTGAATGCGGAAACGACGAGGAACAAGCTATCGCAAAAGCTGACGCTCTCGGCGGGCTTGGCCGATCCCCAGAATATTATCGCCAAGATAAGTCCCAGGAGAACGAAGTAGGCATAATGCATCGTGATGAAGTTGATCGGGGGCAGGTATGGCCGAATGGTCGACCAAGCATTAGCCAGGCCATCCGCCACCACGGGGTGTTTGGTCTGGAGGTCCTCCCATGGTCGTCGGGACTTCATCGCAATCAGCACCTGGGTGTAGGCAGGCTTCTGTGTCGGATGGGTCTGAATGCAAGAGTGATGGCTATATCGTCAGCATCAGATTGTCGGCCAGAGTTGAGAGACAAGAAGTTTTAAAGAGGAGATCAGTGGAATAGCAAGATGCTCGACAGCGCATTGCCCGTCGGTAGTCAAAGCGCCCTGCAGGTAGGGCAGCATTGGCATTGTCGACGGACGCGCCCCTGACTGTCTCGTTTCACTACTTACCAGGGGTTTCTTGGGATTTGCTCGCATTGCTTGTGTCGGGCCCACTTCCGTAATGACAGCTCATTACCGGCAGCAAGGGCCCCAGCCAACTGAGTATTTTGGGTCCAATTGCATTGAGCTCTGAGCTTTTTTGGGAAAGTCAGTAACTGAAATGTGTGGGCCGCATACCTGTTGTCAAATCACAGGTGTATACGTTCCAGTACGGGTATGTTATGCGCTGAGTCTCTGGCCTGTCAGCTCATTGATAGCTACAGTACTTAAGTACTCTATTATATAGCCAGCTCCAGCACTCACAACCAACACTCCAGTGTGATTGATGTGTTGTGCGACTAGTTCCCTGCTTAATCGACTTACAGTCCTCAGAATGAATACCATTTATATTCAGTCTGGTCTACGGAAGCAATGCCCACAGACCAGCTCGAAGACCTGGAGAAATGCGTCAAAGGAGTGACACGACTTGATATCGCAAAACCGCCCACATGCATTCCACTCGATATCATGGACTTACTCCACGAGTGGACCATATTAGTAATAATGATCTGAGAACCTGTGGTTTGAACCCTCCACTAGAGACAGACGTGTAACCAAAAGAACAAATGCACTTTGATTGTTTGGTGTTCCGGTTGACTATACAGTTTTCAGGAATCTTAGTATTCTACTACCTAACCTCTCTCTTCCACACCGGTACCAAATAGTAACATATGAGGGCTGGAGCATCCAGAATAGCCTTTTAAGATATCAAGATCTCAAGGGTGAGGCCACATAAGCAAGACTAATAACTCACCAACTCACACGATTTGCCTTGAGCTTCACAAACTGATTCCTTCCATCGCCATTGTGCAATACGTTCCTCCCGATAACAATATCGAATACATAGACTCACATGACGGCGTTGGAATCCGCAGCCATCCGAGCCCTTGTGCCTTGAATTTATATAAATCATAATCTGGTGATGACCCACGTGTGGAATGAAGTCTGCTATAGCCCATCCACATAGTATTTAGTATTGAGTTCTCCATGGTCTTCCAGTTCCTCCAAAAAGGTTGGGTTTGAGGCATCAAAACATAGACATCCAGTCTATAATTCGTGGTAAAGTAGTTTGACTATATAGCGTGTCTTGTTACCTTCAGAAGCGAAAAGTCTACACTGGCGTACCAGTATCTCAGGACCATTTCCCGTATGGACAATGAGGGTTTGTTGATACGCCAAAAATCTTCAAGATGAAGCCTCTGAAAGAGTAAATGACAGTCAGGTTTGTAAGCCCAAGTTCAGCGGCGGCACTGCAGCGAATCGTGCCTGGCCCCCGGGGTGTTGCACAATGTCAGCTTACTGTGGAGTGCACCAAAGTGTATGTAACTCTCCACAGAAGAATTAGCCACTTTTGCACCATGAAAGGTTTGGCCTTATCAACTCATCAACTGTGAGATCCGGGAACGTCCTGTTTGTTCAAATGTTTGAAATTGGTCTTTGCTTCGTTCGGTTACCAAACCCCCTTTTTGTTCACTCAGCTGGTGACCGGAGTGACTCAGCCCTTTACAGCCTGGAGGCAGGCAGCAGCAATCCTCCCGCTGGTCCACCAAAACCACATATCCGCATATGTGTGGCTCATGCTGACGTTTTACCTCATTGCATGGCAGATCTCCCGGCGTGACTGCCTTTAATCTTGCAGTAAGTGTCTTGGTGGCCTAAAACTTTGTAGGTATCGCCACCTGGCTCCCAAAGGATTCGTCGCTAGCAGTGATGCAT
Organism: Cytospora piceae; assembly: GCA_016508685.1. Taxonomy (NCBI): domain Eukaryota; kingdom Fungi; phylum Ascomycota; class Sordariomycetes; order Diaporthales; family Cytosporaceae; genus Cytospora; species Cytospora piceae. The sequence continues at coordinate 463,160 of JADMLE010000010.1, read as the reverse complement.
TATGCCAATGTGAGGCCAACACAGCGGAGAAACACAAGATAGGCCAGTTGCATGAAGGCAGCATGGACCGTGCAAGTGACTCACTGATGATCTAACATGCTGGCATCAACCGCAGAGGAGAAGTCGAGTATGTAGTTGAGTTTTCTTGGGTATAAATCCCCAGTGCCAATGTTCCTAGTTCTCTGTCTGACCACCATCTCTACAACTCAAACGCAACCCCTTTACCCTTTCCCACTTTACTTACAATACCTACAGAGCCATGGCAATCACCAAGCCAACAGTTGCCGTCACTTTCGGCGAGGGCGAGGATCCCAAGATGCTTAGCATCAAGGAGCTCTCCAAGTTGCTGCAGACGAAGAAAGACGAGAACGAGGACTCCGATGAGAGCTCTGAGGAAGAGGACGAGACCGATACCCCTGAAGAAGAGAAGGTCAACTTGCCAGTTGGCTCAGTCAGCGAAGTGAAGAACATCTACAAGTCTTCCAAGGACAAGGACGGCGACTGGACCTGGGTCAACCAATATCCCGAGGATGTGGCTGATCCAGCAGAGAACGCCATCACAGACACCTACGCTGTGCTCGTCCGGAACATTAAGAGTCCCGACGGCCGGAAGAAGCTCGAGGCCCATTCCATCGTCATCCAGAGCCCTTGGCTGCAGAAAGCTCTCGGCGAAATCATCCTGAAGGACTACCCTGGCGTGGCGTGCGAGTTGAAGCGGTTGACATTTGAGGCTCCGTTCAAGCCGTTCGTTCACCGTTGGGTGGCTTTGGTGGAGTACATGAAGCAGCCCGATTTGAATGAGAAGACCAGAGAGCATTTGGTCATTCTTCATGACATCCTCAAGTATGAGATCGGGGATAGCATCAAGGCCTTTGAAGATTATGTCCTGAACGGCGTCATTACGTTTGAGCATCTCTGGTGAGTACATGCAGCTTTCACCTTCGTATCTTGTACAGGGACAAAATTCTAAATGCTTTCTAGGATGATCTTCCAGCCAGGCTCTATCGTCCTGGCGGCTCATAACGGACCCCTATCTGCCTTTGAGCTGGATGAATCGGAATACATGCAGACTCAGTGCGGCAAGTTCCTACGGCTCCGGGCCGACTGTGTCGACTACAACGGCAAGAGCTTCGGCCGACACACAGAGCCGATCGACATTTCGGAATTCATCGGTGTGAAGAAGATCGACGGGCTCAACACTTTCCCGTTGGCTTTCCACGAAAACAAGGAGGCTGTCACGGCGCTGTTGGTCAAGAGGGGAGAAATCTTCGAGAGCCTGGCCGGGAACCACTACAAGTCTTACGACGGAACTGCGATAACCTGGGACCGAGAGGGCAACGAGGTCCCGATCCAGATCACCGGCCGCATCGTCGTCGACATCGAGTCCTTCAATCGCAGCAATATGTGGCGCAGGCGCCACCTCTCAGATTGGAACGCCAAGGACCTGGAGCGCCTCCAAGAATACAAACAGGAGCATGGCCTCTCCGACGATGGCCAGCTCAAGCTGAGCCCATACTATCAGATGCTGGCACGGTCCCGCACGCGGGGGTACTCGCTCAAGCGCAAGGAATGGCTTGACTTCTTCGTCGAGCAGGTCGACGAGATCGAGTGGAATAACAACGCCTTCGAGAAGCTCGTCCTGCCCGACGACCAGAAGGAGCTCGTTCTGGCCTTCTCCGAGTCGCAGCTGGAGGGCGAAGGGACCTTTGACGACGTCATCTCCGGCAAGGGCAAGGGCATCATCTGCCTCCTGTCAGGGCCACCCGGAGTCGGCAAGACCCTCACGGCTGAGGCTGTCGCCGAGAACCTCCGTGTTCCTCTGCACACTCTCAGCTCCGGTGATCTCGGCTCCTACCCCTGGGAGGTGGAGAACGGTCTGTCGCGGATCCTCGAGCTGGTGGCGCGGTGGAACGCCATCTTGCTACTGGACGAGTGTGATGTCTTCCTCGAGGCGCGGTCCACCCATGACCTGGAGAGAAACAAGGTCGTCTCCATCTTCCTGCGGACGCTCGAGTACTACGAGGGAATCCTCTTCATGACCACCAACCGCGTGGACAATATCGACGCAGCTTTCCAGTCCCGTATTCACGTCTCGTTGGAGTACCCAGACCTCACTGCGGAATCAAGGGCGCAGATCTGGCGGAACTTCATCGCCGCGGCCAAGGTGAAGCCCGAACTGACAGAAGAGGATGTCCAAGACCTGGCCAAGTTGCAACTGAACGGAAGGCAGATCAAGAATATTCTCAAGACCTCGCAGTTGCTGGCAGCGCGGAAGAAGAGTGTCTTGCAACGCAGCTTCATCGACACGGTGCTGTCGATCGAGAGGCGTCGCCCGATGCCCCAGACAACGATCCAGTAGCTCGAGTAGGCAAGGTTACGACATTGGACATGTAGATATTCTTATGCGAAAATACGATCAGAATTAAAATTGACAACCTCTGCAAGCTTTCCATAGACTGGAATCTGGTAAACCCTGTCGATGTGCATTCTTCATAGCAGTCCAGAGTAAGACACTCGATGTGGCATAGAATAACGTCCTTGGTCTCTGACCGCTATTCATAATCATACATCCAAAGGAAGCTACTGCATGTTTGTGATCTAAAACAATGGCGTGTAAGACTGGCAGTGAGGTCACCTCAGAAAATATCCGGACAAGGACAGGGGCCACGGCAGTTGCGCCGGGCGGAACCACCCGTAATCAAGGCGCAGGACCGGTTGAAAGTTTATTTGAACGTCACTCAGACACCAATCCAAATGAACGGTGCATGCCGTGAGGTTGGTGAGCTCTCTTGCTTCACACGGATGTTACATTGCCCCGTATCCTTTAGTCGATGACGAGCTAGGACATTGAGTTGGACACTCCCACACATCTACATCTGAGCACGCCGGCCCTTGTTGCCCACCTCGCTGCCATGCGTGACCGCAATCAGACAATGATTATAAACGTACAATTGCTCAGCTTCCGACCTGTACGCGGGCATCTATGCTCAGGAGGTACATGTAGTGATATCAGTGAAGTACTCCAGCACGACCAGAGGTATGCCCCCCGAGCAGAACATATCACTGATTTCGGCGCTTTAAATCATTCTAATGAGTGTGCTTGACACCTACTCGAGAAATTAGTACATCGCATTGGGTAGAAACAGAAGAAAAGCGAGCCAAAAGGCCGTAATTCAACATAACTCAACGCTCCCGATCATCCCTCCCCCCCCCCATGTGCCGCTTGCCCTCTTGACTCTTGCCTAGCTGCGAGCCTTCAAGATCTCTATTCGACCAGACCTCATCGTCTAGCCCATATAACAGGACCAGGATGTCAGAGAAGTATGGCCACAGCCGAACAAATGGTACAACCCAGAAGTGCACCCAGCAGTAGGGATAGTCCGTGACGAAGTCCAGGGTATCGGCGAGCATGCGTAGGAGGTAGACGAGATAGATGAGGATCCTAGAAATTCCTGTCAGTGTTTCTTGTCCCCGAAAAGGTGCCTCCAGACGCCTGAATCAAAATAATGGGGTCTCACTTACGCAACCCATTGATGACCAGGTGTGAAATACGTCCCACACAACGCACCCAGCCAGGCGGCCATAACCAGCGGCTTGACAAGATCCCCCACCATCTTCCACGCCAAGTAAGGATGCGACCTCCGCATAGCACAGAACCCAGGCTCATCGCACAGCCACTTGATCCGCGTCCGCAACCCCTGGCGGGACCACCGCACCATCTGGCCAAACGTAAGGCTCGTCCCCCGCTCCACGGACGTCAGCAGCTCGGCCTCCTTCGTATGCTGTATCCCCAGCCTCCACCGCCTGTCCAGAGGTATATCCGTCCTGCCGCGGTGCTGGGGCAGCAGGTGCCAGTTGAAGAGCACCCACTTTGTCAGGAAGCCGTCGTGCCCGATGTTGCACTTGGCGCCACGCCAGAGCTCGCCAGTGAAGGCGCGCTGGAAGGCCGGGTCCCGGAGGATCTCTGCGCGGCCGAGGATAGTCGGCCCCGGGAGGCACCAGTTGGTGGAGCCGTCGGCGGTGTAGAAGGTCTTCATGGCGTTGTTGCGCATTCGTCGCTTTTGTATGGCTATGGCCTCCCCGATGGTTATGACGAGTGGGTCCTGGCGTTCCTTGGGGACGTAACTCCTGTACAGATTGTTTAGTTATTCGAAAGGGAATGGCTTACAAGAAGTTGAGTTGGAGCAAGCAGGCATCTTACAACACAGGTCCTGCGACAAAGCCAACATCGTCATCTTGGAAAGGCGCAAGGAGGTGAAGGATGCGCGTGCTGTTCACCCAAGAAGTATCGTCGTCCACCATTGCTATGATCTTGCCTTTGCACCTATCGATGCCCTTGACAATCTGGTCACGCTGATTGGGATTATCAATTGTCAGAACCTTGACCCGTTTCTGGTCACGAGCTTGTGAACATCGTCGGTCTTGTGAAACAAGGTTCTCGATTCGGTCTTCCCATTCAGGAACGGTGACGATGATGACCTCCAGAGGATCCTGGTCCAGTAACGTGTTGAGGAACGTGGAAAAACTGCCAGCTGTCTTGATCGAGGGGGTAACAATGCTGACATCCCGGGGAGTAAAGCGACGTTGTTCTTCGGTTGATAGGAGTGGGAACGGCTTGTAGCTCTTTTTGAGTTTCTCAAACCTTAAGTGATCGTACAGGTCATAAAGACGGAGAAAGGACATTAGTTAGTATAAATTTTGGAGGTACCGAAGTAATGAGTAGGCTTACCCAATAGCTATTAGCGTGATCAGAGAAAACATTGAGAAAGCTTCTGTAACAGGCATAAGGTTTAGTTTTCGTTCGAGTAGAGATAGTAAATGAATTGTACGCTATGAAAGCACAGGAAGAGAAAACAGTTACAATATTATCGACATTTATATCAGAGGCTTCTTCCTGCCAGTGGTTCCAAGCACCTTACACTGAAGTGGAAAGTGAGGTGAAGTAGGACACAGCGTGACATGAAGAGTGTGCCTTCCGATCCCAGCGTGTAAATGCAACAAACAAGAGACACCAACAAGAGAACGGATGTTCGCAGCAATAGAACAGATAGTACAGCAATACTGGCATGCTATATCACAGCACTGGTGCCCCAGCAAACGACGCTGCAACTAAATCTGGCAGACGGTCAGCTCTACCGTAGTTTTCCATTATTCACGGTAGGCCAGGAAGTCACCTGGCCAGTTCAATCCTCTGCAACAAGTCATCCTTCGAACTTTGTGAATCACTTTTCATCTGACTATTTCCTGTGTATTGTGTCTGCGTTTGCGCCCATCATGGTCTGTCTTTGCATTGCCTCTAGTACCAAGTCAAGCCGCGTTGTTTTCCTGCTCGATCACTCCACCGCTTTTGGTTGTTCGGTCCACAGAGAAAAGTACAGCATAATCCTACAAGCAAAAGGGCGGACGGGCCACCAACCAAACTGCAAAATCCGCAGCAAGAGCGCCACTGACAAAACGCGCCCACGCGCGCCCGTAATAGACCATTCATCCATCCATCCGCCTATCCCATAGTGGCCACGTGAACCGGTGACCTTCAAACCGCCCGCCCGGAGCGCTTGCTGCTCTCAAAAAGGGCAAGATACCGCCCACGAATAAAACTCCGAGTCAATCAATTCATCCTCAAAACGCCTTGTACCATAACCCCGACCTGTGGGTCTTCTCGTCGCAGCCGTTGCCGAAGCCAGCTAGAAAATCCCGCCCATTTCCGTAAAGGCTCCCAAGTATATGGTATCGCCCCAGTCCCTGCGCCGTCATTTATCCTAGTTTTACTGTACACCTCCACTTCGTTCTTGGAAACATTCCCGGTGCAAGCATCAAGACGACCTCCTCAACGCTGAAGGTCCGCTGCGGACGCAGCAGGATCAACCTACTCATTGAGCATCGTACCGTCATCAAGAGCACCCTGCTGGCTCTGCATGCTCGCCCTCCTGAGGTCCAGCATCATCTTCTCGACAAGGCCCTGGCTATCTACCGTCGGGAGATCGGGGAACTCCCGCACGGAAATGCCGTTCGCCGCGAGCTCCGACGGCGTCGTCGCCTGTGACGCCTGCGAGCCGGATGCTCTCCGCTCCTGTGTCATGTCGGGGTCTGCCGGCTGGGACGGAGTTCGAAGTCGCGGGAGCTGGCCCAGGCTGTTGCGTGGCGTGTGGCCGCGGCTGCGGGGCATGCGGAAGGGCGACTCCTTCGGATCTGAGATGCGCCGCAACTGCTGTTTCAGTTGCTGTGCCGGTGACTCGTGTACCTCGTAATCGACGTCCATGGGCTGTGGTGTTGTTGTGGCAAAGGAGACATGCGGCTGAAGGTTGGGTGACGTGTTGAGGAATGTCGGCTGCTGCGAGGGTATTCCAGCCGGTGATATAGGCGGAATGGGCGCCTTCGATGACTGTGCATCTGCTGAACCGGAACCGACCCAGAGCCCCAGGCCATAAGGAAGACCGTTTGGCGAGCTGGCGCCAGAGTTGCCTTGGCTCGGTTGGCCTGCGGTGTGAGGTGACTGCGATGTGCCATACTGTGGCCTCATCGCCGGGTGTGATGGGTATGATGGAGCAGATGGTGCGCGCTGGTGCTCTCGAGAAGGCACTGGCGGAGGTGACATGGCTGAAGCGTATGAGGAGGTGGGAGACACCGCGCCAGATTGTGACCTGGCACGCGGCGCACTAAAAGGAGAAGATCTCGACGAACCGGCTGATTTCGAGTACTGGTGAGACGGGGGTTTGGTGAGGCCTTGGAGCCCACCACCCAAATTGAAGCTCATGCGTCGATTGCTAAACGCGGAAGACGCAGCCTCTGGCTTCTTCATCAAGTGCTTACGTAGGTCTCCTTCGTAGCCATTGCAGAAGCCGCCCCAAGGCGCATATGGTGTCCTGTAACGAGACCCGTCCCTACGAACAGTGAGTTAGAACCCAGAGTGACAAGATAGAACGAAGGTTTTTACCTATTGTGGTAAGCCTGGAAGAAAGAGAATTTGGGCCAGGCTTGCTGCGGAACGGCTTGTGGAAGTGCTTGTGGGGGCCCCGGTTGTGCCGTAGTCCGAGCCTGAGCGGGCTGTTGCATGGGCATCGTCGGCTGTTGCGACTGAATGTTGGGTGACTGCACTGGTGCAGGACTAAACGACAGAGGAGCCTTTTGCCTTGGGGAAGTCTGGGCACTCGGAGTGAGCTGCGTCATCTGGGTACCTGGTTGTGCACTCGAGAGCCATGCTGGATTGATAGATTGAGATTGTTGGGTTGGCGGTGCTTGTTGAGGTTGGTGTATCTGCCGAGGCGGCAATATGGGCGTGAACTGCGCGTTGGTGCGAGGCTGCTCCTGCGGACGCAGACCCGTAGCAAACGGCGTGAGCCTGTTCGTAGCGTACAAGCCGGCGTTACTGAACCGAGGATCAGTGCCGAATGATAGCGGCGGGACTCCGCCCCCGGGTGAAGTATTTGGAGGGGTGAACTTCGGAGGGGCGAAAGGCCCAACGAGAGAAGTGTCGACTGGCTTCCGAGGCTTGTAGACATAAGGCTTCTCTGGCTTCGCCGCCGTATGAGCCCTTGCCTGGGCTGGGTGTGTTGCGCCATAGGAGGCCTGGTACTGCGGCCTGGGTGGTGGGGGAGGTTTGGGAATGCTGTCAAGGTAGTTGCTCTTGGGGTTGTGTTGAGGCTTGCGTGGATCCTCGGTGTATTGGGCCTTCGCCTCTGTTGAGGTCCTGCCCAGGTAGTGCCAGACCTGGTTGCCCTTCGACAAGTCGACCTTGGCCTGGCCACTATTCCTACACTCGGCAGCCTCGCATGTGTGGAACTCGGACCAAGCAAAATCTTTGCCGGGCGCGAGACCTTCGACGAACATGTCGCCAGCCCTCGGGGGCTCATCTGCGGACCGTTTGGCATTGATGTCTGCTCTAGCCTTCCTGGAGGTGGGCATTGGCAACGCGTTTGCCGAAGCTTTGGGCAGGTGGAAGTCTTCTGGGTCAGGGAGAAGCAGCCACTTCCATTCGACCTCGACACGAGACCTGCACTTGGTCAGTTCATGATCCTCTTCGATCTCAATGGGGTTGCCAATATCGTACCCGTTAGGAATAATGTCCAGGAGCAGGGTCTGCTCATCTTGCCGGTTTTCAACAACAATGCCAGCAAATATTTCTTTCCTGTAGTATTGCATCTGACAGATGTCGCCCCTCTTGAGCGCAGCAGCAGCTCCCTTGATGCGGGAGCTGTCCTCCAAGGCCTCACCGTCCAGCTTCCTGTCTCGCTTCGATCGGTGGAACCGACAGCTGAACTCAAACGCTTCTTCCTTGTACTCGATGCCATCCTTGTCGAACACAGGTACATCGCCTTGCTCCACGAGCACGCCAGCAGCAGCGGCGCATGTAGCGTGATAAGAGCGAGGGCATTTCTTCTGCGAGCACTGGAAGCAAGCGCCACGCTTAGATCGGCAGTAAAGGCACTTGAGCTCCAGACGCGCCTTTTCGATACCCGCGGCGTTCGAAACGGTTTCTTCGCCATTGACGGTTTCGATGTATGTCTCGGGGAGGTACAGCGCACACAGGCGATGTGCCTTCCGGCCATCATCCGTAGAGAGGATCTCGGCGCCTGGAATATCATTGGGGCAGAGGCAACAGGGCGGCTCGACATGGGCCTTGACTCGCAGACGAAGCTTCTTAGCCTTTTGCTTCCTTTCCTTGGTAACTCTCGCTCGTTTCCTCTTGAGAGCAGAGGCCTTGATTCGCACCGTGTGGCTATCAGGAGGCGAAGGCAGACCGGTTTCTTCGTCATCGTCTTCCTCATCTTCGTCATCATCTTCGTCATCATCATCTTCAGTCCAATACTCGGGCGTGGGCTCACCACGGAGCTTCCTCTCGATCTCGTAAACATCGACCCACACGCTGTCCTGGGCCTGCGCACATTCGCATTTCTTGGCGATCTTGCCCATGGGCAGCCACGAATCTAGCGCAAAGTTGACAGCCTCAGCGCAGTTGTAACCCAGGTTGTAGCCAGAATGATAGCCATAAGGATAAGTGACAACGAACTCTCCGGGGTAGGAAAGAACCTTGTTCACTTTGATGTTGTAGTGTTGTAGGAGGTGCGAAGGAGAAATGAGGAAGGCTTTGTGGCGCAGAAACTGGTCGCAGGCCTTTCCCTCGGTGGGCCAGATGCTCTTCATAGCGGCCTCGAAACGGCGGGCATCAGCCTGCGAAATGCTATACCACTGCTTGGGGGCACCGAAATGAAGGTAGTTGATACTGTAGAGATCGACATCCTCCAGGTGCCAAGCAAATGTTGCCTTCCACATTCCCAGGTAGAGGTAGGCAGTGTTGACTCCAGGGACCTTGGTTCCCAGCACGTCCAGAAGGTTGGGCAGCTTATTCAGGTTCCACAACTCGGTGTCCTCGTGGAACAGAGTCCCCATAAGATCAGCACCGTACAGTGGTTGTGCGTATGTGAGCGTCTTCCAGTAAGTCCGTTCCAGCTCTTCGCATCGTTCGGGAGTGTAGTCTGAGATGTCCATGCGGTAATCCCAGTCCTTGAAGGCCTCCTCATCAATCATGGCCGACCCCTCCCTTTTGCTGTATTTTCGACGAGCCGACGTAGTTTGAACCTTGGGTTTTGCCTGTCTGCTGAATGCCATCCGTCTCGGAGCCTCGTCGCATTCATCCTCCTCGACCTTGACTCCAGGGTCTTCGACTGAATGGACAGCATCTCCCTTTCCGCTGTCAGGCTTGGGTGACTCAGGCGTCATGGGTCGCTCCTCCACATCAGTATCGTCTTGGGCCGTAGACTTTCTGCCCCTGCCCCGCCCTGCCCCTCGTCCTCGTCCTCGTCCTCGGCCACGACCGCCTCGGCGCGCAGGGCTGGACGCGGCACGTGTACTCGACTTATTTGCAGCGGCTGCAGCTCGACCTCGAGTCGCAGGCTTCGGTTTTTCGGCGTTTGCGCGACGCTCTCCACGTCGAGCAGGAGGCTGGTGCTCGCTCTGGTCGCACAACTGTTTCCATTGAGGGACGTTGTATGATCGCTGATGGAGGATATTGACCTGGCGGTAGGTTCCGTTGGAGCCCATGATGTCTTGCTTGATGGGTTCTCTGACACGAATTCCCTTTACTAGGTCGTCGAGATCAGGGAGCGACTCTCTCCACTCTGAAGGAGGGATGATCTTGATGATGCCGGACTTCATACCATAGGAATCGACAGCTTCCATCTGTGCAGCCTTGTATTAGAATGCGAAGTCGCGACATGGCAACAGGGCAAGACAGGAGGTGTGGGAGTAAGATGACATACGAATTTCTTAAAATCCTTGAACTGGTGCATGGTAGGCTTGAAGACAGGAACGGTGCCAGACCAGTGGTCTGGCAAGACCTCGCCAATGTCTTCATCTTGTCCAGGCGTGGGGACTTGTTCGGGTCCATTTTGTTCGGACTCAGCGGTAGGCGCAGGTATGTCGTCGTTGTCGTTGGTATGGCTGTTGCCAGTCTTCGGTGGGTTCCTTGATGCTGGCGCCGGGGTTGCATTTGGAGAGTCGGCATCGGCAATTGCTTCGTCGAGGTCGCTCAACTCGGAATCGGTAGCGTCGACATTGTTGCTATCTGGTGGCGAGTGCAAACCGGTAGACTTGGGCGACTTGGTGGCAGGCTGGGGATTGACAACAGCAATTGTGGAATCGTCATGATCGAGGGCGTGGTCGTTGTGGTGGTCGTTATGGTTGACGTTGAGGTTGTTGTGGTGGGTGCCAGACGCCGCGGCGCCGGTCGCTTCGGTCGACATGGTGGATTTGTGGCCTACATGCGATCGGCCCCGGCCTAGGGGGGAGAAAAGGAGGTTGGTCTTTGGTCGACAATGATAATCGGGCAATCGCAGGGAGTTGTACGGTCGGGGTATATGGTTGGTAACGTCGTGGCGCCAAGTGTGGGTTTGGAAAGGACGACGTCGAAATTGACTGCGATTTACTAGTGTGGTTGGAATGCGAGTAGAGCCTTGAGGTTTGCGGTGCGGGTGCGGGTGCGAGTGCGACACAGGCAGGGCAGCTCTCTCAAGGGCGGTGGTTTGATGAGGTGCAGCAAGCGTCAACCAGCCCTTGGCACACAACCTTTGGTTACAGGCCCGGGGCTACTAGCAGCAGCAGTGGGTGGCACTGGGCAGGCTGGCAGGCTGAGTGGGGAAGAAGAGGCGATTAGATAACCGCATCAGTACCATCCTGGGCCCACAACTTACAGAAGGCCGCTTCTTCAATTGGTCAGATACGCTGTGCAGATGCGACGGATGGGTCGATTTGCGCCTGAGTCTGGGCTGATCCAGCATTTTTAGCGCATATGCACCTTGCCTAACCTGCCTAACACTAGGTAGCTCAGGAGTTACTGGAGTCACTGAAGAATCTGGGAAAGCCTATCTGATTTGGTAAGCAGCTGCAAGCACTACCAAAGAATGCCTAGCTTTGCACCATATCTACAGCGCGCGCTGTTACTCATTCATGCTAAGCGATACTGGCATTCCAGACGCCCTGGCAGAGAGCCTGGAAAACCATGGATAGCTTGAGTTGTCGGCCACTCTTCTTCCAATCCTAAACTTGACGGCATACCGAACAATGTCCTACATCATTCTTTGGTCACTTATATTGCCTCAACCCCCTGCCATACCTGCATACCTGCGAATCTAGCCAACTCGGTGTGCTCGGGCCGTGTGCCAGTTGCCGACAGCTTCAATTTTGGTCCAAAACCCCCTCTGCCGCTAGTCATGATCTGGTAATACCACCAATCCTCAATGCGAACAGTACGTCATGCACTTCCCTGTTAACAACCTTGGAAATGCGTACTGTACGGAATACCTAGGTACCTAGGTACTTAGTCCCGTACGGGCCGTACAAAGTAGTAGGTATGTAGGCACCTGGGTAACATTGAGCTGCAGGTGCTTTCTGTAAGGCTCAACAATATAATTGTTACACACTCGAGCACTCGACGCATCTCCTGGCCTCTTATCATACGTCTCGTCGTCTCGTTTCCTTTCCCACGACAACACCCCTGGCCCCCATTTTCATCCAGTTGCACCTAGCTATATTGGATTGTAGAGCTTCCATTCATAGAAAGCTTTCCCATGCCACATTGAGCAATCGACCTTGTACCAATCTTATGCGCTTGCCAGCTTGTAGTCCGCTGGGCGGGTGACCGGGGTTATTTTCGTGGACTAGGCTACCTGATAGTATTTCTTAATTGGGGCCTAGGCCCAGCTGGTGACAGCCAAATTGCGATATTGTAGCAACCATTCAGGTTTCATCGTGATATAGCAACCACGAGCATTACATAGCCTTCCGCAATACTGCATCTCATGTTTGATGGAAATCCGGAATTGCTGCTTAGCGGGCGTTGACTACATACATGTATGTAGTCATTCTTCTAGAGCAAGCAGGGTACTTGGCGACGACATGACACTTTTCATGGGCAATGCCTTTCGCTGTTTCCCAGCAGCGTTCTTCAATAATTATTCAAGATCTGTCCACGTCAAAGTTGATGGGGTTTCAGTCTAGATACGATAATGACCTGAAAAGTATCATCGATGAGGTGATCAAAAGGTGCAAGACCACCCTGAAGGAAGATTCCATTCACATACTTGGTGCGTTCAGGTTATGAACACCTGCAACAATCGACAGTGTTCGATGGGAGAAAGCTTGCATGGATAAATTCTCTCCACATCACAAACGACGAAAAGGTCAAGAGCGAAGACGCACTGAGTTACATATAATGGGTCGTCGCCAACTGGTCGGTTGTTTCTGTTCAATGGGAAATTCTCCACGGATTGAGGGTCACAGTAATGCCACATTGTACGTAGATTCAAATCGAAAGGAAAATCTTGGGACCCATGTGGTCAGGTATCCTGGGGACTTTTATATCTGAGTTTTCAACAACCGAAAGTGCAATAAGAAATACAAAGAAACTAGAATCTAAACACGACCCGGACAACGGGAAATAAGCAATAGACTACATCAATACAACAACGAGCAGCAAATCTCACTGGGCTATGAAAACCCGAGCTGTGCCCAAACAGGTTGCGACCACCGGAGCTCACCTAGATACCAGAGTCATCCTGATCCACCGGATGCTTCTTGTTGAACTGTTGCCAATTCCGGCATACCCGTCTTGTGTCATCAAGTGCGGATGGTCCACCAAGACTCGAAATGATTTCATTCTGGCGTTCTAGAACTTGCAGACCGAGACCCGCTGAGGCATGCCTACAATGCGACGCTTGAAGTCAGTACTGCTCTGTGAAGGGGGAAGACGACACGATACAGAGGCAGGGGTCGATCAAGCAGTGATAATGTCTCATGAAGCCTGCTTCATAACCAATGATAAGACACAAAACGAATCAACTCACCATGCAATATGACAGTGGACGAGCCATGCTCCAGGATTATCGGGCCTGAAGGCAATGGCGATATATCCGCCAGCCGGCAAGAGGACGACATCTCGTCGGACCGGGTTGATGAAGTTGAAGGTCTTGTAGCTGTTGACGGGATCAAAGGTGGTATTGCTCTGAGCCAGAACGACCACGTCCATCCCATGCCAGTGGAGCGGATGGGCAACTACATTCAAAAAGATGATCAGCACTTGTAACCTCAGAGCAGCTGGATGTTGAGGAAGGGATCAACTTACGGTTTAGAACCGAGACATCTCCAGGTTTCCCCGGCAAGGGGATGCTAGTGTCGCTTGACGCCTCTATGATCATAAAGGCGTAGCCAGATTCGAAGTTATCTTTATCGAGCAGAACAGTCAGCATCAGCGAACACCATTCATCAGATCTCAAGTTTGTTTGATGTGGCTCACCCTCAACAATGCGGAAATTAGGATTCCACTCGTACTTCTCATTCTCCACATTCAGAATGGTCGGGTTCCCAAAGTCAAGCCACAGGAAATCCGGAGTCAGCATCCAGTGGTGATAACCCCCCGTCTCCTCCGAGCTGTTGACGTTCTGGTGGGCCGCGGCGAACCGGCCCTGCGTGATCTCGTTCTGTGGGTGGTGGTCGATGGTCCAGGGGACGATGGGCTTGAGCTTCTCGTAGGGCTCGTCGGCGCAGTCGTGGGTGTAATCCCACGGCTGGGAAGCGGGGAGCTTGTTGTCCGGTGGTGGACCTGGTGGTGATGTGGAGTTGTACCGGATGATGCCGGTGGTCACGTTGAATGGCGAGCAGGTGGCGTTGAAGACGCCGCCGCATGGGAGCGTCGCGTTGAAGCCGTTGCAGCCTGACGCCGGATGTGTTCGGATCCAGTAGTCACCGGGCTCTTGGTCGGCCTCCACGACGACCATGTAGCGTTGGCCGATACCGATGCTCAAGGCCGTCGTGTTGTATGGCTCGATGGGCACGAGGTCGTTCTCAATAACAGTCATGGTATGGTTATCGATTGTGAAGATGAAATGGGTCCCGCCCGACCCATTGATCAATCTTAGGACATGTTTCTTCTTGGGGGCAAAGGTGGTCTCGAAGTATGTGCCGTTACCAGTGAGGGGGTCATGCCCGTGCCCGTTAACAACGATGCTGTCTGCCCTGGCAAAGCTTCCTGGTACTGGTGATATCTCCTCTTGGTAACGGATAAAGGAAGAGTCGTGCACATAATCTTGAATGAGAACGGGGCCGATGTCAACGTCCCAGTTGCTGCTCGAGGGGCCATGGATGACCAGAGGACCGGCAAGGCCATCAGGATACTATTGAAAGGTTAGCAAGAAGGTCTAAATCTCCCGGTTTAGAGATAGCCTGGAATAGTACCTGTAGAGAGTAGTGGCTGTGGTACCAAGTATGGCCATACTGCAGGGCACGAAATTTGTAGGTGAATTCGTCGCCCTTGGCGATCGGGCACTGAGTGACTCCGTTGACACCGTCCATATGATTCGTATATAGCTGACGAATTCCATGCCAGTGTATTGTTGTTCCGTTCTTCTCGTAGTTGTTCTTCACGTGGACGACTATTTCGTCACCCCAGCATGCCTCGATTAGTGGTCCAGGGTACTGTTTGTTGAACACCTTTCCGGAAGTCTTCTTGAAGCCATCCGCGTACAGCTGGGACAGTCAGTATATTCTCGTATCCCTTGCAACTTTGAAAGAGCCTTACCGTAAAGTCTCCATCAACGTCAAGCCAGTACTATCACCGTAATATTAGTTACGTCGACGTACATGAAGAAGGGAGGAACGAGCACCAACCTCTCGAGTGGTACCACGAGGTATAGCGTCGGGGTTCTCATCTGTAGACAACGTAAGTATACTCCAGAATGATAGAGATGAGGACAAACTAACAGTCAGTGTTGATGTCAATCTGTGAATATGAAGCGAACTCCGCCTGCGTGTCCTGCAACCAACAATCCCTTGAAGTGTCCGTGTTGCAACTCTTCCACCTCTTGGGATAGACACACTTGAAACCAGGGGAGGCATGCTCAGGATGGATTATGGTATCTCCACCGTCACCTGGAATAAGACCAAGGGGTACCTGCGCGAGATCGCCGGACCCGAAAAGAGGCTGCTGAATTATGTCCTCAAAGGGGTTGAATGGTGTCAATGCCGCGAGCTTGAGCAGCTGCTCCAAGCACGACTTGAAGAAACCCATATTGTCAAACGATGTACTTTGACCTTTTGCCCAGGCGTAGGAGTGAGAAAAAAGAGAAATGCGCGCAGAAATATGCTCAATGGCGCCCTTGGCTCATATACATGTCCTCCGTCTTACACACATGGCCCCCTTCTGACGTACTTACCTCGCCGGCTCAACCTTGGGAGCGATACCGACAAAAGAGGCGCAGGCAGGTAGGCAGTCAGCCATCATGGGCGCATAATACAGCCCATTGCTAACAAGTCCCTGTTGTCTCACCTAAGACCTATTGTGTATACATATTGTGGATGAAACAAGCGCCGACCAGAGATGTCACACCGCATTCGGCGGTGCCGTATATACGACCGAGAGAGCCGAATTCAACTCGGTGAGGGCCTCCAGAGTTGGGGACGATCAATAAGCCCGCCGTGTTACGGCCAATGAGCGCCAGGAAGCTGCGAGGTGTAAGAATTTAGGAGAATCCCAGTAAGGCTGACAACAAAGAAAATGAACCACGCCAATAGAGACGTAGCTTGGTGCAGTTCCCAAGAGCGGAACAATATTCATGGACGGCTTGTGACTCTCCGAATCCGACCTCATTCCTTGCCCACAACAAGATTCCAAACCGGAACAGTAATTGCCATTGCGAAAAGAGCCTGGTTGGTGTGGTGATTTCTGACATGTGTCACTTTCACAAGCGATGACACATGCAATACGCGAAACCCAACAGGCTGGAAGAAACATCCGCATCCACGGACCTAAAAAAAGAGCACAGAGATCTCGCCCAGACCAGAGAATGTCGTCTCACTCTAAACCGGCATATCATTCGGCGGACGTGAGTCTTCGGGGATCCACCATTGAGCCTGAAGACACACAATGGCGTTGACCGAAACGCGAGCTGTTCACCGGTGTGTGGCATGTGTCAGCATCAAGTAGCTATATGGCTGGAGGGCCACCATTATATCACATGCAAGCCACATCTTACCTCAGAAACCTCCTCGCTTTCGGTAGCCTATGACATACCCTAGATAGCTAAGCGCCAGGGCCAGGGCTCCATAGGGCTGACGAGGAGGGGGGGTTGAACCAGAATGTCGGGATGGGAGGGCTCCCGCTTACCGTGACACATGATGTCTCTCGCCCACGAGTTGGCTAACTCGGCGGGATCGAAGATGTGTGTCTCAGCACCGGAGGAGACTCTGCATGTGGCCAAGCCAGAAGAATATCAAGAGTGTAACATTGGGGACTTCAAACGGAGGAGGAAAAGCACATGTATAACAATAATCGCTCAGGTCGGTGGAGCACAACTACAGACAGCACAGCCGAACACGGAGGGCGCCATAGCCCCCACCACTCATCTATGGCTCTTGGGGTCAAGGAGATATGGGTGACGGAGTCATCAGATCAGCTCTCTAAAAGCCACCGCCAACTTCTCAAGCGGGCTCGTAGTCGGCCGAAGGAACAAACTGTAAGACGGCGTGGAAATCACCCACTGCACATGTGATGACTCCATTCCGTGAAAATTGCGAGTTGAACTGGGCGCAGACCTGCCGACCGATCCGTTCACCAACTAATCCCTTTGCGCTTTCATCATGCCCCGGATCAGCTGATATCCGTATATGCATGTCATCATTTAGTTTCACCTCACATTTAGGTTGATCGGGAGGAGGGGGTGAGGGAATAACTTGGTACGGAACGGAACATTGCGGCAAATTGACTTGAATTGGGTATTTGACTGTATCATGACCACTGTAAGATGGTAACTGCTTCTAGAACCGTATGTAACGTCCCGAAATGGCGGATGTCAACCTCGTTTTGTTTTTCCTGCTCGAAAAACTCATGGCCCAAAAATGGTGCTGTCGGCCAATATTATGCACTTGTTTAACATAGATATGCCACAATCATCCAAAGCTATTTAGTAACATCCGTGGACCTTATAGGTGAACACGGTGATGTGCGGCCCCCCCGACGATAAAGTGTAAGGCCCCCAACCGCTTGACATCAACTTCCAAGAAGGCTGATACACATTGTATGACTGTTAGTACATGCGCCCCGAACTCCGTCATATCCACAAGCCACTGAACTGTAGCCCGTCAAGCTGCTTCAATGATTCGGGTTCACACAAAGCCGTGGGCGATAGGCATCGGAGCCGATCGTCTCTTGGGCTTGTCTCGTCTATGCCGGGTCCGAAGCTGGTCGATAGGTGAGTTAAGATCTGTCGTCGAGTGTAAGCTCGCCCGTCTGACCGCGGATGCTACACTCTTGACAGAGCTTGGGGAGTGGGTGTTTGCTGGTATCCTGAAGTCTGCCTCGAGATCGGGTGTGGCTGCTCGGGACGGCCCATCTTCGCTGGGAGTGAGGTGACTGAATGGTGTTGCATATCTCTCTACTGTAGAGCCCCCGCTCACATCTTTCGTATGTGCCACATCTGGATACTGAATTTGAGTTGCTGGGGTATCAGGAGACCGCAGTCGCACCATGCTGGCCTTCTCCTCGACAAAGCTCGCGGTGTCACTCGCCTTGGACAGTTCGGCATCAGAACCACCACCATGCTGCTGTAATGCGTCGGCCATCTTATCAGTCAGGATGAGTCGGTCGTGCTGTATAGAAAAAGTGTCAGACGATGACCGCCTCTTGGTCTTAACCCCTTTCAATTCGTCGATCTCCCGCTCTAGGGCACGGAGCTCCCTATATCGACCAGCCGACGGGAGCAGCTCAAGCTCAGGGTACTCCAGGTTGCCTCCAGTCTGGATACTGCTTCTCCACCCGCCTTGCAATGATCTGTCTCTGGATGGTGTTCCCGAACGCCCAGGGATGAGCTTACTCCAGCGGGTTTTGAAAATCAGTGCAAACTTGTCCGAAAAAGAGCCACCTGTAACCTTGGAAGAGTTGGATCCATCTTGCGGGTTGTCCGTGGTCCAGATGAACTCTCCGGTCGCTGAGGTCTCCTTGACAGCAAAGTCCTTCGATTTAATCTTGTCACCCTTTCCTGCTGCTGCGTTGCGTTGTTCGCGATTGTGCGAGGGAAACCTTGCCCAAGATGCAGGGGGTACCATCGTAGCCTGAAAGGGAGGGCTCGTTGTAGACCCATGGTTTCGGCTTCGTTCTCTGGCCTCGCCATCCTGCCTTTCCAGCTGATGAGCCCATCCTTGAAGAACTGTGTTGGATTTTATAAGGGTTTCTCCAAAATTTGCGTCGTCGCCTCGGCTTGGCCGCTTGTCACAGGTCGGAGAATGTACACCGGGTGTGGGTAGATTGGGGCTTTCCTTGCCGGACGGCTGTGGTGCTGTAGGGAACTCGTTGAGCTCACTGACTGCTCCAGAATGAGCCGGGGCTACGGGCACATCAGAAGACGTGCTGCCTCTAGGTGACCTTGACTTGCTCTCCGCCCGCAATGCACGCTTCCACATCTGAGCTGTCTCGTCGCCTTCCCTCGAGGAGGAGAAGCCGCGAGGCCTTCTAGTCTCTCCACTCTTTTTTGACGACCCAAGGCTTGTGCCACTGGACTTTGCTCGGCTGTGGCCATGATCCGCGCTTGGTACCTTAAGATGCCCGTGACCTGGGCTTTCTAAGCCCGAAGTACCGTGAAGACGCAGACCAGGTTTCCGCTCAGGCTCCTGCACGAAGGTGATGTGGTCAGTACCCACTGTGCCGTTGCCGTCAAGGTTCTCGATGCCTGCGGGCCTGTCGCGCTTCACGATATTCAAGTGCAATCTTGACAGGAAGGAGTTTCTGTTGGTTGCATTTGGGTTCCCATCGTGGTCAAAAATCTCTTTGAACTTGCTCTCGATAGGGACCAAGGGCTCCATCCGCAGATGTGAATCACGGAAGCGTTCCTCAACAGCTTGAAGCTCTGCCTCTCTCCGAACAAAGCTCGAAGTCTCCGAACCTGTCTCCATTGTCGTTCGTCGGGCATTGGAAAGTGGAAGACTTAGGGTGAAGCTACCAGGTTGGGAGCTGGTAGGATGTTTCAGTTCGAGACTGGTTTGGTTCTTATCTGACGAGTGGTTCCCTGACAAAAAACCTCAGAGACTATGTGGTGCCAACAAAAAGGTGGACGTACTCACATTTGATAGAAGGGAGCCTTAGTCCACTCCTTAGTCCACTGAGGCCTTTACGAGGCGGATCCAGTGGCGGTTTGACAGAGGACCTTGGGGCAGGGCTGTCAGCTGCAGACATCGTCACAGACATCTGAGCAGAAGAGAATCCTGGATGGGCCTCCGGAGGTACAGCGGCTCGAATGAAATTGATGCGATGAGCAGGGCCAGGAAGTAAGTATGCCGACGCTCGCTCCGTGTGAGACTGTCGACAAGCGCGGATTGTACCGGTTGGTGTTCCGGTGGGGGAACCCTGAGCCTCAGTCTGATGATGTGTAACGTGGTGAATGTGGTAATCCTCGGAGTCATGTTCACTTTGTGATCCAGATGTAGTTGATTGACGAAATTGCATACTCTGCGTGCGAAGCCATAAACCGACAGGAGACTCGTCCCGGACCAAGGTCTCGGAAGCTGGAATTCGATCACGGATGGTAGAGTTGAGAGAGGCTTGTCGCGAGTGGAAAATGTTCGAAGTATCGTAGTCGCGGGTGGTAAGGGGCGAGGATTTGCTTCTTTGGCGCTTGAAAGGCTCGGGTTTCCTGACATCGGCCATGGAGCAGTTTGCGGGAGAGTTGAAGATAGTAGGTCGGGAGAGGGATGGGTCCTTGTCCGGGTTGGAAATGTCGTCCAGCTTATCTGCGCTCAGGGACAACCTCCAAGAAACAAGAGAGGAAGCATCGTGGGAGGGAGGACCTCGAATTGGTAGGAGGGCGGGAGAGTTGGGAATGTCGGGCAGAGAAGTGCGCTCTCGTAGTCCAAGTTGGCACTCAGTCGAACATGCCTTTGGCTCTGCGTCTACCCAATCAGGCAAGCTGGCTGCACGGCTTTCAAGGTAACGATTCTCCTTTCCAACGGAAACAGCTGCCGACTTCTTGGTAAAGGGGCTTGACAGGCGGTCTCGGTGATCCTCATTGGATTTTGCCAGGTGATGGGCCTTGAATCTTGCCAGCTTCTTGTTCCTCATGTTCTCATCTACGGTAAACTCAATCGTGTCTCGGGGCCCGTTAACTGCAAGATCGACTTGGCCAGAAACAAGGCGGGGAGGCGTAGAGGGAGGGATATCATCTTCAGTTCGGAGTTCCTCCTGAATCCTCTTGCGCAGCAGTCGCTTCACCTCGGCACGGCGGGCAATTTGCTCCTCAGTCTCGCTCTGGTGGGAGAGGGAGTCTTGGGATAGATGCCGACGAATGCGGGACCTGACGGCTTGGAGTGTGCTGGTGCTTTTATTCTTGCTATCCTGGGCTGGATCATCGTCATGGTCGTCGTCCGAGTCCTCGACTATCAACTCCGCAAGCTGCACCGAGGCATTTGCGGCAGCCCCTGGAAGTGGGTTGGTCAAAGAAGACCTCGCAACGGTAGATCCCGGAGACAAAGCCAATGAGTGCTGCATTGGGGGAGGAGGCAGCTTGGCCGGTGGGGGTAGGGTAGGCAACCTGGGCTCATCTTGATGCTGTGGTTTTCTCTTGGAGGAGCGAAGACGACCGCAACAGCAGAGGATGTTCATGACCAACCAGCCCGAAAGAGTTGAAGCGTTCAACTTCGATTCCCTGGAAGAGTGAAGACCGGCAAAACAAAACGGGTCGGAAACCAGCTCGAGCAGCAATAGAGGTTTTTGCACCCTTAGAACCAGGACAATTAGATCTCGGGACAGGATGAGTTGGGATCAATGGATGCCTGGAAACAACACTACTTGAAAAGCCAGGTTCCAAGTCCCAAGGTCTCCCAGCTTTCGCCGTTGAGGAAGAAGGAGGCTACCACTTGTGGGCATCATGTCCTCCCGTAATGATGACTATCGATTGTAGGTGGCAGTCGCAAGGCATAGATAAGTAGTTTGTTACTTCCTTAAGTGAGTAGGTAGCCAAACCAAACGCGCCGCCTGGGTGATGTAATTTGGAAGGAGCAGCCACGAGACCTTCAAGGCTGTCAGCACGAGTACCTAGGTACACTTAAACTGAACGCTTCATGGGCACCTGGATCCTCAGCATGATCTTAACAACTGAACCTCGTCTTAACGGTCATTCCTGGTGTCAGAACAAAACCAGACATGTATATAAGATATTACAAGAGTCGAGTACAGACGCTTACATAGAAACTGCCCCGGCTTGGTTTGTTTCAAGGGTAGGCACCACTCTGTCTCTCAAGGTTGGTCGGATGAGGAAGCGACGCATCCGTGCCCCCCCCCCCAAAATAATTACTGCAGCGTGCACTGCCAGAGCAGACAACGCAACTGCAATTCACACTCCCGAAGTCACCTATCAATTGGTGTTTCAAGGTTCCCATGGCACAACCTTGGAACGTCCACACTACCTAGGTACCTAGTTGGCCGAAGCTCTAGACTAGGTATCGCTTGGTCTAGCCTGACTACCTACCTATGTACCCATCTGCTGTGTGGAGGCGAGGTGGAAGGATTTGGATAATACTATTTCCTACCAGGAACCTTGGAACGGAAGAAGGTCATCCAACGTGAGAATGCACGGCAACGTGAAGGTGAAGACCGCATGGCCCCCTATGTTCAGTTCCACCTTCACACGATGGTCCCGGCGCTATCAATCAATATTAGTTGACAAGACGCATCTGACTGCGGGTGCATCCATCAACTTGAAGGTGGTCAGCAACCTCCGAACTTATGCCGTCATCAGAAGTGCCACTTGGCAGCGCCTCGACTATTCGGAATCAAATCATCATTTGAGCCTCCTTCGAACTGGACTTTTTAGTGCGTCCAGGACGGTGTGTCGGCGATTGTCGAGAGGTGGAATCGTCGGAAGCCGAGTCGATCGCCGAAGCTGAGATGTCATTGCGACTATCGGGGCATCCTACCTCATACAAGCCAACAGCTGAGCCTATCTCTAGAGTATTATACCGATTATACAACTGGGAAAACCCAGGTGCTTCTCGATTGTTTGGTTTCCCCTGTATCCTTTCATCGTTCTCATGATATAGGGCAACAAACTCCACCAACCGGGGAGTGCGAAAAGCCGACCAAGACTGCAGGCCAGGGTTAACGTTGCGGTAAGGGTGCGACTCGTCACGCTCATAGCTCATAGCTGCAACTGGGGCGGCAACGAAGTTCGGAGCCCTCGGAGCCGAGGTCGAACCCGTCTCAACCGTCTGACTGATCCAGTGACACTCTATTCTTCCCAATCCAGTCGACGTCAGAATCGGACGGACACCTCTGCATGTTGGGCTGTTGGCACTGTTCATTGTCAGTTTGAATCCTCAGCTGAATCTACAATCTTATCAGATCATCTCGCATACCGCCCGGACCTCCAGTGTGTGATAAATCGGCAATTCCGGCTCCAGGCGCTGTTTCACCACGGCAAAAAGTGGGTGCCGAGGGTTACGTGTGAAAGCTTGCCCCGGACGCCGCGTTCGACGCCTCGTACTTACGAACTTGGTGCCATCTCGGTTTCCGCACAAACACCTTTCGGTTGGCCGATTGATCCGGCCTGGTCACAACCAATTATGCCCGACTCAGTCTCTGCCAAAGCTGCCTCCGAGGTGGCACATGGAGATGGAGACGAACATTCTTCCCCGCAGACTGACGACGATGGCGAAGGCCACGATGAAAGGTCAGGGTCGCAGCCGCCCCGGAAGAGGCAGCGAGTCCGCCTCTCTTGTCTGGAGTGTCGACGGAGGAAACTATCGTGCGATCGAGGTTATCCATGTGAGCGGTGTCTCAAATCTGGTACTCCAGACAGGTGCACATATGAGACCAGGCCCGGGCTCGCGCCCCCGCCGAAGCCGGCCGGTCTCCCTCTGTCTCAATACGATGGCCGTCTGTCGCTGTCTAATGACAACCTCGTCCGCAAGGATACCTCTAGAGACTTTGACCGCATCCGCAGGCTAGAGATCGAGGTTACGCAGCTGAAGAACCTACTTACAAGGCAGGTTCGTGGTGATGGCAGCCTGGCTCTCGACGAGCCCTCTCCCGCCGCCATGAGGCCCGACCCGGGGCTGGTCCCGGAAACTAAGCTGCCCGAGTTCATGCAGTATGGTCACGATGCCGACAACGAGATGCGTTTCTTCCGAGGCAAGGAGTTTCGGACCAGGTACTTCGGACCACACAACGCCTCCATGGCCTTCAGCCAGTTGACGGGTCTGTCCCCGTTCATGAAGGAGACTGCCGAAGAGTGGCTCAAGCCACTCCACGTCGCCGCACGGACCAAGAACCGTGACCTGCGGAAGGCAGAACGGGAGGCTAGGTTCCAGGCTGCTGACCACGAGCTGGAGGCTCTCTTGCCATCC
Organism: Cytospora piceae; assembly: GCA_016508685.1. Lineage (NCBI taxonomy): Eukaryota > Fungi > Ascomycota > Sordariomycetes > Diaporthales > Cytosporaceae > Cytospora > Cytospora piceae. The sequence continues at coordinate 439,286 of JADMLE010000010.1, read as the reverse complement.
AGGATGGAGACGGACATCCTCGTCTCGGTGTACCTGGACCAATTCGAACAGCTGCACCGTATCGTCCACGTTCCCAGCTTCAAGCGCCAATATTCCAAGTTTTGGTTAACCAACGAGGTTCGGCCCGCTGCCTTCACAGCCCTCGTCCTCTCCATGATGGCCGTCTCCAGCTGCATGCATAGCAACTCTACGTTGCCGCCCAAATTTACAGGAATGGTATCATCTGCGCACCAGACGGCTGAGAAATGGGTCTGGGCATGCGAGGAGTGGCACAGAAAGCAAAGCCACAAGCATCGTCGTCTCATCCACTACCAGATAGTCTTGCTCTTGTACCTCGCTAAGAGGGTCAACAACATCAAGAAGAAACGATTTTGGACCAACTCTGGTGTCCTTACCCGCGAGGGTATCTCACTGGGACTTCACCGTGATCCAGACTGTATGATTGGGGCAACCCGCAATATCTCAATATTCAACCAGGAGATGCGACGGAGGCTGTGGGCTACCATACAAGAGTTTGACTTCCAAGCATCCTTCGACCATGGCCTGCCCACCATCGTGAGCTCACTACACATGGATGTCAAGCCGCCACGGAACATCAATGACGAGGGCTTCGACGAGGACTCAACGGAACTGCCGCCCTCCAAGCCTATTACGGAATACACAGAGACTTCCTTCCAGCACCTCTGCCGGCAGAGCCTGCCGCTGCGACTAGAGCTCAGCAAGTTGCTATCGGGCCCGCCAGAAGATCTGGCGTACGAGCACGTCATCCGATACACCAACGAGATCACACAAGAGATCGACGCACTCCCCTCGTGGGACACATCGGCCAGCATGGATGAAGAAATGTCGCCCAAGCCGCTCCTGGCATACACACTACTGCACGTGCAGCTACGGCAGTATATCATGCCGCTGCACCAGCCGTTCTTGCGGATGCGCAAGGTCAACTCCAAGTACCAGTTCTCTGAGGTCATGTTCTACAACGCGGCGCGGGACATGGTCCTGCTGCACGACAAGCTGACCGAGTTCGGCGTGCGGACGCTGAACTTCCTGCGCGAGGACGCGCTCACGCTGGCCCTCAACCTCACGTCCGTCACCATGCTGCAGCCCCGCGGGAGCACCAACATGATCATGGTCAACAGCCAGCACACGCTCAAGCTGCTCGACAAGTGCCTGCAGATGAAGGAGGACCGGATCCTGCGGTGCGGCAACAACGAGCCCTGGGGCTACAGCATCATGTGCGCGGCCTACGGGCTCCTCGAGACGCACCTGGGCATCAAGGACTCACAGAGCGCAAAGAGCTCCTCCGCGGAACGGTTCATCAACCTGCATTACCGCCTTCTCGCCGGCCAGGAGCCGCCCGTCCTGGGGCCGCAGCAGCAACAGCAGATCGCGGCCGCGCAGCAGGCCCACGCGCAACACCAACACCAACACCAACAGCAGCAGCAGCAGCAGCAGCAGAACGGCGGGGCAGACCTGCAGCTCAGGCCCGAGGGGCCGAGCCTCCTGGATAGGGCGAAGAGTATCACGCCGTTCCTGCAGGGAGGAGGGGGAGGCGGAGGAGGGGTGCCGGTCAGCGGCGGGGGTGAGGTCCCTGGGCTGCCGGCGACGCCGTGGTGGTTGGCGGCGGCGGATCCTACCGTAAGTCTCATGCCTCTGGAGGACTTGGATATGGGCTTCTTCGGAGTGCCCTGGTAAATGATCGTTGTCATTGACACCGTTTCCTCCCGAATAGATACAGTTGCAACAGCAGCCGACGATGAACCCCGAGTTCAACATGGAGATGCTGGGGATCAATCTGAACGAGCTGTGGGCGGTGGATGCTTGGGAGGCATATTGATGTGGTCGAGTCTGGATATGGTTACTACCGTCTATAATGATGGCTGAAGGATGGATGAATTATATATTGGGATGGGGGTTCAGGGTCTGCTATTGGGGTTTAGTACACAGATACGACGTCGTTGCTTTGATACCCTCCCTACTTGAGCTGCATTGCCTTTCTAGGAGGCAAGGCCGGAACTGGAGGGTTCTATTATCCAGTTGGGCTTCCATAAAAGATTGAATTTCAGGAAAAGCAGTAAGAGAAAGAATAGGATTTGAACCGCAACATCGTTGGGCGGGCTGGCTACATTGGCGCGTTGAGCTACAAGTCACGTGTCAGGGTGGGTTTTCGAGTGCCGTGACTGTGGGGAATCCGGGGATTGTGGACTCCATTCCATGCTATGCTCCCCACGTCAACTCCACGTGTTGGGGACGATAAATAACATTAAATTCTGTACAAGGTCTGATAGAAAATATGCTCGTTCCAGCTTCACTTGCTACTATGCTAGGTTACATCTCGTCTTCATTAGGCGAGTTTGAGTCACGCAGACGGACCCTGGACTGATTTCGGCCCCGAGCTGGCGGCGGGCTCGGAAGGGAGTGAAACATCGTCATAGCTTCTGGAACAACCGCCCTTGCACCTGATCAACGACCAGCCACTTTCTTCCTTTCCCACGATTACATCAAGCAGAGAAGCCATGAAGACCCCATAATGCCTTCCATATTGCGTCTGCTGGTTGGTCTCGCAGCCCTTGTGCCGGCATTGGCGCTGGGCACTGGCCAGACCAAGTTCAAGATTGTCGAGGGAGGGCGTTCGTTTGACCGGTTTATCACGATATGGCTGGAGAATCAGGTCCGTAAATTTCCTGCTCCTTCCTCCCCATCCTCGCTAGATCCTACATCACTGACGCCTCCACTACAACCGACAGGACTTCGCCGAAGTAATCAACAACCCAGACATCATCGACCTCAAGCGCGAGGGCATCCTCCTCACGAAATACTACGCCCAGACGCACCCCTCCCAGCCCAACTACATCGCCGCGGTGGGGGGCGACTACTTCGGTCTCGACCACGACGAGCATGTCCGAATACCCAAGAATGTATCCACGATAGTCGACCTGTTCGACCCGAAGGGGATAAGCTGGGGAGGGTACTTTGAGGACCAGCCGGGCCCTGGGTTCATGGGGCTCGGAAGCAAGGGGAGCACGGGGAACGGAGGCTGGGATTACGTTCGCAAACACAAGTATGATAGACTCCCCCCTACAGATTAATCTTCTGCTTGGGGCAATGAGAGAGCTGACGACATGTGTGGGGGATGATCTAGCCCGTATATCTCCTACGACAGCATATCCCACAACGGCACGCGCCTCTGGTCGCTCGGCTCCTTCGGCGACTTCGAGCGGGACTTCGCCGCCGGCCAGGTCCCACAGTTCGTCTTCATGAGCCCCAACATGATGAATGACGGCCACAACACGACGCTGGAGTACGCAAGCTCGTGGGCGCACACCTTTCTCAAGCCTCTCCTCGCAGACGGCGCCTTCAGGGAGCGGACGCTGATACTCCTCACCTATGACGAAAGCGTAACCTACGAGATACCCAACAAGATCGGGAGCCTGTTGCTGGGCAACGCCGTGCCCAGCGCGCTGAGGAGCACCGAGGACGATACGTACTACACGCACTACTCCATCCCGGCGACGATGCAGTACAACTGGCAGCTGCCGAACCTGGGGCGGTACGACGTCGGGGCGAATGTCTTCAAGAACGCGATTGCCGCGGACACGCCGGGCTACCGGAACCCCGGCGACCCGGATAACATCGCGGGTGTGGACAACTCGCTCAGCTACCCGGGGTTCCTGCACAGTGAACCGGCGAAGTGGAGGCCCGTGCCGCCGCCGAACCTGAGACTGGTCGGGGCTGGAGGGCTGCCGGTGTCGGATGTAGTGTATAACCAGTGGTTGGCGGCGGGGGATGAGGATAGCCCGTACGATGGGAGTGGTAGGGCGTTTGATGGGGATGTGTACCTGCCTGAGTATGGGAAGCAGGAGCCGAATGGGGTGTTGCCCACGTGAGGTAGGGCTTGGATGAAATGACGATATCTTCTCCCAGTTGCATACGTCCTTATCGATATTCAGAGTGCCGGCCACGCGGCTTCCAAGTCTTCCACTTTCCGACCTGCGGCTTAGTTGACATCGATGTCTATCCCAAGCATTTCCAGCTGCACGCCGGCGGCCAAGGGCTGTCTACCATGTCCAAGTGTGCCACTATGGACACAGCACCACGAACTGCCACGCCTACCATTGGCGTTACTGGGCGCCTGTGTACGAGTAATTATTCAGAAACAAGAACGGGAAACAAAAAAGGGAAACAAAAAAGGAAAACAATACATGCAACAGCCGGGATTCGCTGGTCGTCACCGACCCAACTACTAATCGGCCTCTCACAAGCTTGACTAAGGGAGAGCGGACGGGATCCCGTATTTTCTTGTGGATATGGTCGCATGTGCTGGTGTTTGACGAAACAGGTCTCATATTGTTGGTGGTGTCGAGGTGCGGTGCTGGTTGACGAGAAACGAACTGCCCAGGTGGCCGGAAAGTTAAAATGGGTCACTTTTGTGCGTCTTTGCCCATGACAGTGGTTGCTTCATTGAGCCATCGTACATATCTGCGCATGCATTCCGCGGTTGCGATGTCCCACGATGGCTTAGCCTAGTATCATGCCTCGCGTGAGCGGCACGGGCAGCAAACTCTGTGTTTCGGCGGGTATGCAAACACCCTGTGTCACTCGTTCTTCATTGACAAGATGGAGTTGTGTATGTTCCAGCCTCCATGTCTGCAGGCATCTGCCCCAGAGTACCGGAGTCCATGTGCTCTTGTGGTCTTCTCGCATATGTCAAGCCCAAAGCTGCCTTGGATGGGCCCTACTGAAAAGTTGGCGTGGGTGGCGATGGAATCTACACATGACGCCATGTCAATGTCCCTCGCCGCAGGCTGGCTCCTGTGGGGCCAGTTCGTCCTACTCGAGCTGCATGATCACCACGACTTGTAAGATGGTAGCTCTGTACTGCTTATGTCCCTGAACCAACTTTAGAAGGGGCTATGATCCTACCTCAAATCCACGGGGACGACGGGTAACGGAAGCAGCAAATTTGAGTCAGTGTGACTGTCTGGGCAACGGGGGCTCTCAATACTGGTACCTCTTGTGTAATGAACCGGTCCCCAGCCTGAGAGTGGCAGACCATGTCTAGGTCCAGCATCCAGGCTCCTAGGCTTCATATAGTCAGATACTCCAGCTTACCTGGCTAGTCTGCAGCGATGTCAGTTCCCGTCATCACTCAACGACTACTCCGATTCCTTGAACCCGAATAAGCTCGCAATCCAGTTACAGGAATAACACAGTATCGGCAGGATCTCCTCGATTCTCATGATCCTGCTGCTCGTCTTACCTAGTGACTGATGAGCCTGACCTCCACGGCCCAGTTGGGAGAAGCTGAGCCAAGATGGAACTCAAGAGATTCCTTTTTGCTTCTGTGTTATCTGTGCTTGCAATAGTCGTCCAGGGCCAAGATCAGGGCCAGACAGAGGGCCTCGATGCTCTGCAGAGCATGCCTCCTTGCGGTGTAAGCATCATCAGGCCTCTGTCACATGAGCCCATAGCATGTTTGAGTGGTATGCCTTTTCTTTGAGTCTTGAAGTTGACATAATTATCCCTACACAGGTTACCTGCGTCTTGAACACAATTCTCCGGTCCAGTTGCTTGATGACGAACATCACATGCATCTGTGGTGACGAGTGGTTCAAGGACAATGTCCAAGCTTGCGTTGAGGAATCGTGTAGCGTCACTGATGCATTAGGTGAGCAACAACATGGGATGGAAGGATTTGGTATCCTCACCAGGAGCTTACTGATACGGACCTCACTTAGCCGTGGCTCGGGTGGATGCAGAAGCTTGTCATTTCCCCAAGCGATCGAGGAGAACTGACCTGCTGTCCGACATTATCATCCCCGGGGTATCCTTCTTAGCTCTTCTACTCCGGCTGTTCTCAAGATGGCATTTCAACAAGATGTACGGTGTGGACGACTGGATAATGGTCATGGTGGCTGTCATATACGTGGCCTTTGTAGTACTCGGCAACTACATGGCCATGCGTGCATTTGGCCAGGACACTTGGTACATTGACCCAGACGACCTCACGTTCGCCCTGATGGTAAGTGCTTGAATTCGTCCATAGCAACTAGCCGCTTCGCACAGGCCCGGCTGACTGACCTACTTCAGCTCTTCTATATCAGCGAGACCTTGTACCTCACCCTCCTCGGCCTGACCAAAGTCTCGGTCATCTTCTTCTACCTGCGGCTCTTCCCTAATCCACGCTTCCGCGTGCTCTGCTGGGCTGTTATGTCCTGGGTCCTCGTGGCAACGACAACGTTCGTAGTCCTCCAAATCTTCCAATGCACGCCCATCAGCGCCATCTGGGAATCCTGGGCGGGCAATTACCCCGTCCCGTACCACTGCTTCGACGTCAACGCCCTGGTATACGCCGCTGCGGGATTCTCCATAGCGCAGGACGTTGTCGTCCTGATCATTCCGCTGCCGCTCCTGCTGGGCCTCCACACTGGTTGGCGCCGCAAGGTCGGGATACTGATTATGTTCAGCCTGGGAATCTTCGTCCTCGTCACGAGCTGTGTCCGCCTCCGGTTCATTGTCCAGTTTGCGAGGAGCACGAACCCTGCGTGGGATTATACTGATATCTTGATCTGGTCCGGGGTCGAGGTCGCGGTCAGTATCATCGTGACGAGTCTGCCGGCCATCCGCGTTCTGCTGATGTCATTATGGCCAAAGATTTTCTCGAACGGCGTGTGGCAGTCTAGCGGGCAGCCTTCTGAAGTCTCTTCGGAACCAAAGAACTTGCCAATGGGAGGTGGAAGACAGCCAGTCAGGTCGCCACAGAGTCTGTTGTTCAGTTTGTTGGCGAAAACGAGAGTTGGGGATGAGGAAGGCCAGTTGAGGCGAAACGATCACACCAGGGGCCAGGTGCGGGCCAGGACTAGCTCTGTGGATGATAGTCCCGTGGGGGCAGACAATGTTATGTATCCAAACAGGTTGACTCTCGGGAGTACGATCGGGACTAGTTTTCTGGATGGTGAGCGCAGGGGCTCGCCGCGTGGCGATTTCCATCCGCCCAACCATCCATGTTGAGGAGACGTCGACGAGGACGACGGGGAGGAATCAGCCCTGAGGATTGATTGCTCTGTACGAGTGTATGGGGTTAACAGTACTAATGCATACATGCGATGAATATGTTTGACAAATTATCCGTTTTCTTTTGGCTCTCATTACCAATATTTCAATAAGCCACAGTGTCTGGATTACATAGGTAGGGGTATCGGAATGTGAACCAGAACACCCTTGAGGCTGCCTATCTTGTGGATTGATACAAAATGCTGATATGATGTATGGCTCATCTTCATCCTCCAAAAATGGCATGACGGATTAGCCCAAAGCAAGTCTAGTTCCCAGACTTCGGTGACCGTGTTGTGAAACGACAGCAGACATGCAGGGGTTGTGGACTGGATAAGGTTGAAGCAAGTTTTCAGAAGAAATGCGTCCTCGTGTGTCACGATGGGCCAGGGCGGGTTTGAAATGACAGGAGAGGAGATATGGCCGAATTTCGACCACTGAAGTATCAAGTCCCGTTTGCTTTGGTCGCCCGATCGTATGGATCGACGTTGCCGGCATCAAAGTCACCGAATCAAGAGACACCCCTGGCCCAAATCACCTACGAAATGGGGCAAGTGACCGCTTGTTCGTGGATTGGACTCGTGAAACGTATCGTGCTCGGGCATCAGCAACTCCACATGCAGTGGGCCCCTTCAGGACCCAACGACTATTCTAGTCTTGCGACGAGTTTTTGCTTTCTCAGGTTTTGACTTCTCTCTGTATTCTCTTGTGCTGTGCGCAAAACATCTCTCTCATCTGTGTTCGGTCCGGCCACTGGGTTGGCATCCAACCGCCCCAGGATGGACGGCAGAGAATATCCATCGGAGCTCGTGGCAGAGTATAGCCCGGCTCCCATAAGCGATGACTGCGACTTGAGTACCCCCAGGAGCCCAGGTGGCTATAGGGGTGGAAGTGCAGATTTATCCGATGGAGACAATCCAAGTGTATTTTACAACGACAATAGTGGCAGTCCGCGGGCTCTGGAGGACGGGTATTCGAGGGCAGCTATGCTCTCTCCGGTATCCGTGACCCGGTCGACAAAACTGCCACCCACACAGCAGTTCCCACAGTACTATCGAGACGAAAACAAGAGGCCGCCTGTGAGGGATACTATAATGTCTGGGATTTCGGGGGTTACGGGCAGCTCGGGGGTGACAGGAAGCTCGGGTCGAACGGCAGGGTCCGGCACACCGATGCTGCCCGGAATCCCGAAGTCTGCTTTTGACGAAGACCCGCCGAAGCGGAAACAAAAGTTCATCCTCTGTGGCATCAAGAAGTCGAACTTCTTTATCCTTCTGGTGCTCTTGATTTTCATCCTCGTGGCAGGGGTTGCGATTGGAGTGGGCGTGGGCATGTCGTCGACGAGCGGAGCGAGTCCGTATTCGAAGCAGACGAATACTACGCGTGCACGATACCATTCACGAATTCAACGAATACACGAACGATGACAAGCTGCGACATAGACCGAGATCAAGTTCAATGCGTCTCTAAGTTTCTGTCCACGGGGTAACTACGACACAGCACGGCGTGGAGTACGGACACCCTACTGGTGAAAGCTCCGGAGAAGACTTCAACATTGCTACACTTGAAGCACGTATGAGAGAGTGGGATTTAATTGCGCCCTCCTCAGCTGGGATACTATTATTGTAACAGGTATGTTGAGTCACCACCCTCCCTCCAAAAGTCCTGTCTCCGACCAACGACGAGTGTCACCAGAGTCTTGTGAGCCGTTTCAGGCGTCCAAAAGCTGAGATCGACCGACAGGAATGGAAAAGAGGAAACATTGAAAGCCATGAAGACAGATAGTGGCGGTGACAGGTTTTCAGCAGTAAGGCTTCTGGAAAGCAGCTTAATGTAGTTACCTGACAGTAGGAGGACCCGGTGTGCGGTTCAAGGGAAGTATGACGGCTTCTGCTTGCAAGGGGTTGTGCCAATAGGGGAGGGGGGGGGGTCCACCAGCGCACCTCGGGAGCTGTCGGTGACGATGGCACTGGATGCTTGGATATCCTAGCAAGCCCGAACTTTTAGATGAAGCTATCAAGTTTGTCACAGAATTCCAACTCGACAGTACAAGCTCTGGGAATGATTGCTCCCAAGAGATTTCGAGACCCCTTGGAAGAGACCAGCTCACACCAAGGAGAATGCTGGGCAGAGGAATTCAGCGAAGAGCGCAGTTTGATGGAAGCAAGTGGTTCCGGGGCACGATACGAAGAGAAAAAGACCGAATGTAACCTGGATAACACAAGATAATACATGTAGAAATTGATCGAGATAACCATGTGCATAGGTCCTCATGCCCCATTCCCCATTGTCTCATACTTCCCTCCCTATTTACGTCCATACCAGCAAGGAAATGCTAAACATATAAGCTGCCGATATGAGCCATGATATACGAATAGCTTTCATTTCGAAAGTCATCAGCCAAATAGTTCTGCGAAAGCGTATCGAACTGGACCAGCTGATTTCCACTGCCGGTGTCCTTCCACTGTGGCCAGTCGGGATAGTCGCCGTAACCAACATTAGGGTCGAGGTTGTGAAGCAAGTTGAAGTAATATGTCCGTATACTATGCGCAGGGTAGTTGTCGTAGATGCCAAAGAACGTCTGCAATAGGTCACTAGCATGAAAAGTGCCCAGGTACGGAGTGCCGTGGTCGTAGGAGGCGAGGTAGCTCCAGGATGGTACGTCCGGGTTAGCGGCGTCAGTGAGCTCCAAAAACCCTCTGCGGGTCAGTGTGAAGACCAAATCTCCGAGAACAGCAGCTATCCGTTTGTATTGAGGGTACAGCTCATTGAGAACTCCAGTGTTGAAAGGGGAGCCAGCTGTGATGTCCTGAGGATAAGTATCAAGTAGGCCCTGGAGCTCCGCCGTAGTTGCATCATTGAAATAATAAGTCGCAAGATACTCAAGCAGGTCGTCATTAGTGGTTACGTTGGAAGTAAAGAGCGAAAATATCGTCCCTTCGTCCTCTTGATCGCCGATAATCATCGGCACGGCTGCGTATTGGCCATTGCGTGCCAACACATCAGGACTGTCGGGCAAGACGGTGCCGTCTGGCCGTGGAAAGTACGACAAGGCCACCGACCGATATCCGAAAAAGCCTGGAACCGAGTTTACCGCGTTGAGGAAGGTCTCGTATGGGAGTGCTCGTAGACATTCCAAGGTGTCACTCGCACTCGTACATCCCGCGGTTTCGACGACCGCATCATAGATGGCTTGCCCTTTAGGACAGTCGACAGGGTCTGAAGGGGTGATGCTTCCAGAATCCATGATTCCGGCACGGAACAGAGGCTTGCCATTGTATGTGTTGTCGCCTCCGTAAAGAGCCATCTGGTTGAAGACACTGATGGCGCCGGCGGACTCGCCCCAAATCGTCACTTTGGTTGGGTCGCCACCGAAAGCTTCGATATTGTCAGCCACCCATTCGAGCCCCATCCTCTGGTCAAGAAGACCTAGGTTGGCGGAACCGTCGGCCAGAATTTCCTTGCCTGGCATGAACCCAAAGCCTGCGACTCTGTAGTTCACTGCCACATAAACGAAGGACTGGTTCTGGCTGATGCCCTGGTCCAGTAGATCAGTCCCATCATACATGGCGGCCCAACCAAGCTATTGACTGTCAGCTTCTCATCCAAATTTGGCTTCTATGAATATCCACTTGCCTCGAAGGCCCCTCCGAAGATCCAAAACAGAACGGGCAAGTTTGCGCCAGCCGTCACTCCAGCAGGTCGAATAACGCTGATAGTCAAGCAGTCCTCGCTTTCGTTCGTTGCCGTCTGGAATATCGGTGTGTCCAGGAGGTCACCAATAACCTCAAAGAACAAAGTCTGGTCATCTCCTGTCGAGACAAGCATCTGCGGACATGCTGCTGCTGGATTGATCGCGTCGTATGAGTCGCCGAGGTTTGTGGAGAGCTTCTGGGGCGGTTTCAGTCTGAGAGATCCCGTGGGAGGGTCGGCAAAGCGAATCCCGGCGAACTTCTCGACATCGCCGCTGGCTAGACCGACGACAGTGTTGGACGGTGAGAGAACAACCGTCGGTGAAGTTGCTCTATCATTGATGACTGGGGATGGGTCGGACTGTGTTGGCAGAGCCAGAGCCGGAGCCATCAAAGAGGGGAGCAGGGCTAGGAATAACGACTTCATGATTGCCCAATCGTTGTACTAACTGCAAAAGTAACAATGTGGTTCAAGGCAAGCGGAAACTTTGGAAGATATGGGGATCAGGCTGGTGCGACGGAGGTTAATACCGAGGCGAGACATACACATTCTTCACAAGTTTTTGTTACACTGCACATGCAGAAGTATCACAGCTCGTATATATAATCTTTTTTTCGTTCCCACTGTAGCAGTTGCCGACCTCGGGGCACACCGACATCAACCTGACTATATTGGATGCCAGTAGGCTCGCCGGGCTCCTCAAGCCGAAAAGTGCTCTTTCTTGCGAAATGATTTTCAATAGATCTGGAGGTGGAGGTTCCAATCTGAGGGCAGGTGACTGTGCAAGGGCAACACTGCAAGGGACTATAGTCAATAGTGGAATGGTTCGTAAACGCCATGCCGGCATACTGCCTCTTTTGGGCATTCCATGCGGCATGGATCTGTCACATTGGGGGTACCTGCCTATAATCACTTGGGTATCATTGCTGTGCCATTACCGAGTGTCGCGTCCATTACCCCGTGGGGTATCCTACCTCGAGGCCGGGGTACGCGGCACAGGCGATCATCTGCAGCATGTTGCATGCAGCATGCATCACTTCAAATTCACCTGGACGAGAGGGGTATTTCGCCGACCAAAAAAACGGCCGTCCTATTGCCGGAGCACCGACTAATTACTAGATAGACTGGGTTCTTCCAAAGTTGGCGACAAGGGGAGAAGTGGTTCTGGGGCAGTGCATGCCTAAGTCATGGTACATGCGCACCCAATATGTTTCTTTCCAAGATCAGCTGCCCCTCAGCCACCGATGGAACGCATTTCGATGCAAAATATCAAAGTCCAGCATGAAAGAGGGTCACATGTAAAAAAGCAACACCCATTTGGCGCCTGACGATCGATAGAGGACCTCGGAATCGACAACAGAAAACGAGAACTGACTCGAGTTGGCGTCCTCTAACTGTGGTTCTGCCGGCAGATCATCGTGAACCTTGTCTTCTCATAGGTACGTTGACTGTCTTCCGGCTAAGCTGAAGATGGAGGGAGGGTACGGAGTTCCTTAATTAGCTGACGAATCGGAGCCGGTGGATGGCAGTAACAAGTACTGATGGGCGGGAGGATTCTAGTCACTGGACTCATTACCGTCAGTCCCATTGCAATTAAAGCTGACCTCTCAACGTCGATGCCGCGGTTGCCGTTGGGACTGCCACAGTCATATATGCCTGTTGTAGTCGGGAATATGAGGGGAAGTCCCGGACAATAAGAATACTCCGTCTTGGCCTGGCCCGGTAGTCTTTTCAAGGTCGTATTGTTCTCCTCGACTGACGTTGCAACTTTCAACGGCATTGTCGCACATAATTCCCCGTAACCTCGGACCTTACGGGTCGGAGTTACTTACCGACACCCAAATCGCGTTGATACAACAAATTTTCCCGGATTTTGCTTTTGCACCGCCTGAGTGGAACCGCGTGATGCAAAAAGGCATACGGGAAAAGCAGCAGAGTGCGGGTCCCAGGGTCAGCCAGCCTTATACAGCGGAGGATTCCTCTTCCAGAAATGCTACCGGGGGCTAGTTGAATTGATGCGTCCTGTTGCGTATGGTCTTCTCCCGCATCCTACCTAGGTAATAAGTCCGGTATTATTGGTATCAATCATATCCGTCCATATCTACAGCACATCGATCGATTTGATATTACGACTGCACCATTGGTTCTGCATACTAGTGTTTCGCGGAAGACAGTATTACAACGAGAGGAACTCTGTAGCGTTATGGGATTTCAAATGTATATGGGGATCGAAATATCTGATATCAGATATTCAAGAATAATACCGTTATAATCTTGAAGTAAATGCATTACTCTAAACGGGAGAGGACATGATAAGACACTGGTCTGCGTTCAAGCTTCTGATCCTTATTGCATGAGAACCAGGCTACATATATACATATGTATTCGTGCTTAGAATAATGCCCCCCTGTCGTAGCCTTGCGGGGAGGAGTGCCTTATCCTTCCTAATGGAGAGCCCATAACGAACAATAGGCCACCATCGACGCCGCACAAGTATGAGACACCATTGACTGTGAAGGGGCTGGCTGTTGGTGAATATATAGGCGAGGTACACAGTGCTGATTTCCACGTGTATTTTGATGTAGAGCAGTAGGTCCCATGAAGTGAGCAAGTGTTTTATATCGACCAACTAATCCCATGAGATGGTGTCTGCCTCATCGCATTTGCAGCCATCGTTTCTATGGGGGGCTCTATTCGCAAGGCACGCTGATAGACCTCCATGCATCTTCAGCATTGCCGCAGTGCAAACTACCCAAGCTGACACCCTGCGTAGAGCAGGTCTCATCCGCATAGACAATGACTAAGTCAGATAAGTCCATTAGCGCTACTTCAGGACGAAAATTGTCGCTGAATGGGAATGGAGCGCCCCGTGCTACTCACCATTGCAGCCTGCGGCCACCTCTAAGGTGGCCAGCGATACCACAGTCTCGTTGCTATCGAGGAACTCGGATAGGACGATGCAGTCATTATCAGGAATTCGTGATTCGTAGACCCAGACAAATCCGTCGTAGTCGAAGGGGTTGCAGTCTGTGTAGTTGTACGCATGGATCTGTGCTATCTGGGTGTCGTTGTCGTCTTGACGGGGTTGCAGTGTCTCATCGGCACCAGGCAAGGCGCTCGCACTTATGGCGAGTAACAGCGTGATGGTGGCAGCTTTGGTAGGGTATTGACTGGTTAGTGTGGAAAGTTTGGATATTGGTGGTGATGAGTTGAACATAGACCAGTGCCCTTCTAGAAACCGTTATATGGTCGTCTTCCAGTCTTCATTAGGTGGTAAGTAGACGGGACGGAGAGAGCAACCCGCGGTATGGAATCACAATGTCTGTTCTGAGAATCCCGTCAGTCATGATCAGTAAGCTTCTTAGCTAGTACGCAGCTGTTTCGATGTGCTCAGTAATCCATTATCTGTATAGAAAAAAGGAATGCGTCTGCGGAGATGTAGCTGGCAGGCTTTTTATGTTACTTTGATCGAAGGTTTCAAGGTTGAGCCCGTATGTTCAATTCCGGCTTTCTAATTGCCAAGGTAGCAACCGTCGGATATGTCTGCTGATCCCGAGAAGGCGAGTTAGCTATATATTTGAGTACACTTACATGACCACTCCGTGTGATTTATTGCCGTAAGTGGGTTGTCCAGTTCTTCGTAAGTGGGCAGGGTCTCAAATAAACATGATTATGATCGCCTCGACAAATGTGACCACGCCCCCCCCCCCAAAACCCAGAGCCGTGGCAGTGATGCTGACCCTAACCCTATTCTGTCGACCAAAAGCAGGTTGACGTACGCCCCAGCGAGCTGTTTGTTACGCGTTTGTTCATCACCCACATTTCGCCCCTCCCCCCCCCCAACCTGTGATCACCAAAACCGCCAGATACAAAAACCCTCGGAGCCCCATTACTCCTAAGATGCAGATCGATGGATCCCACACCGAGGAGGATGCAGCGCGGTTCCAGGCAGCTTTGGTGCGCAACAGTACACTGATGGAAGTTCTCAACCGAGCCGCTACTATGAATCTTCCCGGATGGTATCTCGCCGCCGGCGCACTCACACAATCCGTCTGGAACTACGTAACAGACCAAGATCCAGAGAACGGCATCGACGACTACGACCTCATCTATTGTGACAACTCCGACTTGTCATGGGAGGCGGAAGACGCTGTCATCCAGGCTGGCGCCAAGGTATTCGAGGGTATACCTTCGAAGGTTGAGATCAGGAACCAGGCTCGGGTGCACCTATGGTATCAAGCGAAGTTCGGAATTCCGTGTCCACAGCATACATCTACCGAGGGTGCGATATTGACGTGGCTGTCTGGGACCGCTTTGTTTGGGGTGAGACTGCTGCCCGACAACGACTGGAAAGTGTTCGCGCCGTGGGGCTTCACGGATATCCTCAACTTGACTGTGAGGCCCAATCCAGTGAGTGGAAATCGTGAGGCCTACGAAAGGAAGGCTGCGAGATGGAAGGGAATCTGGCCAGGGTTAACTGTCATACCGTGGTCGGACGATGCGCCCACGACGGTGGAGGTAGAAAAGAGTGAGTAGGTCGAAGACTTATTAGTGCCAAATAAGAGTGCCCCTGCAGCACATTGGTATAACTCATTGATCCACTGCTCTCTTAGTAGCTAAATGTATATTGATTCACCTTTTGGGATCCATCGTTACTAAATTCGGCCTAGTATAACATTAAAGCATCATCGAGCTTGTTAAATTCGGCTGTAATCAGAAAGAAGTCTACATAAAACCCTACACCAGATGTTCAGCTTTTTTAACATGCAAAGGATGCGTACTGTATGAAGATGGGGTCTCCCTTTAGCCTCTGAAGGGACTCATGGTCACATTGCAGTTGTACATCAACCCCACCCTGTTCATCCTGTGGTAGGATAAACGCATTACCCACGTCGCCCCCAGCCACTCTTACACACGCGGGAATTCCCAAATCGGGTCCCCAGTCCTGGCCCATCGCCTTCAAACCAGACATGTCACTAATGGCCAAGTCGGGACCAGGTCCGTCGCCGCAGGCAAGCTCTTCAGCACGTCAATAAACGCGCGCATAACGCCATCGTCCATGCCTTCGTATGCCTTTCTGACGGCCATAGCTATCGATGCCAGTGTCCCCGGACCATCGGGATCATCTGAGCAAAGATCGGCGCATGCAAGGCGGATGCACGCGTCCGGTTCACACGCATTTCCAACAAATTCGGCGGCTAGAGGAGGCCTAACTCGGGAGCGATAGTCACAGACCAGCGCAAGGAGCGATTCCTCCTTCCCCGGGCCAGTTTGACGGTCCAGGGCTCTCGCGATGCTCATACGCTTCCACACGAGTGCGGTGACAACCTCGCTTTGCGTAAACCGAGAGCCGTCGGGTCCTTGCACGCTCTGCCTGAGCCGCGAGACCCCTTCAGCCGAGAGGTGCCAGGTCGACATGATAACTTCCGTCCGGGGCTGTCGGCAGAGTCCCGCCGCAGCCCCGGGGTTGACCAGGCTTGCTCGTGCCTGGGCCGTAGTAACCTCGTAGCCCAGGGGCAGATTCTCGGGCTGTGCCTTTCTTCCCACGGCCGAATGATAGCCGCCATCTCTCGCTGGCCTGACGAGGAGGTGGAGCAAGGAGCCGTCCCTGGGCTGCCAGTGAGCTGTGATGAGCCCAGCATTCGACGAAGGCGCTCACGGCTCTTGCGTCGAATACCGAGTGAAACCAGCTGATCCCTATGATGAGGCCACCGTCGATCAGGTTCACCTGGGTCAGGAGCGCCGGATTCAGGTCTGATGACTCCAATCTTTTCGTGATTGCTACTCCCTGAGGTAAAAGAGACTCCACAGCAGAAGGGCTCGAAAGGGGAACCCCCCCCCTTTGTAACTGTTCAAAGCTTCGATAGCCATCCCATAATCTTTCAACTACTTGTTGTGTGACCAAGGCTAATTGGACTCCGGATTCTGGCCCAAGTTTCACTTTCAGCCCATTCTTGGTGGGAGATACCGAAGAAGAAGGAGCCACGCTGGCTGCGAAAACCAACAGGAGAGGCGGGTATGTCCGAGAGGCAACCTGGTCGATTGGAGACAGCCGGGTAGACGTGTCGCTGACAGGAGTTTGGGGCTTCACGAGTACATGCTCCATTCTGGTATATTAGGTCGATAGTGTGGCAGGTATCCAAAGTTCACTGATGACTAAAGAATGAAAGGTTGAGGGCAGTTGTGGCCAGACTTCAAAGCACAATGGATATCGGAAAAAACTCTACGACCTACCACTTGCCCCCCCCCCCCATCAGGTCATTTGCCATGTCTGTCAGCATAGCTGACTGCAAAAGATGAGATGCACAGGTGCACGTAGATAGGATCTGCCTTCGGGTTATCCTCGGAGCTATCCTTCGGGTCATCCTTTGGCTCCTCGGCCCAGATCTGGCTGGACGAGTAGTGCTCTGAATGTCCTTGGGGGTTTCCTTTGGGTCTTCCGTCGGGTCTTCCTTCGGACCTTTGCTTCGCCGCCTCCATCCATCACTGCCGGCGGGAGAGCAGCATGGTCTCATAGGTATCCGTGCTTTCCCATATGGTTCGAAGCCAGATGTTATTATAGCGTGATCATCATGCAACGTGGCATCCATGCCGTCGGGCGTTGGTAGCCGATTATCCCTCAGTAGACCACGCGGTCTCAGTGCATCAAGAACGTAGTTGTGACAAGCGAGCACTCACTCCAGTGGCTGCAGTGCTTACCTCACATTATTGCTCTCTTATCCTCCCTGACTTGCCAAGGTGTTACGCAACAATATCGCTATAGAAACAAAATTTCATCTTGATTTATCACCGCGATGGCAGGTCCCAACGGGTCAGACTCCGGCTCCGGCTAAACCTTCAAACCCCTGGCGCCTAGGTTCTGCGCCGAGTGCAGTGGGGTCGACTTCTCCCAGCCCGTCCCGGAAGCAACCATCAGCAGCATTCGGGACGGCATAGTCAAGTACGGTGTCCTGGTCTTCCGCGCCACGCAGCTGGACGACGCAGGTCACGTCGCCTTCGCGTCCCAGTTCGGTGAGCTTGACGACTACACGACGTGGATCAGGCCGGGGCAAAAGTACCGACTGGCGCCTTTCACGGAGCTGTCGGACGTGAGCAACATCGCGGATGATGGCCAGGTCTCATCGACGGACAGCCTGCGACACCAGATGAGCAAGGGAAACAACCTGTTTCACGTCGACTGCTCGTACAACCCGCGACGGGCCAGCCTCTCTATGTTGCGCGCCCACCAGCTACCACCCAAGGGAACCGGGGGCGGGACCATGTTTGCCGATACGAGGAAGGCATGTGAGGATCTCGACGGGGAAACAATGGAGAGGATCAGGGAGATGGTACTGTGCCACTCCATATGGCACAGCCGACGCTTAGCCGCCCCCGACAATGAGCTTGTCCAGCCGCTTGATCCGGAGGAACTTTCCATGGGACGCCATAAGCTAGTGCAGCTCCACGAGCCTAGCGGAAGACAGAACCTCTATATTGCATGGCACGCTCACCACGTTGATGGCTGAAGCAGAGAGGAAAGTAAGCAGGTCATCGAGGACCTGCTAGAGCACGCTAGCCAAGTGAAGTACACTTTCCAGGTGGACTGGGAGAACGATGGAGACTTGGTTATTTGGGTGAGCCAGATACATCCAGATCCGTACTCTCATGCGAGCTAATAGATCATCGCGCCAGGATAACACTTGCATCATGCACAAGGCGTGTGGTGGGTCCTTTGAGGGTAAGTATGTCCGCGACATGAGGAGGGCAACTGTATACGACTCTTCATTGACCGCCTGGGGTCTGAACGAGTCGAGCGGAGAAAGGGCTGGGATGTACACGGCCGAGTTGAGGGCCAAGATGGGCAAGATAATGGCGGCGCAGTCCTGATAAGTCGGATCATCGAAAGTTCGTCGTTGCGGAAGGCTCATTAAGGCGGGTGGGTGTTGGTGATAACCTAATTCTTCTGCAGAAGTAAGTTGATCAGACCATATAGACGGAGGTCAGATTCCATACGGAACAATCGGAATGCCCCGGCGAGCAGAAATAGAAAGGCAGATGAGCTCAAACCTTCATGATGGGTTTTCTCTTCTGCCATTGCAATCAATTCACACTCATTCACCCCATACAATTACAATTTGACACATTATCACTACGACCTCGCTCTATTTTGAGCCCATTTCTCATCATATTTTACCCCATACAATTTAGCAGTGACCAAGCTTCATCACCCAATACGACATTCAACATGGAATCGGGCCTAGCAACACAGGTATTGGAGTGCTGCTATTTCTTCAAAACAAAATGAACCCCCCCCCCCCGTGTCAATGCCTGCGTTCCGTACACGCGGCTTATTCAATTAGATTATCCACTATGGCTCAGCACATAATCGTCCAAGTTAAATAAACCCGGAAACATCATAAAGCCCTGACTCCAGGCTCTAATCTGATGACAGTGATGTCTTCTACTCAGATCTAAGGCTATAATTATAGCCAGGCTTTGGGACGAAATGGCCCCCCACAATTTGGGACCAAAATATATATCGCACAGACGATTTCAGCTCCCTAATTAGTACTTATATATAGATATATATATATATCTGCCATCTTCACCGAAAGATATTTGTAGCCAACGAAATTCATGTTAAACGCGCCTTACTATAATATTTCTTCGCATAATTATCTGGTTTGATCTATGTTCTTTTATCTTCACAACGCCGATTTGTAAAGGTTTCCATGTGTGCGCGGGAATCGTTGCCGCCACAAAAGGCGGGTTTCCTTTTTCAATAAATAGTGACTCGGCGATGCTGTAAATCAAATACGTTATGCGAATGGATGCCGATTTTCCAAATTTGCTTCGCTTTATTGAATCACCATCGCACCTTTCTTGGCTGCATCAAGGTGACAGAACAAGCACAGAGGCCTATATCAGCATAAGTTACATCGCCTAGGTACTGAAGTCCACGCCGACTTTCAGGCCACACCCCGGCCCCCCTCCCTCTCCTAGCTCTCTCACAATTCTTTCTCTGCTCAAGTAGCTTCCCCAGATAACCGTGGGTTCAGAAACATCTGGTTGAACTTTGAGTTTGGATGGGCAGCAAGATTGCCAGGTTCGTCGAACTCGACCGCCCTGCCTTGGTCGATAACTAAGACCTTGTCACAATCGACAAGGTTTTCCGCGTTGTGTGCTACCGAAATTACGGTGTAGTGATAGAATTCGTTCTGTATGATCTTGCGGATCAACTCGTCCGTCTCGGCGTCCAAACTTGTCCCCATGAGTCAAGTCAGTCTGGCGAGCCTTTCGAAATATCCAAGTGCAGTCATGGGGGCCGCGGTGTTTGACAAGGGGAACACTTACTTGCTGGCAACCTCGTCCATAACAATGATTTTTCCCCGCTGGACCATTGCCCGCGACAGTGAAAGAAGCTGCAGCTGCCCTGCTGATAAGGACGTGTTCTTTGCGTCGGCTTCCAGTCTCCCATTTACGTCGCAGCCATCGCCGCCTTCTAGAGCGTCCCACAGGCAGATGTCCTTGAGTATTACGACCAGCTCTTCGTCGGAAAGCGTGTTCAAAGGATCAATATTCTCGCGTATGGTTCCCGGGGTGACGAAGGGCTCCTGGGGCACGTTCAAGACTTTAGATCGTAGGAGGCGCCGCGGAACGGTGGCAATATCGACGCCGTCAATGAAAATAGACCCGTGTTCGAGGTCGAGAATTCTGCTTAGGGTGGCAAGAAAGGAGCTTTTCCCACTGTTCCCATATTAGCGGCGGGAAGTCTCTTCTTCCTCGGGGATATAAAGTTCGTCATGTGTTGTCCTTACCCGCCAGTACGTCCGCAAATCCCGATCTTTTGGCCCCCTTGGACTGTGAAGCTGACGTCTCGGAGCACAGTCTGCGAGCTGTTGCAAGATTAGTGGATGCCAAGGTCAACAAAATCGAAAGTGCCCGGTCGTTCTCCTTCCGTTGCAAGTACTCACTCGTAAGCCGCAGTCACGTTTCTAAACTCCACCTCACCTTCCCGTGGCCACTCGTCGGGAGGGATGCAGTTCTCCCCGGGCTTCTCTTCGGAAGGTGTGTTCAGTGTGAATGACTGGATCCTCTGAATTGCCTGTATGGCCGTCTCGAGACTCGTCCAGTTCCGGACCAGATCATCCAGGTTGACCGCGAAGCTGACAATACTGAGAAGCGACACGCCAAGAAACTGGGCCGCAGGACTGTTTCGAGTACCCACGGTAATGCCCACCAGTACGACGGCCACGGCTGCAACACACAACTCAATGACCAGGCCCAGCCAGATCTGGATGCAGTCTTGTAATCTATGTCAGCATAAAACATCGTTATGGGGCACGGGGTATTTCGTTGTTATACGGACACAACAGATAAAACGGGCGCTGTGACAGGTCGAGCATCTCGAAGAGATGGTGCTCGTGTGCCGGACCCGCGCCGTACGCCCTGATAGTGGTCAAGCCACGCAGCGTGTCGAGGAATTGTGAGATGAGGGGGGCTTTTGCCTCGATGTCTAGCGCGCGGAGCTGGCGGGAGGTTTGCAGATAGAATTTCTGAATTATGTAAAACGTTCCCAGGAAAAGAGGTATCCCGGCGGCGATGTAAGAGGCGGAGATGCAGAGGAAGACAGCTTGGATGATGCAGCTCAGACAGGCAAAGATTTTCATGAAGGCCGCGATGGGCACGTCGGTGTCGTTGATCATCAGGTTTTGGCTAAATCTTCATGCGGAAACAAGAGATTGTCAGAGAGGGACCGGGCGAAAACAAGTGGTGCTTTAGTAGTAGCGGCAACAACTTACCGGTTGACGATTTCTCCGGCATCTTTGTTGATCACGAACGAGACGGGCGCTCTGGGCGGAAAAACTGTTAGCATTGATCATTTGTCTGCATTTCATCCATCAATAGCAAATCCAATTACCTGGCTACTGCATTTAGAAGAGCAGCATGCAGTGACCGTGCAGTCCTGGGCACGATTCGGAGCAGCAGGAGCCTGGATGCGTACCATCAGCAAACTGTACAGAAAAAACCATCAGACAGGCTTTCCTGCTGAAGTTGAAAACGGGGAGGTAATCAGACGAACTTCCCCCCTGAAACCAAGCTCAGCAACGCGACGGCCCCGAACATTGAGTAAACTCCGATATACGTCGCGGAGCCGAGGCCTACCGAGCCCGACTTACCGAAGCATACGAGGATCGATCCAAGGACGGCCAGACCTAACTGCCTTTCAAGCAACCAAATCGCTAGAGCGACTTCGAGCAATCCGGCCCAGGTATGGTGGACTGTTTGCAACCCAAAGGCAATCTTTTCTATGTCCATGCTGATCAGTGCCACAGGAGACGACCTCGAAGATTTCATCGTGTCCATGTTCGTTCAACACATCGTGGTACAGCATCGAGATGAGTCCACCTCGAATCATGACTATCAGTCTTTCGGTCTGATACATGTAACCTGCCTGGCATATTTTAAAGGGGAGTGGTTAGGTGATGAGGAGACGAGACGGCAAACAGAAAAGAGAATTAAAACTTGCACGCCGGATGATTAACGTACTGCAATGCCGGTATAGACGGCTGCGTAGGCAATAATCAGCCATGTGCCTTTAGCAGAACTGTCTGAGGAACCCTGATTCACGTAATCCAGTAGTCCCTGTACCAGGAAGGGTTGTGAAAAGGTAAATGCGGTCAGGCAGAGGCGAATCAGTGCACCGGCCAAGGCTGTACGCTTATGCTGCCGTATAAGAGAAAGGAAAAGAGTGTGTCGTTTCTCTTTTTGTGCTCGTGCCCATTGAGCAGACGTTTCTCTGAGGAGAACCTCAGAGCCCATATGGCTCCCGAGGCGAAATAGACTTGTCAAGGAGAGGTCGTTCCTATATCCAAGCCTCAATAGCGGATTTAGCCACAAGAGAAGAAACAGACTGAAGATACCATCCGTCGATTCCGGTGGTGCACCCTTGTATTGCAGTTTCAAAGCATGGGTTTTCGGGAACGACTCAAGCAGCAAAACCAACGCCCGCATTACGAGCGTAAAAAAAAAAGGTAGTGAAGAGGACGGTTGCGAGCTTGGCATCGGCAATGATCCACAGCGTCCTGGCTCGGATGATATCGAAGAGGCAAGAGACCAAAAAGTAAGTGTTCAGAATGTATGATGGTCGAGGGGAGCGGGTGTGCTCCAGCTCCGACAGGCAGACAAAGACGACAGTCAATACCAGATAGACGATGGCCGCAGCGAGAGAGGCGCGAGTCTTGGGGACCGAATGGGACGCGAGGAGGCAAACTTGGAAGAGTTCTAGGGTAGCCACTACTGCCAAGGTACCCTAAAAGGATGACAGATAAGTATGTGTGGGCTGACTGAGGATAACACGGGCTTCCATTCATGCAGATTCGGCTTGAAACATTGCGGATGGTATGTAGCACTCACCAGTTTCAGGCCGTACCAAAGGGTGCGTCTCGTGGTGGTCGGTTTGCGGACAAGAAAAGAGATGCGCAAGAGAGCAAGCAGCAATGCGCAGGCAGCAGGTGGGATTCCCATGACAACCTCCTGGAACAGCAGTGTGAAGCTCAGATTGCCGCAGTGGAGCCTGGGCGCAAACGGGCCCCAGTCGTCCATACTCTGGATTGAACACATTTTGTCACTGCCACTGCCCAGCGCAATGCCCTGCCGTCAATGGATCAGATTGGATACTGTGTGTACGCGCTTCTGAATGAATATCAAAGATGTGGTGGTGGTGGTGGCGGTAGTGGTGGTTGCGAATCCTAGCCCAGGCAGGGTACCTGGTGGCAACGGAGGGATGGGTGGAAGGATCAAAAGCGGCTCAGTAGTATGACGGGACACCTCCCTTGTCACTTGCATACGCGCAGGGTGCAAAGGTTATAGGTGCATATAAACCCCATGTACCCCACATAGGCACTGCTAGGGGGGCCTAGAGGGGTCATGACTATACTAGTTGTGCTTGGTTAAGCTTTTAAAATAATTAAATCTATTTATAAGGAAAGATATATACAAAATATTATATTTCTACTATAATATAATATAAATTAGAAATTAGAATACAATATTAACCTTTCAATAAAGTTATAGCTTTATAATATAAGTGTAGTATTTATATCATGTTAAGGCTATTACTCTTAAAGGAACTTAAGTAAGATACTATATATATTACTTATAGCTAGCTTTAATAGTTGACCCGAGCTCGGGTAGGATGGCTTACGAGATGAGCCGGCGGTGTTAAACTGAGGGACTGCTAGGGCCCCGAATTCCTTGATCATCTTACTCTCTCCAACTATCTTTCCCCCCAAGTTTTAGTGGTCCGTCTTGCTACTGTCTCTAACTGGAGTAACTGACAGAGGAAGATGGTAACTACGTATGAAGGCACTGTGATTGCAGCGGATGGCTTCTCGCTATATCAGAAGACTTGGGAAGTAAGTGTTATCAAGACGAGCTCGCGAGTTCTCGGTTGACAAGACGCGCAGCCTTCGCCGGATGGTGAAACGGCCACAGCACGTTTGATCTGGCTCCATGATTTCAGCGACCACTGCAATAACTATAAAGAATTCTTCAACTCGCTCGCAAGCCACGGAATCGCCGTCTACGCCGTCGACCAGAGGGGCTGGGGCCGCTCTGTCCGCCAGACTTCCGACAAGGGAGCTACAGGCCCAACAGAAACTGTTCTGTCCGACATGACCGAGTTCATCCAGTCCCTACCCCTGTCCGACCTCCCAAACTTCATTGATGGTCACAGCATGGGCGCTGCGCAAGTCCTGCTGTGGGCGGTCCGTGGTCCCCAAGAAACAAGACGCGCCATCAGAGGTTACATCCTTGAAGCTCCGTTCATCCGCCTACATCCCAGCGGGGCTCCCCCAAGACCAGTGCTTGCAGCCGCTCGGGCTCTCTCCAAATGGCTACCGAGCCTGCAGCTTCACCAGAAGCAGCGGCTGGAATGGATATGCAGGGACAAGCAGGTTCAGAGGGAGACCGTCCGGGATCCGCTGATTCACGACAC
Source organism: Cytospora piceae (assembly GCA_016508685.1). NCBI lineage: Eukaryota > Fungi > Ascomycota > Sordariomycetes > Diaporthales > Cytosporaceae > Cytospora > Cytospora piceae. The sequence goes on along the minus strand of JADMLE010000010.1, from coordinate 414,562 downwards.
GGGCACCTTGCAAGGGCTACTGGGCATGCTTCGCCGGGCTCGAGAGCTCGATATTGGTCTTCATGATCTGCGCGACACCACAGAAGAACGGACAAGTGTGTGGTTCGGGCACGGCGACGAGGACCATCTCGTCAGTATTGATGCAGTCAGGGACTAATTCGCAAGGATCAATGTCAGGGACAAACACCTTCAAATGTATGCGGGTGGTTATCACATTCTACACAAAGAGCCTGGTTTGGACAAGGTCCCCTTCACGAATGATATTATAGCCTGGATGAGCGAGCGAGCAATTTCTGAATACAAGTAGTGATGCTGTAATGTGGCTACCCCCAGATCAACATCTCTCAACGACGTGCCCGCCACATGATGACAGCACTTTTGACTCTTGCAAAACTGCCAAAGGAATCATCATGGCCTGCCTCTTTGCCAGCGTCTTGGGGCTAAAACTACCTATGCGACGACCCCCCCCCCCCGCCCTTCCACCTCCGATTCCCTAGCAGTTCATAATATGGTGACTTTGCTGTTCATAGCTTGCCTGGTAATTTACCAAGTATCACATGTCTTGTTCGTTATTCTTAGTCTATATTATTTGGTCTAGTGTATGCAGAGGGGCTAACTACCCAATGGTATTTTTCAAATGCGAGAGTGAAAGCTACACACATGGGGCGCGATAAATCTGGACTACTAAGCTTGTGTTTCCTTCGGTTGTCCCTTTCCTTCGCCCGATCCATAGTGCAGCAGCATCCTCCGGGCACAGCATTTTTTGCAAAGGTACTTACCTACCCACCTACGGAGCGTCTCAAACTCCGTAGCTAACGCAGGATTTGAGAACCCACCACCATCCGACGATTATTGCCTTCTACACAGTAGGCATCTGTCAACCCTAATCTGGTCATGCCATGAACCAGGATTCATTCCTCACTGGTCGACGTGTCAGCTGCAATTGTTGTAATATACCAGTCATCGTATCAATCATACGCCCCAAATCCAGATTTCCCTCAAAGCCGTCGTAGGATTCGCAAAGGAAAAGGCCACGGATAGCCCAAGTAAGTGCCGCGGAGACCCGGACTGATCATCACAATGTATGCACGGTTCAGTTAGGATCTGAGCACACTTGGGTCGCTGATGCTTCGCTCTACAAGTCAGTTGGGGACACTACGGTACACTGTCGGCGTATAGAATACTACCGGATGGTCTCAATAAGTGTTCAGTGCTTTTTTGTTTCGAAGCATGGAGCAATAGATATCCTCGACTCGAATACCTCAAGTGGTTCCTTCTCCGTCAGTCTGGCTCGAAGTACGCAAATTGTCTTCTATCCTCTCTCTGTCTCATTCCTTCTTCTGGGAGGATACGGCTTCTTTGACTCCCCTCCTTACAGCTATAACAACAAGCGACTCTTGGTCACTCAACTGGGCTTTACTTATTCCTCCAACTAAATTCTTGTAACCTAGTGCTCTTGGTACCAAGTAAGTCTCAATGGCCTCCACTGCAGCAAACGACGAAGAAATGATGCCAGAGGCGACGGGATCGGAGACGTCGTCTACGTCTCCGTGGTCGTCTGTTGGTTACGGGACGCCCCCAGGAGGCCTCGAGCCAATAGCAGTAGTAGGAATGAGCTGCCGGCTGCCCGGGGGCGCTTCGAATCCTCAGAAGCTATGGGAAAACTTGGCGGCGGGAAGGACAGCCTGGACCCCTGGACCCCTGGACCCGAAGACAGATTCAATATGAAGGCTTTCCATTTGCCTGGAAAGTATGATGTCGGAACTGTACGTGCCGTCTTTGTCCCTTGTTTCATGGCCATTCCCGTCCCAGACAAGTGTGATCAGAGGGTAGACGATGGAGCGAAAGTCGGCACGCAGCTAACGCGAATGTAGACCAACACTCTCGGCGGCCACTTTTTGGATGGAGACATTGCCGCGTGGGACGCGCCCTTCTTTGGAATACACCCAGGGAAGCCATTGTATGTGCCCCCTCTCCTTGGTAACAAAGCCCCCAAGAGAACAAATGCCGAGCTAGGCCCTGACGGATCCCACAGGCCATCGATCCTCAACAACGACTGCTCCTAGAAGTGGCCTACGAGGCTTTTGAGAATGCCGGAATCACGCCCGAACAACTCTGGGATTCCAACACAGGGGTCTATGTCGGACAGTGGGCATCCGACTACCACGAGGTCTTATCCCGAGACACGCAGTACCCGCCGACATACCAAACCATCGGGATCGGCCCGGCCACCTCATCAAACCGCATCTCCTACTACTTCAACCTACACGGGCCCAGCTTCACCGTCGACACGGGCTGCTCCTCGAGCTTCGTCACCCTGCACGCCGCCGTCCAGAGCCTGCAGGCAGGCGAGACGGACCAGAGTTTTGTGGGAGGCGTCAACCTGCTCCTCGCCCCGCAGCGCTACACGTACCAGAGCCAGCTGCGCATGTTCTCGCACGAAGGGCGTAGCTTCTCCTATGACCACCGTGCGAACGGCTAGGGCTACGGCGAGGGCTGCACGGGCGCCGTGCTGAAGCCGCTGGCCGCCGCCCTGCGCGACGGCGACCACGTCCGCGCCGTCATTCGCAACGTCGTTGTGAACCAGGACGGCCGCACCAGTGGCATCAGCATGCCCCATTAGGTTCAGAAGAGATATATACGATCAAAAACCGGCTCTACGAAAACTAAAACTTGGTATACATGCTTCATCGCTCTCACTAATCAAGTACGGGAACTTCTAAGTGTATGGATTCAAGTGCCCCCTCACTCTTATAACGACAGAATAAAAAGGAACAACGAGAGAGATATGTGATGCCGGCCTTGAGTAACTGACAATATCATCAGCATGTAAAGATGCCCGTCCATATATCCATCCACGTTATTGCCATGAGAGACAACAGTCCTTTCCACCGTATGTATCCAAACAAATCCACCGAAGGCCAAGTTACAAATCTAGGAGTATAATCAAAGTCAGTCTTGGCGAAAAGTTGTGAAGACTGAAAAAGGTAATGGACCAAAACAAACCTACACATGCAGCGTTTTCAAGGATCTCGACGGTTCGAAGAGCACTTCAAGTGCATTTGTTTCCACTATTCCAGTGAAGAAACAACGAGAGTCTCGACTCGTTGCTGTTGTTGCATACCATTTTTCTGGCGTCTGGCAGCGAATCCACAAGGGCAGTGGCACTTGTGTTGTTTCCCTCCCTTGTTGATTGGGGCAGAGGCACGGGCAAGGTGGGCGCGGATGTCGTTCTCCGAGTACAACGGACCCGCAGAAGCTGTCACAGCTAAGGCGAGCATTGAAAGAGGTGCAATTCTCATGTTGAATGTATCAACTTGTTGTCAATAGAGTGTCTGTGTTCGGTTTCAATGATGATGATGATGGGGAAAGTATCGAAACACGTCTCCTGGGACTACCAAACGGGGGTGGCCAGGATGGGTACTTAAGTATTTATGGTCTGACAGATGTCAAAATGCCGCTGCTCCAGAAGAGACAACTTTCAAGTCACATGGACCATTCTGCTTTTTGAGTGGCGTCTGGTAGGAACCTTAAACAAATGGACCCAACGAAGGATGCGCACTAAGGTTTGCCTTGAGATGTATACCTCGAAAGGGAAGGTCGGCGGCATCTGATGAAATGGATAATGGCATGTGGAACCAAAGCCATTAACCATGTGTGTAACCGAGGACTGATCAAGAAGCGCCCCTGTGCATCTTCCCGGGGTACCAGTTAGACACCTGGGCTCTGTTGTGTGCATGGGCAATTGCAAAGCAGTCTCGGCTGATGAATCATGATTTCAATCTTTTCCATCCCTGCCGCCTACTAGAAAGATACCCGAATGATGGTTTCCCGACGGTTGGTCTCCAACAATAACGGTCATATGGTTGTTGCACCCACCCCCCTCCCCATCCGGATGTCGACTGGTCACGCGTGGCAAAGATACCGACGCTTTCAGGCTTAGTGATATGCTTGCTTCTTCTCCAAAGGCCTTGGGGAGCAGTTACGCAGATTTGAACAATACATATTTATTATTTCTACATACATATATCATTTCTCCACAGATCTCGAGGGATCCTGCATTCGGACAGCTCTAGGGGGCTCCAGACACTCAGCATTATTATAATCATTCGTTTATTTCTCAGTAATTGATAAATTGTTGTAAAGTCAAGGCTCTCCGCTTAGAAATATACCAGAACCGCTGTATTCCTCACAACCAATTCCAACTCTTTCGTTGTGAGGCTTCGAAATGTCCTTGATGCTAGCAAGCTCGGATGGTTCGCCTAAACTTGACTGTCCTCCGCGTTGTGGGCCGCATAGGTATATTAGACACGAAGTTTCAGAAACCGTACGCAGGATGCCGGAAAGGACAAAGTACATATGTACCCAAGCTTTGATGGTTACTATTAGACCAACGTGAGACATGGATAACCTTGGTCAAAAAAGACGATTATCCTTCATGTGAGAATCCTCAGAAACTGAGAGACCGCACTACATGCAGGTTTTTTATCGCTGACATATTTGATAGCTGCTACTTGATTAGGTCGAGGTTGACATCCGAGCAGTGCAAAAAGTCAACCATCTTTGTATTCGGATAATCGATGTCTTGAGATACCCGACGGGGAAACCCATTCCCTACCTCTTAGCAACTTCCAGTGATCGTGTCTTTGCCACGTTTTCCGATATCGAAGACAACTGCTTAATTACATACTCCCGCAGCGCGGCGCCGGCATAGTAGGGTCCGAGAAACTGGCCGAACATGAAGCCGGAGCTATACGACCCTTGTAAGACACAATGCATCGCATTAGCCTAAGTATTACTCCAACAATGGAACGCAATTTACTTCTCGTGTCGTCTTGCAAGACGTTTCTCCTGGCTCTAGTGACATCATGTTGTGTCTTCTCAATAGCTCGGCCATGCTTGCCCATGGGGGTAGTGCATCGTTCTATTGCTCGGGGGTTTCCTGGACCAGTGTGGCGATAGAATAAGAAACGGCACCAGCTCCCCCTTCTCCCCCATCTCCTCTGTTCTCCGCAGCTTCCGCTTCTACTCGATATAGTGGTAGATTCACGAACTAAGCCCCTCACGCGATATATATGTTCTGGTGTTCACTACCCGGCCGTTATCGGTGCCCAAGGTGTGTAAAATGTATGGGGTAAAAGAGTGAGTTGATCGCGATGGGCTCAAGAGAAACTTTCATGAGGCCTTGAGCCCTTCTGCCTACTATTTGTATGCTATCTCTGCTGCTCGAGGCATTCCGATTTCTCCGTAAGGGATCTGATTGTCCTTTATAGATTACTATATATATTGACCCTGGCCCTTTCCTGGGCCTTTTATGCTTCTGCAGAAGGACTGGGGTACCACCAACAAGGTGGACGGTCGCTACTCTTCTTCCTCCATGCCCCCCCTTTCCTCCTTCTCGGCCCTCGTTTCTTTTCGAGGGCGACCTCCTACTGATAGCGGATCATGATACCCCCAAAGTCTTCCTTCGTAGCCCAGACCGGCTTCTGGCAACTATGCCGCCCTCGTCGTCATCCCTGAGTATAAGGCTGGGCCCCCTCGTTCGCGCTAATATATCTGATCTTTCGGCCACTGCATCAGAGGCATCATCGACCGCCCCATTTACATCAGCTGGAGCTTGGGCGAAGCGCGAGGGCCGTAATGGGAGCTGGAGCCGGATCAAGGGCGTTGGACATCACATGCAGTATCTACTGGTTAGGTGGGGGTTCCTACTTACAAAGACATTGAAGGAGGTGAGATAAAGGCGAAGAGCCTGAGGAGAAGGGGATCTTCGACAAGAAACGTCTCGAGAAGAATGTTGAATCGGTCTTCTTGGCCCTCCTCGAACCGGTCATATTTGAGACAGACTCTTTCAGGGGTTGAAAAAAAGGGAGCATGAGAACTCTGTATTCTGGATTTCGAGTGGTATCGTGGAAAACAGTATTGGCTAGGTACTACTTAGTACTCACCGCTGCGAAGCAAGGCAATGTCGAATGGAGGGCGTAGGACAAATGGAGGTGTAGCGAAAATTGCGGGCCTCGAAACCTTATTGAGACTGAAGATGAACATTTACCACTCGTTGTGCGATAGTTAGCGTGAAGGCATGGTACAGCCAGAAAACATCTAGGTCTGGTACGATGTACAGAGAGCAACGAGGAAAGAAACCTATCTGCGGTCTGTTGATATGCATATTTACTTAAGTACCTGTGTACTTGCGTATATATACCTTTCCAGACGACCAAGGCGGCCATTGGGTAAGCGCTTGAGGGAGAATTATTATCGCAAGATAGAAGCTATCCTCGCCAGGTTGATAAACAGCATCCCAGATACTGGAACTCACAGGAAACCTAAAACTTAGTTTGGCTTACTAACTGTTACGTTAGCGTACCTTCCTTCCTTCTTACACCTTTTTCCTTCCCTTCCCTTAGGCTTTAGGTCTGTTGATTTACTTCCCTTTTTCAATAAAAACCCGTAACACACACCCTGGAACTGAATGACTGTCAGATACACATTTTGTGCCCTGCTTCTCAGTTACTAGGTTTCGTGTTGATACCTGACACTAACCACCGTATTGAGTTTCAGACTGCTACAGATGACGGCACGGATTGTACTTAGCAACGATTCTGATGTATGCCAAGTATCTCCAAAGCTTCAGGGTACTTGGGCACTGATGTTCTGGACCATCGACCGAAGGTCGCACTGCAGGGCATCATGGGCGATGCATCTAGTCGGAGCGAGACGGAACTTCAAGGGCAAGCAAAACCCAAGGCCACAGTGATGCCCTACTCTGCTCTGTTTATCACTGCAGTGGTAATAGCAGTTGTACGTGATCCTAGGTCGGCAATGATAAAGGTTAATGCTCATAACTGCCAAAGTGCTCATTCACCTACTTAAGGTTATAAAGCATTAAGCAGTTCTCTAATACATGCCAACACAGGTATCGACAAGAGACAGCCGCCCAGAAATACCGCAACACTGATCCTCTTCCAACGCTTATGATGCATCCATGGGCCATATCAGCTGAACGTCTATAGTTAAAGCGTGATTAATACCACTTTCTCGACTTCTGATAAGTTGATCACGTCCTGCTGGCCGTGGCAATGCTTGCATAGATGCCAGACTGGTGGCTCTGGATAAGAACATCCACTTCACTCACCGGCTACCTCAATTTCCCATGCCCTTTCTCCTGCCTTGAGCTCAGAAGCACATGCCAGTTGCTGTGGTTGAGAACAGGAGGGACACCAGCCATGTCCGTGTCTATGACCCCCATTTCACAGGCTACAGGTTCAGCCAGGCCGTGGGATACGGCCGGCTAGGCGGTGATGCCTGTCAAACCAATGAGCTTGGGTCTCGTAAGAGGCCGCTCCGCAGAGGTGCCTATGGGTGGCGAGTAGGGCCAGTAGCATAATTGCACTCAAAGGAAGAAAGCAAATTCAAAGGGCTGGATGTGGGTTCTGATTTTCCCATGCTCGCTATTGCTGTACTCATACGTTGCATAGCAAATGGTGTCGATTCTAAATCAGGCATCTGTGTTCCGATGTTGTAGTTCTGCTGCGGTCAGCTGGAAAAAACTCGTAAAACGGTGGCCAATGATCTTGATCTTCACAATGGGTCAATATCTGCATCCGGAGAAATACCAACACCTTGAGATTCTGGACTCTGGTTCAGTAACCTGTCTTGTCGATCACTGGACTAATAGCAACTGGCAGTTCAAAGTAACCTTGTAGAAATATTGGTTACCTACTGATTAGGTATACGCCTAGTACCCTTGCCAGGTGTTGGTTTCGATAGCTCTTTTCAGAGGCACTGGGTCAATTACCTGGGCAGAGCCATTCGAACGTATATTCCCGTTGCACTCTACATAGCCATTTGTGGGTAAGGAGCTGTCCTACCGATGCCAGTAACGTTCCATCTCATTGCTTAGATAATATGAGTATGGCTCCCATACTGTCTCAAAGTCGTGTGAATACTGCAAGATTTCAGCCGCGAATACATCGTACATATGTAGGACGCCCAAAGGATGGGAATACGGGGTTTCTATACGAGAACCACTCAAGTCGCATATCACAGATCCGAACTCATCGTGTCCAACGGCACACAGTAGAGATGAATAATGCAGGACCAGATTTGCACCCACGCATGTGGACATCCGGCGTGGTAGTGCGTGGTAGTGCTACACTAAAGCAGCTATCACTGGCTAGCTGCGTGTCAAGCTTGTCTCCTCTGGCACTACGTATGCAGACCGCTCCGTTTATTTCAGGGACCTAGAGACCTGCTAGACAGAACACAAGCCACACGACTTAGAAATAGCCGAAGGAAGCGGAAGAGTTGGAGGGCCCGAAAGTACGGTGCGGATGACGTTGGAACTTGAGAGGACGGCACGTGGGACTGGGAATACGAGGTCTTGGCACCAGCGATCATCCTCAACGCCACACACCGGCCTCCAGGTCTTCCGAAAGGTCAGTCTATAGGCCCGAGAGAGCTTACGATAAAGTTTTTATACGGCACCATCATCACCTGCCTAGAATTTACCGGCAAAACAGCTGCAAGAAAACCGTCAGTATTAATAAGGCCGTCACTCCTCTTCATTGAGAAGTGAACTCTTATTCAGCCGGATCGCATTGAACATACAGAACATTTGAACATCACACTTTCTTACGACCAAAACTTCAAAATGCATCGATTCACGAGTATTCTACTGGCCGTCGCCTCCTCCGCACTGGGAAGTCCTGTTTCTTCTCAAGATACGCCAACTGGTTGTTCAGATGCATCCTTCAGTGACTTCGCGTGGACGGTAGAGAGCTTTGATTTCCATGCTTCCTACATCTTCACTACGCCTGCCCACCAAAACTCTTGGGGGTTTGTTGACTTCAACTTAACAAACCCCGCCGTCCCTGATCTGCTTGTATCTTGCAGCGCACAAAGCGATCAGCTATCAGATTTCTTTTATGGGAACCTTGCATATAACTGCACACTGAACGGCGAGCTGGCCGAGCCGGGGCCAGCACCGGCCAAGTTCACATATAATAGGTCCTCGGGCGAGCTGGACATCAACCAAACGTGGACATGTGATGACGCGGATCCTCAATATCCGTAAGTACTTTTGACGAGGTTGATATGGAGATCCCTGACTGACAAAAGTTGCCGTATAGCACAACTTTTTCCGCCTCTGGAAAGCTCAATCTGACGCTGGAATGTACCGATACCACCTGGCAGAATGCGAATTGGTCAATGGGCCAGATCTACTCGGATCGAACGATTGAATGCGCACCGGTTACGGTTGACGTGGAGCCTTATCAAATTTCTGCCACGGCCTAGGGGTGATTTATATTCACATGTGGACGCTTGATAATTTTGTTTACGGTCGATCTTCCAGGGGGGGGGGGGGAAACTTCAGAAGTATGGATTTTGGATTAAGTCAATAGTATAGATATAAACCTAATCGGGAAACCTGTGTGCATTCATATCATGTCGCGGTGTCACGACTGAAAGGCTCCAATATTCGAATAGCTTGGTCCTGGGCGGTGGGCCTATCATCTCACAACCACGCCTCCCTCCCCCGAGGCCAGTAACCTTGGCTTATAATACCCAATGACGTGGAAAATATCCGTCCAACCCTTATTACGGCTGCATTGGAAACTGGCCGACTTTGATCTTCCCGTGACAAGACTTACATATGTAATATCGGGTGTAATGTGATCCCCCCTCCCCCGATATTCATGCCGTTACAGCCAGGATGTGGTGCCCACGCTATTCCTATGTGTCGGGTACGTCCCCATGGCAGCGTCTGGAAAGATAGACCGCCGATCATTGAGGATGGTGGCAAGAGCAGCTTCACCAGAAGAATTCTTTCGTGGACACACAGTTGCTGCTGGTGCTAATACTGATACTGGTGCTTGCCGGGAATCGAAGCCACCGACGGCATCTGAAACGGTGCTTCAGTAACTATGGGGGTAGATCCTTTAGCTCGGGCCGCGGGAGAGCTTGATCGGCCCAAATGATGACTTCTTCAAGCGCGGGGGCAACTCGATGGCGGCGATGAAGCTGATAGTCGGTGCGCAGCAGGAAGGTTTCGTATTGACCGTCGCTTCGATCTTTGGTGCACCGCGACTGTCTGATATGGCTCTTCGAATGGTCCGTCTTGACCTGCCCCCTCATCACCGGGAAAGGAGAGATGGGCAGCATTTTCCTACGAGTTGACCTGTGCCGTCGCGTGTATGAAGCCGGGTATTGTTTCCTATCTAAATACAAAAGGCCCAAGTATGTGCCTGGTGTTGGTTGCAAGGGATGTTGCTCAGAGCGGGCCTGCTGTGAGTACGATGTCCCAGACCCAGAGGGGGGGGGGCACTTTCAACCGTCGAAACGTTTTACTAAAACTACCCGGAGGTTAATAATAAACTTTATAGCGGGCCGTATTAGCTAAAGCCTTATATATATGTTGAGTTGATTGGAACAATCAGAGGAGGGTATGCCTTCTTAGAAGAGGCAGGCTGTGCGTGAACTCTAAGAAATCAGTACGTCCTTTACACCCTTGACGCCCTCGACGGATTGTGTCCCCAAGACACTTCTGGGACACCGTACCTTAGACCATGCATTTTTTGCTTATTCAATAATTACCCCTCATTAATACCATCCTACAGGCTGTCAACTTTACCACGAACCAGACTAATGCAATGGATGGCACCGACGCAACATTGAAGCTGAACGATACAGTTGTGGAAGATACTTTAATCAGGCTCTACAACGACGTGCACTTCAAACCAGCGCATACCTGCGAGTCCTGGGCTATCTTCCACGGCTCCTCCCCGAGCTGAGCCTGCGTGTCTGGCAGCTTTTCCTCTAGCGACACCGGATGATCGAGCTAGGCATCTGCGCCGACGACGATGGAGATAACGACCCGCAGTCTCGCTACTATACCGATCGCAACTACCTAGGTAAAATCGTGAGCGGCTGAATCTATTCGCTCTTTATTAAGCGCCGAGGCTATGCAGTTTCGCTAAGCCCGCTGCTCTGGGTTAATAGTGAGGCCCGGCACGCCACACTCGAGTTCTACCGCCTACGTTTGCCCTTTCCCCGTCAGGACTGGGACCAAGAGCTTTACTTGAACCTGGAGCATGACGTCCTATACGTCCAGTCTGGAATACCAGTGCCACGCCCGCCTATGCCGTGGAGCCCGTCTCGGGCCGCGACCGTGCTAGCCGACTTCCTGCACGACGCTGAGGCCTACGATCCTAAGAACCAAGGGCGAGTGATCTTCTGGGAATCCTTCTTAGCTCTTGCTGACTTTGAACGGGAATAGGGTTGCCCACCTCGCGCTGTACAATATTTACCAAATGGACTTCCTTGAAGATGGCTTCAACTTTGAGCCTTCACTACCGTTCACGCCATCATGTCCTGGCCGGGCCTGCAGAGGTCAGGGGCAGAGGTCCAACGTCCGCCGGAGGGCTCACATGAGGAGATAGCGGAGCACTTGCGTGATGAGGGGGCCAGATGACACCGAGACACGCACGGCATGGTAATCGACACGGAGATTTTTGAGAGAATGGAACGCGCGCCCAGAAAACCTCGGGCGGTGCTGCTTCGACGCTTCGGCCGTCCACCCAGGCTTGTTTCTCTTTGAGTGCTAATAACTCGGTGGGCAGTACCTAAGTTCAAACTGGCACCCCTGCCCAGGTGTCTATCTGGTGCTGTATTTTTGCTTAGATGAGAATTGAAAACGAGCGAGATTTTTGAATGCCGTTCTATCCCTACATTACCAAATTAAAGCTTGCGAGTTGCGAACCGAAAGTCTTGTTCCACTCGACTAATAATACTGAAACCGCATATTCGCCCATCGTTCTTCCATCTGGCTCTCCTCAAAACTACTAATAATGTATGGCGGTCTCGCATGTGCGTCCGTTGCGCTGCCGTACGGAGGCTCCAGATGTCTGCCTACTAAGTCAGCTCAGCGACGTTGTTTAAGCTGACCTTGCCTTTGAACCGCGACTATAGCAATGCGACTTATCAGTCGGTGAAATTTGTAGACGTTGATAGATTTATTTACTTTAAATATCTCTCAGGGAACATGTTGATGCGAAATTTGACAGTCCTCCGGTATATGTAACTCTCGCCTGCTCTCCCCGGTACTTGCAAATCCCTTCCTTGAAGATGTGCGCCTGTCCAAAACTCCATGTCGTAGAAATTCACTTAGTCACCCTCTTCCCCTCGCAAGCCGCCGGTTGTTCAACGGTATCTGGCCTCTGCAACCTTCTTGACAGGGTATGGCCAGAATAATGCTGCCGCTGTCACTGGAACATAGCTAGAGTTGTGTCAGCATTTGCAAGGCGATCAAAACTCCGCCCATGACTTCACACTTACACCGGTAAGCCCCAGCTTGCTTTCCGAATCAAGCTCATCCAGTCCGCGGGTGCTTTCAATTCTCTGTGTTGTCTCGCCAACTGGCGAACCCCTTGCGAGGCATAGCGGTAAAAAGGAAGGTTTGATGTCGCGGATGAGGCGCCCCTGGTGGCTGATGGGCCAGAATGAACGGCCTTCACCACGACTCGGCGTGTTGGCTGCCAGACTTGACTGTTCATTTTGTATGGAGGTGGGTGACTGAGTGGGATTTTGAAAATAGAATGGTCTAGTTATTTTGGTTGCAATGATGGGTTGATGCGTTCTTGGGCTTCTGGTCGAGCAATGAGAATCTTAATGGTCAACTACGAGAGTATTTGTATTCGAGATGCACTTCCACAACCCTTGAGACTGTTGGCCCCTTTACATCAAACATGCAACCCGCCCTTCCATCTGCGCCTTCCCGCGGTGTTCTCGCTGGCATCTTCGGAGTTGCACACATCTGTGGTAGCGATGTTGCAATGCTGCTATCTTGTCTCAAGATATCGAATCATGGTTGCGGAAATCGAAGCATGATTAGATTGATGCACCTCATCTGTGCCCCAACCGACCAGACCTCGATACGCAAACACAGGGGTACAAGAGCAGCCGTTGGACCACAATGATACACAGCATCCAACACTTTGTCGTTTCTAAGGGGGGCGAATGAGGTCACTATAGGCCCACAACCTGACTTCCGCGGCCTGTGTTACTTACGCGCTGTGATACAACAAGGTGGATCTATCATCGTATGATTATCACACGTCCCCGATACGATCGTACAAGCGTCTGAAAACAGTGAAATGATAGTCGAAAGGCCTTAACGGTCGGTTTCAATGATATTAGCGATTGATTTCCCGATAGTGTTCTCAGAGACCATATACCAACCCATTGGTGATGTCCCCTTTCACACTGTCCTACTACACTTCTGCTAATTGCCACGTTTATGTTGTCTATCTCAAATCAGATCACTTTCAACATCCAACCTCGCCCTTTATCCGAGCAAAACTGCTCATAATTATCGGGGAGAGCCGGGGACGATACCGCGGTCCTAGGTATGTTGTCTTACGTGAGTTTTACTGTAGCGTGATTTCCCTTCCGGCTTCCACCATTTGGGGTTTTTTGCTGTCTAACATTCGCCAAACAGAGCTCTTGATAGCGTTTCCACCACCAATGTCGAAGGCATTTTGACTTCAGGCATACCATCGTACAGTGGATTCTCTGAGCTTTGCCAGTGGGTCATTCCCAACAATGATGTTATGGAACTCGTGAAGCTCTGACCTACTTTTAATAATTCAATGAATACAAGGTGCACTCCATCTCATAACGGGAAGGGGAACAAAAGGCGTTCAATTCATTACATGCCAGCGCTTGGTCTAGTGTTTGGCACACGTATCGTTACAAGATCGGCCTCGTCGGCCTCATTGAAAGAAATCAAGCAGCTAGCACACCGGCAAAACATCGTCTGGCACAAAGTTCTTGATTCTGCTTTGAAATTCCCAAGTGACATCGATATCTACCACTCCCGGGCCTCAGGTGCTTGAGCATGGGCTCGCCATCCGCAGTCTCAGAGCCTACTCGACATCAAACTCTTCTCTTCTCATCTTCCTACCGCAATCAAACATATGTTCTGGTTACCTAGCTAGCATCCACGGGAGAAAATTCAACCATTGGTCCGTCCTTACTTGCCACGAAGTTATCCATAATCTGGAACTCGCCCTTCCTCCGTCTTCCCCAGGGGTGGTCTGGCGAGCCTTCGCCCAGCTTTGAAGCAAGATTCAAATCAAACTGAAAGAGGACCCTGGCGACGGTAATCATCATCTCCATGTAGCCTAAAGGCATACCAACACAAGACCTCGGTCCAGTACTGAAAGCTGCAAAGCTAGACTTGACCGGCTCGGTGTCTTGTTTTGCGTTTCTTCCCGATCCAATCCAGCGTTCCGGCCGGTACTCGAAAGGCTCGGGGAAGTTATCGGGATTGTGGTGAAGAGCGTATGCCGAAACCCCCACGTCAACACCCGCGGGGATCTCATAGCCGTCGATGTTCATTCCACCCGGTAGAACTTTGCGTAGTAGAACCCCAGGGATTGGAGGACTGCAGCGCATTGCTTCGTCGATGCAAGCCCTCAGATACTGGCATGAGCTGAGACCCGCCCCGGACCAAATCGCCTCGACGTCCTGGCCAGCGAAGGTTTCTCGGACTTCTTTTGTGACCTTGGCGAGCGCTCGAGCGTCATGAGTTAGATAAAAGAATAGAGCTGACATTCCAGTCGCAGTGGTTTCGGCTCCGCCAATGATAATCACGTTTGCTTGGGCCACCAGCTCGGAGACTCCAAACTTCTCTCCAGTCTCCTTGTCTGTAGCTTGGAGGAGATAATGATAGAAATCTTGTCGATCCCCGGTAACCTTGATGCGATCACCAGCGTACTTATGGGAGAAGACTCGAAATTTCGCCTTGTCTCCCATCAATCTGGGAAACACCCATAGACCAAGGCCGAGATTGTGGAAGGTTCGGCCAAGTCCACTCTAGAATTCATGTTAGTTACATACGCTCTGCACAGTTCACACTGGTCACAACGCTTACCATCTGGCAATAGTGTGCGGAATTGAGGATTAGGTCAAGCACGTAACGGTTTGAAGAACCAATGAGCATACCTAGGGTTTGGCCGAAGGCCAACTCGCCCATGATATCAAACGATAGGTACTCTGTCCATTTGGCAACATTGACCGCCCCGGAGGTACCGATTTTCGAGCAGAATGTTCTAACATGTTGTAACACGTATTCTTCCATATTCCTCATAGCCTTATCAGAGAAGGCATATGACGATACCCTTCGTTTCTTGGCGTGGGCCTCCTTGTCAGTGTCATTGAAAACGCTGGGGTGGCCAGGGGGAGAAAATAGTAGGTAGAAGTCGGCTTTCCGGTTGTTGGCCTTGAACCCACAAATTGTTTGGTAAGCGGTAGTTGAGTTGAAGGAGAGTGCATCAGGCGCAAAGCGGACAACGGGCCCTGCTGAATGGTTAGCAAGATAGTGAGTGGTATGGGCTTTCAGGACATCTTGATCTTGCCGTAGCGCTCGTGGCATTTGTGGATATCCAAGTGCCTGTCACCAATCCAGGCATGGTAAACAGAGTATAGGTTGGTGAATTTGGCCAGGAACGGACCGGGATAACGTACAAGAGGGTGGAATATAAGTTGATACAGAATTTTGTATAACACCTGGCAAGAGGGACGTCTAGGTTAGCCCGGCAACGAACGAAGAGAAAGTAAGTAGAGCCGCCCTACTTACATATGATATTGGCACAGTCAAGGCGGTCCAAGCCAGCAACGAAGTACTAGTCCCAAGGGCTGTGGGGTGCAGAGCCTCCAAAGTCATGATGCCAGGCCTAGTCTTTCGGCTTGACTGTCAACTGAAGGAGAAATGTTGTGGATACGTTTTGTTGTCGTTATAACTATCGTCGGTATAAGCTATCGATGTAAATAAGAGCAGAGATTGCTGGAAATTGTCAAAAGGTTGAAATTGAGGAGAGCCAAAAACTGTGAATTTTCAATATTGCCTACGGGAATCGGATCCCAGGCATTCATTGCATGTCACGATTATGCTGCTTATAAGAAATCCCCACCCAACCTTGGAAATTTGAGATATGCAAAGCTGACACAAATCCCCCACATACCCGCCACCGGTGAGGTGTTGTGATGATCCGGGATTTCAAACCGTACATCGGCTAAGAAGGCTATCACAAGGCTGTCACTACAGAATTTCCCCTCGCATCTTGAACCCCATTAAGTCCCGCTGGTTTATCCCGGAATCTAGTTACCTAGAGAGTACATCATTACGGAGTCCTCTGTGTTCCTGCCGGGTATAATACTAGAAGCTCCGATCCCGTCTTACTGTCTGACGTGCATATTTACACTTTTACAACGTGGCTCCTGCCGGATACGGTTCATCAACACAAATCCATGTTCCTTTGTTTGGAAAAGGCTTGGCTCCTCAAGGGTTCGAAGCATCCCAAATCCCGAGCCACAAGCCCTGTCACCCTTATCGATCGCTGAGTGCATGTGATTGTCTTGGCTTGTTCGCCCAGTCAGCCTGACGACGTTTACATGTATATCACTTTGCATGTATATAACTTCCAACTGTATCGTAGTATATCATGACTACTTTCGAATTTGCCCTAGTAACAGAATAGGTAATCCAGAGCTCGGTTATATATATGTACAATCTGTTAATACTATTAGGTTCGATTTCTATATATAGGCTGTATATTAATATTGAAATACATGTATAACCTTAAAAGTATTTGCAGTTTTAAGCTAGTTTTTGTATTATTTAAAGAATATTTACTGTGCTATATATAGCTGTTAAGGAGTAGAAACTTGATACTTGCACATATGTAATGTTCAAGGCCATGTACTTTCAGTAGAGTTGTACCGTCTGAATATTTTTATAAAATATATTGAACGTATATTTTAAACGAAATTGACTGGATAGAAAGTTACTAAACTTCTTTTGCCATATCCAGGATATTTCTGGCAAAATAAGCTGCTTTACTACTTCAGTATCCACTGCTATTTTGGGAAGTGGTTGGCTGGTGTATTGGCTTGACCTTGGCAGGGGTGCCGCCGAAACACGAGTTGATCGGGGCTTTCTTACTGAAAACCCTTTACAAGGATTAGTCGTCATCTGAAGCAATGCATCAAATGTTAATTACATCATGGAAAAGGGAGAGAACTCAAAGTGTGAGTGGATACACAGTAAGCTACCCAAGTATGTATACATGTAATGTAGTCTGCCATATTTGGATGAGATCTTCCACAAACACGAGCCGACTACCCCAAAACTGCAGACAAGAAGACTGTGCGAAGGAACGCTCTCTGGACCCATCCCCACATGGGTAGGGATACAAAGCATGTAGTAAGAAACACTCACGAGCTGACGACCCTACAAAACCGTTTCCCGGTGAATAAGCAACCACAACGGAGGAAGGCCTTAGACACAGTATAGGCGAACCAAAACGTACTGGGCATCGAGTGAAGCAGTGGCAACCCGGTTTTGACTAGCAGATAAGTACGAGGAACATGGCTAGTGGTATGTGTGACGGCCGGATTACTGCTGACGTAGCCTGGCCGGCTCGCACATCAAGGTTGCAAGTACTGAAGGATTCGGGGAGGAAGAGCGCTGACGAGTTCGAGAAGATTAACCCCAGTGTCATAAGTCCGAGGGGCTTTGTACGCTGCGGCAGACGTCACTGGTGATAACCTCGCTTTATTGTGGGCATCAACAACGTCGTTGTGGCAGACACAGATAATTGAGAAGCGGACTAGCCCGACAGCTCTGGAGGCGCAGTTTCGTGTTATCTTCGTTTCATGTGTTTTTTTTTTTCGTTTCCCTCTCGCATGTCTCATATGAATGCGAGCCTAAGATAGATACATGTATGCTTTCCGTCAGTCCAGTACTACAAGTATTAGGAGCATGGACATATTCACCAACTATGGCCCGCTACTGCTCGAAGCTTGGACAGAGCCGACGATGTGAATGAGCGGAGCACCAGAGAGGTTGGAATCCAGTGTCCATAGCAGCGAAAGCCAGACTGAACGCGCAGCATGGATATGCCACTTGCATGTGCCCAACAGCACAAACGCAGTGGCTACCAGCGAAGGAACATACATGCATATGAAGTAGCCTCATCAAGCCATAAATCCGATCCCTGTGGATCCCACAGGAAAGAACGATAGCTAGTAACATAGGCTGATAGGTAGACTATTCCAAATACTTGGTATGTAGTGAGCTGTCAACTGGTCAGGCCGCGTCCATAAACTGCGTCACCAAGGCTGATCCGACGTAACCACTTACCGTGACACCGACCCACCTACCCAGGTACCCCCACGGGTCGATGTCTGAGATAACGTGCCTCCAGAGCTGTCCCCTTGGTCCACCTGTCCCCCGTGAAAGTGGAAGTCTTTCCGTGCTACGGCGCTATTGTATCACCGCCTTGGATTTCGTTCTAGACTTGCCTCTGAACCTGGCTTCGATATTTTGGGTCAAGTTCTTGGACCTGGCCAGCCTTTGGATCCGTCTCCTTGACGTTGTTTCTATTCAGTTGCGGGTTTGGACCTGACCTCGAATTTGGCTTTGTATTTGGCCGTGGGAGTTTCTCAATGTGTATTTCTAGTCTAGCCAACCCTCCTCGAAGGGAGACAACATTTGCACCATGATGCGTCTATCAACTTAGAACCAATACTTCTTTATAAAGTCCAATCCTTCTTGAACCCAACCATCTTCCACTGTGTGCATCACTTCAAATCCATGGTCACCAGGGTGAAGACTTAGCAGCACAGGCACATCTAGTAGACTCTTCCTCAACCTAGCCACAAAGCCAGTCGAGCAAATTGGAGGAACCTGTATTTGTTACTATTAGTTAGCTAACATGAATATACCCTGGATCATCCTGCTAGAGCAACAAAAACTTACCACTGAATCTCGGTTTCCTTGGATGACCCAGATAGGAGGCATCTCTCCCACTTTCTCAAGGTTTTTCATCACATTTGTCTGGTTATCACCGCCTAGCCGCATCCCAAGCCAGCGTGGCAAGTAAGCCTGCTGCAAGACACAAGTCAAGAGCTCCCACATTTCGACTGCATCGCCACTTGTTCTAATCGTCCCAGGCTTGATATTCTTGACATAAGCTCGAACAATTCTCTCCGCTTTATACGGTACTGGGGCCTTCTTGCCCAGTATAACCTTGGGGCTTGGAATATGGAAATATGGGATATCAGTGTAGAGAGAGCCGGCAATGGAGATGAGGACCTTGATTTGGGATACCTGCGGAAAGAGCAGAGCAGACTGTACAGCAAGATAGCCACCCGCGGAGGTCCCCGCACACCTAATACGTGAGAGATCGGGACGTACACGCCACCCAGCGGTGAGAACGGGGAGAGTGTGAAGCCAGGTCCAGAAGTCTTCGAGGTCGGCCAAGATATCGGTAGCGTTGGATTCGGGGAGAAGACGGTAGTCTGGAGTAATGAGAATGGACGGGGTGGTGAGAGACAGATCTATCAGCCTACAGTTGCCATAGTATCAGCAATTCCTCGTCTGTGATCAAGATTCTGATCTTCTTACCAGGGACTAAACCATCCCTCGTACATACGGTGGCCGACGACAAAGCCACCACCATGCCAGTTGACCAGAACGGGATACTGAGTGCTTGGCTTTGTTTGCAATGACTTGGGATTCAAAATGGTAGCCTCGAGAGGCTGGTTCTTGACCGTTTTGTAAGTGAAGTCGACCTTGTCGAAGTCACTGAATTTCCTGGAAGCCATATTGGACACTTTACAGGGCCCAAAAAATGGTTTCAATTGTAGGGGGAAAGATACAATCGAAAACAATTGTCGTATTCCAAAGGTTATGGGAATAAACAGAACATGGCTCGTGGTGGGACCCAGCGGAAAAGAAATACAGAAGTCCAGAGTCCGTTCGGTGAATTTCCAAAGTTTTTTGACGTGCTTCCTATTTCTGTTCCCTTGTACACAAGTATCTTGTTCAAGTTGGCCTCCTCCTCAAAGTCTGACCACCGTATTTTGGGTTGTCGGCAACCATCCCAGTCTGATAAAGGGGAACGACCATGTTGGTGTGCAGCTCCAGCGTCTGGACAATGACAAAGCACCACCTGATCCTGGTAGGTACCTACTTTCAGTACCTGGGTGGTTTTGAAAGAGTACTTTGTACTGTACTTCTTACAATGTACCTTATGTTACCTACAGGAAGCACTATGTACGTTGGCTTGCAGTGCTTACATATCGTATGTTACATGTACGTACACGCTAAAACCTGGGCGCTGAATCACTGATCGCCATTCGGCAACGGGCATATTGACAAATCCCGCCATTCGAACAACTCTAAACAAATTTGTTTGTTTCTCTCTTCTCCTTGACCTCAAATCTGTCCTCCAGGCTTGCTTGCAGTCCTTACCACCTCCCCTCCCGTCCCGTCCTGCACCGATCGGTCGACGCCCATGAGCAACGAAATCATCCCCCGACCCTCGCTGTTCTTGCGTCCTCAAGTTTCGACATCTTTGTCATCATGAGCGGTGACAGAGTGGCAACTGCCGAGTCGACGCACACCACGTCAACTGCGAACCCTGGTGCTCCCATCCTCAAGACCGGGCACCCCACATCAGCTCTGAACCTGGATGATGGCCGGCTGCTGTCTGAATCCAATCTGGTACGTGGTACCCATGGTTACACCCATCTGCACTCAGGCCGCCATCTTTTCTTGTTGGCAAGCATATGAATGAACCTTCAGCTAAGCTCCGTAAACAAACAAAAGGTAACATGGGACGGACCAGACGACCCAGAACATCCCAAGAACTGGACCACGCGGCGGAAATGGGTGTCCCTCATCCCAATGTCGCTGTTCAACTTCCTGTCCTCGGTCAGCTCGGCCACAATGGCCCCTGCACTAGCCACCATCTCGCGCGAGCTACACTTCCAGTCCAACGTTCTCACTGTGCTGTCTCTATCGGTGTTTATGCTGGGTACAGCCGTCGTGCCTCTGGCTACGGCTCCACTGTCTGAGGTGTTCGGGAGATCGATCGTGTTGCAATCTTGCAACCTGTTCTATATTGTCTTCAACACGCTGTGTGGGAGTGCGAAGACACAGAACCAGCTCATTACCTTTCGCTTCCTCGCGGGGCTGGGCGGAGCTGGCCCATTCGCTGTAAGCCCCAGGCTCTTCCCTTCCTCAAGTCACGTACACATGTACAGTTTCCATACGCTGCTGCAAATGCTGATGCTGATGCATGCACGGTAGATTGGGAGTGGCATCAATGCCGATCTCTTCCGACCTCATGAAAGAGGCCAAGCCATCGCGGTCTATGTCATGGCACCTCTCGTAGGAGGTCTGATAGGGCCTATCGCTGGTGGATTTCTCGTTCAATACGTATCGTGGCCGTGGTGCTTCTACGTTGTCTCCATCGCTGGCGGAGCAGTCCAGGTCTTTAGCTTCCCGTTCTTCCACGAGACTTTCGCCCCCGTTCTCCTGCAAAGACGATGCAAGCGGTTGAAAAAGATGACCAGTAATCCAAACCTCTATACTGAGCACGACAGTGTCTCTCTCCAAACACTCCTGCGCACAAGTGCCATCAGGCCGTTCAGATTGCTGGCAACGCAACCCATTGTGCAGGTTTGGAGTCTATACTGTGCATACATCTGGGGCATCCTGTACCTCATCATCGCCACGTTCCCAGATGTATGGATTGGCATATACGGGGAATCCATCTCCATCGGGTCACTCAACTACATCTCGCAGTTTGTGGGGATGGCCCTGGCCTCACAAGTTGGGACTCGCCTTGCCGATAGGTACTACAACAAAAGGTGTGCAGCGAATGGGGGACAAGGCCTTCCTGAATTTCGTCTTCCTATTCTTACTTTGGGAGCTTGTCTCGTGCCCATCGGGTTGTTTATCTACGGATGGGGTGCGAGGCCAAGCGTGCATTGGATTGTGCCGTGAGTTTCTCATTCTCTTTCAGTGCTGTGGGATGTCATCTGCAAGATTGGGTTCGAAGTCCGAAAGGCTCTTGCACACTGGCCTGCGCTCCATCTTTCCAACTTGCTCTGACTTCGGGATATTCTGACTCTGGATTGCAGGAATATTGGCGCAGCTATCTTTGGAGGCGGCACTTGTCTCGAAGTCCTCTGCGTCATGGGTTATATGATCGACAGCTATCAAAAATATGCAGCAAGCGCCATGGCAGCAATCTTCGTCCTTCGAAGTATTTTGGCGTTTGCCTTGCCCCTCATCGCTCCTGCTCTGTAAGTTCTCCTTGGATTGCCCTCCTTGAGTCAAAGAGGTTCCGCAATGTCTGTTTGAAACCTTTTGGCTGATGCTGGGTCTAGGTACGCCGATCTCGGCTACGGCTGGGGTAACAGTCTCCTCGCATTCATCGCCATGTTTGTCGGGATTCCAGCTACTATTGCCTTGCGGTATTATGGTCCAGCTTTGAGAAAGAGGAGTACATACGCGAGGGATGACATTTGAATCGGGGGTTCATGTTCTGGGTTTGATTCAAGTCGTTGCAATGAAGCTTTCACACCCTCTTCGGCTACCCAATATTTATCTATCCGGTGCAATAGAGCACACTGTTCCTGGAGCCGAAGGTATCCGGTGAAGAGGTACACTGTAAAATATTCATGTACGACTAGGAAGTCATGGGAAAAGGTGCACAGAAAGCATCTTCAACAGCTTAGCATTAGACTTTGCTTGGTAGTCCACTGCTGTAGGTTCACGAATAATAGATTCAACTTTCCACGTTCCTCATGTGTGTAATTGTCTCAATCTCATCATGTACATGAGTACTCAATTTTTTCGGCTTCCAAACGTTCTTCATGGATCCACCCCTTCCCCTTCCTTTCCCGCACCAATTCCGCAACGAAACACCATTCTCTCCACCGTCAAGTTACTTCCCCTCTCTCCGCGCAGGAAATAGACAAAGAGACTCGCTTATCTCACATGCCCTAAGCACTACCCTTCCTAGTTCTAAAAAGTATCTCCGCCTTCGGATCCGGGAGCTGATTCGTCTGAAACTAAATCCCCTTCGGCCGCCTCTCCCCATCTTTGAACTTGATCTCATACCGCTGAATCACAGCCGCAAGCACCAGCTTATTCTGATGAGCAGCAAACCACCTGCCAGGACAAGCATGTCTTCCACTGCCAAACTGTAATTGTGTCTTGGTGATGGAGGTAAGCTGGTGCTTGTTCGCGTCTTCCTCAGAGGCCTGGCGGAGTTTGTAGAAACGGAGACCGTCGAAGGCCTCGGGGTCAGGATAGACGTTAGGGTCGAAGTTGATGGCGTTGGCAGGCGCAAATGTCATGGTTCCGGGCGGAATGTGAGTGCCATCAGAGAGTGTGATGGGTTGAGGGCTTTACGTTGAAAGGTGGCTATCCGAGCAAGGTTAACTCGTGTAAGACGAGCGAAGATCGTGGCGGTACATACCGGTCAAATGTCCACTGTGCCGAAGAGTTTCCTTTGGGAAGCTGTCAAGCTTCGGTAGTCTGCTCATGCTATCTAGGGTCCACTCCCCTCCATGGTCTTGGAGCACAGACTCGATCTCCTCCTTCAAAACGGTAGTATATTCGGGCCACGTGCAAAGGTTGAGGATGGCGTTGGTGATCAGCTGGCTTGTCGTGTTCAATGAAACTGCGGAAATACCAAGCTGCGAAATGCCATGAAAGTGAGGATCGCTTTCTGTCCGGTTCCGGAACCAGATCTCTGAGCCACTCAATAGAATCGTTAGGCTTTGTGTAGCCTGCATTCCTTTCCTGGATCGCTCATTCTCGAAGAATTGGGGCGAGGATATCTCGTGCTCTGGAATTGCATTTCCAAACTGCGCGTAGTTCGGAGATAAAGTACTGAACAATAGGTCGCAGCCAAGAGGGGAAGAACCTAAGTTTCGCCGAATGTTCGCACATTGCTGCAGCCAAGGGGTCAGCTGTTCTTGCAAGAATTGTGCCCCATCACACGAGGTAAGCTTTTTCCGGACTGAACCGCTGTTTCCGCGTTTCAGTCTCACAGCAAAGTCTCATGATGAAATCTAATCTATTTGTTAGCGATGAGTTTCATTATGGGACAATTCTCTGGCTGGTGGCTCAGTGAAGAAGATGGCAGAGTTGGCAGTCCTTTCATCACACCTGATGAGTGGGATAAGAGACTACGCGGTGCTGGTTTTGCAGGCTGCGATTCAGTCACCCTAGACAACGAGCAACCTTACACCTACAATGCCAATATCATCGCCAAGCCCGCTTTGACACCCCCTAGTCCGACCAAGATCACTCTGCTTCAGGGCTCCGAGCCTTCTCAGCTTCTCAACGATGTCGAGAATCTACTTCGTGTCCAAGGCTTTGAGGTCGAGCACTGTCAATGGGGCCACCAGCTTCCTGCAGACCAAGACGCAATCTCGTTCCTTGACCTCAGCAATAAGCCGCTGCTCCAGGACTTGAGCCAAGGGGATCTCGCACAATTTCTGGACATGGTCGACTCACTTTCACAAGCGACTCTTCTATCGCTCTCGCCACCAGCTCAAATTCGTGCCCAAGACCCCCGCGCCGCGCAAGTGCTCGGTCTGGCCAGAACCATCAGGTCGGAATTGGCAATGTCGTTTGCTACCCTAGAGCTCGAGCATACCGGAAAAGGAGCCGCTGACGCTGTGGTTCAAGTTGCCCAAAAGCTACAGGAGTCAAGGGAGGATATTGCGGAACTGGATTCCGACATGGAGTACTCCTGGACCAACGGTGTACTCAATGTCAGCCGTTTCCACTGGGTTCCCGTCGAAGAGTCCTTGAGTGGCACTGCCAAGATGCCAGAGGCCAAGTCCCTCAATGTCGGTACCCCAGGTCTCTTGCAGACACTGAACTGGACCGGCCAGCCCCTTGACCCTCTTTCGCCCGACGAAGTAAATGTTAGCATTTCGGCGGTCGGTTTGAACTTCAAGGATGTCATGATTGCAATGGGTATCATCCCCGGCGGAGATACTTTGAAGAAAGGAAGCAGTTCTCTTGGCTTGGAGGGCGCTGGGCGCATCACCGAAGTGGGTTCCCAAGTCACTAATGTCGCCGTTGGAGATCGCGTCATGACGATCGGGGGTGAATCTGTCGGGCTTGCCACCGTGGTTCAAAGACCAGCCAGCCTTTGCGTCAAGATTCCGGACGAGCTCAGCGATGAAGAAGCGGCCACGATGCCGGTCGTCTACGTGACCGTTCTCATGTTCCTTGTCGAGAAACGGAAGTTGGAGAAGGGTCAATCTATTTTGATCCACAGCGCTGCCGGAGGTAAGAATACCCAACCAAGATGTGTAGGATGACCTAGGTACCATATATACTGACAAAATGCAGGTGTCGGTATCTGCGCCATCATGGTGCGAAATGGCTTGGAGCTGATATTTACGCTACTGTGGGAACTGAAGAGAAAGCTGCAAAGGAATTTGGTATTCCTAGAAACCGCATCTTCAACTCTCGAGATGGCAGCTTCTTACACGGTGTAATGGAGGCTACCAATGGCGTCGGTGTTGACATGGTCTTGAACTCCTTGTCTGGAGAACTGCTCCACACCTCATGGAGATGTGTTGCTCCTCACGGCGCCATGATCGAGATCGGCAAACGAGATATGGTGGGTAGAGGTCAACTCGCCTTGGATCCTTTCGAGGACCACAGGACCTTCATCGGAGGTGAAGTCGCACGGCTCCTCGTCACCCACAAGCCAGTTATAGCCCGTCTTCTGAAGCTTACCGTGGAGCAATACCTCGCGGGTAACTTCCGGCCCATCCTGCCAATCACGACCTTTGAGGCAGAGCACGCCGAGGATGCCTTCAGGTTCATGCAAAAGGGAACCCATATTGGCAAAATCGTCGTCAAGTTTCCCAAGGATGATACCCTCCCTCTAACCCCCACTGTTCCAGCGCCGAGATTCAGAAGCGATGTCTCTTATCTCCTTGTCGGCGGCTTAGGTGGTTTAGGAAAGGCAATCGCGAGTTGGATGGCTTCTTACGGTGCCAGGAATCTGATGTTCCTCTCAAGGTCGGCTGGGAAGTCAGAAGAAGACTCGGCCTTTTCCAAGGAGCTCAACATGATGGGCTGTTTGACTCAGTACTTCCCATGCGATGTCGCAGACCACGATGCAGTCCGAAATGCTGTCGCGCAAGCCTCTCTTCCAATTGGAAGTGTCATGCAGATGGCAATGGTTTTGCGCGACGTTGGTGTCCTAAGCATGGACATTGACTCCTGGGACACCGCTACACGACCAAAGATCCAGGGCACATGGAATCTTCACAATCTCCTTCCCAAGGACATGGACTTCTTCGTACTCTTTTCTTCGGTCGGTGGTACTTTCTGCTACTACGGCCAGTCGAACTACGCCTCATCGAATACTTTCCTCGATTCTTTTGTCCAGTACAGACAAGATGCAGGACTCGCCGCTTCCGTCCTGGATATCGGCCCAGTCGACGATGTGGGCTATTTCAGTCGGACAGCCACCACCCGAGAAACCTTGCTCCAGACTCTGGAAACCCTTTTGACAGAGCAAAACTTCCTGGACAGCTTGCAGTTGGCCATCGCTCGCTCTTCGCCCTAGTATGCCCCTCAGAAGTCGAACTCCGCACTGGCCGGTTACCAGAACCCAAGCCACATTGTACAAGCCCTCGAGTCCCGCATCCCCATCATGGACCCCCAGAACGGCAGTATGTGGAAGCGTGGTCCTCGCATGTCCATCTACAGAAATATCCAGAAGACAACGGTGGCAGAGGGGGGTGAGGTTGCCGAACATCTCAAGCAGTTCTTGTCCAGCATGATGAGCGATCCGAGCAAGCTCGCTGATAAAGCATCTGCCGACACTGTTGCTCGGGAGCTTGGGAACTGTGTATCAAATTTCCTCATGAAGGGAGATGAAGAGATTGAGCTGAATTCTACGCTGTCCGCTGTTGGGGTTGACTCCCTGGTAGCCATTGAGGTTAGGAATTGGTGGAGGCAGAACCTCGGCATTGATGTCTCGGTTCTGGAGTTGATGAGCGGAGGCACTATTGCGCAGCTCGGAGAACTGGCTACGAAGAGGTTGATGGAGAGGTTTTCTGGTAAATGAATGATGTACATGAGTTTCTGATATACAGTACCTAGGTATGAAGAGCCACCGTTTGCTCGATACAGACTGCCACCTCGTACAATTTGCCATCCGAGGACGTTAAACATCCCTGTACTAACAGTTTTGCACCTCAATCCGGCGCAAATATGTCCTGCGACTATTATGAGCTGCGGACCGATCTCAATGCATATTACAGTAGTGGAAACACAGCACTGGTGTAGCCCACGGGTATTGATAGCACTCTGCCACAATGTATTTGGATATAAGCACAAAGCCAGCCTCCCGGCTCAAAGATGTGGGTGTCACTTTTCCTTTTAGATTAGCTCTGATGAAAGACACAATGTACATAGTTTCATACAATGGCACGGAATAGACGATGGTTTGTTCATCGATTATTTATAAATGTGTATGTGTATATATGTGCCTGTCATCTCTAACATGGACAGATGAAGGAATCCGAAACCCCGACTTGACTGAACAATTTACAATCAAATTGCTTTAATAAGCACATTCCAATTTTAAACACTTAAAGACCCGCGTACACGCCAAGATGCAGCGAGAAGAAACTGCGTACGAGACTCTAAAAGTCTCTCCCGAAGCCACACAGGCCAAACTCGCCGCCGCTTACCGCTCCAAAGCAAGACAAGTCCACCCAGATAAAGCAGGCTCTACTGCTGAGGCGAACGAGAGAATGGCATTTCTCAATAGCCAATACGATAAGGTCAAGGACCCCGAGGAGCGACAGGAGTACGATGAAAAGCTGCAGGAGTACGATGAAGAGACGCAGGAGTACGATGAAGAGCTGCAGCACTCGGCAGATGAAGAAACTAAGGGCCACCCTCAAGGTTTTCAAGTAGAAAGCGAACACTTCGGACAGCCCTTTGGTTCTGCCAATGCGAGCTTTGGTAATGCTAATATGAACTTCGGTTCTGCTAATGGAGCCCCCTTCGGTACTCAGAATGCGAACTTTAGCTTTGCTAATGGACCGGACTCAGGTGCTGCTGACTCGGATACATCAATTCCTCCAAGTTCAGGCCCAGACTCTGCTTCCAAGACACCTCGAGCTTCCTCACGTTCATGGTTCCGGTGCTGTTTCTGTGGTATTATTCTCATTCTCAAGTGGCTTCTGCTGGGTGCTATCGTCAGCAATATCTTGCTGGCTGGTGTGTACATGATGACTCAATTTTCTTCAACTGTGTTAAACTCCCTCGACCTCGACTGGCGTTCGCACTACGAAGTCCTTAACGTCAGCTACTACGCAAGTCACAAGGATATTCGGAAGGCTTATCATGTACGCATTATACAGCTCCATCCAGACAAGACCAACAATGGTGCAGCTACCAATCGAGAGTTCCGGAAAGTAGTGGACGCCTACGATATACTCTCCGACTCTATCGACAGATGCATTTACGATAACTCGTGGATCACTGGGAATGGTACGAGATTAACGATTTGTATGAAAGCGAAAGCGGATATTGCGCAAGCTCAGGCGGAAGAGGACTGGGAGGAACTCCTTGCAGAGCAGAAGGCTACGCATTGGAAGCAACAGTGGAGAAATAGTATCGAAGAGACTTGTGAGACTGAGGTGGGCGGTCTTGTTCCTCTTATGCGAGAGGCTGTGCATTCGATGATAGTTGTCATCGAGGATGTTCGAAGGGGGCTTGTGCAGTGGGGTGGACGTCTTAGAGTCTTCTTTAAGACTCTGATGATCAGATACAAGCTGCTGGTAACCTTGGGTTGATTTGTTGATTTGCGTTATTCGCGTTGATTTTTAGGGGTTTGTTTTGGTCAATTACCTAATCAGGTATGACATATGTTATAGATCAGGTTTGTTGAAGACTCTTGCAGTGCTAACAACTTCTCTATTTATCGTGCTTGGTTTTGATTCCCTGTTCTTCTGGTCTGCCATGCCGTCATAAGACTTCAATCTGACTGTGATTGTATTGTTTCAAAAAGCATCGAGAGCCTTTCGCTGTCAAGCAGTCCCTGCCATCATGCAGGTAGACGCTCCTGTTGGTACCTATAGATACCTAATGTTAAATAAACATCGATGATACTTAATTACCTTCCAAGGTTTGAAGATCCGCGGTAATGGCCCAAAAGACCACCTTTCTAGGCCTCCCCACAAGCTCCATTTTTAAGGTTAGCTGAAGTGCTGAGTATAAATGATGATATATCATATCTTAAAAGCCGGACTTTTTATCTGGATTATTTACAAGGAAATTATCTTGGCTTCATTAGCCCAATTATTATAGCCCCAGTTCGCCTCACTGTACCTTAGTCCGGATCTAGGGTTAGGACGAGAGTTATTTAGGGGTGGTCCACTTGAGGAATTTCCCCTGAATCTTGATCCAAATGGCCCGTGCGAAACACGGGTACTGGATAATCACGCGCTACCCTATATGTCATACCCCCATGATATAATATCAATATGGCTTGCTGGGATGGGGCATGTTGCATAGGTATACTGCTAGGGAGTGACCGTTGTGAATGGAATCTGCAGGCTGGTACTTGGGTTTGGGTCCTAAACATCAGAAACTGAACGTTGCTCGGTGTAGGTGGTCTTATCTCATGACGGACTCCAAAATAAACTGAAGCATTATATATATACAACCAATATAAAAGCGGTTGTCACAGATTTCAGATTATAACGGTCGAAAGCTCACTAGCTACGTTCTTACGATGTTGTCATCTTTCTACATATCCGGGTTTAGTCTTTACACAGTGGCACAGTGCCTCAGCTGCAACGTGTCTTGCCGAGGTCCGGGGAAGCGAAGCGGGTACCCTCGGCGAATGTTGACAAGTTTCCGGGGTATTTCACCGTCCTGTCGTCACATGCTCCGTTGATCTTCCCATCTTATTCCAGTGATTTCTCGTTAATTATACATCAGCGGTATTCCCAAGCACAGCGCACCCAGGAGATTCCACATTTCGAGCCAAAGCACAAGTTTGAGCACGAAAACCTTGGAACTCAAACCATCATGGTCACCGTCACCAAAATCGCGCCGCGTCCATCCCTGACCGTTGTAGACAACCGGACCGGCAAGTCATATGAAGTCGAGATCAAGAACAACGCCATCCTCGCTACAGACTTCAAGAAGATCAAGGCACTTTCGAACGGCGACAGACCCGAAGATGAGACGGAACAGGGACTCCGGGTCTACGACCCAGGGTATATGAACACAGCTGTCCTGAGGAGCAACATTACCTACATCAACGGGCTAGACGGCATCCTGAGGTATCGAGGCTACCCAATCCAGCAACTCGTCGACAAAAGCAACTTCCTTGAGACCGCATACCTGCTTCTATACGGAGAGCTTCCTACCCAGCCTCAATACCAGAGCTGGCAAGATGAAGTTATGCAGCACACATACGTCCACAGCGATATAGAGGACATGTTCAAGTCCTTTCGTTACGATTCCCATCCGATGTCCATGTTGACTTCAGCGTTTGCCACTCTCGGTGCTTTCGCCCCGGAGGCCAACCCGTCACTCGCAGGCCAGAAGCTCTACACCAACGCCGCCTCAGGGGACGTAGAGGCACTCAAGATGCTGGACAAGCAGATCCTGAGGATCATCGGGAAAGCCCCCACGCTGGCTGCGGCTTCATACAGGATGCGTCAGGGCCGGCCGTTCAACCGACCCGCCCAGGGCCTGGGATACACGGGGAATCTTCTCTATCTGCTGGACCACTTGTCGGGCACCGAGTACCGACCACACCCCGTCCTGGAGAAGGCCCTCGACGCCCTGTTCATTATCCACGCGGATCACGAGGTCAACTGCTCCACCGCCACGGTCTTGCAGGTCGGGAGCTCCCTGGTGGACCCCTATAGTGTGGTCGCTGCTGGATGTGCCGCCCTCTACGGGCCATCTCACGGAGGAGCCTCTGAGAGTGCCATCAGGATGTTGATGGAGATTGGTTCGCCTGAGAACGTCCCGGCTTTCATGGAGAAGGTCGAGAAGAGAGAGCGCGTCCTCGTTGGCTTTGGGCACCGAGTCTACAAGAACGTCGACCCGCGCTCTACAGCGATCCGTCAGCTTGCTGAAGAGGTCTTCAAGGTCACAGGTCGGAACAAGCTTCTCGACACGGCTTTGACTCTTGCAGAATACGCCAGAAAGAGCGAGTTTATGAAGAAGCGTTCCCTGTAAGTACTCTTTACTCCCAAAGGCTTCGACAAATCTGTCTCTTGAGTTGTGTTCGGCACGTGAGCATTGTGTCTCCTAGACACATCATACGACTCTCCAGGCTTCCTTGAGCATTCCTACCGAAGATTTATTAATGTAACCACAGTTATCCGAACGTTGATTTCTACAGCGGGCTCATTTATCAAGCGATGGGCTTCCCACTGGACTTCTACCCGGTTCTGTTTGCCGTGCCGCGTTGTGTGGGATGGCTCGCTCACTGGAGACAGCAAATGCTGAATCCAGCTGGTGTAAAGATCTGGAGACCAAGGCAGATCTACATTGGAGAAGGTGAGAGGGACTATATCGAGACGGCGAAGAGGAGGGAAAAGCCGGGGGCTACTATATTCGATGCTCCCGCCACCGTCGAGCATGGAGGCGACAGCAAGAGAAACCAACTCGCTACCTACAAGGATGAGAGAGGCCAGTGGGCAAAGAGCAAGTTGTAGTAAACATGATTGCTCCCGTTCTTGAGAATTGTAGAATCTAGCTTGATGTGGAGTAACTTTGGGAATTGGGTAATAAACATATATGTATTTAGTATAGCGCACCCAGCAAATTCACCCTCCCATCCGGTGCCTCGAATTCTACAGCATTTACTGCGGTAATTCCACGAAGTGTCCGCTTTCCTGCGATTGAACCTACCAGAAAACTGTAGAAGTATTAATGGTTCTAATCCGTGGTGTGTTGGTCCTCTGTCTCCCAACTCGGACCATCTGAAAGGATGGGGGGGGGGGTTCCGAGCCCGAGACCCTGAACTCCTCTGCTCTCTGCCACAAATATGATTTCTTGTCATTCATAGAAAGCAGTGGCATAAGAAGACTGAACTCACAATTTCTGTATTGCAGAACGGGCCTTCTTTCCGCCTTTTTTTCTTTCCCTCCCACTGTCTAGAACATCTATCAGGGGGCTAAAGAAACCCCTCCTTTCAAACGAGCTGAAAAGACTTGAAACTGCCATGTCACGACTGTCTGCAGGCTAAATTGACTTCAAAATCTCTAAACATAGTAATGTGTATTAAATCAAGAATGTGGAGGCCCCATACCAATTAATCTTTAGCACGTTCATGTCTGTTGGGTGGCTTTGCTCTTCTGCATTACAAGGATAAATACTCCGCAACTCTGCAGGGGCCGTTTGCAACTTGGGATGGCCCCCGGTCGCCTCTCAGCCCTCCCGGGTTCTGACTGGACAAAACATCCGACATCCGTTATCTCGAGGCAGATTTTGACTGTTGGTGGCTGTGGTCAAAGAGACCCGGGGGAGGGACGTTTGATATGAGTATTAACTGTGCCACAATGCTGCAAGACGATTTGCCTGGAGAGATGCTTGGAAACGCCCTTGATGTGGCGCCTATGCACCTCATTTTCATGTTTAGCGAATGGCGACAACACTTAGCACTGCCTCCAGTAATGTAAACCATGTCTATGTTTACTTTTGGGGTTGTCTTGCCTTATTATGTATTCGCTACCAAGTATATATGTAATGCCAGGCGCAGGTCGTAGTTAACCTCGTCTTCCAGCTTTCTCATAAATTGAACCACTCAACATTTGCCCTTTTTTGAACAGTACATTATACTTGTCCGTCACTTGCAAGACCTTTCCCAACGCTCGACTGAGGAGTGTTTCTTTGACACGGGATCTCCCGCCCGGCCTATAATTCCCTGGCCCCCTTGGGTGTTGCTGCAATCTCTATCAACGAACTCGGCTGCTCTCGCCCGGCTGAAGGAAGAACTAAGACCAAATTGTCTTCTCACAGGGCCTGCTCTATGGATCTCAGCATGGCGACTACGGACGAGGCTATCTCTCGAATGCTCCCGAGTAAGTATCGCGAGTCGAGAGATATTGAGCAAGTGAAAAAGGCATGGGACCCGATTCTTCGCCGAGAGATGGGCAGGCACTGGGGGATGATCAAAGAAGGGATGAAAGGGTTCTCACTGGCGCATGACGGCATGCTCAAGGTCTTGGCCAAATATGAGAGGGACGAGACGGCGGAGCTGATCTGTCGCGAGTTCTTGGACAATGTTTTCCCGGGTGCCCTTGACGTGTTGGCACAGATCGGCCCTGCAGTCGACCAGTACCCCAGTCGCTACCCAGACACGGCGGACATGAATATTGACGACTCCGATGCCCGCTCTGTCACCTTGGGTCCAGAGCCCAGTTCCTCGAGCCGACCTGGCCCAACGACTTCCATGGGCCCTCCGCCTCGTCCACTCGCACTGATGAAACCTGAATTTGCTCCAGCTACAAGAGGCGAAATGGATGTATGTGGCGAGGGATCGGGCAACACCAAATCATCATCATCCATCTACGACATACCGGACTTTCCTTCACATGACAGCACAAGTCATGCCCCTCTGACATTGCAACAGAACGGGAAACGGTCCCTGGATACTATTGGGACAGAAGGACCCCAGGCATCCGAAACGCCGAACAAGAAGGCCAAGAAGGCAAACGCAACGCCGAGAAACATCGATCTGAGGGATGTTGAGGGAGTCGAGTACATCTTCAGAGACAAGAGATGTGGCCCCGGCTACTATGTCATCCGGTGCAACGTGGATAAGAGCCCTCCTCTCGGCCACCCCGGGGTCTTCGTCAAGCCCCCGCTGGAGGGCACCACCGCCTTGGACCACTTCAACGGCCAAAGCCACGCATGCCATGATACGACCAAGAAGTACAGCATCGATGATATCATTCGGGAGTTCGCGCATCGAGTCACCGGCCAGGGCGTGAGCGCTCAGATGGTCAAAGAAGCGAACTGGAAGCTGCATAAGTTTGGGGAGCAGACCGCGACGGACAGGCCAGCCAAGAGGTCGCCGAAGGGCAAGGAGAAGGCGGCCGATACAGGCGCCCGTTTCGCTGCGAGCAGCAGCATCAGAGTAGAGACGCACGACGGCGATTCCGATGACCCTTTCAGGGACGAGGTGAGAGCATGATTTCATTTAGTCAAGAGGCCGAGATGTGTGGTTGAGCTAACTCGTGGATGTTTGGGACAGTGAAGCAGATTCAGGAGGTCATTTCAGATTCTCTGGCCCGTCCTGATGATGTTGATTTTGAGTTTGTTGAAGAGGATGATTTCTGAGGCCGCGGATTTTGAATTTGGGAGGCCACTGCCAAACCCATCACCCGCCTACAATGACCTACGGTTAGTTTTAGCTTACCTGCCCGGGGATGTGGACTACAGAGTTTGTGTTGTGTATTTATAAACCCAAGTTGGCTGGTAATATTTTTTATATATCCACAGTTATTCCCTCATGGACGCAAGTACTTGCAAATGTACGTATGTAAGTGAATAGCTTCAGAGTAGTGTATTGAAACTACCAACATGTAATCTAGACTCCAGAACTCAGACTTGGTATCGTGTAGTTTCAGTAATCCAGATTGAATATCTAGGAGCAGTTACAGCTCAACACTTCTGTGATTCCTACAACTTCAATCCCCCTCCCCTTCAGCGAGCTCGGTTCTCTTTGGAGACAGTCACTGCTAGTATTGAGATAACTACCTACTACCTATATGTAGGGTAGTTGACCTTGCCCAACGGTAAAGTTGAACAAAACTCCGTTACTGCACAAAGGCTCTTGGGTGTCGTTCAACAATGCCTTCCTTCTTGGATATGGATAATTCAGGAAGCCAGTGTGACTTGGACTCGAGGTATAACTCTGGAATAAATTTTGTTAGCCAAGACAATATTCTCGCCAAATGCGCCACGGTGATTTCCGACTTGCCTGTGTTTGGTTTCCACCACTCCGAACCGTCATCCAGAGTTCCGCTAGTCACAGTGACAAGCGAATCTGCCGTCGTCGATGTGATGTACAGAGGGCTACCACAGTCCCTGCAGAACCATCTGAATAGAGCGTTCCCTGAATCGTTGTTCTTGTCCTCGAAAGTCGCTGGGGTTCCCGAGGTCACAGTCAACTGCTCTCGCTTGAACATGCTTGTGTTGGCCATGTGTGTCCCGGTGGCCTTCTTGCAGTTGCCACAATGGCAGATGAAATTGCAGAGGGAGTTGAGCGCTTCTCCAGGGGATGTGGCGGTGATGGTGTAGCGGACCTTGCCGCAAAGGCAGCCACCGTGTAGGGCTTGTGGTTCAGACATGACAAAGGCACGATATTGTATGGATGAATTAAGAGGATAGAATTAGTGGCAAGGCAAGGTTCTGTCTCTGATCAGGTAGTGGGGGCGTGGTCTTTATTACGACCAGCCACTGACAACTGATGTGGAGAGGGTAGGATTCATCCCTACATCTTTCTTCTAGAATACTCTACTGTCTAGAACATTCTCTCGTCTCAAGAACAAGGTTCGAGACAAGTGCAGGATGTTGAAAGTAAGTAAGCTGACAGGCTGACCAGCTAATACATGTGAGTAAGCTGCAGCCTACCCCATGCTTAGCAGCAACGAAAATGTCGACGAACGTTCCACATTAGGCAGCTTTTTTTCTTCACCTCACCAGTGTGTTAGTATCACATGCGGCAACTGTGTTCTCAAGCTCTGATATGATTCTTCTATAAACGGCTGTAAGCCGGATGGACTAACACCCCATTATCTGTGAGATTATATAGGGTACCTAAATAACTGTGTATTGATCGCAATAACCGAGGAGTAACCCTCCTGAAGGTTTAAGCCCCTCGGCCTACTATTTATCTATCTGTTCTGCTTAATAGTTCCCGAGCAACTTCCTTATATGTAACGTAAAGTCCGGGCCACCGTATCTGATAGACCCCCAAGTAGGGAGACAGGTCATCAACAACATCATCAATTAATTACCTATAGTACCCAATGTATAAATCCTGAACAACTAGAATCATAGTCTAAATCTTTACTCTAACGCTAGAGCAGGCTATTAATCACCATCCCAACCATTAACAGAAAGCATAACAAGTATGTCGCCGCGAGCTGTGATTTCGGAAGACATGTTTGCCTCGAGAGCATTCTGCAGTCGCTGCGTGACGAGCACCAACTACACTGCAGCCGAGCTGCCTCAGGGGCCCGGACCGACCCAGGATGCGTTTCGATAGATCGTCACCAACAACAAACCGTCCACGGGATATGTATCAAATGTGCCCTCCCGGTCCTGTCCAGGCACCTGGACTGTCATCAATTGATACAACCAACAATGTGGGACTTTCGAGAGTCCAGACATCTCAATGTTCTGTCTGGTGCATCATCCGCTAGTGGATCGATCTCCGCAGTACTTGAGCGCCATCAGGCCCACTGTATCGGTCCACTCATTGCACTCTACAGTACCGGTACATAATAAGGGCTCAACCCGTTGACCTGCAGCCTGCAGCTGGTGTGGGGTAACAAAACCAGACAGGGGATCTCGGAAGCAGCCGAGCTCAAGCCTTCAGTGGCACCCCACCACGCCTCCAAATTTTTCTTCATCCTCGGCCGAGAACCTTTATGACCTTCTTCCAAGGTTCTTCTTTTACCCATAACGCTTGAGGCATCGATAAGGTACCCAAGTATGGAGGCACACTCGTTAATCCAGCCCGATGCCTGGGTCGCACTGCGGCTCCCCAATGGAAGCACACGGCTGCTCCAGATCACTCCAAACACGTACGAGCATCCATTCACTTCCTGGAAACCCAAACCCTCAGAGCGCTGACCATGCACGGCAACCAACAGGACCATTTCCTTGGGCAGATACGGCACATTCCCAACCAACCTCATAATCCACCGCCCCTACAACATTACCTACGAACTCCAAGACAAGGCTCCTATAGGCGAGACCTTCCACCGCCTGCGCGTCGTCCCGGCTTTCGAACTACACGCCGACGTCATTGCGGAAGAAGAAGCAGCAGCGGCCTCTCCGTCAGCACAGGATAACGCCGCCCCAGAGGATGCCATAATATCCGCGACCGATGGAGTCGAGTACAGCCTGGTCGACAATGAGACTGGTGCCGTTGTAGTCCGCTCCAACCGGGAGACCATCGACGACAATGCCCGGCAGACCCTGACATCCCAGGAGATCGAGGTCCTGAAACAGAACGGCACCGACGCCGGCAAGGACCTGATCGCGAAGCTGATGCTGTCGCATACGGGAATGGACCAGAAGACGACCTTCAGTATGGCCAAGTACAAGCTCCTCAAGGAGAAGAAGTTCCTGCGGAGGTTTACCGTCTTGCCTGTGGATGTCAGCAACTTTGGGAACTACGCTATACATGAGAGGGACGCCAACAAGATAATGGAAATGAGAGAGGAGATGGTCGGTTTGTTGGGCTGCTGGGGCAATGTCCATTATAGTGAAGCGGACCACGCTGAGCTTTGTGACGCTCCACAGATGACCAAGACGGAGCAGGAGGAGATAGACGATGTGACGAAGCCGAAACAGCCTGACGGCACGAGGTATCTGGTCGTGGACGACACCGGAGGTTTCTTGGTTGCTGCATTGGCGGAGAGGATGGGAGTGTTGTATCCCAGGAATGTGGAGGGGGACGCTGTCAACAGCTCACTACAACCGCAAGACGGTCCATCGAAGCCAGCTCCCCAAACGACAGGGTCGGAGCCCAAAGACACCGTCATGGCCGAGACAGAAGATGCAGCTCAACCGGATTTGGTACCATCCGTTAAGCGGGATCATGACGGCAACCCGAAAGATGATGCTGCCCGCCCAGAATCAGCCGCCGGGCCTCAAACGCCCAAGAAACGCGCTCACCCACCTCGAAAATCCGACTTTCACATCCCCTATGCGACTACCAACACCATGACCCTCGTCCACACCAACGGACAGCCCAACCTCACCGCCCTCAACTACTGGGGATACGACAGCAACAACCCGAACCACCCTCCCCACCCGATACACGACCACCTCCTTCCGCTCAGCTGGCTGCAGCTGCTTGAACCCGACTTCGACTCCGTCTACGCTACCGAACCGCCCATGAAGAGCGCCGACGACGTCGCATCCTGGAAGCCCAACCGCCGCGGCAACTACCACCGCAAGCGCAGACGGTGGGCTCGCACACGGTACATCGTCGACAACGCGCAGGCCGGTGGCTTCAGCGGGCTTGTGGTCGCGAGCACCATGGACCCCATCTCGGTGCTGCGGCCCCTCCTCCCGCTCCTCGAGGGCGGCGCCGCCGTGGCCATCTACAGCCCACACGTCGAGTCCCTGGCGGCGCTGGCGGACTGCTTCAGCGTCGCGCGGCGCGCGGCCTTTGTCGGCGTGGTACCTCCCCCGGAGGTGGCCGGCAAGACGGCCGAGGAGCTGGAGCGGTGGGAGGGCACCGAGGACTTCCCGCTGAACCCGACGCTGCTGCTCGGCGTGCAGATCCACACGAGCCGCGCGAGGAGGTGGCAGGTGCTGCCGGGCCGGACGCACCCCGTCATGACGGCCAAGGGCGGCGCGGAGGGCTATGTGTTTACGGCCTGGAGGGCGAGGCCCGCTGAGGGTAGGATCGCGGCGAGGGGCAAGTTTCATAAGAAGGTTAAGCCTGCTGGTACTAGCACGGCGGAGGGGACGCCTACGGCTGGGACGCCTGCTGAGTGTTCTGCATAAACTTGGATGACCATGGTGGTTTGGACATGTTGAACACCTTGGAAAGGCCGCTTGTGTTTGATGGCATTGTTAGGAAAAGTGCATAGGTACATGGAATGAATGATACCCCACCCATCTTTCTGAGTATAAACAGAAGTGCTTGCCCATGATATGATTTCCTCTGGTCTGGGTTAATCCTGCTCAAGACTCATTCATGGTGTGTGGCTGTAGCAGACCAATCTCCTTTCTCTGCCTTCAAAACTCAGAAAAGGAGCCGCCGAGTTGTCTTGCTCATCTATCTGCAGGTATCCTCAAGGCATGGCCATGCTCTTCACCCCGCTCATGGTAGGTTATGCTCAGTTTCCATTCTTCCACCAAAAAAGAACGCTCACAGCTGCTTGCCCATGAACTTCCTCTTCGTAAAGCTCAGCCACCACTTGCTCGGCTTGTCCTCCTGGTCGGCGTACACCCGGGCCAGTAACCTCGTCGCCAGCTCCTGCCGCACCTGAGACATGTACTGCCGCAGCTGCTCGGAGTCCTGCCTGTCGCGTGGGGGCTCGTACATCTATCGTTCTCACGTCAGTCCTCGTATTTGCCCAACCTTGGCCCTGTCCCCCTTCAGGCGTTTCTTCTTTCTTTTCCCTCGTTTTCCAGCAAACGTACCTGGTTCAACGGCCAGCCTGGGTCGCCAGGGATGGCAAAGTTCAGGTCCAGCGCCAGGTTGGTGACATCCTTGGTGGCCTGCCGCACGTCGGCGGTGGGCTTGATCTTGGTCAGGCAGTCGCTCACGAACCAGATGCCATAGACGAGCAGCCTGTCGGCAGGGCCCTGGATCTCGAAGTTCCTGAAGAAGGTGTTGGCCCGGAACAGGGCGAGGACCTCGTCTAGGATGTCGTAGGACTCGGACTCGGCGTCGGGGGCCTCGTGGGCGGGCAGGGGAGGGTTGGGGAAGGGGAGGGTGTAGGCGGGGCCCCGGGTCTTGGTGCGCAGCGGCAGGAGGGGGAAGTTGCCGATGAGTCGCGGGGTGTTGGGGTCGTCGTTGAAGACGGAGTTGTAGGCCTGTGAGTGGGGAGAGGAGAGATGTCTTGGTTAGCCAGTGGTCATGGTCACGGAGGCGTGCTGCTGGGCGGTGTCGGTCGCATGGCGGGACGGAGCAGCATATGGAAAGGCTGGGTCTGTGAAGTTGTTATGATGGGTATGGGTCCTTCTTACAGGCATTGTGACTTATGCGCCGCCTTGCGAGCTATGGTGAGCTATGTGGATGGGCTCTGTAATGGTTTGAAGGGTGAAGTTATGGTGTGTGGTGAAAGTTTCAAGGTTACTATGCTGGGAGCTCTAGGAGGGGCTCTTGATTCGATGGGCTCAGCTTCCCCCTGAGAACGACAACGGCAGACGGGAAGCAGTTGGACGACCGACTGACGTCTCTCTTTCTCTCTCCTGAGTCCCTGCAATGCGCTATCCTCTTTTGGGATTGGCGTGGCTGGGTTGGGCAAGTCAGTGTGCCAGCCAACCAGCCTGGCCAAGGAGGCAGGGCTGAGTCAGCTTGTGGCGCACAGAGTCAAGGAGTGGATCAGAGGGGGCGTAAAAAGGGGCTGGTGCCTGCACATGTGCAAAGCTGCCTTGCACTTGTCGACGTGAACGGGTGCCTGCACCTTCCTGCTAGTGGCTACAGTCATGTGAGTTAGCGTCAGAGTCGTGAATCCTGATCTCCGCTTGTCCATCTGGCAACTCGCATAACCTGCGGATTCTATTGGTACGTGTCTTGGTGTCAGCGTGTCAGCGTGTCACCCATCCATTGCCATTCCATTGTTTCCCAAAGTCCGGGGCGCACCCAAAGGAGGTCTCCCGTTCACGTTCCCATTCCATTCAATCAATCCCATCCCATCCCATCCCATTTAAAGCAACGCGACCAAGGTCGCCTACTTTGTCGCCTGCTTCTCCTGCGTGACCTGTTTCACGCCATCTCCATACCCATCACCATCATCCCATCTTCATCTTAACGGCATCTTTACTCACGCGTTCCCTTGCAAAAGGGGCGCGTTGTCTGCCGTCAGAAGGTTGAAAGAAGTTTAACAACATAATTCTCAGAACCTTGAAAAGGAACCTTGTTTCGTCCTGCAGGCTGCAAGGGGGTCATCTACGCTGCTACAGTATCTATCTGCCTTACCGGTACTGGCTGCTGGCACGACTGGCCACAAAGAAACCCCCCGCGGATTGATTCTGAATCCATCCCAATTTCATTCCAGCTGCCTGCCAACCGAGACACTTCGATGCAAATATTAGGGTACGTGTGGCCCTCTTGCTTGTCGCGCCTCGCGCCAGTTGTTTTCGTGTTTGTTTTGTTGTTCAAGATCGCCCCACTATTGCGTTACGAGATACCGCTATCGTGCATTCACGCGCACACACACACACACACAACCAGTTCCATGTCGCTAACATGTCGCCTGGCAGTCCTCTCCTTGACCAGCTATTCAGCCTTTTCGATAATATGGCCAGCCCGCCGCCACAGAAAACGGCGGACATCGCACCCACAACACCACCTTCTTCACAAAGCGCCGACACAAGGAATGATGGCGTAACAATCGCGCCGCTTCTCGCTACCCCAGCGATACCATACTCACCACCTGAGGATGCGAAACCCAGGAAACGAAGGCGCATAATTAATCGCATCACCCGCCCTGAGCCTGGTTCACTCTACGACATCATGCACGAGTACCAGGGAGAATCGCTCTTCATTATCCCCATCTGCTGGACTGACCAGCACCCAAAGGCTCTTGGCGTTCAATGGACACATCACGAGACAATACGCAAGCCGGTTCCTGATTTCAACTCCATGTCCTCCAAGTATCCACCCCGCCCAACACGAATCGCGACTGAATTGAGCAAAGACCTCACGACTCTACTCTCCCCGGGCGACCCAAGTCCGCTCAGCTGCACGTCCATCAAGAATGTCATGTCAACCCTGTTTCCAGCTACCTTGTCCAAGGCGAGGACTGGCATGGACCTCGAACTTCGCTTCGGCGATCGCATCTTGAGGCGCGCCGTGCGCGTGCCAGTTTTATGGAGGCAGTATGATCTTGGCAGTCATTCGTTTGACAGTGCCTCGACCAAGATTGCCGGTTCCTACGGGTGGACACCAAGCAGCTGCTGTGGGGCAGGTGGAAGCCAGGCCACCGAATGGAGTCGAAGCAGCTCTCAGTCGGTATCGGCTCAACCAACTCTGGCGTTTGTCAACAGGGACAGCCTACATATGATGCGCCGCACTCTGTATCGCGTTCTGCCAGGTCCTATAAACGGCGATCACAGAAACATTCCGGTCGCAAACCTTCAGAAGTTACGGTCCAAACGACTGATTCCCCAGGACGTCGATCACGATCCATACCTGGTCGCCATCATGATCGCCATTGCGCAGTGGCACTGCTACCCACCCGGCTCGAGATTGGCTCCGAAAGCGTGGTCGCAAAGGTCATCGCAGGGGTCTCAGCCCGGGCCCGAGGCCTATTCACAGCAGCCGGAGTTCAGAGACATCCCAGTGAAGATCATTACACAGAACAGCACTACGGCAGAGTTCGTCATCCACAGCGCAGTGGTCACCGCGGCTTTCCTCAAGCGGTTTGCTTGCCCTTTCAAGGCACCACATGCAGATGATCCTCTGAAGGGTGGCTTGAACATCGAGGTGACCAAGGTACAGATATGGCCGGTGCTCGGGCTGAAGGAGAGGCTCGCCAAGGCTCTCGGCCCAGAGATCGCTGGCGAGCTGGCATGTTCAGACATTGCGGATGGGGACATCGAGACGTGGGAGACGGAGCAAGAGCGCGAGTTCCGCATGGGTAATATCAAGCGAAAGAGGGGGCCCATGTACGAGGCTTTGAACAAGAG
Organism: Cytospora piceae; assembly: GCA_016508685.1. Lineage (NCBI taxonomy): Eukaryota > Fungi > Ascomycota > Sordariomycetes > Diaporthales > Cytosporaceae > Cytospora > Cytospora piceae. Next base: position 372,057 of record JADMLE010000010.1, on the reverse strand, counting down.
CCTGGAGATAGACGACGATGTCGCAGAGCCTCCATCTTCTGGTAGCGGGCTGGGCCTCGCAGTTGCTTCGCCGCCCTTGTCGCCGCGGACACCTAAACGGAGGCGCACGCAGTCGAGTACCCAACTGGAGGTGTGCTAGTCGCGGACGCCACCCATGTGCCTGCGGGACTGCTGCCGTGCGCTTGGCCCGGAGGAGCTGAGTGGCCTGGGATGACTCGATTGGGATTTGTTGTGGTCAAGGCCACCGAAATAGTATTCTTCCTTGCCTCAGCGTGGCTTAGATGCCTTTCATGAAACTATTCGATCTTTTTCTCTTCGTGTTTTTATTATCTTTCCCATCAGGATAACCACATACATTTGGACATGAGCTAAGGTGCCGTCTAGTTCGTGATGTGGCAGTCATCCGTAACGCCGTGGTCCCTGAAGCGGTCGTACGTAACGAGACATGATTTTTAGAGGTGCAACGGGATCAGTCTTGGGGGCGGGTCGACATATCGGTTTCCGCAGCGTCGCACTATAGAGCATGAACGTTTGTCTGGAGAGAGTCTAGAGGGGCTTGGGTACATACTGGAACACTCTCGATTGCGGGTCCTACAGTGATAGGTAGTGGGGTTTTGCCCGTTCAATAGACGACCATTCACGTGCCCCCGATGCCAGTACTTGAACAGCTGCTTTCCGGTATACACCCGTATATGCTCTTGGGATACGTCGTGTACTTTGGTAGCCACGAATAAGATGCAACTCACATTCCAGCCCTCACGTTTAGGTAGGACTCGTTACACCTTAGGGGACATCTGATCTGTACCTAGGTACCCCTAAAGGCTGACACTGTACTTCCCATCTAAGAGCCCCAGACAGTACTTACGTAGCCCCTGACAACGAGGGCGACAGGCAACGAGAAACTCTTTTCCGTCACAGATATGACATTTTTGATAAGCGGGAGGTGGCTAGGCAATTACCCGTTGGCAGAGAAGGCCATTGGGTAAACAGAACATGGCCACCAGTCTCGTGGGTCGGGGTATCCATATACATTGTGTGCACTCTCATGAATGCAGATTCTCCACCTTTGAGGAAGGCATGAGATGGATTCACATGCTTGGTTATCTCCGATCTGTGTGCTTCCCTGTAATACGCGATCTCTTTGGGGTATGACGGCTCCCACGTGGCAGCTGCGCATGAGCCAGATCTCGGGACTACTGTAAGTACCTGGGTATGGGGAACAGGCTAAGGGGGGAAACATCGTTTGACGAGGCTCCGTCCACTTACACGAGGCGACAAATCGACGTCAGTGGTGGGGTAAGCCGTTGAGTTGGAGAGCCACCTTTTGACTCAGCCTTGGGAACACCACATTGTGCCCTTCTGGGCCTTGAACTAACTGTAGGCGTTGGGATCTGATAACGGCGGAGAAAACTCGCAATGTTCTTGAGGAGGGCCATGATAAGGGGAGATGCCGGCGATTAACAGAATCGTTCTTTGACTCAGCAGCTTTACAATACAGTCAAAAAAGACATTTTTTGCTCAGGCACGCTGGCACCAGGGGTTGTGACTCCGGAAGAAAGGGCTGGGTGACGTGTAAGACCGTGTAGATTACCTAGGTAGGGTTGGAGCGTAACTCATAACCGACACCTCCATCCATGTGGTTTATAAGCTCACCGGTATCGCAAAAAGACATGTAGCCTCACAGCCACTGCTGCCTGCAACAAATGGTCTTTGGATCTGAGAACCTTGATGGTCCTCAACAGATGATGTGATGTGAAAGTGCAAAAGCATTTGGTTTTGCTGCGTACATACACACCCAGGATACATACAGAGCAAATATCACGCCACTCGGGAAGTTCATGAGAAAAGGACCCGCCCCGTTGTCCGAGCGTTATCCGGGGGGGCGAGGAGGTCGGGGGGTGTGACTGACAGGCCGGGCAGGCTGGGCAGGCTGGGCAGGCTTGGGGTTTGTGTTGATTTGGAATTGCCGTGGCATTATCCCTGACTGCCTGATGCATTGATGTGATGTTGAGATTCGAGCTTGCAGCCCCATCATCATCATTGATGGCCGTCATCGAAGGGGTCCAGAGGCGCATTTGTCAGATAGTGGATTCGGGAATGTGGATTCCGTGGAAAGCATCGACGGTCGGAAGCTACTTTAGTGTGGTCAAGAAGGTACCGCTTACGGCATGAGAAGGGCAGAAGGGGGATGGCAACCGGCGACATGCGGATAAGTGATATCTTGTTAACACAACGCGTTACTGAGAGAGGTGTAGAGCTGTTAGTGAACAAATTCGAGGCTGGCCGGCCCCCATAATTCACGGCAGGACCAACGCGTCGTGTATTATCAAAAATGGGTCCGCCCTTACAGCACACAAGACACCACAACCGACAGCCATTGCGAGATCGGCTTTACGGGCGGCTCTTCCACCAAGGTGAAGAGTGGATCAAACGGGTGGGGAATTTCCCATTTCTTTGCGGTTCTTCGAAGCAGTTTTGAGACGCGTTATCTAATCGCCCCGGCGGCAGAGCACTGGCCAACGTTTTTCACCCCTCCTCTTCTAAAAGCTCCCCCGGCTTCGTTTTATTATCTCGACCTGTTCTTTCTACCTCCTAATCTATTCCATCCATCTATCTTTCCTCATCAACTCTCACCCAAACCAGACCTTTAGTCCATCCCATCCATCCCATCCATACCTACAAAAAAAAAAAGAAATCAGCCAACATGTCTACCAAGGCCTTTGTTCAGAAGCCCGCCCCTACCTTCACGGCCACCACCGTCCTTGAGCATGGTGAGTTCAAGGAGGTCTCCCTCTCTGACTTCCAGGGCCAGTGGTAAGTTCCAATCCCGCCATCCTGACACGTCTTGTCACCATCTCGGTGTTTCCGTTCCCGCTTCATCTATACTGCCAACCTTGCTTCACCTCGCCTTCTCTTGAGAGAGCTGAGCCATCTAAACCCCGCCCATGTCACTGATGAAGATGTTGCTCAAACAAACCTTTGAATGAATGAACTGACCGCTCACTTGCTACCAACCACAGGGTCGTCCTTCTGTTCTACCCCATGGACTTCACCTTCGTCTGCCCCACCGAGATCCTCGCCTACAACGACGCCCTCCCCAAGTTCGAGAAGCTCAACACCACCGTCCTCGGCGTCTCCACCGACAGCCACTTCACCCACCTGGCCTGGCGCGAACGCCCCCGCAAGCAGGGCGGCCTGGGCGAGGACCTGAAGCTGCCCCTGGTGGCGGACAAGAACTCCAAGATCGCCCGCGACTACGGCGTCCTGATCGAGGAGGAGGGCGTCGCCCTGCGCGGCCTCTTCATCATCGACCCCAAGGGCACCCTCCGCCAGATCACCGTCAACGACCTGCCCGTCGGCCGCAACGTCGACGAGACCCTCCGCCTGGTCGAGGCCTTCCAGTTCACCGACGAGCACGGCGAGGTCTGCCCCGCCGGCTGGCAGTCGGGCGGCGACACCATGAAGGCCGACCCCAAGGGCAGCCTGGAGTACTTCGGAAAAGCCGGTGGTAAGTCGAGGCCCCTGAGCAGCAGTGGAGAGCCGTCCTCTTCATCATCCCCCCTTGCGAAGCGAGCACGTATTGAGTAGATGGGGTTTTCTCTCCGAACAGGCAACTAAATCCACACACCACACCACACCACACCACACCAACAACAAAACATACCAACCACCAAATAAAACGACGTGAAGATGACACCCCATTGGACGGACTGATCAAGAAGCAAACGATGAGGAGCATCATCTCCCCATGATATTTTCGAGCCGAGTTGGAGCGGAGAGCGCTTTTTGAAGAGTGCATTTGCAGGACCACATGTTATGGCCGGCGTTTCTCAGAAGGACGGGCGGACATAGATGATAGAAAAAGCCGAGTCTCAATATATCACCGAGTCTATCGACTTGGACATGCTGTTGTTGTAATCACGTTGTCCCTTCCCATATTGAACTCCGGAGTTTTCCCAAGGCCTCTTAGCTGTGACATTCAAAATGCAATTGCCAGTATGTCGCTATCATATTCAGATATCAGATCCATGACTCCAGTGTCTTTCGTCGAGCCTTGTACCACTTCCATCCTACTCTGCCGTCAGACATCAACTGAGTACTCGCCGTTTATCAAGGGCTTATTCGACGGTGAAGGTATCGATACACTTACCCATCTTGACTGAAGCCCGTCCCCAAGTCTCATGAGGACACCCTGCCACATTGAAACCTTTTGCCATCAACATGTCCCAAACTCCTATCCAATATAGTAATTGCGGAGGACTAGGTAGAGAACATGGTTCACATCAGCATCCACTCAGCCACTACCATGCATGGGCTCTCATCTAAAATACTGAACAATCTTTATTCATCACCATGAGCTCACCTTACTCGTTGCGTATGTACCCAACTATTCTGCAAATTTATTGATCAACTGAACCCTTTTCTCTGATTGTACATCTCGTAGACAGAATGCTAGTAGTGTGAGTTTTGTCGAATATTCTAGTATCTACTAGTAATCGGCATAACTAAACAATACGAGACCTACAGGCTCACCATTAGATTTATTACCTTCAATATTGATGACTTTTACCTATACGACTTTTGTCTCTCTTCATCACTCTCATCTCTCTCACCATTTTGGCTCTCGCGACCTTTGTACACTAGGTGCGTGTGGTTCGCATCGAGCTTTCTCGTGGCCAGATTGAGAGTGAAATCATTCAACACGTAGGCTCAACGACGGCGCGGCTTTGACTCCGTTTCACTGGTTGGTCAACTGGAGAAAAAAAAGTAAAGCCAGCCGAAGGAAGTGCCTTTGTGTCTAGGAAGTGAGGAGTATATCGTACACGTGTCACCAAACAGTAACAGGACACTCCCTATCCTTTGTTTTCATGCCAGGGAATATTTTCCCAAACCACTGTTATCATTACACGCTGTTGTCATCCGTTATTCACCCCGGTTCGTATTCAAGAAGCTGACGAGGCCTTCTGGGAACATTGAAGCCGGTCTTGGAAAAGTCCACACGTTTCTATAGGTCGAATAGGAGAAGGGTAATCCAGGTATGACTGTAGGACACTTCTCTTATCAACGCGGGGTGGGAGCCTCCGCGGAGTTAGTTTCCCGGTGCACGCTTTGTCTCACAACACCATTCAGCGGCGGCATCTTGGGGAGAGAGGGGGGAACGATATAAAAGAACATACCTTGGTAAGTGTGACACACATGTAACCCCCAACATTCACGACCAAACAGCACGACGGCAGAAGCATCTCGAAGCGGAATGTGTCCTTGATCTCCCCACGATGCCGACCAAAGTTTCCCATCCCCACTACGCAAACGGTGAGGATCTTAGGGGTAATGGTGGCCCCCCCCCCCTCCCCCAGGTGAGAGCCCGCCCCTGTTCGGCACCCGAAAGGCGTACGTCAACATGTTGGGATACCTGCCATTTCCGGCGCGATCAGCCATGACACAGAAGCGAATATCCTCGGCAGAGCAATTGCTCTACGAGGAAACAATCATCTAAATACGTGAGATGCTCGCCCTTGGGTGATGGACAAGGAACGGTGTTGGTCTGCATATTGGCAGTCAGCGTCCCAATACCAACTAATACGGTACCTTTCCTTCTGAGCCTTATTTCCATCCAGATCAACAACCATGACGCGCCTCAGCTCCTCCGTGGCCTTCATCACAGCCTCTCTGATCCTGACGCTGAATGGCGGCCGCGACCAGGCGGTGGTGGCAGCCCGGGCGCCGTCGAACTGCACCACGTCCGGGGCCCACATCATCGTCGCCCGCGAGAGCGGCGCGCCCGAGGGCGTCAGCGTCATGAACCTCGTGGCCGAGGAGGTGGCGGCCAAGTGCTCCGGGTCCGACACCGCGGGCGTGCCCTACCCGGCCGAGTTCAGCCCCTACGTCGAGTCCGAGGGGTACGGCGTCGGCAACCTCACCGAGATGGTGCTGGACTACCAGGCTTCTTGTCCCGACTCCAAGATCGTCCTTATGGGCTACTCTCAGGTATATAGACAAATCTTTACCAAGGCGAGAATAAGAAGGGGGGGGGGAATGTTGGGGGGGGGGTAATTGTTTATCTTGGAAACATATTCATATAATCCGTTTGTCTACTATATAGGGCGCGCAACTTACCGCGGATTTCCTCTGCGGTACCTCCGAGTCTGGCTTTCCCGAAACGGACGCTTATGCCACCAACGTGACAGATGCTGGTAAGTCCAGAATGCTCAGTCGATCAGAAGACATCCGTTTTACTGATAATGTCTTCCACAGTCGCTGCTGTTGTACTGATGGGCGACCCGAGCTTCGTGGCCGGCCTCACATGGGACAACGGTACCGCGGAGAACGTCAGCTACTTCCCACGTCTCGATACCGCTTCTTGCGATCCTATTGCCGACAAGAGTAAGTGTGCCTCTAAATTCGGGGGAGATGTAAATATCACAAAGAAGGGCTTGGTTGTTGACTTTGCTGCTGCTAGTGATCTCCTATTGCGACACGAACGACTACTACTGCGACGGCGGCACCAGCATCGTGGTCCATGCCAACTATGTCACCAAGTACCATTCCGAGGCTGTCGATTTTGTCGTGGACTTGCTTGGTGGTTGTTAGCCCTGCTGGTGTGTTTGGCTGAGGATGTCCTGGGAAGGTTGTCTGCAATACAAAAGGGAGTGAATACTGTGCTTGATATCAATTACATGTGGTCGCTGACTTATCTGCTTGCTTTGCGTCCGTATCCTCGAAGTTGTTCATCCGTGACTAGACACCTTGTTTGTTCCGATCTTCCCAACAGCTGGGTTTTAATATCAGAACCCTTTCTTTCTCCCTTCAGGATGGAATTGAAATATCAAGCTCCAATGTAATACTTATATTACATGTAGACAACCAATCACGCATAATCATTAATTTTGTAGTGGTAACTTTACTTTCGAGACGCTACACTGATAGAGTGCGAAGCAGATAGACCAGTTACCCCTGATGAATTTACCAAGTGACAGTTATGCGCCACCATGGATTCAGGTGGATAACATGTTCTGTCATGAAACAAAACACAACTTGTTCTTTGAGAAGCACCCGTCGCTTCGTTCCGGACTTCGAAGAACAATTACAATATTCATGTCGCTGTTGCTGTTGATTAGCAGCCGTCGACAAAGTCTCCCGAAGACTAGAAACAGAATCACAGAAACATGAGCAGCAGCTGGTGGCTGTTCAATAAGATATAAGCTGGAAACACTCGTATATTCCCTATGCTTCGCCATGTTTGGTATCATAAGGCAGGCAAGAAGCTATCGCCACAGCCAAACGCTAACTGCAACAAATGCAGTCCAGAACTAAAAACCAAATTTAAACAAACAAGATCTGAACATGTATCTCAAACGCTGGAGTGATGAAGGAACTATGAAAAACCAGCCAGTCGTCAAACCAGAGCCAAAACCTGTGCCGACCCCCCATGCCAACGCCGAAGTCCCTTGGGATATCCGTGTTATCTTCTCCAAGTAAAATCCTGTGCGGGTCCTATTCCAATTCCAACGAAAGCGCCCTTCACGCGTATGTGCACATCGCTTCCATAAGTTGCAAAGGCTGTTTGGAGTCCTCAGGCTTTCTCTCCATCCACATTATGTAGCAGAAGCCACCGCCACCGCCACCGCAGCAGTGGCAGTAGCGCTTTGGGCTTCAACCTTCTCAGCTACTGTGTCCCACCAAGGACCATGTGCCTCGCGGTCAACAGATGCCACCTTGGTCATCTCATCAATCATGTCCTTGACCCGGTCCACAAACTCCGCCAGCCCGGAAGTGGCAAGCCTCTCACCCGCCGAGTTATTAACCTTGGCCTTCTCGCTGTTGCTGCCCGCCGCCAGGCGGCCTAGCACATGGTCGCGTAGCCGCTTGAGCAGGAGCCGAAGTACTGGCTGGGTGGGATCGTGGGCATTAGGGTCCCAGCTTTCACTGGGGTCTGGTTGCTGAGTGGTCGCCATTTCCCTGTGCACGGCAACGAGCTTGTCAACAAGGCCGCGGAGGTGGTTCTTCAAGGTGGAGGGCATCGATCTTCCAGCCTCGAGGGCGGCCATGATACCCGCAACAGCGGACTCTTGTGAGACAGCGTGGTCGAGCACATTCATGATGCGTGCGGCCTCCGTTCTCCATGGCGCTCTGACATCACGCTTGAGAAGGTTCTTGCACTGAAGCAGGATACCGCCGGTGGTGATAATGTTACGTGTCAGATGCCCGTACTTTCGTATCCGTTTGTAGTCAAGCTGTAGCATCTCTGGTATTTGGCCATACCGCATCGTGCTCGGCTGAGTGAAGATGTCAACAAGCATGTGAACGTATATCCGTTCAGCTGTTGGTCTATTCCTGGGATGGTTGATGTTCTCAGGGTCACGGCGGCTCGTATCGGCCACGACCTTGTTTCGTGCCGCACGCCAGGCAACTTCAGCTGCGAAGAGACCATGCTCGCGATGCTCGATCGCGCTCGCAAATGCCTTGGCTTCGTACTCGGGTGCTGATTCCAGCAACTGGGGCGCGACCAAGTGGAGGAGATGGTTGGCGTAGTCGCTCAACATGACGTCAATGAAGAGGATGAGGGCCTCCAGACGCTCCACGTAGCTGCCCTGGCTGAGCTTGTTCTCGACCAAGTCTTTCACTTGATCATCCCGAACAGGAGCGCATAACTTCGGCAGCAAAGCACCCATCGACGCAAAGAAGCGTTCATAGGAGAAAGACCCGTTCCGGAATCGTTGATCCAGTTCCTTCGCATCCAACAACTCGCCGATGAAGGTATGTACGGAGTTGCCAGGCTTGACAAGTCGCTGTAGCTTATCACGGACGTGTTTGGCAATCTTGAGGAGTAGGTAGAAGTGTACCTCGCGAGACCGGGCATCTACGAGGTGCATGGTCGCCCGCATCTCGTCAAGCAGGGGTTCCAGTGCCTTGGTCTCGGCCTCAACGAAGTCGTCCGCTTGCACACGGTATTGCTTGTTAATCGCCAGCTCGTGAACGACGGTTCGGTTGTCTGGCAGAAGCGTTCCCTTCTTCCTAGGCTTTGGCCCTTGTGGTCTGCTAGCAGGAGTGGACGGCGGTGTCGGGTAGACAGCCGAAGCGTCGCCCGATGAGCTGGAAGGTTGGCTCTTGGTGCCTAGGTCAGCCATCGCAGACTCGGTGGTCATGGACTGGTCGGCGATTCGAGGTTTCAGATCGGCCTTTTGTTTTTTCTTGTTGGCAGCCCTGGCCTTTTTGGCCCTCAGCCTGGCTTCTTTGATCGACGCAAGGCCCCTTTCCCTGCCAATCAATTTGCTGATGCGCTGAATCAACATCAGCTGATTTGACTTCATGCTCTCTTGATATTGCTCCACCACAGCACAGTCGCTAGTTTCCTTGACGTAGTCCAGAGTGGCATCGAGCTCAACCAGCTGTCCAAGCATCCCGTCAACAAGAGCGTTCTTGTCTCGAGCCTTCCAAGTGAAGAATGCGGTCTCAAACTGGGAATATACGCGAGGAAGGTCATCGGCTAAGGCTGGGGGAACAGTGTAGTTGTTGTGGCTTGTCAGCCGCGACATGAGGGTCTCAAAGGTTATAAGCAAGTCCCTGGACCGTGCCACAAGCTCCTGGCATTGAGGATCGGTAAGGTCGTCTCTAGGGATAGGATGTGCAGGAGAACCCTGGTCCGGTGGCATGATGTCGTAAGTGTTGCTGAGGACTTGAGCAGGATGACCCAGAATCAGGAATGCGCTGAGGAAACAACGGACGGTCTTCATCTGCTCGACCGAGTCGAGGGGACCTTGTTGCAGGCCACACATGGCAAGAATGCGGGCAGTGGTCATGAGGACACCCTGCTCCCCAAGCTTTGCCGTGACCTCGTCGTATTCTTTCTCTCTGGTTCCGTCCACATTCAGCTTGAGCTGAGAGAACTCGTAGACAGCCCTCCTCCTGGCCCTGGCGCTCCACCAATTTTCTATCCTCCAAACAGCAGCGGCCTCTGTCAAGGGTTTCGGTTCGGGTTCCTTGACCTCTTTCTCCAGCGGCAATATCTCGACGGACTTCCTGGTCCCCAGGCTGGAGCCCCTGGACCTTGTACTCTGCCTGCGGAGTTCCTCACGACGGCGTTCGGCTTCAGCCTGACGCTCTTGGATATGTTGGCGCATCTTGAGGGTCTCCTGCTCCCGCTTCTCCCTGGTGGCCTCAGCAATAGCCTTGGCCCTCTTAACTTCCTCGGCGCATGTAGCGGCAATATCTTTCAGGTTACGCTCACGAGCCAGTCTTGCAGCCTTTGCTCTCTCCACGGTGATTGCCATTGCTTGCTCCTTGGTGCGGGCAGCACGCAGGCGCACCTTCTCGACGTGGGCTGCCCGAGCGGCCAGACGGTTCTGACGGTCTTTCAATATGGCATCTCGTCGCTGACGGTTCGCAACATGCTTGCTCTGCGGGCCACTCGACAAGGCGCTGGGTACATGTGATGAGGGTAAGGAATGCAGAGAGGATATGGAGTTTCGGCGTGTGGAGGCAGCGGAGCCTTTTCGTCGAGTCTGGGAGGGACGGTAGAAGCGGGCGGCGAGGTGTGGCGGGGGAGTGTAAACACGATGTGGTTCGCCATCGGCCTGTAGATCTAGCGCATAGATAAAATCTTCTTGGAGGGGCAGCAAAGGGCCGCCAGCGCCAGTGGAGGCGTGTGCCGTGACAACGACGTTGGGACCGGAAGAACCTGACATTGGAGTGCCCATAGACTCCTCGAGATTCCGTGAGGGCTCTGAGAGATCTATAGATGGGCGTCGCATGTTGAGTTGTACTGTAAAGGATACCGCTCTAATCTGATCTCGCTGGTGATCGCATTCAACAGAATGGCAGGCGGGTAGGAAGGACGTTGGTCTGTTCGCTCTGTAGTATGTCGGGATGTCTAGGGGATGAGTGTATGCAGGTTATCTTTGACAGAATCGAACGTCCTATGATCAGGTCAAGATATGTAGGGAGGTATGTGGAGATCGGATTGTTGGATGGGAGATGACGGGTTGGAGGAAACGGAGGGTTGTTGTTCCAAAAGCCGACAGTTGAAGTTGCATAGGGCCGCGGAGAAAAGGGAAGGGAAGGAAAGGTAGATGGCAAAGAAGGTGCAAGTGCAGGTCGGCAGGAGTCGCTGATGAGTCGAGATGAATGAAGTGTTGGCGGGCCTAATGATACAGTAAGAGAAGAGAAGGCCTTGTTGGCCCTTGGCGTCGAAAAGAGGTGGCGCGGAGTCCAGGTCAAACCCAAGCGAAGGATGGAACTTCTTCGCGCCTGAAGCGTCGGGTCCGGATCTTGGCGGAGACTCGACAAAGGAGAAAGAATTAAATCTGGTTCACAGGATAATCCGTGCTGACAGAGAAATGAAGAACCAGATATCCATTCAGTCTGAATGGTGGTCTAGGTATCGAATACGGATATCTAATGTAGGTAGGTAGGTAAGTAGGTAGGTAGGTATGATGATGATGATGATGATGAATAATGTGGAAGGAGGAAAGAGAAGCAAGCATCCATGATATTACGGCCGCCACGGTCGAGATTGGTTGGTTTGTCAGTCAAGTATCGGTGGTGTCAAAGTGTCAGTCAGGCTCGATTCAATTGGGTATTGGGCTGCAGGCCTGATTGATGGACAGGGAAAGAAGGCTGGGGAAAAAACAGCAGCTAGCTAAGAGATGCAAGCACCCACGCACCCACGCACGTACCTGCCCGCCCTGCAGTGCACGAGCATAACAAAAGCACTGGCACCCTGGCACACCGTGTGCGCCCCCCGTTGTGATTGATGAAGACGCCAAAAGAGATACATGTGACGACGGGACCAGCGAGGCGGAACATCGGGTTGTGGAAGTAACCTCGGCGTGTCGCAAAGGTACATCGATGTGCCGCATAAAAGGAAGTATTGTTTAAGTATATAGTACATGGCATCTGCCCGTCTTATATCAGGAACCTTGGAATATTGAAACCGTTTGTTTCCAGGGCTGCCAGGTCTCGACTCCTGCAGATCTGACCGTCCGCTTTCATACCTGCCATGACTTGCATCCATCCCCCTCATTATATTGCGCGTCTCTTCTTTTGATCATAAAGATGCACGGTACCTTGGTAGTCCCTGGGTTCAAGGTTACCGAGTCCGGGTCGGTGCATCAAAGAAAGATCCCATTGCTTTGGTCCCAGCATGTCCCGTGTGACGCCGGACATGGACGAGTACTTGATGTTATAAGTACCTACTCGGGTACCTATAGGTACGATAGTACGTATCCGTACATAACGGAGGACTTGGCCCGGATTGTGTTGTAGCCGTACTCAGGTCGGCACCGATTCGGCGACTAGTGCGGCTCGGTCGGCAAACGCTTGAATTTGTGGGGTTCCAGGGTTGCTGCAGCCAGAAGTTTACCTAGTGTAAATTTTGATGGCATCAGTCAGTGCATTGGCAGGCATGGTCAGAAACAGCTGTACTAAGTTCCAGCTAGTTATTATCCATCCATCTGCGCCTAACCCCGTTTGCCCCCATCCATGTGACCCTGCACCTATATATTTATTTACCTACCTACTGTTTCAAAAAGACATGATGGCCAGACAGTAACCGTCCAGGTGGTCCGCGCAAATATTGCCTCTCTGGCTGCAAGGGGCAGGTCCCATCATCCATCGGGGAACCCACGAGAAGGGACATTCAATACCATCAAACCCGCTGGCTGCCCAGGTGTCTCTCGGGGGCAACTACAGTGATCAACGATGCAGTCTTTATCGCATTGCCTGCGGTTAGTAGCGGCCCCGACATGCAAGTCCATGTCCATGTCCATGTCCATATCATCATCGCTGCTGCTGCCACCCGTTGCTATCGCTGCTGGTACAATTTGGCGCCATCTTGGCTGGGCTAGTCCAACTTCTTCTTCTGGCTGTTATACTTCTTTCATGGGTACCGTACACAATTTAACAACAACATCCTCGCCAACAAAACGTTGGATCTGTACTCCTTCGAATCGACAACTGGGAATCAGGCTGTTCTCCAGTCGAATCTCGTTAAACCCGCTTTGGCACGCTTCCACCACCTTATCCAGCCACGGGTATCGGTCCCTGACTCTAGCTTCCTCGTCCCCTGAGCTCCTTCAGCCCTGCAACCGACCATCCCCACATTCAACGTCAACTTCTAGGCGGGGTCATGCAACTTGTGCTCTGGCAGCAGAAGGCCTTCTTGGATCTCTCCCAACAACAACGAACACTCCAAATACCACCAATATCTCCAACGCCGCAAACATGGCTGACAGAGACCTCTTGCCCGATACCTTCAAGGCCGATCATTACGACCTGAAGCTCACAAATCTTGACTTCAAGGACTGGTCCTACAATGGCTCTGTAACGTACGAAATTTGTTCTCCTCCCCCCCCCCCCACTCCTCCCTTGCCACATCATGACTATTCCTTGGAAACAGCAACCACGCTGAACATTCAATTGCAGTATTACGGGTAACATCACCAAGCCCGCCAAGGAGATTGTCATCAATTCCCTCGAGCTCAATCTGAGGAACGTCAAGGTCACTGCCGAGTCGGCCAAGACCAGCGGCTCATGGAGCTCATCCAGAATCAGCTACGACGAGCGAGCTCAGCGTGCAACCATTACCTTTGACGCCGAGTTGCCTGCATCCAAGGCCACCCTGACTATTGACTTCGATGGCGTTATCAACCACGACATGGCTGGCTTCTACCGGTCTCAGTACAAGCCCGCTGCTCCGGCTGCAGACTCCGTGCCCCGTGACGACGAGTTCCACTACATGCTGAGCACCCAGTTCGAGAGTACCGATGCCCGACGTGCTTTCCCTTGTTTCGATGAGCCGAATCTCAAGGCCACTTTCGACTTCGCCATTGAGATCCCGACTGATCAGGTTGCCTTGTCCAACATGCCTGTCAAGGATATCAAGCCCACCACCGATGGCAACCAGCTTGTGTCTTTTGAGAAGACCCCCATCATGAGTACCTACCTGCTCTGCTGGGCTGTTGGTGACTTCGAGTATGTCGAGGCTTTCACTGAGCGCCGGTACAACGGCAAACAGCTACCTGTGCGCGTGTACACAACCCGTGGTCTTGAGGAGCAGGGCCAGTGGGCCCTGCAGCACGCCCCGAAGATCATCGACTTCTTCTCTGAGGCCTTTGACATTGAATACCCGTTGCCGAAGAGTGACATCTTGGCTGTTCACGAGTTCACTCACGGCGCGATGGAAAACTGGGGTCTGGTGACCTACCGCCTGACTGCCATCTTATTTGATGAGGAGAAGTCAGAGGCTCGTTTCCGCAACCGGGTCGCCTACGTTGTTGCCCATGAGCTTGCTCACCAGTGGTTTGGCAACCTGGTCACCATGGACTGGTGGGATGAACTCTGGCTGAACGAGGGTTTCGCCACATGGGCTGGTTGGTTGGCGATCGACCACCTGCACCCAGATTGGGAAGTCTGGCCACAGTTCATCAACGTGGAGTTCGAGTCCGCCCTGAAGCTCGATGCTCTCCGCTCTTCCCATCCCATCCAGGTTCCTGTCCGTGACGCACTGGAGATCAACCAGGTCTTTGACGCAATCAGCTACCGGAAAGGATGCTCGATCATCCGGATGCTTGCCAACCACCTTGGTGTCAAGACCTTCCTCAAGGGCGTTTCCATCTACTTGAAGAAGCACACTTACGGTAACGCCAAGACTGTGGCACTGTGGGAGGCCCTGAGTGAGGCCTCTGGCAAGGATGTCCTGTCACTCATGAAGCCATGGATCGAGGAGATTGGCTTCCCCGTCTTGACTGTCGCCGAAGAACCTGGCCAGATCACCATCAGGCAGTCTCGTTTCCTCTCCACGGGCGACGTCAAGCCTGAAGATGACACCACGACTTGGTGGGCTCCTCTGGTATTCGAAGGCAAGGCTGGCGCTCAAGGTGTCCAGCCTCTTGCCTTGACCACCAAGGAGGACACCATCCGTGATATCAATGATGACTTCTACCTTATCAACAAGAATGCAACAGGCTTCTATAGGGTTAATTACCCTCCGCAGAGGCTGCAAAAGCTCGGGACACAATTGGATCGACTCACCACGGAAGACAAGATTTTCATCGCTGGCTCAGCCGCTGACTTGGCAGTATCCGGCAATGGCACCACTCCCGCACTCCTGTCTTTCATTCAGGGCTTTAATAATGAAGTTCACTACCGCGTCTTGAGCCAGGCTCTCGATTCCATCAACGCTATCAAGTCCATATTTGGCGATGATGACTCGATCAAGTCAGGGTTGGAGAAGTTCACGCTCCGCCTCATTGACAACGCTCTGAAGAAGGTGGGCTGGAACATACCCGCTGGTGAGGACTTCAACACCAGCTTGTTGCGCAAGCGCCTGCTTCTCGCAGCTGGTATCAACGGCCATCCAGAGTAAGTGGACAAATGCTTATCGCATGTCAATTGGGACTGTCGAGTATACTGATTGTACACAGCGTCACTGATGAAGCTTTGAAGCGCTACGCCACCCACTCTGCTTCACCCAAGGATAAGCCCCTGCACGCTGATCTTCGAACGCCCATCTACCGTGCGGCACTCAAGTCCGATCCGGCCGGCACCACCGCTTTCCTCAAGGACCAGTGGTACACTACAGACGCCGTCGATGGAAAGGAAGTATGCCTGACCACTCTTGGCAATTGCACCGATGAGTCCATCATCACGTCCACCCTTATCCCCTTCCTCTTCAACCTCTCACCACCGGCCCACGCAAAGGACTCCGTCCCGGCCGCTGATGTTCACTACCTCGCGAGCACGTTGGCTTCCAACCGCGTTGCCCGCCCTCTCTTGTGGAAGTTCGTCAGGGAGACCTGGGCGCAGGTTGAGAAGAAGCTGGGTGGAAATCCCATCATTCTGGACCGCTTCGTCGGTGTCTCCCTGAGCAAGTTCACGACCTTCAAGGATGTGGAGGACATTGATGAGTTCTTCAAGGACAAGGATTGCACAGCGTTTGCTCGGACTCTGGAGACGGCTAAAGATACTGTTAGGGTACGGGCCGCGTACAAGGAGAGGGATGCGGCGGTGCTGAAGGAGTGGTTGGTTGCCAATGGTTATTAAACACCGGGAATAGTACGTCTTGCAGAGCAACAAAAAGGTTGAACGTAAGGCACGTTGAAGTCAGGTAGATTTGCAATTGCAGTCAACGTGGCCATGTGTTCGAAAGGACAGCAACTTCTTCTGCGAGACTTTTACATTGGGAGTGTTACTTCTCTACTTCACACGTCCTTGTGACTGCCGGTTTGACGACCACACCCGCAACTCAACACCATTGAATAATCCAGCCCATCAGCCTCCTCGTCTTCAGCAATAAGCACCCTTATACCTTTGAACTTCACTTCCTTTTTCACGGCCCCCTCATCCTCATTACCCACATCATTGCTTTGCTGCATTCTCACTACTTCGCTGAACGCCTCCGCGAACTCAAACCCCGGGTGCCTCTCCCCCCAGCCCAGCTTTTCGAGTTCAAAAACCTCCCGCCATGTTTTTCCAACGCCATGAAACACATCTGGCTCCCTCCGGCTCTCCTGAGCCCATGCTGCTTTTCCCCCGGCATCACCAACGCCACCACCACCACCACAGCCATAGATCTTTCGATACAATCCCCCATCTCGACTTCCCATCAGCTCCCCCACCTCGACGCCATTATTATTACAACGCCCCGCGCAGTAGTCTACCAGGTACAACACCTCAAGGTCATTCTGCAGCACACACGCCAGGTACGCGATGTCCTGCATGACATCGCTCTGCCCCTCGGCCAGGTCCGGCCACAGCTGCGAGACGTCGATGGCTACCCTCTTGGCGTAGTGCAGCGCGGATGATAAGCCCTCGCTCCAGATACTCTCGAACATGGCGCTTAATGGACTTGCGTGCCTGCCGTCGTCGGGGAAGCGGAAGGTTGGGGGGATGAAACGGAGGTGGAGGACGTCTTGGGCGTTGTGGTAGGTTAGGGCCCGGCCGGCGGGCAGGTAGATGGTGTTGAGGTCTTCTTTCTTGGTTGTTAACATTCTCTGGAGGGTGTTGGACGAGTCTATGCAGGTTGCCCGTAGACTGTCCCGGAACGTGTACATTGATGGGTTGGCGCGGAAGCGGGCGCCTTGTGTTGTGATGGCCGTAGGAGTTTCGGGGTGTTTAAGTTCTGTGCTGAGTGTATCTAGGTAGAGTGTGTCGTCGGCTTCTTCTAGCTCTAAGACGTTTCTTTTAGACGGCCCATGGTCTTGTTGTGGGTTCGAGACAGAGTTTTGACCGGTTGATGCTGGTGAAGAGGGTACACAGACGTCAAACATGTGCATGGATGGGAGTGTGGCTCCTGTTGACTCCCATATTTGCAGTTGGATCTCGGGTGGGAGGTCTGGGAAGTGAGGGAAGTGTTTAGCTGATTGCATCTTATGTCCCAAGTGCTTATACCGCCACTTTCAGGAGTTGAATTAACTGCGGTGATGTTGGATCCTTTCCGACAAAGCTATTGGCGCGACTGACTGCTCAATATGATTTCGACGCTGTCAGACTACATGGACTGGAAAGGAATTATTTTCTACAGCACTATATAGACAGCCAGAGACCTCGGGAAGGACTATCTGACATGGAACCTTAGGAGAACCCCTAATAGCTAATCGCGACTAGGCGTTACTGGGTTGCTCGAGACCAGTTCCAGTCCAACGCAGCCGGCGATCCTCGTCCTCTGCATAATGGGTATCGTGAAGTATAAAATAGGCTCGAATTTGAGTCTTGGGGGGTGGGAAGAAAATCGTTGGCTGTGAAGTGTTGGTTCCAAAAATAGTACAGGTCAGCCTTATGGTCGAAACCACAACGTCGGGTCGCCGGCCCCACTCTGGGCCTTACACTGGCTTGGAGGAGGAAGGTCTCCAGAAAAGGTTTGCAAACGTGTTTGTCACGTCTGCTGGATCTTGATATGATGGTGGTTTCGAAAAGAGTCGTTCCTTGCACACAGGCGAGCAACAAACAGCATTGAACTCATGGTGCCCCTCTCGCCACCTCCAAACTTCCACATTTCTCTGGAGGCTTCTTTACTACATAGTAGTGCATGTAGGGCTGATATAACAGCTGATCCGCCCGTTAGTGGCCGGACGATCGAACATTCAAAAACCCGTTACTAGTGGCATATGTATGGCATTCCAAGGTTCCAAGGTTCCAAGGTTATCAGCACAAAACACCTGCTCCCGCTCGTCATGCAGGGAGGGGTTTTTTGTGACGTCAGCCGTAGTGACGTCTCACTTATCACTCAACGACGTTCCCAAGTTTACTCTCATAAACTCTCACTCACGAATTTAAAGGACATCTACAGAATCTCAATTATAGTCACCTGTCAGGACAAACGCTATATATACCCAAGTGCCAATAAATCGTCGACGGAGATTCAGTTTGAACAGTAAGCCTTGCACTCTGTGTAACCTGACTCTGACCATGGCCATGCCGAGTAACCGACCACACGCTGATCACCCAGCAGAATTACTGTCTATAATCACAGGAGAAGGCAAGGAGAAAGCTGTCCCACCATTCTAGCCAGCTCCCCATTACTAGCGCGCCAAGATGCCTGCAGGAAACAGCAACTCAATCTACGAAAGCAACTGCAGGGCAGCCAGGGACTGTGAGACCCTCCTCTGGCGAGCCCTCTGCGACGAGCCCGGCTCGGCCATGGAATACATCGAGCCCGACTGCGTCATCATGAACCCCCTGATCCACCCGGAAAAGTCCCAAGAGGCCCTGTCGGCCGAGACTTCACCGTCGCTCTCCGAGGCCCTGGACCAGCTGGGGGACTCGGGCCACCAGTGGACGAGCTACAAGATGCACAAGCACGACCCGGAACCGGCCCTCTCCGAGGTGGAGATGATGGCGGTGCAGATCATGTACAGGATCACTCTGATCAGGGAGAAGAGGAGCCATCAACGCGGTGGCGAGGGGGAGGGGGAGGAGGGCCAGGAGGATAAACCTAGTTTGCAGACCGTGGATGCCTTCTGTTCTAGTACTTGGAGGCAGGGGGCGGGTGGAGATTGGAAGTTGTGTTCGCAGTCGTTGGTGCCAGTTTAGACTATATGTGATCCGATGTGGTGCCAGGGTGCTGACAGAGACGTTATGGTCTGGATACTGAAGGTTTCAAACTTCGGGGAAGGTTTATGATGTCTCAAGGCCAGCACTGTCGGACACAGGGACGCACAGTACCAGATCGTGAGATTCACGAAGACTGTTCGAGTGTTGCTACTGTCATGATTCTTGACCATAAAATATCCTCCAAATAATAGCTTAGCTAATGGTATAACCCCTGATATGATTGTGCATAGCTGAAAGGAAGATATGCAGGTGTAGGTTGCAAGAGACAGTTCTGTTCACAGATCTACTTTGGTACCGTTTCATTCCACTGCTGCTTTGGAGTCCGCGGACTGGCTCGCCTTCTCCTTCGGGTACTCAAAGTCACAAAGCCTGTCGCTAACACGAACCTCTTAAACAGAGTTTTGTCAGGGTAGCTAAAATCACCAAGGAGTTAGCATACAGAAGACAAAAGCTGGGCATGCCTCGTGACGACCTCGCCAGTGCGACTGACCTCGACACCATCCGAGCAATGGCACGTTCCGTCACCATGAAAAGCGACAACAGGCCCAGTTGCAGGGGTATACCATAAGGATACCCAGCCTCCCACAGAGACAGCGACATGGACACGACGGACGTCACCTCGAATTTCAAACCATGGTTCTTCGTCGGCTTCAAGCGCGGCTCGGCGACATCCAAGACGGGTATGACCAGGCGGAACCACGCAAACCAGCCGAGGAACTTGATGCTCATCCTGAACAGCCCCGGGTCCCCCCCGTTCAGCCACGAGGCGGCAAACGCGCCGATGTGCATCAGGATGGCCGCGTGGAACGACACCCTGAAGGCGACGGGCTGGGCCTTGGCTCTGACGACTCCGAGGTGGATCCCGGTCAGGCTGAAGACGGTGAAGACGGCGAGGTCGGTGGTGTCGGGCGCCGGCCAGGCGCGCAGGCTTGCGTAGCGGGCGTGGTAGCGGACGATCAGGGCGTAGCTGGAGACTATGTGGACGAGCATGGTCAGGTAGGGGAACCCCCTGGCGCGGGCGCGCTTTGGGGCGGTCGAATACACAAAGTGTTGGGCGAGGAAGGGTGAGTAGAGGGCGATGCAATAGAGTATCTCGGCCTCTGGGCGGTAGCATGCGAGGGCGGATTGGAGATACGGCAGCCCATACATCTGTAGACCTTCGGCTCCGGGGATGGAGCCTGATGGCATCGTGGTCGGATCTACGGCGACGGACATGTCGCAGGGGAGGTGGATTGTTTGTAAACGCAACAGCCGCGAGAGAATAGAAATATGGGGAGATCTTCAGGTTTTCTGAAGGGCGGAAACGTTTGTAACAATTATAGTTGGAGACGCATCAGTCCGCACTCGGCAAACAGAACACTGGAAGTCAACCAAGGGTCACCAACTAACGTCCGCACCCGTGTGACCAACAGTCCAACCACGGCCGTTAGGATTCTGACAGCTCACCCGGGGGACCTCGGGATGAATTATGAGAAGCGGAGTACCAATTAGTGAGTAGAAGGCGGATCGGTTGTGAATCCTAATGCGGCACAGTACGTCAAGGGCGGCCGCCTTGCAGAGAAACAAGACCTGAGAGGTCATATCAAAGCTTCCTCGGAAGACGACTGCTGCAGGACACCGGAGCTGTCTGGGGTGCCCTTGCGTCTAGTATCCTGCTTCCGGATCTGCTTCTCGTCCCATTTGACCGGGACGCCCAAGCTGGGTCCCCATGTGCCAGCAGCCTTCATTTGCTTTGCTTCTTTCGTCCTCGCCTCTTTCCTATCGTGTTTGGCATCCTTGATTTCATCCCACTTGTCGGTAGGGCAGGGTCTTGCAGTGTTGAGACTGATTGCCAGTGCGGTCAAGTACAACCTAGGGCCAACATCCAAGGCGCTGGTGCGCTCTACGTCAACCGTCGCATCGATAAGTCTCGTGTTGAGACTATTGGCTGATATGGTTGTTATGTCCTGCATCCAGCCCCAGAGGTGACAGGAACGGTTGTATGACCTGTCTAGCTTTTCCCACACCTGAGCTGCCACTGGAGGCAATTTGCCGGCGTCTATCAGTGCCGCATAGTCGTGGTGGTTGAAGTCGTCCTCGCTGATGACTCGAATCGGCAATGGAAGGTCGTCGGGAACTGGATAGATAGAAAGCCTCTTCAACTCCTCCACCAATATTTCCCGTTTCGACTCGTCGCGGCCGAAAACAAGCGCAGCACGAGCTTTTGTATCTTCCGTCCCCAGGTCATCCACCACATTCTGGAATTCTCGGTAGACCTCCTGCGTACACTCTAATCGTCTTCCTCGCAAAGCTGCGTAGGCATGTTGCAGCCTGACTCCAGGAGCGTGCACTTCATCCTCGATATGGCAGAACGTCTGCTTGGAGTACCATTCCTTCGGCTCAATCTGGGCGTGTGCGATATCAGAGACCAGCGAGAGGATTACGGTCAGCTCCAGGTTCAAAGTTGGCGTCAGCCGGTCCAAGTTGGTATCTCTGAACCAATTCTGAAAGACTGTATTCAATGGAGGAATGGGACTTTGCAAGAAGGAGCTGCTCGCGCAGTCCACAAGGATCTCGACGTCTCCCTGTTGCTTCTTTGTGGTGCCCAGGCTGCGGATCCTATTGAGTAGCTTGTCGATTGCCTCAACACGCCCTTCAGTGATACCTGGCAGGACAAGCCGTACCCGCGGGATTCGAGTATTGCAGCGGTTCGATCGTGCCGCTTTAACAAGTTGGGTGGTAATCTTAACGATACCGATGCCAGTGTTTTCATCGTCGCTGCTGTCCGAGTCCTCGGAGTCGTCTGGATGCCAACCCTCCTGGGCCATTTGGTAGACCAGTTTCTTCTCCGTCACGATGGACGCCTTGATCCATTCCGTGCCGTTTTCGACCACCGCATCGACCGTCTGACCAAGCTTCGAGGCCTTCTCGCTGAACCTCCGACGAAATGCTAGGAGACCATGGGCGCGCTTGATCGCGTCCCATTGCTCCTGGTGGGAGTTTAATCCACAGCCCATAATAACAGCAATGTCCTTGTTGTCTCTCTCCTCTCCGCTGGCACCGTCTTCTCCATCGTTGGTTTTCGATTGAATGCCCGCCCTTGCTTTTATAATGCGCTGGACTGAGTTTTTCGTACCCTTGACCGAGATGAGAAAGTCGTGGAGCCCAGGCAGAGGGTCTGCCAACTCCCTCCGTTCTAGCCTGGTTGCAGCAGCTACCCTCCGCTTCCAAGCGGCACTCAGCTCATCAAGTTCCCCTATCAAGACGTCTATGCTGTTGATCGTGGTGCGTCCGAGGACGGTCACATGATCGTCCTCGATGTCCATGATGCCCAAAAATCCCGTGAGGGGGCTCTAAGAACGTGTGCCCCAGCCCGATCTAACTTCACTCGAGGTATTCAACCCTCCTTTTCCCCTTGGGCGTTTCGGCCTAAATAGGAAGTGATCGTGTAGGTTCTCCTCTGGCCCTTCTGCTAAGTTGAGAATCAGAGTCAAGCCACAATGGTACGCAGCAAAGGAATATGACCCACGTGAAACTGAGTAAGGATACTGCTGGTTCTAGTCAAGACCTCGAATCTGACCATATGCTCACTTGTGCATGCACACTCGAGTGGGCTGCTGACTTATTGTAGGGTTGAGATTTGTGTTATCAGTTTTGTTGCGGGGACGACTTCAAGACCTTTTTGTTTGGTAAATCCACCCTGCCAGGGTTAGGGGTGACACTGTCCTATAAGGCCCCTGTTCGCCTGTGGGAATTTGCACTGACTCCTGATTGGTTATCTACACAGGCATACCTGGCCGAGAGTCTGGGAGCGTTTGAATGTATCACGGCTGTGCTTAGCTTACCTTCATATATAGATACCTATTTCAGTAGGTAATTAGAGGGGAAAAGACACTTAGCCTAAGCTCATGATTGTTTCCACATGTGCTTCATATGCTTATTCGGCGTATAAGTGTGTAGTGTAACGTCAACTAGTCGAAGACCTACATCCATCACTCCCGGCAGATCTTTGGTACCATTGCTGTTATAGCGTTGAATATCATAGCACTATAATTCGTTTGATGAGAAACACAGGCAAATTTGAAGGCTACAGTGTACTGAGGTAGGGGCGTCACTTCGTATAGTCCAGTCTAACACGGCTAGGAACAAAGGATGCCTCCCAAATGTCATGTAAAGTGTCAAAGAATATTCTATCAAATCGCTTTGTTTTCCTATTCAGGATTTTGTCTAATACAACTCAACGTCTAGCTTAAGGCTCATCTACAATGAAGCCCAGACGAAACAGACTGTACACAGCCAATATAACCGCATAAAAGCAGGTATCCGAATTATTTTGAACACCACTTACCATTAATTATGTCCAGAGAGTCCGCTGCCCACGGTTCCGACAAATTACCACTGCCTCGCCCGACCTTCCTCCGGAATTGTACCCAAGAGAGCAAGCATCTCTGCTCGGTCGAGCTGCGATGCCCCCTTTTGCCGCTGTCCGTTCTCCCTGCCGATCCCGCCCAGCGCTACCTCAACCAGTCTCTTCTTCCTCTCCTGAAGTCGTAGGATGCGGTCTTCCACGGTTCCCTTGATGAGGAGGCGATGGACAGTGACGGTTTGCTTCTGGCCAATGCGGTGTGCCCGGTCCACGGCCTGTGCTTCAACAAAAGGGTTCCAGAAGGGGTCGAGGATGATGACATGGGCAGCCTTGTTCAGGTTCAAGCCCACGTTGCCGGACTTGATGCTGGCGAGAAATACTGTGACATCACCTTCCATGAAGTCGGTCACTGCTTCGTCGCGTTGTGTCGAGTTCATGGTGCCGTCGAAACGGCGATGTTTGAAACCCCCTTCTCTGCGGATAGCGATCTCAAGGATGTCAATGAAGGAGGTGAAAAAGGTGAAGACGATCGTTTTGTCCTTGGGGTTGTTCCGCCGGATCGATTTGAGGAGCTCCGTGGCTTTTAGGACCTTTGCGCTGGGCTGATAGTCCTTTTCAAGGCGTCTGAAATACTCTTGGTTCCTCTTGACAGGTTTCTTCTTCCCTTCAGACTTCGAATAGCGATCTTCCATCTCAAAATCGTCTGCGCGCATGGGCTGTGCTCCTTGATTTGTCGAATAACCAGAGCTGTCACCAGAAAGGGCCTCGTAAGCAGGATCAGCTTGCTGCCTGTTGTCATGCCCACTTTCTTCCTCAACCACATCCAAGTCGTAGTCGATAAGTAGGTTTCGATGGCAACACGCCTGGCGCAAGCGTAGCAAATGCATTATCATCATCATACCTAGGGCTTTCATGTTTCCCTTGCCTGATGTCAAGATTTGGTTGATCTGTACTTGCGTGTGCTTTTCGAGTGCCTTGTAAAATCTAGTCTCGTCCTCGTCGAACTCAGTCGCTTCGACTAGCTCAATCTTTTCTGGCAAGTATATGATCGGCTTGTTGTTGATCATGGTCTTTTTGTGACGCCTCAGCATGTTCCTGTCCAGGAATCCGTTAACCTTACGGAGCGCTTCTCTCTGCGTGGGTGCTATGTAATCATGGGGTGGCAGATTTCTCAGCGGGCGACCAATTTCTTCCCAGAACCTTTCCCATTCGTCATACGGTCCGATCTTGAGGAAGCATATTAACGAGTAGAGCTCTTCTGTTCTGTTCTGAAGCGGGGTCCCGGTCATGGCTAGCCGGTACTTTGCGTTGAGCGCATGAGCACCTTGGGCCATGAGCGAGTGGTGATTCTTGATCAGATGTGCTTCATCAAGAATGACACGAAAAAAAAGTGCTCTTGAGTCGAGGAGAACAACTCCCTCCTTGTGGTTTAGTTGCTTTTTCTATTGACATCCGAGTTAGTCACTGCACAAGGAATAGTTCCGGCATTATTACCAAGAACCCCGCGAGAATGGGAAGGGGATTGAATGCTTGCTCAAAACACTTACCATTTCCGAGCCCAGAGTGTCATAGTTGGTCAAGACGACATCGTACTCCATGAGTCTATCGAGTGATATCTTCTTTCCAGCTCCGTGGTAGACATGTACCTTGAGTTTGTGGCCCGGCTTGATCTTCTCGTCGATCTCCCTGGGCCACTGTTTGAGCAGAGCCAGGGGTCCCACAACCAACGTTGTCTTGCGAGTCCCGTCCCCACAGTGTGAACATGCGGGTGGGTGAGCTAGCATCAGGGCAGTAGCCTGGATGGTCTTCCCAAGGCCCATATCGTCCGCTAGGATAGAGCCACGAGTATGTGATCTCTCTTGTTTCAAGAGATACTCCAACCCGAGGCGTTGGTGCGGCATAAGTGTAGCGCTCATACCGATTGGAGTGTCAGCACCGAGCAAAGGAGCCTCGTCGTCGGACAGTTCTTTCAACAGCTTGTCTTCGTTTACACTACCGCTAAATAGTGAACCATCGTCAGGGGTTGACGGACCGTCGAGTGGTGAATCGCTATCGTCCGTGTTGTCAGAGGTCATAAGGGTGTCGAGATCCTGGGGTTCGTTGATTATGGGCAAAGATCCAACCTCTGAGCTACCAGACTTCATGGATGATGCTGAATAGGAGAATATAGGCATATGATAAGAGTGGCTGCCACACCGGACTTTGTTGGGTCGCTCACTAGACGTAATGTTAGCTTGTTTTATCACCGCAATAATCATTTGGTACACGTACGTAATGTCCTGCAAAGGCTCTGGAAGGGATACTGTTGACAGCTTCCGCTTACGGCTCACGCCAGTGCCAGACTGGGCAGTATTACTCGAAATCATTATGTCGTTCGATAGGAAAGAGAAAGAGGTTCTTTAGAAGAAGGAGAGAAAATAAAATGAAGTACACACAAGGTCAAATTGTCTTCTATCCGGGTATCTCAAATGTTTTCTGGATGCCGACGACATAAGTAGTTGTCAAGTGAACTGAAGACTGGCAACTGGAACCCAGTGTATTTCAGGGTTACAATCGAACCAACAAAGACATGCACTGCCCATGTACATTATCGGCCGTGGTTTGTTGAATGGTGTCCTAATCATGAACCGAGCCGTTGATGACTCCCGTTTGTTCTATATCAAGTACAAAGATAGTAGAATTTGTTTCATTGGCAGCTTGGTCCAAGGATTTGTCGGGATGAATTTCCCTTTCAACTAACACACAAAGAGCAGTCCGGGGCTATTGATACCAAACCCTCTCACTGCAGCCTGCACTTTGTGTAAGAATTCCATACCAAAAGAGCTCCCGGGTATTTAAAGACACAAAGGGACATTGTTCTTGATTATTAGGCTTCTAATAATACTCTGTGCTGGCCGCCAACATAGTTGAACTGCCTGTAGGGTTTGTATACAGTAGCCTCCAGATTTTCCAGGATTTCTTGTGAAGAGAAGACATAGATATCTCTCTAATTCGAAATGCCTGCTAGAAGTTCATAGAGACATTCGCGCTGGAAGTTCTTGGCATTTACCTCCCAAGTAAACACGTATAGCGATACAATACGCATGGGTAAACATGCTGATTGGACGATGGAAATGAGTAGTCTGAATCGAGAAATTATATGCCTGAGGCGGTATGTAATCAGAAAACTTACATATTAATTCTACTGCATGTAGGTTCCCATACCTCAAGCTGCTGTCTGCAGCAGTACTGCAATGGCTATTGGGTACAATACGAATGCTGTGCCTAATCACCGCTGGTGGGTGTACGGAGCCTGCTTAGCTTCCATCAGCTAACAAAATCATGGGTACAATGACTGCGGTTGCATCATTTGGTCTGAAACATTCATCGATCTACCATTGACCTCTTTGTTGTAGGCATCTGGAAGGAACGTTTCGTCCGTGGCTACGTCGACATCTCGAATTCCACGCCCACCCCCCCCCCCCAAACCCGGTTCAGGCATGTGCTTGAGCAAGTCATACGGTCGATACAATCTCACCCGTCACTTGAATTTCCCATTGGTTCCCACGCGCAATCTTGCCGATGCCCAGACATTGATTACTGAGGCCATTGATTTTATTGGGCGAACACGACATCACACCCAGTGTGGTGCTTACTAGACGGATACACCATGCCATTCAACGCGAAAATCAACCCTCCCTATGCTTGGTTTCTTGCAGGAGGTAGGGAGGGGTACTGTCTCGCTCATGTACGGATCCGTACATGGCACGCAGGTGGCGTTTGCCGTGTACCGCGACTCGAAGAGGGGTTTGGAAATGGATGTCGACTATTCGCTCGACTTGTTACTTTGGATCAATACGACGCCCATTTCATATCATCTGGGAGCAAAAGGCACCAATCAGCCGTGTTGATGCTGTCTTGTGTCCGTGTTGATGGTAAATGTGGTCCGGACTTCTTGACCCGCAGCTGCACAGCCCTTGACTGGTCACATTCTCATGATAACGGAGGGTGGATGATGACTTCTGAAGCTGATCGAGGGTTGGATGATGGCCATGAGGGCAGGGTATAAAGGTTTAGCTTTATACTCACTCAACACTTTTCCATGGAAGCATTGAGTTGTGTTTTCAGTATTGTTGATTGTCCAGGATACTATTGCCATAACGAACCATGGGCCTCACGAACAACCTCAACGAGGTCGTCAAAGAGGTGGATGTGATTATAGCCGGGGGTAAGCACCCTTCTTTCCAATGTATACTCACCGAAGCATCCAAGCTCACACCACGTGTTATCAGGTGGGACAGCCGCATGTGTAGTAGCGGGACGGTTGGCGGAAGCCGATTCAGAGCTCTCCATTCTAGTTGTCGAGGGGGGACAAGACAACTACAATGTGCCCAATGTCGTCAATCCGCTGATGACCTATCAGCACCTGCTACCAACAAGCAAGACGGCCCTGTTCTACAAAGCCAAGGCGTCGAAGCATCTCGCTGGTCGAGAATCAATCGTGCCATCTGGGGGGATATTGGGTGGAGGTTCTTCTATCAACTTCATGATGTGAGGCTCGTGTGACAATGTGTGACCCGACCAGCAGGGCTTCTCGTCGCTGACCACTCCCGGATCGTTCAGGTACACGCGGGCTCAACGCGATGACTTCGACTCCTGGAACACGCCTGGCTGGACAGCAAATGAGATTCTGCCCTTCATGCAGAAGGTTGGTAACCTCAGAACTCTGATCCATGATATCAATGCTAACACTCGGAATGACAGCTCGAGACATACCATGGTCCAGGAGACCGGGACCGTCATGGTTACTCCGGCCCAATCCACATCAGCAGTGGTAGCTATAGTCCCAAGAACCCCAAAGAGGACTACATCAGAGTCCTCGAGAGCCATGGGCTACCCGTGAGCAAAGACATGCAGAGCCTTGATGCCAACAACTGCTGCGAGCGCTCAATGAAATACGTCTCGCCTGAGGGAAAGCGACAAGACACGGCTCATACTTATCTCCATCCCAAGCTACAAGATGGCAAGCACCCGAACCTGCACGTCTTAACCGAGACCAAAGTTGCTCGCATCCTGTTTGACGACAAGAAGAGAGCCTGTGGGGTTGAAGTGACTCCCAACCCTGACTTCCAACTTCAGATTGCAGTGACTATACATCCTACGCAGGTCATCAAGGCTAGGAAGTTGGTGGTCCTCTCCTGCGGTGCATTGGGCACACCGAGCGTCCTTGAGAGGTCCGGCATTGGTGGCAAAGATGTGCTCGAGAAGGCCAGTGTGTCGGTGGTGGCAGACTTGCCAGGCGTCGGAAACAACTTGCAGGATCATCACTTCATACTCCTACCTTTCAAAACGTCCCTGGAACCACGTGAGACCAACGACTTCCTGATCAGCGGTCGCGTCAAAGAGGGAGATCTGTTGAAAAGCAAGGATGAGATCCTTGGCTGGAACACCGTAGATGTTGGTATAAAGATGCAGCCATCAGAAGCGGATCGCGCAACATTCGACAAGGACTTGTTAGCCGCTTGGGAGAGGGACTTCAAGGACAAGCCCAACAAGCCTTTGATGCTAATGGCTGTCGTGTCTGGGTAAGGAAGTAGGGTCGTGATACTGGGTGAATAGCTGCTGACTTCGTTTCTAAAACCATTCTAGCTTCGTTGGCGACCAGTCGGCCCTCGAGCCAGGTCAATACATCCTGATGGGAAACTATACCGCCTACCCTTATTCCCGCGGTTCGATTCACGTTACCGGTCCCACCAATGACGATCCGCTCGACTTCGATGTCGGCTTCTTCTCCGATCCGGGCGATGTTGACCTGAAGAAGCACGTCTGGGCGTATAAAAGGCACCGCGAGTTCACAAGGCGCACGAATATGTATCGCGGTGAGGTCGTTATTGGTCACCCAAAATTCCCAGCTGGATCGAAGGCCGCCGTGGCTGAGAACATCCCAGACACCGGCCTTGACGCAACGAACATTCAGGACTTGGAGTACTCTGCTGAGGACGACAAGGCTATCGAGCAGTTCTTGCGTGAGAGTGTCCAGACAACTTGGCACTCACTTGGGACGTGCAAGATGGCACCGAGAGAGAAGATGGGCGTTGTGGATGGGAACTTGAACGTGTATGGCGTTCAAGGGCTGAAGGTTGTGGACCTAAGTATTCCGCCAGAGAATGTTGGAGCGAATACCAATAACGTAAGTCTTGTGATTATTATTCTGAGCCGTTGGCCAAGATACTGATGATCACTCACAGACTGCCCTTGTCATCGGAGAGAAGGGTGCGGATATTATAATCAACGATTTGGGCCTGCTGAAGAAGTGAGATACACCAAGTCGCGATGAGGAGGACATGCTGTTTGGTTTTGGGTTGTTTTTTTTCCACCTCGGATAACCCTGTTGCTTTTTTCCTTACCTCAGTCAGCGCCTTGAAAAAGCGACACCTTCTCATATGCTTACTTGTCACGGTTTGACCCGAACCACAGAAGCCAGGCTCTCACCAACATCAGTTCGGAACATAGGTTGAAATGCAAAGGCTTAGTTTATGAATATTAAGTGCTGTCTAGAAATTCCAAAGCTCCCATGCATCCGAAAACAAAAACAAATATGCTCCGACTCCCGACTGATGCAGCCATCTATCCCAGTCCAATCCAAAATCTATCAGGGTATTTGTGCGCCAACAATGCGCATTAGAAAACATTTTGATGACCAATTACCAATGACCAGACCAAACTTTTTCCCAGCCCGACAAGACAAGACATTAGAACTTTAACAACAGGATATTATACAGAAATGAGAAACTTTTTCAGAAGGCCGCCCATCCCACACCCTATGCAATTGTACAGTAGTGGAAACGCAAGTAAACAAGGGAGAAACACAAGAGGACAAGGAGGACAAACAGCGGCTACAGGAAAGAGCCAGTGACCAGCTTGTCATCATCGGGGGTGGACTCGAACCTTCCGCCCAACGGAAGTCCCTGAGCGTAGTGGAAGTCTTCCATGGCCAAGATCTGGCTGTGCCTCCTCGGCATGCCTTGATCGACGCTCCTCTTACGCGAGTGAGAAGCCTTGACGGGGTTGTTCGGCGTCGTGCTGAACTTCCGTGGGCGGTGCGGGCCGGGCATCGTGACGTCCTTCGAGGCCGTGCGGGTGTGCGTCGGGAACACCGGGGTGGTCGGGGTCAGGGGCGAGCTGGACGTGCTGAAGTTCCCCGAGACGGAGGAGCAGGCCGAGTTGAGGGACGTCTTGGAGCTCGAGCTGGACGTCCGGCCGAAGAGGCCCCTCGACCACGACGAGTTCGCCTCGCCCTCGGTGGGGGACTTCCCCCCGCTCTCCATGTCCAGGCTCATGCCCTCGATCAGGTCAGTGAGGACCTCCGTGGCTGGCTTGCGCGCGTCCGGGTCGCATTTACCCCTGAGGCGAGCCTGCCACCATGCCTTCGCCTGCTTGTCGGGCGCGGCGTGTCGCAGGACCTCTGCGAGGTTCTCTTCGACGACGCGGGTCTGGTCGTCGTTGAGCGTCAAGGCGCTGTGCTCCGTTGCCAGCTCGAGGAGTGCGGCCGCGTCCCTCACTGCCTGCTGCTTGCTGTGGGGCGAGTCGCGCAGGCCGCAGGCATCCATCTTGAAAACGATGAGGTCGACGAGCGAGACGTATGGCAGGTGGTCCGGGGACGCCTGGATCTCATGCGCGGGCTTCGCGGCGCTGGGCAGGAAAGGGCAGAGCATCTGGGGTGTGATGTGGACCTCGATTGCCTGGACGCGGCTGCTGGTGGTGGCTGTTCTCGATGAGGATGACGACCGGGGGGATGAGGGTGGTGAGGTCTGGTAGTACAGGAGCTGTGATGACTCGGTGAAGGGAGACATGGGGTGCTGCAGGAGCTTCTTCCTCAGCAAGCTGGCTGATGTGGATGAGTTGACGATCAGGTCGATGCATTTCTGGTATTCCCTTGTCAGTATGGGTTCCCGGGCCCCGCTCATCCATTATGAGCTGATGAGGTGACTCACCCCTGCGTTCTGTTGTCCGTACTCTGGCAAGTGCTTGCGGATTGCCATGTCCTCCGCGATGGCCAGTTTGGTGTTTCGGAGATCCGGTGTGTCCTTGATGATCTGGATGATGCAGCATGCTGCCATCTCCATGTCCGACATTGTCATTCCCATTGCGTTTCTGATTGCGTCCTGCGCTTCGAGTCTTTTTCCGTCTTTTTTTTTTTAATGGCCACCCACGCAAACCTGCAAGCTTATAAGGAGAGTTTGATTGCTCGGCCGAGGTTCGAGAATTATAGATGCGGAATCTTTGTAAGGGAACGTTGAAAGAAAAGCTGTCGAGCACCATAGCAATGTTTCACCCGGGACTGCTCCTTGATATGTATCTCATTTTGATTTAATCTGCGAGTTGTCCCACTGCAAATCCCTTCTGGGATGCTCCACTTGTCATTAATGCCCGATGGGACAGTGGGAATCTCGGGAATGTCTGTGTTGCCCAACTGGGAGTTTGGCACCGACATGAGCAAGGGGTTAGCCCGGTTGGGCACGGTGATTTGAGACTCGGCCGACGGCTGCAAATTAATTCCTTCAATCCTAATATATATTTAATCATAATATGAAAGATGATGGGAAAAAAAATTGAAGGAAAAAAAAACACTCAACAAGCCAGCAGTGTCGTCAGCCGAGAAACAGAAAGTCGTTGTCTGGTGCGCGCAGGACGAAGAGGACACGGTGGGTTAGGGTTGAAC
The DNA here is from genome assembly GCA_016508685.1 of Cytospora piceae. Classification (NCBI taxonomy): domain Eukaryota; kingdom Fungi; phylum Ascomycota; class Sordariomycetes; order Diaporthales; family Cytosporaceae; genus Cytospora; species Cytospora piceae. Next base: position 339,961 of record JADMLE010000010.1, on the reverse strand, counting down.
ACCACACCTCGGCACCGGTGGAGACAACATCCAATTATCCATTATAAGTTGATGTCTGATATGGAGGCCACGGAATAAAATGGGTCTATGGATCCGTAGTTGGGAGAAACGTTCGGATGATATATGAAGGAACCGGGATCTGTCTTGTCGGTAAGCGACTCTCTGGGTGAACTACTTGGCTGCAGATGGACAGATGGACCAGCCGGTTCCATCAAATGCCGGAGACAGCGTCGAGCTTATGCACAGTTCAACGGCCGACCACCTTTGCTTCCCACTTATCTAAGGTTCCAAGGGGGGAGGGGAAGATAACGCTGACGGATACTTGGTTATGTGGGTATGTCCTGATTCAACTTGAAGATCTTGTCAAATTCCACCTCCTCGGGCCGCGTGGAGCAGTTCGCGTTGAGGCCCAGTGTGGTTCATCCGGATGCAATCATCACTCGCGAACCATCTGGGCACCTAACCCTTCTAGAAGGACTGTACACCGTGTGATCCCTACGGACTCGCCTATGTTTGATCCTCGTCGATCGTTAGGTTGTATTGTAGTTCGTCAAGTCCTTACCCACCTCCGGATCTTGACGGTGTACGGACCAGAGGGTGAACCCTTCACCACTCGCTTATTAGGGATACATATCCTGCGAGGCTCCCTTACCTGCCTGCTTGTTTGCTACTAGCACATAGTATAGCCCACCTCAAGCCAATCGCGCCTCAAGTCTTGTGTCGAGCCATGTTTGAGGCCTTTCTAAAAGGCAACCAGTTTCAGATTTCAAGGCTGCCCCATTTATGAAAAGTTTGTTTGCATAAGTCCTAATGCCCAAACATGATCTTCTCCCCGTTGGGAATTGCCTCACCTAATTGATTGCTCCAAAACTTGAAAATTTCCCTCGACATGGCTTTCAAAGATCATCCAACGCGTTATCACATCACATTTCTGCGAGAAGGGTCTGATTACGGGGTTCATCAAGACTCCACTTGGTTCTTGTTGGGCATATACCCACTTTCTCAACTCCCCTGGGCCCTGAGCCTTGAGATAACTTTCCCTGCGAGGTAATAGACGTCATCACTGCACCTGTTTCGTGCTTAGTTGCATCTAAGCTTTTGTTTGCCTGAACCGGTTTTGTTGACAATGCTCGTTTCTATCCCACGAGATTTGGCGATATAGTTACATGAGCCCGACGATGGATACGTTACCCAGATCAACGGTTTCGGTTATATACACCATCACTTTTCAATCTATCCGTTCCGCAAACTCCCAACCGATGGTCATGGGTATTCCCTGGATTCAGATATCCGGTCAGCCCCGCAAAGGGGTACCACAAGGCTAGAGGGATATCAGCGAGTTGTCGGGGCCGAGGTTCTTCCACTTTGATGCAATGCTTGATACTGGCATGCAGACCATTCAGCAAATCTTAGTCAAATTCATATCTTAATAGATTGATCCTTGGTTTGTTTCAGATTGATTCGAAGTGGACCAGCAAACGATGTCGAACAGGCTGACCGTGACAAATTCATAGCCTGTTATACGACTTACACGAGGCAGCCAATCCGACATCCTAGGCTTAGCCTCGAGGCAGCCCAACCTTCGCCATTCTACACGTGCATTCCACCGTGTGTTATAATACCCTTGTTGAGGCTTTGAAAATTTTGCAGAGGAAAAGTGATGATGAATGAATATGTATGCGCTGTTCGATGGGCGAAATATGATAGCGCCGGATCAGGCAGAGGCAGGCTGCCGAAGTTGGGAACTACTACACAACCAAGATGACTGACACAAGAGTCTGAGTTTTGATAGACTATTAGTACCTCAACTCTTCAGTGTTTAGGCACAGCTTTAGAAAGGTGCGTTTTGGTATGAGGTACAACAGTGTGAGTTCCGGACACCGGGCACTTCTTACATTGATACTTGCCGTCATGTTTCCTTGCAAAAGTTTACCCATGCCCCAATGGGATCCCAGGAGGGTCTACCAAAGGTACTATATGTGATCCCGTAGAGCTCTGGGCCACTGTTGTGGGTGTTCAGCGACGCAAAGAGGTCCCTCATACGCCATGTTTCAGGGTTGAGTTTACGGAATAGCTCTCATGGTTCGCAGAAAGAGACTTGAAATTGGTCGCTTATAGTCAGTCATCTGCTACAAAGGATGAGAACACTGTTAAGATGTACATGTGTTTTTGTTTTAAGGCGGTTTACATTATGTACTACTTTGAATAGCACCTCCCTGGCTACATATGTATTCTAGTCATCGTGAGCAAAGCGTCGTTTGTACCATAATACCTACTAACATTGAAGTAAGTAGCCTTTACGATTAAGTGGATGTTGACGTCTATGAGTGGACCTTGAAAATTGCGAATAGGCTTGTTCCAGACGAGCAGTCCACGTTTGATGATTTGAGAGGTAACCCCAGGAGTAGATGCTCAGCTTGAGTAATCGACGAATATCAGTCTGCAGAGGAGGCCCACAAACAGGAGGAGACGGTGACGAGGGGCTGTCTTCAGATCGGGCTCAAGCAGTTTGTTACTAAGATGGAATCAAGGCTTCCTGATCCTAGAACATCCTCATCATCATTTGAATTGGTTTCAAGGAGCATCAGGCGACACAAATTAGGGCCCAATACTGGCCTGTGTTTCTAAAGTTGGCATGGTGTGTATAGGCTCCACCGCGAGGAACAACAGCCCTATATCAAGAGAAAAACAACCTTGGAAAGGCACGGCCCTGGGAAGTAGGGCAGAGCAAATACAGTGCGGTAAGGATGATCCGCTTGAAGCACTCGCACGGCCCAAATCAGTTGTGCAAATGAGAAATGCCCGAATATTGGAACGGGTAATCCAGGGAAACATACATACTTCTCCTGTTTTGCGATTGGAACTGTCCCTTGTTGCAGTCGGGAATGCCAGCTCGCCGACTGGGTTTCTTAACATCGGGCTTTCCGTAAGATCCTTGGAAACACTCCATCTCGATGAAATCGGCCACCGAGGATTGGCGGCTTGTGGCAAGTACTGCCAAAGCCAGCTCCTCCATTGAAGATCGAGAGGGTGACGAGTCTACATGCGCCGACAAGTTCCATCGACCAGTTGACAAGACGTACAGTGCTCGTTCTGAGTACTTGAGCGGAACGGTCACTCGGCAGTAATCAAGACTCACTCGAAAGAGTAAAACTAGCCATGAGCCATAAGTTGTGAACAAGATGGAGGCCCAATTTGGCCTGTTTTTTTTTGGTTTTTTTTTGCTTTTAGGAAGAATCGACCAGATGGGCAGGAAATTGATACAGAGCCACGAGAGATTCAATACCACGGGGAGTGTCGTATGTTAGGGGTACTGTACCATTCTTTCAAGGCCCATAGACTCAGAGTGGAACGGAGGACGCGTCGAGGATGCTCACTGGATGAATTTCTGTCTCCTGCGTAACGGGAAGATGCATATCACTCGCACAGGCGTCGGTTTGGTTGGCCTAAAGCAAGTTCTTGAGATGCTGAAGCTGCCGAAATAGAGGCACACGTGGCATACTATCAATGGGTATAGATGTTTGAGAGGATAGGGGGAATGGTGCAGGTAGGAGGTCAACGTTCGAGTTCAAAATATTAAAATCTTGGAACAAAGCATGAGGGCCCCGGGAATCTGACCTGGAAAGCAGTGCTATTTGTACATGAAGAGCCTTGTTCCCACTTATCAACAGTTCAGGGAGGAACGAAACAGCCGCAGTTGTCTCCCGATCCTGACTACCGAGAACAGCTCCGAGGTGTCGGGATCGACCTCCGTGTATATGTCATAGGCAAGGGAGAGGATCCGCGAAGAGTGATAAACCGCGACGCGATGGGGTACTCGACTCATATCAAGCCAGAACATTGACCCGGGCTTTATTACCGGCAAGGAGACAAATACCGCATACGCACAGCGCAGGAACACCAGATCTGCGATACGGTAACTCGAATCCGGGTATTATCTGTCAGCCGCCCCATAGCCCTCTTTATTTCCGAAGAGACCCCATCACTTGACTTGATTCTGACTTGGTTCAGGGTTACTGTGCTCTATTGGATAGCCACGTCACGGTCAACTCCGCTAGGGGAACGGCCCATATTCCTGCGTCCCGGTCCAGTGGCCGGACACAAGGTATCCTCGCAAGAGAGCCGCCGTCGAAGCAGCGGGAAGAACCCAAATAGCGCCGAGGCAGCTTCACCGACAATCTTATGACACAGCAGATGACATGGATTGACATTTTGCCGAGGATAATCTACCCAGCGACATAACAAGGGTACGTACCTGGGTAAGCAGAGGAGTATCTACGCTGTCAGGGAGAGGGAGAGGGAGAGCTCGTGGGGCCTACGCTGCGGCTCTCGTCAACATTGGATTGTGGCCCCCAAGTGACATTCACTCAGGAGCCATGGACTCGTCGACAACAATGACGGATATGACGGCTGCTCACGTTGCGGAAGAATGTTCTTGCGTAGCAACCGGGCCGATCCCCAGCAGTTGATCGCATTCCCTGCTCGGTCAAGTCCCGTACCCCAGGTTGACAGAGTCCGTTTTCCCCAGATGCCCAGACATCCCCAGCATTTGGCTGCCATGGCCAACGACGATCCCCCACTCCCTTCTTCCGCACATTTACGTACTTTTCCCAGGCCTGCCAGGGGGACAATCCCCAGAAAACGTGCCGCCAAGACGCCGAGAAAGGGCCACGGCTTCTAGATGTATCGTCATTGGGCCTGCAAGGGGATCCGCTTGCATGGGAATTTCAAGTCATGCTCTCCAGGACTCCATGGGGTTTGAGGAAGCCATGTGGGTCATTACGGGGTCTGGGAGAGGGTGGTAGCTTGCTGCATGTGCGGGGAAAAGAATGGCTCGAGTTCTCGACTGCATGTGCAGGCATCGTATGTGGATGGCGATATCGTGGGGGGGAAAAGTCTGAGGCGTCCCGATTGCTTCCGAGTTCCATCGTTTGGTATAAAACAAGCCTCTTCCTGCCCGCCGTCAGTCGTTGGCACTAAGAAAGCTTCTAGTCAGTTGTCTGTTTACATCACGCCAGTAATGATATCTAGCCCTTAGGCGGTGGAATTTTGTTCTTCTCTGTTTTTTTCCCACCACCTCACATCCCCGTCCAGGTGCTGCCACCCACCCAGCCACCATGGCGGACGAGATTTCGAGGGTCGCTTCTAGCGGTGCCGATTCCATCAAAGAAACCTTCCAGAACCTCGAGTTCGCCAACAAAGAGTCCAAATCGAGTCCCGGCGCACACATGACACCGGAGCACCGCGTCCGTGTCGAGAAGAGCCTCAAGCGCAAGCTTGATGCTCGTTGCTCGCTGTTCGTCTTCATCTACATCATGAACTACCTCGACCGGAACAACATCGCCTCGGCCCGTCTCAAGGGTCTGCAGACCGATCTGCACCTCGATAACGCACAGTACTCCACATGTCTGAGTATCCTGTACGTGGGGTACATCCTCATGCAGATCCCTTCCAACATGTTGATCAACCGGATACCGAGGCCTTCACTGTACCTGGGTGGTGTGATGCTTGTCTGGGGTCTTATCTCGACTCTGACGGGAGTTGTGACCGATTTCAAGGGCATGGTGCTCGTCCGTTTCTTTCTCGGGTTCGTCGAGGCGGCCTTCCTGCCCGGTTCACTGCTGATCCTCTCGAAATGGTACACGCGCCGTGAGCTTACGATGAGGAACGCCATCCTGTTCTGTGGCAACCTTATCTCCAACGCTTTCTCGGCGTTGGTCGGTGCAGGTGTCCTCTCAAACATGCAAGGTGTCTTGGGCCATGCTGCATGGCGATGGTTGTTCTGGATCGAAGGATCGGTGACCATGCTGCTTGCCATCACAGCGGCCGTGGTCCTGCCCGACTTACCGCACAACACCCGCGGCTTCACCGAGGATGAGAGACTGGTCGCCCAGCTGCGGATGGTCGAAGACGTCGGCGAAGCCGATACCGATTCCAAGGAGCAGGGTGCGGCCGCTGGACTGATCATGGCAATGAAGGACACGAAAGTCTATTTGATGATGATTACGCTTACTGCATACATTGTCGGCCTGTCGTTCAACGCTTTCTTCGTAAGTTTTTGATCATGATGAACATGTCAATTGACAGTCTCGCTAATGCAACACACAGCCTACACTTACCGGTACACTCGGCTTCAGCTACGTGCCCACCCTGCTGATGAGCGCCCCGCCGTGGGTCTTCTCGTGCCTCGTGTCGATCGCCACCGCATGGCACTCGGACCGAACCGGCGAGAAGTTCTGGCACATCATGGGCCCCATGGTGCTGGGCCTGATCGGCTTCATCATCAGCATGAGCACGCTGAACGTCGCCGGCCGCTACGTGGCGCTGTTCCTCCAGGCCAGCTCGTACGCGGGCTTCGTCGTCTTCTACTCGTGGATCTCGTCGTCCTTCCCCCGGCCACCCGCGAAGCGCGCCGTCGCGCTCGCCGCCATCAACGCCTTCGGGCAGCTGGGCAACATCGCGGGCTCCTACGTGTGGGACCTGGATGCCAACGGGTACCGGAAGTCGTACGGCATCGTCACTGCCATGTTTGGGGTGACGTTTTTTGGCTGCTGGCTCTTCAGGCTGACGCTGAACAACCTGAACAAGAAGCTCGAGCAGGGCGAGCTGACGGACTTGGAGGCGAGGGAGGACGTGGCGGGCCAGACGGCCCAGATGGAGGGCACGACTGTGGACGAGGCGCTCAACATGAGGAAGGGATTCAGGTATCTGGTATAGGAGGGAGGAAAAATACTCAATTTTGCAAGCGATACATATCAGAAAGTAGTAGTGTTCAGGGGGAAACAATACCAGGATGGCTTGTCCTCCAAATACCAACTTCATGCAATGTGAATCGCAATCCCGACATCGTTCTCTGAGAGCTATTTTGATAATTATTGCATGTAGGCCTGGAAGTAAGGAACTGACATCGTGTACTGCGCCTATAGCCATAATTACTTCCTGTCCACACGAGGCGCCCTTCCTTGGTGACTATTTGAGTACCTATCTAGCTTAAGTACACTTGTAAAGGCGAGCTTGACTGTGTCACCCCGGCTCAGTTTCAGGCGTTCGTTCTATCAACAGCAGCGCTTTGCAATACCTGCGCAGCTACCGTGTAAACCACCCACACTACCTAGATATATGTACGTAACATCAACGGTAACTACAAAAAGCTCGGGCCATAAAGATAGAAAAGGATATTCGCAGCAAAACCTCCCGATGGTATAGCAATACAACCGAGCTGACCTACATGATTATCAAAGTCTTGACCCCTGAAGCTCTTTCTCCTAGTCTCCAGGTGTCTCAGTCTCCCAGTTTCTATGTCTCCTAGTTTCTATGTCTCCTAGTCTCTATGTCTTCAATTCTTCCAGTCTCTAAGAAAATCGATTAGATGTAGTAATGGTCATAGCATTTCCAGTAGCTCTAGCATTTCTGGTGGTCCAAGTAGCTGTAGTCTTACGGCCTAGAAATTGCAGTACCGTCCGTTTTGGTTTTGCTGCAAATAGCTGTCCTCTAAAAACAAAACTTCAAATCGACAATATTAAATTGCGGTTTCGTTGGCTTCGACCAGCGTTTTCTCTCCCCTACCTCCCTCCGCTTAATTTTCTCTACCGCTCCATTTACCTCTGCCTCATCCTAGGAGCTCACCTACCACGGCTCCCGTCTCCTCCTCGCGAGAGACATTTGGCTCCTGTAACTTCCACTCTTCTACCCAAATCAAGCACTCGAGCACCATGGAAGCGCCGTTGTGGAAACTCGACAAACTGAAGGCCTCTGGCCAACAGCAAGTCAACCGCGTTAGCGAGACTTTTGCATTCGCAGGATTCCGCTGGCCCAAGGACAAGCCCACATGCACCCATTTCGTGAGCGCAGAGAAGCATCCTGAAGTCTTTCTGATCCTAGACCCGGTGTACCTTACAGAGGGAGAGGTCGCTGTTGCGCGGACAGACTCATCGACCGCAGCGAAGCGAGTTTTCGAGATCTTTGACAAGGCCAGGCTCTTGTTTATTGATGAGCCGCAGACCTTGGCCTTCGCTGTCAAACGAGGATTTCTCAAGGTCCCGATTCCTTTCTACGTGCGCCTGAAGGCTCAACTTGTTGAAAAAGATGCGTTCTACAGCGACTTCGGCTTCAATGTTATCAAGAAAACCCTGATGCACTTTGGCGAGGCTGTTATGGACGAGTACAGAACTACTGACAAGGCTACTATCAACACGAAAGCCGTTCGAAAGGCCTGGGATTCAGTCAAGAAATTCGTGCACCTAGTCGCGCCAAGCCACACCAGTCTCTACGATCCTGAGGGCAGACGATACGGTGCCCCGATGAGAGCATCGTCGAGTCCGACTACAGACGCACCAGCTGCCACGCCACCCTCCTCCCATACATCGACCAAGATAGATTCGAACAGACCATCCGGTACTTCCAAGCCACCCTCTGCCGTCCATATAAGTCCGCTGAGACTTAATATAAGCGACCGAGGAGACCATGCTGCCCATGCCTTGAAGCGGAAGGCAGCAAATCCCCCAATAAGCTCGGCGAAGCCAGAGAAGAGGGTCCGACAGGATTCAGTCCCCCACACGACCGAGACTGCTAGCCAGTCAAAGATTTTTAAGGACCCGCTTTGGATAGGGGACAAACTCAGATTCGAGGCCCTTGGAAAGGCTGCGGAGAATCGAGATCTCAAGAAGCGGACCGAGGCCATGGAAGGAACCGCCAAGGAAAATGAGGCAAATAAGGCAAAGTTGCAAGAGGAGAATCGAGACCTCCAGAAGCGGATCGAGGCCATGGCAGAATCTTACAAAGCAAGCGAGGTAAACGAGGCGAATCTGCAAAAGGAGCTTCTGCTGAAGGTCATGGAGGCTGCAGGTCTCGAGGCCGACAACCAGCGCATCAAGGAGACGGGATCGTTCAAGCAGCGCCTGGAGCTCGCCAGGCAGACTGTGGATATCGAGAAAAAGACAGCCCGGATCAAGGATCTGGAGGGGACAGAGGGAGTCCTGCGCAAACGGATCGAGGAGCTGGAGGCTCTTCAGAAGGAGGCAGCTCAGGCCAATGATTTTGAGAGGGCAAAGGGAGTCCTGCGCAAGTGCAACGAGGGGCTGAAGACATTTCAGTCCGATGCAGGTGTTGCCAAGGACACCGAGGAAGCTGCTAAGCTCCTACGTAAGAACATCGAGGAGCTGAAGGCACTTCAGGTGAAGACAGCTGGGATTAAGGATGCCAAGGAGGCAGAGGAACTCCTATGCGACGGGATCAAGAACCTGGGGCTTTTTTTAAAGATAAGGGATCTCGATCATGATTTTTAGTGCCTCGGCGATGGCGGCATCTCAGGGTTCAGGCTGTCGTTGCAAATGAATGGGAGGGAGGGTGAGAGCTGGCGGTGTTGCACTTGCTGGCGCAGGTAGGAGACTGCCAGCTGCCGGGTTCCTTGCAGAAGCACCTGGGCAGCTTCCCTCGCAAGACCTTCGAAGGTGGTGTGATCCGTCAGTTCACGTCCCCCGATGAACTCAGAGCACCGAACTCGTCAGATAGTCGTCAGTGGGTGCTTGTTAATTAGTGTAGGATACGACATGGTCTCTAATTCAGATTCAATGACCATCCATACGTGTAACTACGACGCAATGGAAGATCGTCTCCTTTGAGTCTCTCTCACTGTGCTTCGTGTCCCCTTGCTTGCCTCGAGTCCTGGCTTGCCCTACACATGATTTCCCAGATACGAGATGCCACGATGGCCTCGTTCCCCGAAGCATTGTGATCCCGGAATACAGTAATAGAATCTTCCACACGGCTCCGTCAACATACAAAGCGTTCCATCCCATGGTTGTCTTGTTGTATTGTCCGGGTGCTGGTTGCCACGGGATGAAGCATAAAGCACACGGACGGTGACCTAAGAACGATAATGCATTACAGTTCCTTACACGGAGCGTATAAGCATAACGAGTGTTCGACTATGAAACCTCCTCGTACACCACCCAAGTCTCTACTCAAACACGCAACATGTACAGCTACTTACCTTTCATCACCACACCTTCACCACAATGCGCTGAACCTTCGAGGAATACTCTGAGTGTCAATCCTGCAGGAAGCAAAAAGATTTCTCGAGTCACAGTCTCTACTGCGGCAACGAGTGTTGCATCAATACGCCCAAGAGAATCCCGGCCATGGCCAACATGGAGCCGGCTTGTCTCCGATGTAAAATCCAAGCACGTGAACGGAGCCAAAAAATGGCTTGAGAAGCATAGGTTGCAACCGCTCCTGTGAGATGGCAGCGCCTCGGGTCTCATCTGGGGTGCCCCGGATCTCACAACATCAAGGGTGACTCGAAACCGACCATAGTAGGTCTAAACGGGTGGTTTAAAGAAAAATATATTCCTGCTTTTAGCAATGATTATACGTCCACGGGTGGTAGTCTGTGAAGTCTCGAAAATGAACTTTTCCGGACCGAGTCTCTTTTGCATTGTGCCTGGCGGCGACATTATGCCTAGACGCTGTAAGAGTTGCCCACAACACAAAGCTGCACGAGATGTAGCCCGATGTCTCTCTCACGGTTTCCTTGAATACTACATTGAAGGCACCAGCTCGAGACTGGATGCCGAGGCCCGGGGCTGAGGATAACGCTATCCATGAATCGGCGCCTAGAGAATCGGAGGCAACGCCAACTGTACTTCCCACCAGCCGGCAGGAATAGGGCCTCCTCACTGTCCCTAAACAGCTTCTATACCCCCCCCCCCTTCGCATCCGGCGATGGTGCTGGTTGCATAGGACAACGTGGTAGCGGCCAGGAAGAACCCTAAGGTGGGCAGTGGTTGGGAGGGTGGTCAAACTAACGAGCCGACTGGCCAGAGAGAGAAAAGTCATCAGTAGAATGGCTTTCCTTTCCTTCCCTGGAATTGCCGTTACCAAAGAGGCGGGACTGGAGTAACGGGTGTTTGGGTTCGGTATTTATCAAGACCAATAAGGAGAGACAGGCACTTGCGTGGGAGGGGGGGGGGTGTGGAGCGGAAGGTGTGGCTGCTTGCAGTAAGACCTTTGTAGGTCGAAAGGAGGATTGACTTGCATATCCTGCCCCTACTGATGATGTTCGAAACATCTCTGTGGATGATGGCCCGAAGATGACCCGAAGACTAAGGACCCTGCTGTGTCCAAGGAATCTTTGGGGACGAGATGCTCCTGCACAGATAATTTCTGGTGGATGCGTTGTTCTGCTACTTTCTCTTTCATCCATGCCGGATGTTACCTAGGTAGGTAATAGTGTAGCACTCACTGTATGTAGCATGGAGGCCAGCTTGGAGTACGTCCAGGTCAGCAAGAAGACGCATGTAGTAGTGGTGGTGGTATGGCAAGTTGGTGGTGGGTGGGTCATGCCGGATAATGGCACTGGGCTATGGTTAGCTGTTAGCAAGAGCCGTGATTTCGGGGGAATACCGAGGAAGTTGAAGTCGGTATGTAACCACAGTTGAGGGCATGAAACGTGTGAAAGGCGGTGTTTGTGCTGAAGTGGTCATGCGGATGTACGTACACTATGTAAGTTGTGTGTACCTAGGTATCTACCTAGGTGTGCAAGTACCTAGGTATGTATGCCTGACTGCCCAGGTGCCTAGAAACGACATCGAGGTCGCAGTGCGGGTAACAGATCCCCACTACGGTGGCAGGAGGGAAGTACGTACCACAAGCCTAGGCCAACTATCTGCAGAGATATGGGGTTCGGCAAGGATTAACGCACTTGCACTTGCACTTGCAGACGGGCAGACGGGGGGGGGGGAGGGGAATGAAGTCAGTCGGTGTTATTTGTGCGGTTAAAAAGGGTTCTCTACCACAGTAACGGATTAGTCAAAGACCCAGAGCGGAGAACCTTGGAAGCTCTGCATGCGAGTTGACATCTCAACATCTCAACTCGCTCCTCCAACTCGAAGGAGAAGTGTCACTCACCATTTGATACCAGTACGACTCGAGTCCAAGTTGATCGCATATTATAGCATGTTTTCGACCCGACGTGTATGTACCTATAGGTACCTAGGTAGGAGGTAGTCCTGACAGTAGAAAGGACAGGAAAGGGAGTACGAAGTTACTTGTCGCACGCATCCGTTTTCGAATTCGTCAAGCCGTAAAGTACCGGGCAGGTACACCATACCTCTCTACGCACTAGTACCCAGGAATAAGGTATGTCAGGCTGGGCTGGCGCATTTTTTGATTCGACGCCACGTCTTGTCTGCTAAAACAAAAGAAGAGGACCTGCAGCCATGTATCACCATGACGGGTGCATGATCCATGGATGAGGAGATTCCGTTGGTACTGGTATTATTTAGTATTATTCGGAAGAATCGAGAGTGATGACTACCTAGCCTAGGTACACTTTGGCAGGTACTTGATTGCTGTGTACTCCGTACTTGGCCGATCAAATCTGTCTGAGAAAGGAAAGGGCTTCCAAGGCACCAAGGTTCCAACATCAAAAGGTTGCACTGGTTGCGGTTGCTTGCTGTCCTCGGATGGTTGGGGATCACTAACAATTCTCCACTTCGGTATCGCTGCGCTGCAACACTTTCCCATTGTTTTCGTTCCTTTCTCCTTGACCTTCGCATATGATGCCAACAACACGAATGGCGGTCTACATAACAGTACCTGAAACTGACCCATTTGACGCGACGTGACGTGCATCTGCATCGTATTCACTGTTTTTCTTGTATGTAAACTCCGGCCTGAGAAGATATGAATCTTTGGTTTGTTCTATCACATTTCCTCTTCATGCGAAACAACGCGGAAGAGACGGGGAAGAAGGGCGGTCACAGAAACGGTTTGGCCCATGGGCACAAAAAAATTGATGATGATGATAATGATAATGATGACATCCGGGGTTCTGGAAGCAGTTGGCTGGCGAAGGTCCCTTTGCACATGAAAATGAAAATCGCATTTCTGGTCCTCGCCTGGCACGCCTTAGGTCGCCTGGGTCGCCTGGGTCGCCTGCCGCTTTTTATTGCAGGGGGGCCCTTGTCTAGTGCGCAATGACCCTGCACTGACCTACTACGTAGCGCCAATCCGTCCATGTCAACCCTGTCTGTGGTCGCGGGTCTGGCTTCCTTCCTCCACCGGCATTTTTTTCTTTAGCGTACAAAGTCTAGTTTGCGCCTGCAGCTACTGCGTGTTTGGTACAAACACATCTACAAAGGTAATAGCAGCAGGCGATGATGCTTCATGCACGCAGTTGCTTACTACTCCTGTGACCCGAGCAGTGTTCAATCAACATTCCAAGGCTGTATTGAAGTGTGAGGCAGGTACCCCTGGTCACGGAATATCGTACGCAATACATACCTGGGTACAAAGTACCATAACAGTCCCGCACCGTTGTACAAGTCTTATGTACTTATAGCAACCGTGCCCGCTTTAGCGTCCTTTCCATCCCTGCTGGACAGCTGGGTCGCTGCCGCCCCGTATTTTCCCTTTCCAAGGTCGCAGCAGCACACACAGCAAAGCACAGCTCAGCTCGGTTCAGTTTCCTTCCCGCGACAAACACCTTTCAACGCCTGCATGCTGCATTTCTCCTCGACCTCAGCACATATAGCGACACCAATAGCGACGCCTACATATCACTACCATTGACCATCATCTCTACGACACCGACGAGATACTAATACCGAGCGCCGAATCCTCCCACGTATGCCGCCCAGCTAATGCGATCACTTCTTTCTCAATCACCCTCGAAACCTCCTTGACCTGATCTCGCATCTCGTTTGCTTGTCTGTTTGCTTGCTAGCGCCCACTTCGATGAGGAACGAGTTGCATACATACAACCATATATACAGCCAGACGCGTCCGGATACGATACCGTCAAGTTTGCCCCTGCGCTACCACGACGACTACCCCCTGCCGTGATCAAAGACAAACCGGGAGAGAACCTTGACACCCGCCCGTCCAGGTCTCCTCGAGCCTTAACATGGATCATCGAGATCCTCGCCAGCCTGGCTCTCAACACCCGAGCCTCCCCTTCTCGCGGAATGCACAGTCTCCGCTCTACACTCGACAGACCCTGCCTCCTCCTACACCATCGTCAGCCTCCTCTACACCCGCCCAGGCATATACCCTTGAGAGACAGCAGCAGCCACAGGCCCAGCAACACCCTCAACCTCCACCGCCTCCTGGTGGCTCTGCATTCTCACCCGAAAACTTACCGCGACGACCATCCGACCCCCATTTCTTTCCCTCCTCCCGACCATACGAGCCGAGCACTTCCCTCACGCCTTCAAATCATTCGCGACATCATAGCTCCTCTTCTATCACACCTGCACCGCCCATGAGCCGCGCTATGCCGCCACCGGGCTCGCCTCCTCAGCCCGGCCAAGGTCTACAAATGGGACCCGGAGGTGCTTATGGCTTGCCTCCCCCAAGACCACCTCCCGTATCAGTTGGCCCCCCTACTGCATTTCCCGGTGGTCGTGAGCTCCCCGCTCTAGGTTCAATACCGAGGACAGGAAGTACAGGAAGCTCAATGTCCATATCTTCCATGTTAGGCGGTCTCTCTCAAGTGCGAGATGCATCCGCGCCATCCTTTGCTCCACCCACCACCTCGCCAGCCGTATCCGCACCACCCTATGCTTCGGCCGTACACGCCTCTCCCAGAATGACCTCCAACCATCCCGAGTACGCCTCTTACCGACGGCCGCATACACCCGAGCAACACCAGAGAATGTACGAGGCAAGGGATCCGCGAAGTACGGCTGGCTCGCCCCATGGTATGCATTTGACGCCAGAGATGCAGAGGTACGGGACGCCGCGCGACACATACCGCCATCCTCCACCGCCTATGGGTCCTGTGGAGCATGCCCGAGAATTTCAGAGAATGTCGGCTGGCCCTATACCGCCTCCCCGGCCGAGCAGCCAGCCCCAGTCGTTCCCGAATGCTGCGCCGCCCTCTCGTCCCATGGATATGGGGAGACCACCGCATCCCGAGATGTATGCGAGGCGCGAGGAGCTACGGCCAGGCATAGAATACAACCCGGAGCGGCCCATTGTAGTCAAGCACGAAGAGGAGCGACTCATGTTTGAGAGGGAAAGGCAAGAGAGGGAGATGGAGCACCGGGAGCGCGAGAGACGAGAGATGGAGTTCCGAGAACGCGAGAGGAGAGAGAGGACCATATCAGGCGGGGATCCAGGACGACCACACGCGATGCAGCAGCCCGAATACGGCCCGCCGGGTATGCAGAGACGAGAGGGGCCACCTCCGCCGCAATATGCGCGTCCGCCAGATGCTCGCGAGCAAGCACACTGGCAGAGGATGCCGCAGTACGACCAGCCAAGAGTACCCTACGAGGAGCCGAGAACACACCCCAGACAGCATGAGTACCCACACGGGAACGCTCCTCAGTACGGTCATCCTGCTGGGGCTTATTCGCAGGCCCCACTAGAACGCTATCCACCATCATCTCATCCTGGGCACCCACAGCAGATGCCACCAGCAGGTCATCCAGCTGCGCCCTTCGAGTCCCCAGAACGCCATCGAATGGTAGCTCTTCCTCCACAACAGCAGCCTCCTTACCGGCGGCCCGGCGAAGATGGCCCTCCCCCGCCTTCTGTCGCATACAGCAATGGGCACCCGTCGCTATTTGGGTCTCCACGACACCGGCCCATGGAGGAGCCGGGTCATCTTATGACACATCAGCAGAATCTCTTACGAGTGCAGGACATGAACAGGAAGGGCCGCGTATCGCCACTGCCCCAGGCGGTCCAGGGTGCTCAACCGCAAATACCGGGTCCGCCTGGAGAAGCGGGCATCAAGAGCGAGTTTGGCCGCATGTTTTCCGGCATTGGAAGCGGGGTTATGACGCTAGGAGTTTCGAGCCCTGTCGCATCTGGCGCTCAGTTGCCTTTCACTGGTAGTGGCCTAGGGAGGCGTGATGATGCGGACCACACGCCACAAGACATGATCAGCGACGCCAAGGGTGGCAGAGACAGTTCTGCTCGCACGAAGCGGAGGAAGGCAAAGGAAGATGATTCCAAGGGCGATGAAGAAACCACCGGAAGGAGCACGCCCGTGGGCAGAGCCAAGCGGCAGAAGACCCATTCGCATCACCACCATCAGTACGTTTTGAACCCTTTGCGCTTGCAATTCTTGCCCGATGAAGCTCACAGCGTTAGCCATCATCACCACCATCATCACATTCCCGACCTTCCGTCCCAGCAGGCTGGCAACACTCCGTTCAAGAATGCCAGGGGAGATAGTCCGGTTGCATCCCCTACAAGCCTTGCGAAAGATATACTCACGACCCATCATCATGCCCCCCCGCGATCTGTAGCTCACGGACAAATCAGGGATTCCAATGCAAGATCAGCTGCCGCTCAGCCAAACTCCGCGGTCATCATACCGCCCAAAACGAAACGTACTGTCTTGAATAGAACAGTCCTCGACAGCATCGCCGGCAGGCCACGAGAGCATCTGGGTGACTTCATTTACGAGCTCGACCTCAAGCCCGCTCGCGTACAGGATTCCCGCACGAGTCGACCGCCACGCCATTCATACCAGTCTACACCCAAACCTCTGCCAATAGACTTGATCAAGGGCAAGGAAGGCGGTACATTGACGGTCAAGGTCGGGAAGCAGCACCTTACCCGAGCCGCGAGGGAGGAAATCACAACGCGCCGGGCGATCTGGGGAACGGATGTGTACACGGATGACTCGGACGTCTTGGCAGCCTGCATCCACAGCGGATGGATCCGAGGCGAATGGCCAGAAGATGTCGATGTCGACCTGCTAGGTCTCGACGAAGGCATCGGCGCAGACGTAAAGGAAGCCAAAGGTGGCAAGAAAGGGCGAGGCAAGGAGCCGAGCCCGCCCCAGAAACGAGATACGGAGTTCCTGGAAACACCGCCCAAGACAGGACCTGTTCAGGTGCCCGAAAGCCAGGATATGCACGTCATGGTATTAATCATGCCAAAGCTGGAAAAGTATACATCAACAGTGCGATTTGGCATCAAGAGCCGAGAATGGGGTGGTAGATTGGGGCAAGACGGGCAGCGGTCTAGTCATGATGGGCTCAGCTTCATGATCCAGTCGATTCGATTCGTCACCAACGGCGCCGGTCCGCAGAGCAGGCTTCGCGGGAGGGACCGACGAGAGAGGATGAGGAAAGCCATGCAGGAGGTTGATATTAGTCGGGTCTTTGAGGCCCGGGTGCCAAAC
The DNA here is from genome assembly GCA_016508685.1 of Cytospora piceae. Classification (NCBI taxonomy): domain Eukaryota; kingdom Fungi; phylum Ascomycota; class Sordariomycetes; order Diaporthales; family Cytosporaceae; genus Cytospora; species Cytospora piceae. Next base: position 322,815 of record JADMLE010000010.1, on the reverse strand, counting down.
GCCGGCAGCGGCAGCGGCATCATTCCACTGGGCTCAAAGAAAAGGACACCTGGAAGTGATGGTGACAAGGAGAATCGATCACACGATGGCGCCGAGCGCGGCAGTGAAAACCAAAGCGCCACGCCTCAGCAGCAAAGAAGCAGGGAAAAGGAGGAGGAAGCGGAGAGGCCAGCAGGCATTGGGGGGCAAGCAGATCAAAGCGACCTGCACAATCGAGACGACGATAGTGGCGTCGGTGATGTCAGTGGACTGGGCGACGATGCTACTGCTTCGATGGCCGCGAACGCCGCACCTACAACCACGACCATACCTACGCCCGCACCTGCACTTGTACTCACAACTACGGTGCCGACAGTTTCCAATAGGTTGACACCACCTGCGGACTCGTGAGAAGATAAAGAGTGGAAAAGATACATATCAAGGAGTTGGGCGGAAAACATCTTTATCACCCTATGTCTATTTTGGATTGCAAAGAACGATGGTGGGCATCTGGAGGCAGATATGGATATGGCTTCTTCACATGGGGTTTGGATTTCTGGTGGGTTTTCAAGATACCCACGGCTCCTTGCTTGCGCAACAGAGCTGGTTCGACTTACGATGAGGCGTTTGCTCTGGGGGGGGAGGGGGGCGTGGGTTTCTCCGACAATGCTACCTGCCATTCGAAGCAAAATGTGTGCACGAACATGCATGGCATGTAGATGTATCTGCCATATTGCAACTTGCATGAGCTACAAGTATAACGAAAAATAATGTTGTTTACGATATACAAGCGTCGGAATGACAAGACTCTTTTGTTGTCCAGTCTCGTACCTTCTCACGGGCCTCCCTCCTTTAACGTCCGCCACTGTAGTCAAGGGTTCGGGTGGGCTGGCTCAATGCGGCAGGCAATCAGCGGTCAGGCTTATCTCTCGACACTCGAGACAAGATCGGCACAAGCACAAGCCAGGAGTTATTTCAGCAGTTCCACGCCCGTCATATTATCAGATAGACATGCATTTCTTCCAAGACGTAGACTAAACAGGCATAGGAGTTTGAAAAAGCATGCGCCCATCATCCTCCTCATCCGCCCTCCCAATGCCCGGAACACCAGCCTGGCGCGCCAGGATCGCCGCCGTCTTCCACAATGCAGACACTCATGTTCTCGTGGCCTTTTGGCTTTTTGGTATGCGGCTGCCCCTTTTTATGAAAGGGAACGAGTTGGAGTGTCTTCGTAACGAGGGAATACATACTAACAAGTGGCACACGATAAATAGGGCTCATCAACAATGTCCTCTATGTGATTATCCTCTCCGCCGCCCAGGACCTCATCGGCAACTTGCCCAAGGGCATCGTCCTCCTCGCCGACGTGATGCCCTCGTTCGCCACCAAGCTCATCGCGCCTTACTTCATCCACCTGGTGCCCTACCCCGCGCGCGTGCTCGCCTGCGCCGGCCTCTCCACCGCCGGCATGCTGCTCGTCGCCCTGACCCCGCCCTCTCAGTCCGTCGCCATCAAGATGGCCGGCGTCGTCCTCGCCAGCCTGAGCAGCGGCGGCGGCGAGCTCAGCTTCCTCGGGCTCACGCACTACTACGGCCACATGTCCCTCGCCGCGTGGGGCAGCGGCACGGGGGGCGCCGGGCTGGCTGGTGCGGGGCTGTATGTCCTGCTGACGACGTGGCTCGGCTTCAGCGTCAGGGGGAGCTTGTTGGCGTCGGCTTTCTTGCCTGTTGTCATGTTGCTTAGTTTCTTTGTGATACTGCCGCGTGGGCCTCTGCGCCAGGGTGCTGCGGCCAAGACTTATGAGGCGCTGCCGGAGGGAGAATTGGGTCAGGAGGACGGCGAGGATGTGAACGATGGGAATGATTCTTCTGGCTTGTTGGCTTCCGATCCGGCTGTTGCGAGGACTGCGTATCCTGCGCATGCGGAAGGTGCTGACAGGGGCTTTGTGGCGCACCTGAACCGCGCGAAGGCCCTGGTCGTCCCGTACATGTTGCCGCTGTTTATGGTCTTCGTTGCGGAATATACCATCAACCAGGGCGTCTCGCCCACGCTGTTGTTCCCACTAGAGTCATCCCCGTTCTCCGAGCACCGGGATTTCTACCCGTTCTACAACCTCCTCTACCAGCTCGGCGTCTTCGTGTCGCGCTCGTCGACGCCCTTCGTGCGCATCCACCACCTGTACGTCCCGTCCTGCCTGCAGGTCGGCAACCTCGCGCTGCTCACGGCCCACGCGCTGCTCAACTTCATCCCGTCCGTCTACCTCGTGTTCCTGGTCGTCTTCTGGGAGGGCCTCCTGGGGGGCGCCGTCTACGTCAACGCGTTCGCCGAGATCATCGAGAAGGTGCCTGCGGCGGAGCGGGAGTTCAGCCTCAGCGCGACGTCGGTGGCGGACAGTGCCGGTATCTGCATTGCTGGGTTCATCGGGATGGCCATGGAGGTGAGGCTGTGTGACTGGCAGGTGCGGCATGGTAGGGACTGGTGCAGGAAGATCAAGGCGCATTCGGGAGGCTGAGGGGTCGTGAGATGCGGGTTTTGGTGTCATTTCTATGGCAAGGAGATGGGCAAATACGCCGCCGAACACGTTGCCCGCCTATGTCCCCGATACCTCGCTAATATGCAAAATGCAAAAACACACCCCGGCGCTGCCTATTTAGCCTCCTGGCGGCTCCAGTTCTCCGTCCTATGGACAATGTGCAAGCTTGGCGCTTTCCAGCCTGGACCACGTTCCTCCGCCTTCCTGAACGCCTTCTGAACCAAGGCCCATATGCGCTTCACCTCGTTGCGCTTCAGCCTCTTCAGGCGCTTCAGCGTCGAGGGCTCCGGCCAGCCGTGTTCCGAGAAGTCAACCAGCAACGTGAGCAGCTTCAGCCTGGGGAACTGCTGGATGAACCTGACACCCTTATCCACCGCCGAGTCGACCCAGCACGGCCGCAAGCCCCAGTTCATCACAAGACTCTGCAGGTTGGCATAGCCGACTATCTCGGCCTCACTGATATCGTCTGGTTATCCGTGTCAGCGGCAGGTAAGACATGCGGGATTCGATGGCACGGCTGCCAACTTACATCCCCGATATATCCATATCGACTCCCGGTCAAAGTTCATGTACACGCCCTCGTCATTTCGCCCTCGCGTCTGGACGAGTTGATACTTAGGCGCTGATGCCGAATCACCTCTCGCTCTTTTCCCCGGCTGCGCGATCAGGAGCCCCCTGGACTCGGCACAGGCCTGAAGCACCGGCGGTACCTTTCTCTGGAGGTTGTACCTGAACCTCCCGTTGTTCCACGTCCGCGGCACGACGGTCGGCCCCGGCAGTGCGGCCTCCCATACCAGGCAGCGCAGTTCCGGCGGGAGGTGCTGAAACTGAGGGAATGAAGATGGCGTCGATGGGGAGGCTGAACTGCGGGGGTTTCTGGCGAGGACCGAAGGCGGGCTGCTGCTGCTGTCCTGTGGTCCGTCCCTGAAGACGTGCAGGATGTCTGGGCTGAAGCACTCGGTGACTTGGGCCTTCATCTCGGCCTCTGGGAAGTCACCGGCCCTGCAGCATGGGACAGGTGGGCTGGCCATGCCGGTTTTGGGAGACGGGTGAAAAGGTCGACTACCTATTGATGAGTGTCAGTCAGGGGGGGGGAGGATCTTCAAGTTGGTATGGGCCTGTTTCGACATATAGTTTCGTGCGTGTTGTTGGTAGACATAGAGAATAAGACGTGTTTTGAGTATATGCACGTTATACGTACTATTGGAAGGGTTCCCCGTAGCTCGGTACTACCCAGGTATAAGAGGGTATAGTTGAAGAGGAACAAGTGATAGATGACGTTGAGGTGTCACGCGTGGGCATGAGAAGCGCGTGAACAGTATCAAGATTTAGAGCAAAATTATCGAAATATTCGAGCCTTGGCAATTTAAAAAGATAAGACAAGCCAGGTAAGGTAGTAGAGAAAGTGGTATATTGATGAGCTCAGGAGGCAGTAAGGAAGTGGAATGGCAACCTCCAGAATATATGTCCTCCTTCTGTTGTCCTCCCATCTTAGCACTATCAGCACAACCAATGCGACCCGGTTATTTCCGGAGACAGCCCAGCCAACAGAATGACAGGAACACCAGTGCCTCTCAGCCCCGACGCAGCAACAGAAGGAGGGAATAAAAAATTGGGTTCCAACCTGGTCTCAGAATGGTGCCACCTTGGGACTGGGCATTCAATATTAGATGGGCTATGGTGGGCCGTCGTGTGTATCCTGGAACGTCACACCTGCAGCGGGAAAATAATGCCCGGGATCAAGAATAACAAACTCAATCGGGGTACATATAAAAAAAAAACCATGACCGATTTTGGGGGGGGGGGGCGTGTTGGGGGCGACCCAGAACAATTGTCGATGATCCGGCTCATACGATATTAAAGACTTGGGGGGGGGGGGGGCGGGGAAATCTGGCCGTGAGCCCGTCAGTCGGTCAAGTTACCGCCCGTTAGTGACGTGAACAGGGTAAACTAGAGAGGGACTCCATCATGGGTGAGGTTCCATCCAGATATAAAGTAAAGATGTTCGGGGTACATGCGAGATACAGAATAATGAGGGTCCAGATTCTGGGACATCATGCGACCGTAATTTGTAGAGTTCCGACAGACTGGGCGGCAGGGTCCGGTCCCTTTCGGCTCCGTCCCATCTCCGCTCGGAGCACAGGTTTTAAGCCCGTCATCGGGACCGTCATCGGCATCGGGGGCCCGGACGACGGAGTGCCCGGGACCTGCCAGGGGGTTTACCGCACCTGCGCACCCAATTGGCTTCTTAGCGCCACAAAAGTGATGTCGTCGATCCAAGTCTCTGTTCGACTCGGCGAACCTCGGCCGACCCTTCAACTTCTTTCTCACACAACAATACCTGACAGTTCAACAACAAAACATTCTTGAGGGTTCAAACACAACAACAAAAGATCAACCCGATCCAACCCAACCTGATCAAACCAAAACCAAAACCAAAGCCAAAACCTCAATATGCCCTCCATCCGCCTCCTCCCACCGAGCACCCTACGCCTGCTGCGCGCATCCTCAGCAGCTCCACCACCCTCATCATCGACAATCACCCGCACATACTCCTCCGCCTTCCAGAACGCCCCCGCCCCGCCCCGCCTCCCCGCAGAGCAGCAAGCCGAGTTCGAGCGCCTCCAGCGCGCCGTGGCCGACCGCTTCGCCGACCCCACGCCCCTCCCGCACGAGCAGCCCCAGACGTCCCCGGCCGCCGCGTCCCGACACGTCTCGACGCCGGGTTCTGGCGGCGAGGCGCCGCCGCCGGTGAAGGCCGAGGCCGAGGAGGTCGCCGCGGGGGGCGTGTGGCGCGGCGCGCCGCCCGAGTTCGAGGGCGAGAAGAACCCCAAGACTGGGGAGGTGGGCGGGCCCAAGACGGAGCCGCTGAGGTGGGGGAGTGCTGGGGATTGGAGCTATAATGGGCGGGTCACGGACTTTTAGGCTGCTTGGCAGGGTGGTAGGGAAGGGACAATGCGACTGGGAAGACGAGGAAGTCAGGGGGGTGGGGTATGAGGGTCCACGTGTAAGAGGATGGGTTGACAAGCTGGCCATCTGAGGGAGGATGGGCCTGGGCTTGGGCTGGAGACATCCGTTGAAGGAACGGTGTGTCCAGTTTCCCCTGTACTCATGTCTCCTCTGAACACATCAGGATACTACAAGACGGTGGTGCCTTTGCGCAGACGGAGTGCCGATCAGGACTGGAGGGTGTCACTATGAAAGAATTGGTGGGTGAGAGTCTCGTGACTCCTGGAGGGATTACGTGCAGAGGATTACATGTCCAATGGGGAATAAATCAACCTACCTCGTCCTGTCGGTTTGTGTTATGGCCCGCATGGAGCATGCCACGTTCCAATTGTTCTACCAAACGCAATCAGACCTACTTTCTCTAGCCATCTGGGGATATATGCTTAAGTATGTACAAGAGAGAGAGGCAACTCGGAGCATCAAGTGACGCCAACAATATTGCTAAACAAAGTGATCTGGGATTTACTACATGGGAGAAAGAGATCCCGTCAACACACTTTCTCCGGAACGAACAAAAGGTCTCCATCTTGCCAGGGTCATGAGCATTCGACATGTTTGGCACAGGAGTTCCCAACTCCCGGGAATAGAACCGGTGGCGCCTAGCTCGTGGGAAGGAGATATGACGGGAGGAAATGGTACCTACGCTTCAAAGTTTACAAGGGGATACACCCGAGAAAGCATGGCCCAAGAAAGGGGTTACAGCAGAGGCTGCCTTTCTGCTGGGCAGCTTTATCGGGATCTGCATGCACCACACGCAAAGTCAGTGATGAGATACTGCTGTGCTAGCCTCCCTACAGTTAGTGGTAGTCCAGGTAGTCCAGAGAAGCCATGAGAAATCAACAGTCAAAGCGCGGGTGGTCGACACGCAAGATGGCCTGCTAGGCAGATCATGCAACTGATGGTAATGTCGATGGTATCATTCCAAGTCTACTATCCCCTCGAGATTATCTGTCCAAACGCCTCTCTCTATCTCTTTTTCGTGAATGAAGACTTGCTCTTCTTTTGTACCTTCGCAGGCGGCGCTGCCTCGGCCTCGCTCTCGTCTTCCTCAGCCGAGTCCTCCTCAATGTCGTCATGGTCGACCTCGTCCTCGTCCAGTGACTCCTCAGCAAACTCGTTCACATCCATGTCGTCCTCGTCCTCGTCTTCCGAATCCTCCTCCGAGTCGGAAGCGACTCCGTTAACAACAGGGAAATCGTCCTCGTCGTCGTTGCTCCGGCGTGGCAGGCCATTTGACAGGTCCTCATCCTCCTGACCCTCCACATAGACGATGCCCTCCTCGCCCTCAATCTCGTCCTCGTCGCTTTCGCTTTCATCGTCGTCCTTGCCCGAATTCCTGTGAGACTTGTTCCCGCGGCGCAGGGTCATCTGGGCCTCCAGCATGTCCAGCTTGCCCTTCAGCGCAAGCAGGCTGTTCAGGCCCCGGGTCCTCTCCTCCAGCACTCTGTTCAGCTCGGCGAGCCGCTTTTGTATGTCTGGTTGTGTGGCCAAGGCACCGCCATGGGCTATCAGGGTCCACTGCACGAAGGACATGAGGTTGTGTGCGCGTCCAGGTCGTCGGTGCAACCGAGAGGCGAGTTGTGTGAGAAGGGTACCAGCCAGGCTTGAGTCCAGACGCTGGATTGTGTTGCGGATGACAATGGTGTCGGAGGTGTGGAGACAGGACTCGAGCAGGTCGGCGTCATCGGTCCGCAGGGCCTGTGCGAGGACTGTTCCAAGAGAGGAGGTAGATGGGGGTGCTATTTGTCGTGGGGGGGCGGCTGTGAGGGCTAGGTTTGCGTCGGCCGACTGGGGGTTGGCCAGGGCAGCGGCGACGTCGACTGTCTCGTGGTTGCGGATCAGGTCGCCGAATGTGGGCTCTGCGTCCGACTCCTCATCATCTTGGCCGGCCTCCTTCATCTCGGCATCACCATCGCCATTCCCTTGTGGCCGTGCCTTGTCCTCCGACTCAAGCTGGTGTTCCGCCTCCTCCGCCGCCTCCGCATCGTCTAGATCCGAAATGTCATCGTAGTTGCTCTCGGAGTCGCTGGATATTTCGATGGTTTCGACTTGTTTTGATGACTTGGGTTGCGCATCCGAGACTGTGACAGCCGTCCTGCTCTCGTCTATCCTTGAGCTGGTAGGCAGTTTAGCGCTTTGCTGGGCGGGCGCTGCCACCTTGGCGAGCTTCCTCTTGGTCGCCATTATTCTGATGTGTTTGGGGGAAAAAGGGACTGTGTGGATATGTCCGGTCACAATTGGCACACGTCGAGCAAAGATAACCCGAGTGAGCGGAGAGAAAGGGTGGTCGTCAATGGTTGGTGTGCATTTAGGATTAAACTGAGCAGAGGTCAACGGCCGGGAACTTTTTTCTGCAGGAAAGTAACTTTTTTTCTGCCGCCGCTAGACCTGACCGGCTTTGCCTTTTTTGGCATAAATCAGCTGGCCCAAGCGTTTCAGGGCCCTGGCCTCCCAGAAGCCTGGAATTAGGGTCTACCTACCTAGGTAGGTACGTACCTAGGTACCTAGGCAGGTATCTAGGTACTGTACAGACCCATTAGATATTGACAGATCTACATAAGCATGCATCCCTATTTAGTAATATCTATTTGACTTGTCAACAATCAGAGTTTCCAAGGTTGGTTGGAGGTTCTTTATTGATGGTATCGACCAAGAAATCTGCTACTGTACCTGCTCCTTGTAGATTGACTCCATGCCGTTCAATGCAGCCAACACCAATAATACAAGTGAGACAGTTCAAGGCAAAGGTCAATACATACCATATATGATCTTCAGTTGACCCTACATTGATCCTTTGCTACTTATAAGTAAGAACACCTTCCCATCCGATTCAGAAGTGCAGTGGGAGGGAGTTCCAGGTGTCCGACTTGTTTTCTGGGGAAGTAGCTTAGTCAACATTTCAGGACAAGAGGCGACGGGTCCGTGCTCGACAATAACTCAAGTGGAGGCTTTCGTCTGTATGTACGCGACGCGACGCGCCATAACAGAGGCTGCAGTGTACTGCGTACGAGCAACATTGGAACCATTGTCATATCGATTCGGCTGAGTTTCACCGTCATCACTGATGAGTGTGCCTGCCAGGCTCGTCATTCTCAAAGACCGAATACGACAAACGCGGTTCCCCAACCTTCGAAGGTTCGTTTGTTAGCAGCCGTGCCGTCAAAGCATCTGGATAAACGGTGACGGACGGTGACGGAGAAGGCATACATCGTTTTGATTCCCTAGGTTTTCGACCCGATAGTTGAAGTATGTATTTCTGCCCATTACCCCCCCCCCCTGCGTGCAATCTTTGTCGACTCCTGAAGTTCCTTGCTTGCTCCCACTCGCACCGCCATCAATCTGTACACTACCTACTTGGGTAAGTACTCAGCCACGAAAGGCAAGTGGGAAACACTAGAGGCGCATCCTTCCACATGGTACCGTAATGGATTACCAGAGACTTGTCAAATCGCGCACGCTCTCGACTTTCCAAGGTTCCCCCAAACTCTCGAAAACAAGTCAAGGTCTAGGTCCAGCATTTAGCTTGCGGAACCGTGGAAATCAGGAGAAGCTGGGTGGAAGGTTGTGGGGAGACTCGAGTTGAGTTGTTGAAAGAAGGCCTGCAGGGACCACCCTCACACGCTTGGCCGCGCGCGGGCTGTCCCTGGCCAACCAGAAGCTTCGACGCGAGGCAAAGGCGCAAAAGCAGCCCGTGGGCTTACTGTGGTACCGCGTACATAGTACAGTGTACCAGTGTACCTGAATGGAAAGGAGGAGCCGTGGAGGCACTTGGCTGTTTGGGGGGGAGCCTGGAGAGCTTTCAATCAGAGGAGGGTGCCCCTCCTTATTAACCCGCCTAGCTGATTGCCGCCCTAATAAATACCCTCCCCGCCCCCTCCTACCCTTCCAACCGTGGACCGGCGCCGAGTTGCTGACATGTGCATTTAGTTTTCTTGAACCTTCAACCAGATTGATCGGAACCCCAAACCATCTAAGCAAAAGTACGTACCTTTCTCACGCTTACACCCCTGACCCCTGCAGTTACTTCTTCCCTATTCCACCAATCCCAGCCCCGGATCCGGCTGGAAAAACCAGCCACCGAACTCCGTCGCAGCTGCTCGCATCCACTTGGCGTCATTTTTGCAAGGCTGGCCAAGCTAAAATGTTCACCTTTTGCCATTCGCGATTTTATTGATTTTCAGCCTTCATTTCTTTCCTTCCCAATCCCGCACGCGCCAAGCTATCACGAGCTTCAGCAACAACGGGCAGCCGCAACTGCAACCAAAACCACCCCCAACCTCTTCCCGACCCCCACCACTACATTTTATCTTCCCCGCCACAACTTTGAACGTCACGTTCGGTTCTCATTTTTTTCGTTTTTTTTCCCGGTGCATCTTTCCATGATCTGAAATCTTGCATTCCCCTTCTTCTCCGCAATTGGTCATTGCGACTTTACACCCCTGTCACCCCCGTTGCAGCTGCGCATTCCCCACAATTTCCGCTCTGTGTTAGTGGGCGCGCATTCATTGGAGCTTGTTGCACTGCACCTTCATGTCGCGACGCACCTTCTAAAACACCATCGCAAACGTCTAGAATCCCGCCCCGAATGGCAGTGATGACATCGCAATCCGAATCCATAGCTCTTGACCAGAAACCCCAGTCGCTGGACATGGCTGCCTCGACTTCTGCTGCGCTCCCCGATGAGCGGAACGGAACACTGGAGGTGAATGGGTAAGTCGCATCCACCCATCTTAGCTTGCATCGCTTGTTTGCGCACCATCGCACCATCCCAATCCAGCACTCCTTCTGTTTATTGCTGCACTTCAAATGCACACTTAGAATCTATACCTTTCCCACTTCTCCATACTTCAAACGTTTTTGTATGCTTTTTTGTGCCGGTCGCATACTGACGCGTCAACGCGTCCAGCCACGCTTCGCCCAACGACTCCAAAGTCGACGCGACAAACGACGCCAAAGACGATGCGCAATCCGCAAAGGATCAGTTGACGAGCAACGAGTCGAACAAGGACGCTTTCGCAACAAACCAAAGCATATCCGCCATGACCCCACCCGCCGCTGATTCTGCAGGAGCGGCCGAGGCTGCAAAGAATGGCGATGTCGCCGGCGCCAGTGAGGATCCGGACACGAAGGATACCGACATGGTTGATGCGCCCACCGAATCTGCTCAGGCGCCTTCACCCCCCGCTGAACCTGTTTCGAACCCATCCCCGAAACCCGACTCACCTCTAGAGGCCGCCGCAGAGAAGCCTGCGGAAGCTGCGACCACGGCCGCACCAGCCGAATCCACAGAATCCGAAAAACCTTCTTCGTTAAATGCCCAGTCGCCCACCGCTGCCGAATCAACAGAGAAACCTGTGACGGCCGAGTCCAGCGCTGGTGCGGACAAGGAAAATTCTAGTGCTCCCGCGGACGAGCCCAAGGCTGGTTCGGAAAAGGTCGAGGACAAGGACGCCGTGACTGCGACCACAAAAGCGCCAGCTAGTGGTTCCGTCTCGCCGCTGTCCAAACCGGCCCCTGATGTGTCTCCAAAGACTACTCCTGCGCCCGTGACGGTGGATACTAGTATGACTGACGCAGGATCGCAAGCTTCGGCCAAGATCGCTCGGGGACGTGACGAGGATGATGAAGAGCCTGCTGCAAAGCGCGTTAGGACCTCGGGAGAGGACGGTGGAAAGGATCAATCTGCCGCGCCAGATGCCATGGACATTGACAAACCCGACAAACCTGCTGCACCACCTGCCCCTGCACCATTGCCTCGCTCAGCCCCCACGTCTGCATCTCCTGTGCCCCTTACAGTGAATGGACAACCTCGCAAACTGAACGACCCTGCTCTCGCGAATAATACCATCACGTCTTACCAGAACAGGGAGATCAAGAAGGTACTGGGCCTTGTCAAAAAGACCAAGCATGGACAATTGTTCAGGGCATCGGTACGGAATCTCTGGCCAGGGATTTGGGAGTCGTACCGTTCAACCATCAGCCGTCCTGTGGATATTAGTTTCATGGAGCAAAACTTGCGTGACAACAAGTACAAGACCATGGCTGATTTCAGGGCCGATGTCGAGCTTCTTCACGAGAACTCCGGCAGATTCAACGGCGTCGATCACGATGTGACTAGAGCCGCCAAGTCAACGGCACATCAGATTTATGCTCGGTTGAGCGAGGTGCCAGCTCAAGAGCCATCTAGGCCCAGCACTAAAGAAGTCAAGCAGATGCCCTCACGGCACGCAGAGCACCGCAGCAACCCGCCGCCTCCTAAGAGCAAGCCTCGCCCGGTGGCAAGCTTGCCAGCAGAGAAGGTCTCTGACTCGCCTGTTTTTGCGATCCCACCTTCTGGTGTGCCAACCATTCGCCGTGATAGCACCAAGAACAACAGTGATCGACCCAAGAGACCTATTCACCCACCCAAGAACAAGGATCTAGGCTTCCAGCCGAAGAACCCGAAGAACAAGAGGAAGCCGGAGATGAAATTCTGCGAAGAAGTGTTGAGGGAATTGAAGCACGGGAAACACTACACCTTCAACCAATGGTTTTTGGAGCCTGTTGATCCAGTAGCGCTCAACATTCCTACTTACCACAGCATCATCAAGCAGCCAATGGACTTGGGTACCATGTCTGAAAGGCTAGATAATGGACAGTATGAGAGTGCCAATGCATTCAAGGCAGATTTCAACCTCCTTGTTAAGAACTGCTTCAAGTTCAACCCCGAGGGTACCGTTGCCCATATGGCGGGCAAAGACCTGGAGAGGGTCTTCGAAAAGAAGTGGTCCGAGAAGGGGGCGTGGATGAGCAAGCACACTCAAGCATCTGCGCATGCTGCATCTGCGACCAGCCCGCGTGGGGCTACCAGAGATGATGATGACGATGACGATGGTGAAAGCGAGCCAGAGAAGGAGAACACCTCTGCTGATGTCCAGAAGGCTGAGCAAGCGTTGACAACCATCCAGGAGCGTCTGAAGAAGGAGCAAGATAACCTTGACAAGCAGCTGTACTCCAGCGAGCCTGACGCGATGGCGATCGAGATATCTCGAGGTATCATCAAGCACTTGCAAGACGAGATGGTCAAGAAACGGGCCGAGCTCAACACACTGCGAGAGAAGAAACCTATGCAGGCCAAGCCGGCCAAGAAGAAGGCGGCTGGTGGTGCTGCCAGCGCCCCCAAGAAGTCCAGTGGTAATACAGGCGGTCCCCCAAAGAAGCCTACTGCTCAGGCAAAGAAGCCTACCAAGAAGAGGCTGAGCGATGAAGAGAAGGAGATCGTATCGGATGCCATCAGTCGACTCGAGGGTCAGAGCCTAACAAGGGCCATCGAGATTATCAAGAGAGACACTAACCTGACTGTAAGTGATCCCACTCAATCGAATGGACATGCCTGGTTGCATATGGCTGACTGACAACCACTCTCAGGAGGGTGATGATGACGAACTCGAGTTGGACATGGAGATGTTGAGCGACGATGCCCTCCTCAAGCTCTTCGACCTGGTGCTGAAGGCGTTTCCTCATTATCGGGATCAGCTGAAGAAGCATGAGCCCGCGCCCGCGCCTGCGCCCGCGGCGCCTGCTGGTAGCGCCAGTGCCGCGAAGGCAGCAAAGAAGAAGAACAAGCCCATGGGCAAGGCCGAGCAAGAGCGGAAGCTCGAGCAGCTTAAGGCGCTTAAGAACTCTTACAAGCGGCCAGGAAGCGGTAGCCAAGAGCCCGTGCCTTCGATCGAGCCCAATGATGGAGGCCTCTTTGGCAACCACCATGACGACAGCGATGATGCGAGCTCATCGGAGGAGGAGTAGATTCAGAACGACACGCGATGTCTTGGGACAATGTTCCGCATCGGGGTCACTTGTGCCCGATTAGCCAGATTTGCCGTTGCCTTGCATACTTCCTCGCGTCCTTTAGGCTGTTGCGCTGGATCAACCGCCCACCAATGCTGTTTGGATTATTTGCGAGGGTACAAGGCCGCCAGCGCAACCGAATCAGTAGAAACTGCATACCAGCTTCGATCAGGCTCAACCGTCCACTTACATGGTTTCCGACTTTTAGCTTCGGTGGCTTGAGCCACCACCTTGCTCCAAGGTTCGGCATGAGCTGTCTCTTGGTGATGAGAGGCGTTTCGGACCTCGATGTTTTGGGAGCCTTGTGGGTGGGATGGTCTCTGGCCTTGAGCTACACATCCCCACCTCTTTGACCTTTTATGTGTAAGAATATCGTCTGTGTGTGTGTGATAGTCCTGGCCTGCATTCTATGAAGCAAGGGCGAGGGGCGAGGGCCGAGGGCAGTATTGCTGCCTCGTTTGATGTTCAGGGCGGCGGTCGTTGATGATGTTTTCGAGGGATAGCTGGGGGCACCAAACGACCGGGGGGGCACCGATGAATGATGAAAGGGACCCGATGGTTTGGGCCCTTGTGTGCCCTTGTCGGCGTTTCGTTGATGATGGAAGCGCTATCGAGCTAGGCGCGTTGCCCGCAGAGGATATCAAAACACATTTTTACCACATCTTGGTCTGCCCTGTGCAAGGGAACTTGCAATGTGAAATGTGCGTGTATGTCGTGGTGTGATTCGTGCCATGTGAGCTCGCTTTCGGTCGACCTTGTTTCCGCAGTCTTTCGGTTCTCGAGGTTTCGTGAGCAACGACAAACTTTAATTCTTTCCTCTGAGTGCATGATCTCGTTGGTTAGCTTGTGCCCTCCGTGAAAGTACATGAAAAGTCCATGTCAGGAGGTGGGCCTCGAGCTACCAGTATCCTGCTTGTCGGGGAAAAGGGGGGGGGGTGCAAATGAAGTTACCTGGTGGTCGGATGAAGTTCTGCTGCAAATGAGACGCAGGAGACCGGCAGGCTGCAGTTGAGAATGCCCATGTCCTGTGCGAACCAGACAGGAGTAGATGACGCATTCGGAGAGTCGCAGTGTTCGAAGAAACATCCGAAGATACTGACGAGTGTTCCCTGCATGACAGACTGCTGCTGGTGGTGGTGGTGGTGGCCTTTACCTAGGGACGGTGCCCGGGAGGGGCAACGCCGCGAATGAATTCAGGGAGTCTCCATCGTGACGGCTCCGAGCTGAGGAACCGTTGTTGTCGCTGCCCTTCTCAGACTCGTAGTTGGCCAAGCAAGGGCGGGCATCGAGACGAAGTCCTCAGCAGTAGGGGGGTGGAGGGACTGGAGAGGAGGGCTTGGGGATAAGGTGGGTGGGGACTGGAAAAAGGATGTAGTAATCAAGTGGTGTGGATGAATTTCAAACTGGGAAGTGTGAAGAGAAGCGGGGCACCTGTCAGCCCTGTTGCCCCCAACGCCTGCACCCGTCTGGTCTGGTCTGGTCTGCCCAGGTGTGTGTGTGTGTGTGTGTGTGTGTGTCAGTAGTGTCAGTAGAGTCAGCAGAGTCAAGTCAGTTGTATGTGAGTGTGGCTGGCCTCCTGGACTTGAGCACTCATTACCGTACTCATTCAGCCATGCCATCAGCGAAATAAATTGATTTTATCTCAAGGAGCGAAATGGATGAGTACGGGTTGATTGGGAGTGACTGTGACTCTGTTGTCATGAATTACTTCAATGAGCAAGCCTTCGGAAGAGCAGAGCCACTCACCACGCGAAATATTCATATGCTGGCTGAGCTCTACAGTATTTGTCAGTTCCGGCGTCGAGAATGACGATACGTACGGATCATGCAGCAGCACCTTCACGTCTGATATGCCCCATTCCAGATCACCGATATAGGATCCCCGAATAGGCCAGTCAGTCCCCGGCATTATTCATACACTCCAGACGGGGTTGTGGGTGACTAATTCAATCCCTCGGGTCTTCCCCATCTATCTCGGACGCGAAGATACACTTACAAGTCCGGCCGCCGCAACATCATTTCCTCCAAGAGGACACCGCAGTGCTGACATTGATACCATGAAGTAATCTGACATGACACAACGTCCCGCCAGATCTACATGTTAAGAGCATATGGATGGATTTCTAAACCCCCGCTTCGAAGTTGCCAGCCTCACACGCAACAACCGATGACCTGCCTCGGCGTTTGGCAAATTCAGTCCGATATCCCGAGTGCTGAGTAAATATATAATATATAAGTAGCATCCACTGAGCTAGCATCTGCTTCAGTCTTGGAGGTGGAACACAGGTCACAAAGTCATCAAAGATAATTCAATCGCATCAAGACAAGCTCATCCAGACCAGCACCCCAGAAATCATGCTGGGACGCGCTCTCCTCACCCTCGACGCCATAGGGCTTCTCATCGGATCATGGATAGCAGACTACGGCGTCACCCACCAGTTCAATCCACGCTGGCCTCCCCACGCGAAGTGAGCCTCCCGGATGGATAAGCTCTGAGGGGGCGGGGGGGGTTTATATATGTCACTAACGAACGGCGTGGCCACTCTCTCTCTCTCCCTCCAGATTCCACAACGCGCAGACCATCGGCCTCAGTACCGTCCTGGGGGCGGCGACCATGTTCCTGACGTGGCGGCCCCTGATCATGAGCACGTCCCGGCAGGTGGACCGCTGGTCCATCCAGATGGCGGCCTTTACGGGAAGCATCTACTGGCTCACGGGCCTGACTGCCATCTGCTTCCCCAACACGGATGGGCTTGATCCTGAGTTTGGCGGGCCGGGGTTCCCGCAGGGGCCGCTGTTCCTCACGCTCGCGGCGTTCGCGTTTGCGGGGTCGTTCCTGGAGCTCCGCTGAGTGAGTGGGTGTTGCTGTGTATTTTATGCTTGATATGGTGAGCAGGAGTAAGAGGCTAGGAGGGGGTGCAATAGTAGGGTACGGATGTATGTAGGTATCAAAGGAGGAATTGGGGATGGTAGGGAAAGGCCAAGTCGGACTGTCAGGATTACTGAGGCCCTTCCAAAGGTTGTTCTGTCGGGTGGCGCCAGCTGACGGATGTACATACGGTACTGTGCACCGTTTGCTGATTGCCCAGGTGAATATATTGGACGCGTGCACAGTACGGACGTTCTGATGAGGCGCGTGTGCGGTAACTCACCAACGCCTGCCAAATGCCCAAATCGGATCCAGCCGGCTTGGCAACATAATCAATCATTCCTCACCTTGCGTTGAAATGAATTGTCGCGCGCGCCCTCTCTCCCATTTACCGTACGGTAAATCTCCATTACCGGTAAGTCTCCATTACCGGTAGGAGTCTCAAGTTCCTTATTTCCAGGATGGATGGAGGCATGCTCACATTCCTGGATGCCTGGCTGGGTCTTTTGTAAGCATCGGCCAATCTCCAATTCTCCTAAGCGATTGCGCCACGACACACGATCCACGATCCCACGACGACAAAGGAGACTCCACAGCCACGCAGCCACGCAAACTGCAGCCGCGTGCGTCCTTCCAGTCAGTCTGGACTCGTCACAGAAGGATCCCGACCATGGATGCTACTGTACACAACTGCGGGCCGCGTAAGAAGCAGGCCGGAACGCGTATGTACATACGTCGACTCTGAAACTGAACTGAGAGAGGTCGGTCAGCATTGAGAAGATCCCTTTGAGGCCATTTCGGCCGTGCCCTGGCCTCCTGTCTGTTGGGAAGAACTCTCTCTCTAACACTAACTCTAACTCTCTCTCTCTCTCTCTCTCTTCTCTCTCTTCTGGGGGGGGGGGCGCTCGTACCAAGGGGGGATTGACGACCACCGGATTGTGGGGTGGAAAGGTTAAGCCTTCCCAGGTACTAGGGTTCCTGGGCCTTGACGATCAGTGAAAAAGGGTTTGAGGAGGGATCCACCCGTGACGACGCCGCCATGCTCACTGGCTCAACCGTATGTGGACTACTACGACAACGGGGCGCACCCCGGCACATCAGACCCGAAGCCTCCTCCATTCCTCCCTGCCCTTCCTCCACTTTCCCAAGTCCCCGATTATCTGGCATCAAGGCGGCGGACCACCCATCCAACCATTCCAACCATTCCAACACGACTGTCCAAATCCGGCCCATGCGGATCTCTACGGATCCGTCGACTTGGCCCGTGTCTCTATGCCACTTAATCAGGGGACCCCCCCCCCCATCCCGCGTGTTCTTGTCCGTTTTCATCAGCTCGTCAGCAAAGACGGGGTAAAAGGAAACGGCGTAACACCCCCGGCCTGCCATTGCGGTCCCTTGCGTCGTTTTTTCCTATTACAATCAATGTAAATCAATCATATGATTCCGAAAGTCCGGATACCACATCCTTCTCCTCCCTTGGCCTTTCTTTTTCCTTCCCGGCAACCAGAATCCTGCCGTCTCTTGACAAGTCAATATCTTGATGCTTCACCGACCCTCCCTCCCACCAGTTCGCGAATACAACAGTCTTGTACGACCCTCCATACTATAGTGACCCCCCACGTCGCCCCCCTCCCCCCATTTCTTCGGATACCGGCAGTTGCACTTGTCCTGCAGCAGTGGGCTTGGCGACCGTTCCAAAACCACCGCCACGGCGACCCTTAGCCACGGATGCAACGCGCGACGCCGGCCGAGTCTCGAACGGACACGGACACGGAACCCGGATTGTCAAACCCGACTCTCTCAGACATAGTACTTCGGAACGAGCGGAACTATAGCGACTGGCGGACAACGTCGGAAAGGGTGTGTTAGCGTTTCTTTGGGTCAACAGGCGCAACCGCAACGCGCGCCCCCACCCCCTCTCTTCCCCCTCCCAAGATTGCGGGCTGGGTTCATACTTCCCAATCTTGTGCTACACCTTATACTAGAACGGACGGAATGCTGAAGTTATTAAAGGAGGTCGGCATGTCCTCACAAGGGGGGTTCCTGGAGCGTGTAAGAGACACGCCATGCTTTGGTTCTTTGATGGGCTTCTTCTTCAACAAAGGCGTTAGAAGTGGTCCAAAAATATTCCTGAACCTCGCAAGTGTGTTGCTGGTACTGCTCGTCGTAGCAAAGCTCATGCCATCACGAGTGGCCGAGAGCGCATTGGGTTCCATACCACACGATTTATGGTCCGGCATAAGTGGGGGGAGTAATGATGATGGGAGCGTACCCGGCGGGTTGAGGGTAGTCGTCTTTGGTGAAAATGACATTGGGACACCAGTTGGGCAGAACATGGAGGTTGAAGGGTCCAAGTCATGGACACAAGCCCTGTGTGCTCAGGTAGGTAACACCCGCCGCCAGTGGTGCCGTGACACCGCGACAAAGTGCCGTTGGATGTTTTCTGACATCAAATACTCGCAGCTCGGGTGCACAAAGCATATTTCCATGGTGCCATCGCCAGATACCGCGGCATGGTCCGTGAGCTCCAACGAGTTGTACGCTCATGGCGTTGAAAAGGTCTTTAACGAGACTGCCGACAAGCCTACTCCTGGCCAGGACTACTCATACCTTCAGACATACTACCCGCCGCAATGGAAAGCACCCGACCTCAAGGGCCAGATCGATCGATTCCTCGCCATGCCAAAGCCCCGACATGCTTCCAAGGAGACGCTCTGGGTAATCTCCTTTGGTACTTGGGACGTTTGGTCGTTATCAGCTCTGCCAAACAATGTTGGACACGAGCTGGCAGATGACATGACCAAGGACATTTTCAAGCAGATCGAGCGTCTGTATGAGGCATCCACGAACCCACTGTCCATCGCCTGGTCCGACATCAACAGCGTGCCAGCTCCGGTCGTCCCGGATGATGACAGTGAGCAAAGAACTGGGGAAGCAGCTGCCGAGGGCCAACCCGAGAAAAGGGACGAAGAGGCAGAGGGAAACCCACCGGAGGCGGAGAAGGAGGTTGAGAAGGAGGCCGGGGCCCCGGTCGAGTCTTTCCGCATTTTGATCCCAAGGATTATTGACCCGTCTCTGCTGCCCGGATGGCGCGATCTTCGGCCCTTGTTGCCTAAGGTCCACTCCAAGGCCGAACAGATGCGCAACTCTGCCGAGCTGACCAGCTCCTGGAATGATGGCATCGTCAACAGCCTCAGCGACTGGGTCAAGAAGGCGGACAAGAAGCCCGAGGTGGAAGAGAAGGTGGAGGGTGGCAAGAAAGGGTCGCGCGACATCACCACCGGGGCGGGGGGCGAGCGAGCAGAGGACGAGGCCTCCCCGGCCGAGCCCGCCCCCGCCAAGCCCGACCCTGCTCCCAAGAGCCTCCTCGAGCCCGTCACCTACCCGATGCGCGACGGCTTCGCCTACGACCTTGCCGACTACCTGCTGGACGCCATGGTCGAGCGGCAGCTGCGCAACGCACGCCTCAAGGACGGAAACGGCCTGGGCGACGGCCCCTTGGAGGACGGCTACCGCGACGTGAGCAACGCGTGCGTGCAGGCGGTCAACACGGTCGCCGTCTCCGTCTCGGTGGAGAGCGGCCTCACACTGGACATCCCGAACAAGCAGATCGGCAAGGACGTCCAGGTGCCCACCGAGCCCACGCCGCAGGTCAGCAGGCGCAAGGACGCGGCCGGCGAGGACAAGGCGGGCCTGGCCCCGCAGGGGGCGAGCACCGTCAAGGTCTGCCAGATCCCGAGCGACTACCTCTTCTACACGCCGTTTGCGCTGTCCCAGAGGGCCATTGGGGAGATTGCCGGCTACAGCGCGGAGCTGGTCCGCAATGGTGACACGGTCAGGGCGAGGCTGCTGGCGGGGTCCTAAGGGGTGCGTCGGGGTGGAATGGATAAGGGATGTGGGTGGACATGTGCTAAACCGGGGGTTATCAAGCAGTGAACTTGAGAAGTTCGAATTAATAAATGTACGTGCAAGGGGGCATGGAAGGGGATAAAAATGTATGGCTCTCGGTATATATGCATTGGGCGGTGTTAGGAGTTGTGGGCGCCGTCTTGAACGACGTGTATATCACTTGTGGGTGGGGACTTTGTTATGTCGGCACAAAACAATATCTAGGATCGTAACATATGTAGATACATGGATTTGAGGGAAGGATTTGACAACAAAATGAATATCAACAAAAACGCCTGTCACGGATCTTGGTAGGGGCATCTTATGTGTGTTTCCATTTCTTTTCTGTGCCATCTCAATGATCAAAAATGGGGAAGGGGGGGACAGCCCCCAGTCTCAACCAAGGGCCAGCACATATGTCGTTACCTCAGGCCTTTTCCCCTTGCTATTCCGATGTCTAGCATATCTAGATCTCAAGGTCTTTCCCAAGACTTTCCTTTCCCACAACTAAACGGCCCCATGGTTGGTGCCAGCTGGGCCTTGCAGATGCTCAGCAACTCGTGCCGTCCTTGCGTCCGACAATGACATTCCAACCATCCGAGTCAAACGCCTGTCCCTGAACCGTGTAGGTTTGTTTTCTGTAATTCTTCAACTGGAAGTGGCAGTTGTCCTTGACTTGCTCTAATTAAAGAATTCAGTCAGTATATACTTCCCAAATCGAATGTCTTAGGTGTATGTGTGTGTATGTGTATGTGTGTGTATGTGTATGTGTGTGTGTCTCAAGAGGCACAACCCTCCCTTGGGAACACATCTCTAGAAACAGATATCATGACGGGTTCTGAGCGGTGGGGGAGGGGGTGGGGGGAGAAGGAAACAAGAAAGAGAACGCACGGGCGTAGTCGGCAAGGGTCGACCAGGGGACCTCGACGTCGAACTGGTTGTCGTTGCAGGCGTAGATGCCGGCGTCCCAAGAGCAGCTGTAGCGGTAGCACCAGCCGCCGCCGTCCTGGTGTCCGAGGGTGGCGTTGCCTTTGAGGCCCCTGAGGTGCTTGATGCCATCGGCGACGTAGCCGGGGTTGACGAAGCGGTTTTGGCTGTATCCTGGGATGTTGCAGATGGTCTTGGACTGGCGTGGTGGGTTTGACGGTTAGCAACACTTTTGAAGCGGCGAGTTGGTTCTCCTTGAAAATCGGGGGAGGGGGAACGAACTGTGGTTTGGGTGTCTGAGGAATCCAGGTAAGTGGCTTCTACAGCGCCGATGAGGGCGCTGGCGAGTGAGATGATTGTTAGGGCGTGCATGGTGGGGTTGTCTTCTGGTGGGAGTTGTTGAGTATTGTTACTAAGAGGAATCAGAGGAATAGATTCTGAAGGTGTTGAGTTTATATAATAAGTCTCTCAAAAAGCAGTGAATCTTTAAAAAGTAACTGCATCCTCTTCTAATTGTATGAAGCTTCAGAGTGAATAAAGCAGTTGTGGCTTATCCGTCCTGGCTTTAGCTTCCCTCAATAGCCAGTTCATAGACTGGAGAAACACGCAACTACATTATGAGACGAAATCGATGGCTTAAACATGTCAAGTTCGCATATAGACAGGTTTCGTATCTCTGAATACCCACCATCCACCGCTGTGTTAGTTACTTTGGTTCAACCAGGAGTATGACATCGAAGTGCCGCAAAGCTGCTGTGCACAACTCCGAACCTTTTGTCAGAGATATAACTATGGCATATTTATCTTCTAACTGGTATTTGGAGACGTTATCAACAGGGTACTGTCGTCGTCGAATTGAGGAGTGACAGTGACGAGCTGACGGGCGGATGCGAAACACCTGCAGCTCGACACTTTACATATTTACAAAACTCCTGCAATTCAGAGCAACCTCGATCATGGCTGGAAGTAAACTCCCAAATGGTGAGATGTGTTTCACAGAGCTATAGCAAATCGTAAGAGTGAAACCGGAAACAGATAAATAAGTATGTAGCTCAATGCAAGTCTTGATTTTGGCGTCTAAATATCACAAGAGCTACAGGATCAGATGACGGGATTATGTACAGTCGATGAGAGAAGTAAATTCACAGAAGCGTTTATGCCACACGCCCGGGTTTCTCATTCCCTACACACACCAGAAGGTATCCGTCCAACCTCACTGTAGAAACAGAGAGAGAGGCGTTTAGACCTTCTGCGCCCAGCCCAGAGACGGGGTGTCGCCGTTGAAGACGACATAGGCAGCCTTGAGGGCGACATCCCCGTAGATGTTGATGCCGATGTCAGTGGAGGGCTGCAGGCCGCCGAAGCAGGTGTTGCCGATGGCGGTGCCGTAGTTCATGTACTCGGCGGGGATGGTGATGGTGGTATTGCCGACACCGAAGGTGAAGTCGGGCAGGGTGGCGTCGCAGCTGAAGATCCAGCCACCGAGGAGGAGGGAGTGCTAATGTACAACAGTGTCAGCGGGGGGTGATATGGTAAACAGGAGAGCTGGGACCAAAGTAACTTACGCTGGCACCGTCGACCTGGGCGTAGTAGGCGGAGTTCACGGCGGCGGGGAGGTACAGCAGGGTCGTGCCGGTGTCAGCAATACCGGTGATGGAGCTGTCGACAAACTTATTGTCGCCGACCTGGTAGCCGGAGCTGGTGAACTTCCAGTAGCCGGGCAGCTTGGACACGGAGACGTAGGTCAGGTCGCCATCGTAGGCGGTGTCATCGATGAAACCGAAGTCGTAAGTACCAGCTGCGGAGGGAGATTAGCGACCATCAAGGTCCGGCAGTAGGTCAGGGGGGAAAGGGGGGAAGGGTGCGCACCCTCGTTGTGCTTGAGGTTGGCACAGAAAACGGGCTCGTCGAGGGAGTCAATGGCGTTGGACCTGTGAGAAACGTCCACATTAATTCATGTGCTTCAACGGTCAGGGTGGAAAGCAGTCTTACCAGAAAGTGGACTGCGACTTGGGGGAGACAGTGTTCAGGGAGTCGAAGCCAAGACCGAGAAGACCGTCCATGTCAGTCTCGGAAGTGAAGGACGAGGAGACAGTCTCGGCAGCCTCAACAGCCTGGCTGGTGACAGTCACATCACCGATCTCGACCACATCGGTGTAGACAACACCGCTGGAAGAGGAACCATCACCGTAGGAGATGTCCCAGGTGTAGCCGGACAACTTCTTGGAGGTGGAGGAGTCACCGGGGGTGTAGACGTCCTGGCCGTCGATGTCGCCCGAGTCCGTCAGGCTGGAGAAGACCCAGAGGTCGGAGGAGCCGGTGTCGAAGTCCAGGTTGAGGACCTGGGCCGGTGTTCCGATGGAAACTGGAGTGATGTAGGCGTCGTCGTAGGTGTCGGTGGGGGTGGAGGTGGCGCTGCCCTCGTCACGGCGCAGGAGCCTCTCGTAGTTCATGCCGGTGGAGTTGGCGACGGCCGAGGCCAGCCAGTCCGGGATGGGGGTGTTGTACTTCAGGTACGTCTTGTAGACGGACAGGGGCCCATTCTTCTGGTAGTTGTCGCGCTTGACCTGCTTGATGCTGGCCCGGCCCTTCTTGAGGTTCTCAAGCTTGTTGGTGGCCGGGATGGCCGAGGCGAACGCGGCGCCGGCGAGGGCGGCCACGAGGAAGGCGTTGGTGGCAACCATCTTGTTCGTGGGGAGTACCGAGAGAAGAGATGGAGGAAGACGAACTGAAGACTTGGCTACCGGTGTTGGGGAAGGGGAAGACGAGCTTTGGACCACAGCGAGCGAAGTGTAGAAGCTGACCTGAGACACCTATGGGCAGTATCTCGTGGGGATCAGTGCCGGGTTTATATCCTCGAGCCTTGCCCGCCAAAAAGGTGGATCGGGATCGTCCATGGTGTGTGCAGAAGCTGAGCAGACTTGCATATCACCTAGGCTTCCAATCAGCTGCGTGAGAGAGTGAGAGAGAGTGTGTGAGAGAGGGAGAGAGCTCAGAAAGTCCCGGTTGGGAGCTTCCAAGAAAAGAAGCTCAGGTCGTGCCAAGGGCTGGTGTCTCCATTGTTCCACTTCCAGCTCGTCCTTCCAGTGTCTCAATGAGGCCAACATGCCTTGGAAGAGGATACCACCTTCTCTGTGTTGGAAAAGACGAATCGTACTATTAGTACCTGTACGCAGAGGGACCCGGCGCATGGGCTGGTGGAAGAGCCCCGAGGGTACCATGTGAATGAAGTGTGGCTCGGCGTGGCAAGTAGACGCCAGGGCGTTACTCGGAACTCCCAGTCTGCCAGTACATAGTACACATACAGTTGTTCGTCGGGACTCGGGGATATCACACGACGACGTGACAATCCGTTTGTCCAATATGCAGCTTCCACTTTTGATACGGCCTTGTAGCTGATGAGCCTATGTCGTGATAGCCGTGGGATGGCAGAAACTGGGGCTCTGGGGACGTTCGGCACTTGATATCCTTAAGACCTCCCGGATTGGTCATGGCCAACGCAACAATGCAACTCCATTCCTTGCGCCAATCCCGGCCATGGGTCCCCTGTGGCTGATAAGTCAATATCACCATCATATATCGGGGCCCTTTTTCCTGCTTCATCAGACTGTCAGACAACCGTCTGTTGCTGTACCAATGCGCACTTGGTTCTTGAATGTTTGCGCCCCGGCTTCAACACCCTCCCAGAAGAGTCTGACACAAAAATGGCACTCGATGGCGCCAGGGCGCTCACTTAATCAGAGTTGCATTGAAGCTTGTGGGGAAATCATGTCCATCCAGAGTGAGCTGGGAGGCCTTGAGGACATGTTGTACTATATGTACATAGGAACAGCGCTTCCATAGATTGAGATGGACTTGATCGTGTGGGTTTTGAGTGGGAGCGGCCGTTGTCGGATGACAGGTGAATGAAGTTCATTAGGTGATAGTAAGCATGATCAGCGCTCTAACAATCCTACCATCCTCTAGGACTCGCTTGTGGGCTCGGATAGGACAGACTGCAGTTTCCGTACTTGTGTGTGTCGGGCAAAACATGGAGCAGAACTACGAAGAAGATGCATAATGAGACTGGCAGAACCAAGGTTAATGAAGGAAGGTGTCTGTAAATTGTGTGGTTCGAAGTCACGAGGGAACTCAAACGAACGCATGGCTTAATCCCTCACACATCTCTGGACAGTCCAGTTCATCGTCGTGGCGGTGCCATAGGCCGTTTATTAAATTACTTGTCAATGCATTGCACTACAATATCCGCCTGCTAGAGGCAGGTGTGAGCCCGAACTACATACATAGTGTTTGTGGTGTGTCGTGCCGATTGGGTTACGCTGAATCTTCAGCTGACACGGCACGATACACTCCCGACGTATCCAGAGGCATCTTCCCACGTGCAGCAGAGGCAGCATGTGTTCGAGAAGGTTGATGAAACGTGGCGTATTGGTGGCCTTCCATATTCGAAACCATCTGCATTATAGCTAGTGAAAAGTGTCAGGCACAAACCTTAACTATATTTGGAAGACGCTTTATACGCTTTGTACCTAGGTACTCAGCACTTACATGCCTAGGTACATGTAATTATGTAGACGGTTCTGCCAGCGGAAGGACTGATGATTAATTACACAGCACTATTGCCATCCAGATGTCTTCAACTCGAGAACGTACCCGGAACTTTAATGTTGGCCGTGATTGTCTTACACATGCCTACCTAGGCATGTTTGTAATGAGATCCCAGTCGTGGTCGGTTATTAAAAAAATAAACACAACATTGAAGCTTCCTCAGCCTCAACCTTGGAGGAACTCAATACGGACAGCATTGTGTCTTTCCTCTGGGAACGGATTTTTCACAAGATAAGGAGATGGTATAATTCCTGGTCCAGTGGCATGTTTTCAACAACTCGTACCTATGAAGGGATGCAACTGTCGGGTGGACCACCACAGCGGAACCACCACAATACTAATACATACTAGAAATACGGAGCGATAAGCAGAGTCCAGTTATATCATTCCCATTCGGGGGGGGGGGGGCTTCAGATGACACACGCGGTTCCAACGGGGTATGTGATAGTCTGATGGATAACTTCCGCAAGCAAATGACTTCCTCAAAACCCGCAACGAGATTATCATTATGAAATATGGAAACATGGGTAATTCTAGAAAGTCGGGACTGTCCCTAATATCCGAGCTCCGCAGCAACCCAATGGGCGGCGTCTGGTGCGTCTTCCTGATAGTTCAGATGCTCAAGCGTGATGATCCCAAGGCGCAAGCAGATGCCATCAAGAGCGTGGCATATAACATGGACTTTATCATCAGGGATACCACCAACAGCCTCACCGTTGTCTGGGTCTCCAAAAATGAGAACTATGTTACGTCAGTTACCGTGAGTCGGATACAATATCAGAAGTATTATGGTTGGGAGAAGCTCACCAGCGGCCACAAAGTCGGTCACGTTCGAAGAGATCTGGTCGGCAGCATTGTGAACGAGCTGTCCACCCTGCGAGTATCCGGACAAGACGAGTTGAGTGTCGGGACATTGCGTGTAGGCCTAGACACACAATATAAGAGATCAGCCAACCATGGTCACCAGGTCACTACCCCAGCCCAATTATGTTTAGTTCTCACGTACCAGCGTTGCAAGCTCAGCCATGAGGGCACTTCCGGTGGCATCACCCCCAAGCTCGAACCCGGTGACATCGGCAGAGTAGTTGACTCCCTGGGCAGCAAGGTTGCCCGAGCCTACCAGGGCAGCAAGGTCGTCGAGGAACAGCGGCCCCACGTCGGTAGACTCGCCGATGTTGCCCTGCTGTCCCGTCCCGCGGGCATAGATGACCGTCACATCCCGGCACTCCGTCCCGTCGACCAGCTGGTCGGCATATTCCCCGGTGTAGTTGCGGCGGGCGAGGGAGTGGGCCGCCGAGTCACTGGCCGGGGCCGCCACGGCTGGGCCCAGCACGCTCAGCAGGAGCGGCACGAGAGATGTGACAGGCTTCATGGTGTGTAGGCTCCAGTTATGCTCAGGGAAGGGTAGGGAAGAAGTCAGAGGGTGAAGGAGGCACTTGAGCCGGGAAATCTGGTGCTACCGGGTATAGCTGACCATGGCTGCCCGGACTTTTGAGGATGACGGTAAGATATATGCATCTTTCTCAGCTCTGCCCGGCAGGACATTTGGACTACAACAGACGGATTTTCCCTGCCGGCGAGGTAATGGATCGCGCCACGCTGCCCTGCGAGGGTGTATAATCCGTACAACCGTACCGTCCATACGGACTACAGTTGTTGGTTCGCCCCGTGTTCCGGGGCATATGATTGGAAGCCTGGGAGGGCAATACTCCGTGAATACGAGATATACCTATGAGTATGAGAGATGTTCTCTCGGGAGAATGTAGTAGACTTCCGGAGGACAACCCCACATGTGGAGCGTACTAACAGCAAGTAACCCTTGTGGACTGTACTATTGAAGCGTCCGCGTCCGTGTGTGGCATGCCCTGTCCTGCCCCGTACGGCTTCCCCGGAGATTAACTGCCCTAAGTGTCTGGAATTCCCAAATTACCCCACCATCTTTATACGTTGCATCTTGGTCTTGAGGAGGAAGGCCGTGGGATTCAAGACTGTTTCCATCCTCGGACGGAAAGTAAGTTGGGTGTACAATTTCCAAAGGAGAAGACTAACAAAATGTGAGCCATTAACCCGAAAGCAAACGGCCAGCGTCCCTTTGTATGTGACGTACACGTCCCCTTCGGTTGACTTACACACACCTTGCCCAGGGTCCGGACTTAATTAGGCCTTTAGAGATTCCGTGTTGCCGAAGAGGTCCACATACTTACACGAGAGACGCGTTTCTCGGCTGTTGACGGTTCTGTCGTTGTTGGGCTCACTTCCACTGGTTTTCTTCTCTGTGGAGAGGTGAGAAACTGGTTGTCCAGTCTCAGCTGTAAATTTGCTTACAAATGAAACATTAGAGGCCTCGCTACATATTATGTTTAAGGTCATCGGAGGGCGGCCCTCCGAGGGCCTAGAAACGTCGGCTGTGCAGCCATACCGCAGTCCCGTTTTGTAGGATGTACGAGATATTATTAGGTAACTTCACAACAAGAACCCGTGGCCCATAGATCTTGATGCTACCCACACGAGTGCCTTGGCAGGACCGTACGGTGCGGGTCAAGGTATTTCTAACTTGATTAGATCCGGAAGTGGAGGATTGCCCATCCGGTGTATCCGTGTGCTCTTGCAAAGCTTCTCGCCTTACTGCTGTCTGTAGCATGGCCTGTATTAAAGATCTTCCTTCTTACCATCCCCATGGCGCGAAAAGGCAAAACTCGCAGGCTTCGTCTCAACGAAACCTTGGCAGCCAACAGAGGAGCTTGACATCTTGCAGAGGACGTATAATGAAGGTGAGAGCAGCCAGGGAAGAAATGGGCTGCCTCGGTTTGTTGTTCCTTTGATCCTCTCTGTACTTGCATTCCATGAATACTTAGGTATCTAAATATTCATATTCATATTAATGTCGCTTGACTGATATGTGGTTAAACTCACGATATTGAAGTACACCATGGACTCACATAATCTCCTGGCTTCTACAAGAGATATAATTATACCAGACATTTTGTGCAACTTATAATTTTAAATGCAATGCAGTGCTACCATGAAAGTCATAGCAACATACCAGTTTTAAAACCACATATAGACTAGAATATAAGTGTGGCATACTCAGATCCTACCACTAAGAAGCCGATGACAGGCAATGGCAGGCACGAGCAAGATTCCGTCATCAGTTGTATTTGTATCAGGAATTTGAGGCCAAGTTGTGTGCTAGAAAGCAAGGGTATATATATCTTTTTAGCTAGAAGGCCCATGGTTAATACTAAGGGACGATGTAGGGGTAGATGGGAATCAACTGTGTATTTGTTACTAAAACGATAGGGATAACATATGATCATCGTCCGGGCAATACGGAGCTAAAGATGTAGGAAGGGGACAAGTGAACTGGTGGCGGATGAGCCTTATATGCTTTCCAGCTTGTCTTTGCCACCTTACCTATTTGAGCATATATATGTGGCTTCTATCACACAGTGATACATATATTTTGACTTTCCAACAACAGAGGTAGCAGTGAACACTAAAGGAGCTCCTCTTAGTCTGTAGTTAGAAAGTTAGTATAGGATAGCCTTTTGACCGAACGATCGTCTGTGATAACAGAAGACCACTTTATGACGTGATAGGGTCAATTGGGTCGTTTGTAAGGCCTGCAGCTGGTTAATGGTTATATGTGAGTGTTCATATATCTTCTGCCCTCTTACTTCCGCAAATGACAGCAGCTGCGGTGGCCGGACCACTACCCTGAGCATCTTTGTGAGAATATCAGACTCGATGCACTGGCCTGTCCACGAAACCTGCTGCTCTTATTGCCCAGCATTGGATCTCCTGTATGCCCTAAACTTGGTCTCAACACAGGTCTCCTTGTGACAGGATAGCCCGTAGCACCTCTTACTGGATCCCAGGCAGGCGTAGTATTAAGGGAAGTTACATGCAATAAGGTTAGCTATCCTGCGTGATTACACGCCTCTACTTTCATGCTTCGAGTTTCAGGGTTATAGAGTTGTTCAGGGCTGGGAAGCTGTTGATAGCTTCATCAAACCACAGACAGTTTCAGTGACCTCTGCTTGAGTCTTTGTCAGGCGGCCCATGAGGATCGATCCAACATGTCCCCACCAGGAATTCTAACCTTCCCTATCGTCCATCCCCTAAATGATCTTATGGGAGATATGCATATATTCGTAGGTCCGTAATCACATGAGATATGAAATAGGATGCCGAATTCATAGAGAGTAAGAGCCTATGAGCAAGCGGCTGTGAAGCCGAATACAGGATGATAGGATGAAGTCCCTCACATAGGGCCCCCGAAGGTGGAATATAAATACCAACGCATATAACAATTAAAGGTGGATCCTATAAAAACAACAACTCCAACTCCAGACACAGGTTTGCCCTCCCCGGGGTTTGCCTCTTTGAACCCATCCACCCCTACTGACCCTTGTTCCGTCCCTATGCTCAGGCCCGCAGACGTCGATGTTCAGGTGATACGAAACCATGGTAAAATGAACAGCACGTTTCTGTGTCGAAATTGCTCTGGACTGGAACCTTTTAAGTTGGTGGTCCGCCTGTACGGGCTCATGAACAACCAGCCTGAGATAGGCAATATGCCCCCTCCAAAGTTCCAGGCCCTCTACCAAACGCCATCCCAATGCATGCAATGCAAGACACTTCTGTGAACGTGCCCTTCTATCTTGCGTCATAATCGTCTGTCCGAGATCCTCAAATCCCTCTAGCCGGGAGCGCAGCCTCATCGCCGTCGGTGCTCTATACCATGAAAGACTCGCCGCATCCACATTGCTCCTCTGCAGAGACGATACCGGTCAGCTTCAAGTGAATCACATAAACAAAGTTAGGAGGCGTCGACAGGGTGTACTCACTAATATTAGGGTTCCTGAACACGAATCTCTGGTTCAGCTTGTCCTCGACCCAGTCCATCTCACTGCCGATGATACTGAACAGGGCCTTGCTGTCTATCAGGACCTTGACGCCGTCCTGCTCCACCGTCTCGTCGAATGCGCCCGGCTTGTCCACATACTCCAGGTGGTAGGCCAGTCCACTGCACCCCCTGTTGCGCACGCCAACCTTGATCAGCTTTGGGTCGGGCTGGTCGAGCAGTGCGTGCAGCTGGTCCACGGCGGTGGGAGTCAGCTTCATGGCGGCCTTGCGAGGTCGTAGCTTGGAGCGGGGTCTCGGCTTCGGACTGTTTGGAGCAGCCTCGGGTGTGGGGGTGGCGGCGGCTGATGACTTCTGGGATGGCTCCGTTCTAGGTGCTGGTTGTTGGTGTTGGGGTGTTGGTGGTGGTGGTGACGCTTTCGTTGATGGTGCAAAGTCGGCTTGTGACTTCTGCGCCTCTTGCTCCAGCACCGATGTCGAAGAACCACCCAGCGACCTGGGCGGGCGGGTCTCGTGTACTCTTGGGAGTGGCGAGTCGATGGGGTGGGTGATGGAGGTATCTGGGCCGCCTGCGCTGCGTGGTGGCGAAGGTGGTTGAAGGTTGAGGCGGTATGACTGGAACTCGGGGAAGGCGTGACGTTGTGTCGAGGAGAACTGTCGTAGTAGGGATCGTCTGCAAGGGCCGCAGACGGAGGAGGCAGTCCTCCGTGCTATCGAAGGCGCATTCATTGTTGTGTGTGGATGGCTTTACGCAACCGTAGGTTCTGTTGTGTCTTGTCTGGTTTTCTTTGTCTTTCTGTCTGTCGCTGTACGTGTTCTGTCTGGCTCGTTGGATGTGGGAGGAGGGAAGGGTTGGTGAAGTGACTGATGGCTATGGAGAAGAAAGAACAGGTAGATCGGCGTTGGAGGCAGCTAGGTAAAGTAATAGACCTGGGTATTTACTGCGCAGGTGTTTGGTTTTTGCCTTGTTCAGGTCAGGTCAGGTCAGGTCAGGTCAGGTCACGGCAGGTCAGGGGACTGGCTGACTGGATTTGATGTCAGATGCTGTGAAGTGGGTCGATTTTAGAGATACATAGCCGGGCCTATTGCGCCCCATAGTGTAGCTATGACATCGTTTTCGGACGTGCGGCGCTGACCGTTTATTGCCGAGCCAATCAAATCCAAGTGGACTGTCAGCAACGGTTCTTCCGGTGGGGCTAAGTGCATATGCATATACCAAGGTGCTTTATGTAACCGAGTATCTGCTTAGGTCAATATGTTTATCTGAGCCTCATCTACACCACAATGATAGTGACACAGATAGTAGTCGCTTGACATTAGCAAAGTCAGTCATTAAGATGGAAATTTCCTGTTATCACCGACCATGCGAACATTGTTGTGTGGCATGGCCATCATCATTCATAACTCGTGCATACTGTAGCGAAAAACCATCATTGTGCTGGCATCATTTCCTTCCTTCTATAATTCCCGTCTAAATGCCACTCCTGCCCACCCTGTTACTCCGCTACCAGAGCCCTGACATCCCCAACTGCAATCCTTGCCACCTTCTTCAGGAGCGTCCTCTCGTCCGCCTCCCTATACCTCTCCCATGAATCCAGCCCCTCCTTTGCCTGGATGCTCAGCGTCTCGTACCCCTGCTTGATCACCTCCGCCACTTGCAGGCTCGTCAACTGACTCCCACCGGCCTTGCTCCCCTTTCCTCCCTTGTTGCCACCCTCCGCGAGCAATGTCTTGTAGTGAGTAGACACGGAGATGAGCGTCCCAATGCTGTTCGTCGGCCGGTTGGCAAGCCCGTACGTGTCGCGGAACTTGACAAGCACGTCGCCCGCCTCGACTACCTTGTAGAATAGATCGTCATAAGCCGCCGGTGTGGGCAGGAACGCCTCGCCCGCCGACAGACCCAGCGCGAGCAAGTTCACCACGTGGTCGAGCAGCACGTTGATGTGTTGGAGATCCTTCAGGTCCGAGGCATATGTCGTCAGGAACCGTATGAGCGACAGGAGGGAGCGGAACAACTCCGACCAGTGGTACGGCAGTCGTGTCTTCGACCGTGACATGTAGCTGATAATCCGCAGCAAGATGCCCACACACAGCGTGTACATGTTCACGTCCAGCCTTCGCTTGAGGTTATGGTTGATGCCGTCGATCATGGTGTCGATGACGGCCGTCGCAAGGGTACGCTCTGTGCGAACGAGCGGGAGGTAAGGTTGTCTCTGCCGGCAGAGCCGCACAGGGACCTTGTTTTCTTCACTGCAAATGCGCTTGCAGAGGATGGGGTCTTCGATCATGAGGCGGAAGACCATTAAATTGAGGTGAGAATAAAGAGTGGTCCTTTGCGAAAGGTGGGCGTGTGTGAGAAGGTAGGAAGTGAGTGAGATGTAGCTTGCGAAGGGCTGCTCTCCGCCCTTTTCGGGAGCTAATGTGACCAAGTTGAAGCAGAAGAGCTTGTTGGAGTGTGTGAAGTCGTAGGTCGCGAGTAGTACTGCGGCCTCGTTTCCTGGCCTGGGATTACTCCACGTCAGCATCATGTACAGCACAGTACGGATAATTTTCAACTCACAGCTCAGCAAACATCTTCTTTGCCGTATCAGCATCGTATACTGGCTTCTTCTCCGGCTTGGCACCGGGCGCGATCGCTCCTAGCCCGAACATGTTCAAGGTGCTGCTCAATGTCCATCCCTCAGGAATGTCGTCCTGGATATCCACAAATTGTGTCCTGAGCTTTTGGCAAGTATAGCCCACGCTTTTTATGATCCTCTGAATCGTGTCCTCGTTCACAAAGTCGTTCAGCCGTAGTTGGTACGGATTTTGAAACTCGAACTTGTTGTAATTTGCCAGAAGACCAAGGAGGGTGAAAGGTTCGAATAGTTGAGGCGTTGAGTCGGAGTCTTGTATCAGCTGGTATAGCGCAGGTTAGTTTAGTGGTCATAGCGGCCGAGAGATACGGCCAGCCAGTCGTACGTACCTTCATAACCGAAGGAAACATATCCCGTTGTATCAGATATGTCAAGAGACTGGTCTGGTACGCTCCGGACGTCACCGCCAAAGCAACCTCGATAGCCTTTTGTCGTACTTCGACTGTGAAACTCGGTCAGCCGCCGGATCCTATAGATCGTTGCTTCACGCCCTCTCTCCCCTCCCTCCCTTCCTTCCTTAAGGCTACCCGCACTCACCACTTTTGCCATTCCGTATTATGTTGTCTAGCGACCCAACGAAGTCCGTAAAGATAGCGTCGACATGATCCAGCCCAGCAAGGACAGTTATTATATCGGAGCTCGGGTTCGTGTACTTCTTAGAGAGGACGGCCGACAGGAAGGTGCTCAATGTCTGTTTTTGCGCCGTTAGCAAACCACCCAGGCAGCCAACAACCGTCCAGATATGCCCAGATGCAGACGTACGTCGAGGGCATGCAAGTCAGCAGTGCCCTGTCCACCCCTAAGTGCCTTCACCGACCGCAGGAAGAGCTCCCTCGTCTGCTCCTCGAGCTGCAGCAGGTTGCCCGGCGGGAGCTCGTCCAGGATGCGCCTCAGGAAGGCACGGTCGGGCTTGAGGAGGAAGAACTCCCTCCAGAAGCCCTCAGGGTGTTGTCCCTCGTGTTCAGCATCTTGATCGTCCTTTCGCAAATCAGTCGGGTGGATCGTTCACGGGCGGGAATGTAGTGTGGTGTTTTCAAACCTTTGATCACATGCATGACGACGTCAGCTTTGGTTCTTCTCTCAAATTGGGTCTCGATTGGCAACCCCCCCCCCCTTAAGGGCAGGGCCGGGATTGGAGAACTAGGAGAAGGAGAGGGGATGGCAGGTGCAAACCTTGAATAGCTCCTCGTACAGCTGGACGATCTTCTGCTGGAAAGCCTCTGGACGAGGCTGCTGGGTAAGGGGCGACCTATCCATGTACGCAGACCGGGTTTTTTTCTTTCCCTCTGAGCTGCTATGGTTCGGCCGAGTATGGATTACTCAAGCTAGCATAAGAGAGTGTGAAGTTGAGATATGTGATATTGAATTGGAGAAATCGCTGTGAACATAGGGCGCACTGGTAGTAGGCAGGCCTTTGTTTTCGTCATCGAGGGGAGGAATGGGCGGAGTGGGCTGGCACGGCTGGGGCCTTTCACATCCCTTTTGGCTCAGAAATAGCGATCTTCGTCGTCGGGTACTGTAGTAAGGTAGTACTATGCTAATAGAAGCTTTGTTGCCCTTGACTTGTGCCGAGACCCTGACACGTTTTGGCTCAACGGACGAAGCGGTGGTGGGTGGCAGGTGGCAGGTGGGCCGCCTCGCAAGCGCAAGGCCAGCCAGCCGCGCTACAAACTGCCATGCGGCTCCGGTAGGGCTGAGCGGAGCGGTTCAGGGTTCAAAACGTTACCAGTACGCGGGTAGACGAACGGGTGTGCAATCACCAACGGTCAGATCAGACCACAACGTTTCCTTCTGGACTCTGCTCTTATTTTCCCGAGCATAAATGTACTTAGACTACCTTAATCGTGCCTCATCACATCAAATCAAATTTCCCTCGCTATGCCGTCTTGCCAATCTAGCCTGATGCTTTGATACCGTAGGGTACAAAAAGGACAAAAACCCCCCGTTCCCCCATCCTCCCTTCTCTTCAATAACTCCCTCAAAATCAATCCGCGCTTGTTTGCTACCTCTACACCACCAGCAATCAAATATATGGCTGGGTATCATATCTCAAGTCCCATCGAGGCTTCTCCTCGCCTCTAGTTTGACTCCTCAAATCCCCTTCATCCCTCTATGACTTTCGCACCCGCTGGCTCTAGGACCGTTCGTTATCTCCAGTGAAAACAGGAAACTCCTTTTGAGGAGACATCTGCGGTTTTAAATACCCCAGCTGCCCCTCCTTTCTGCCACTCCCCATGCAAGAGGGGTGATGCTGTCAAGGTTGGGATGCTGTCTGGCCCACTCGAAGATGTACTGCTTCAGCGCCTTCCAGCGCGGGCAGCGCCTGTCCTCGCTCATGTCCAGATCCATGCTGACCTTGATGTGGCCCTTGGCCCTGCTACCGATACCATCCATAACGGCCTCGTCCTCTTTCTCAAGCTCATCTGTGGGGATCCGGCTGATCTTTGACAGCTCCTCATCGTACACCCGTGCCGTTGCCGGATAACCTAGACTCAGGTAGTTGTAGACTTGGGTGACGAATTGGTCAGTGAATTCGGCCGCGATTCTCTCATCCAGGTCTGCCGAAATCTTCTCCTTTTGTAACCGCTGCTCAAGACCCATGAGCATGTGGAGACCCTTGGGCTGGCCGGCGCGGGACCGGTGTTCCGACGTCGCAGAGACCAGGGGCGTAGGCTCGGCAGAAATAGTGTAAGCGCTCGGCGTCCCATTCGTTGTGGTGTTTTCATCATTGTGCTCAAACGGTGTGGCCGGCGACATGGGTGTCACGATCATGGCTGGACGGCGCGACGGGGCCAATGCCTCCGAGCCCTTATTTTGCGTGAAGCAGTACCCCCTCCAGAGACCATGTTGCCCTGTAGTGTCACGGTTCGGCTCGAGGAGACCACCGGTAGAGGTATCCCATTTCTGCTCCGGGTCCAACTTGGTTTGTTTCGGCGACGGGCACATGCGGAAGGACAGGTCCTTGCCGACCATGGGCGGGCTTCGCCGAGTCTGTAGGCGGAAGAATGCCTTTTCGGCGGCCTTGTCCTGTGCTTGATTTTGGTATCCGTAAAAGCGGCCGAAGGGGGCGCGTGTGCGGGCGAACCCTGTCTCTGGGGGGATTTGAGAAGCCAGGGCGGTGGGCCGGGGTGGTGGTGCATCAGGCATGTCTGTGTCGATGTGCGGCTCGCCAGTTGGTCGACGGGGAGGAGCCTGGGCATTGTACGATGCTACACCACCGAAGTAGGAAGGCTCCTCGGACTTGGTGGTGGGATGTGAGCCCAGAGATGCACTCGGAATGTAGGGCATTGGGTGCTCCCCAATGGGGCTCATGGGCTCCAAGGAGTGACGGGCTTTGTTGGTGAAGTCAAAGGTATTGTCGGGCGGGCCCTCGCTCCTCCCCGAGGCAGACTCCGTATCATCGAGGTCGCCCCTGTCTGCAGCAAGCTGATCTGCATGTTTCTGCATCTCCTTGACCATCCAATTGACATTCTCCTCGGATGAATCGCGCCGCAGCTTCTTCTTGTCACCCACGCCCCGTGTCTCCACCCTTCCGCGAGGCTCGTCGGTGCTACTGTTGTCATCTGTCACATCCCCAGAGCCCTCTCGCATGATAAAGTGTTCTGCACCGCCTAGCCTCAAGTTGCTGTTGGGGAAGGCCATCATGGCCAGCTCCTCCAAGGCTTTCTGCGCCTCAAGCTTGTTGAGGTCGAAGACATGATCGGCAATATCGTCATCGCAAGACTCCCTTCTGGCATGGCCAGGCCGCCTAGTATGTTTCTTCTTGGAGAGGGAGTAGATGTGCTTCGCATAGGGGGTGATGTCGGTCTTGTCGGCAGGCCTCGTGGCGGGACCGACATCGCCAGCTCGTCGTGATCTTCGGCTGGACTCGAGGAGGCGTGGGGCGAATCGACGTCTCTCCCGCGGTTGGGTCTCGGTCTGGGTCTGAGTTTGGGTCTCATGGTGCACAACCTTGGGGGGAGACATTGAAAGCGGAGATTCGCTAGTTGGGGAGGGTTCAGGAGTAGGCTCAGAGGTTGGCCCTGCTCTGCGGTGCTCCTTGAAGGTGGTCTCGACGGGCACAGGAGCAAAGCGCCTGCGCGCCTGGGTCGGTTGCGTCATCCTGTTGTGCAGGGAAAATAGTTGTGGGGATAGCACCTTGGACGAGTCTGATAGAATATTGACAGAAAAGAAGTCGAGAGAAGCCGCAATGGCTTAAGTCTGATTTACCCAGAGCACACGAGAGAAGAAGGGAGAAGAGGGTGGCCTGGGGTTTCTGGGGCTTGGGCCAAGGTGATGTTTTCTTGAGGTGATCGTCAGAAGGGCCTCGGGGTACGGCAGACGTTGTGCTGTAGCAGTCTCCTCCCGTAACCCCTGTAACTCCGTACTCCGTGGTCGATCTTTGTGACTCGTGACACTGGCACTGACACTTGACACTGACCCTCATTCGATGTACCAAAGTATGTGCGTGTGTGTGTAGATAGACCATGTGTTTGTCGTCAAGGGAAAAGGAGCCGCGGTAGGTTATGGAGTGGAGGATAGTTGGAAAAGGGGAGGTATTATCGTGAGTGTTAGCGAGTGGATCTTTGGACTTGGACCTTTGGAATCCGGGACCGGGACCTGGACTTGGTTGGACCTGGACTAGACCTGAATCTGGAGGGCTAAAAGGGCGGTCACAAGGAAGAAGCAGCTGGGAAGGTGCACGATGCGGGCGCAGAAGGCTCCTCCTCTTTGGTCTGGCCTGTTTGGTCCCGTCCTGAAGAGGATCCATGGATCAATCATTCATGGGGGAAGAGGATGGGGGAGGGGGAGGTTCAGAGGGGGGAAAGGGGGGGGGGGGTTAGTGGTGCATTAGCGGGGGGTGGCCGTGCGAGAGTGGACTGTGTACCACTTCGTATGTAGTGCTATATCCAAGGAAGTTGAGATAGATCAATCTAGGGGCCCGGGAACTTTCACACTGCCTTGATTGCTGCTCTATCTTCTCCAGGAATTGTGATGTTCATCTCATCTCATCTCATTATTGAACCACCGCCACCAGAAGAAGAAGATATGATGACATGACAGCGTGACAACGGGGGCTTAGAGTTGACAGAGGCTCAGCAATCCCGTAGTCCCATTGATTGACACATATGGTAATCGGAGAGCTAATGAGAGATCTGGCATGTTGTAACTACAGTATTCCGGAAAGATGGATGACACAGATAAGACCCTGAAGATCAATAATTCAACTCAATCCAATTCCCCTCAGAGTATCCAGAGGTCCCACATATAGATGTACCGGTATTGTATCTTCCTCCTGTTCCTGGGTTGAACAAAGTTACGTTCCTATAGCATTGGATCTTTTGGAACCACTGCTGTCTCCATAGATGGAAGACATAGTATGGGTCCCGCCCTACGGGTTCCCCAGCTCTACTTTCCTGTGGGATAATCACTTTCGGCCTGCCCTACCGTACTGCTACTTATTACTACTATACACGATGGGGCCATGAGGCTCTCTCGATCCGATCTGCTCGATTCGGACTTGTTCGTCGCCCAGGTGCCATCACTTCGGTCGTCATCCGAAATGACCAGCCCAGCCCAAAAGAAAGCCCGAGGTGCAAATGGAGACAAAGACTTCTAACCGTTTATCTCCCTTCCTTTTTTTTTTCCTTCCTCGCCACAAGAACATATCCGACTGTCTGTGAAAGAGCTTGTGGTCAAGGGCGAGCGGGAGCGGGAACGGCGCTTGTCAGAAACTGCTCAAAATCGCCACCTAGACACACGCTTTACAATTAATGTCTACTACTGTGTGTGATACATGTATCTATATGTATAAGGCTGAACCACGAGCATTGTCTCGTGAGTGTCCGTTATCAGGACGCGACAACTCACGCCATGGTTGCTTGTCGTCGTCTCAGGGGACCCCGTGTCTAGAACACCTTGGCTCTCTCCCATTATCCAGTAGCCACCGTCCCTGATCCGCTGCCACGGTACTGGGGTACTCGCTTATGTACCCGCGTACCGCTGCTAAAATAAGCAATACGAGCGGCCGCAACGCTATGTACATAGTATGCGAGCGGCGCTGCACCCGTTGAGTGCTAAATTACAGGCTACTGTCTTCGTGCCTGAGCTTGGCCACCTGAAAAACAAATAAGAAAGAGTCAGGCAAAACAAAAAAGGGGGAGGGGGGGAGGAAAGAAAAGGACTGCAGTAGATTCTGTTTATCGAGCGCCATGTTTGACCACCTGACGATCTGACGACGAGGAGAAAGACGTCTGAACACTGTGTGTTCAGGTGTGCGCATGGCAGATCGTTCCGCTCTCGGCTTTTCGAAATGCGAGTTTGGGGTCGAGAGTCGAGAACATGACGAGGACCCACGCGGGGGGGGCTTGCCGCTCGGTCCAACCTTGGAAAGATAGAACACACACACACACACTTGGGCTCCAGGGCTCACGATACTGCAACCTTGGACGGCCCCTGACCAGATACCATGTATGTGCCACGCCATCTCGGCTGCGCCAGCCAACTTGTTCGGTGTGGGTGACACTCTCCTGGCTAACACGGCCTGTTATAGTATGGTATCGGTACACCAAAAGCAGACCGCTAATGTGAAAAGACGCAGAGATGCTTCCGAGTCGTACCGCATGCCGTGTTATGTCGCAGCTAACCGTTGTTGGGTCTTGGCCGTTGTACACTACCGAAAGTCAGTGTGTTACGGTTCACGTCCGCGACCATGTACTACTATCAGGCTACCTACACTAGGACAGTGATGCATGGATGCTAAGTGTCTTTCCTGATACTATGGTCATGGCTCAAGCTGGCATTGAATGTTCCCTTCGTTGGGTTTTCTGTGCGATTCATTCCCTCGGACTCTGTTCACCTCGATGTTACTGTGCAATGCAGCACGAAAGTATCAACAAACAAGGATCGCGGCGAGTGCATAAACGGACAGCCAGTCAGGTGCTCGATGTTTGAATCTTGGCCGTCCCTCCCAGCGCATACTGCATACCGCATACTGTGTACTAAGTCCCTATCTGGTCATGGTCGACGCCCGGGAGTCTGCTCCGAAAGGCAATGAAATGAGGTTCCAGCTGTCCCTACAACGCCCGCCTTTTGCGGGGTATATTCTCTTCAATCTGCACTGTCGCGATCACTGGATCGTGGAGACTCAATGATTTGGCCACGATACACTTGAGCTTGTTTGAGCTCCTACCTCGTATCTCTAGGCAGATCACCAAGTCCGGGGATTGTGGGGTGCCGAGGCCAGCTCATGACATGAGCAACACGTAGGCGGGGGCCATGGTACGACTGCCCAGATCGACGGCCGAGAAAGTTACATCTAGTCGGACATGCACATATCAAATGTGGCACACCCAACAAAACTCCGGCTGCTGTACGGCCTGGCCTGGAACGGACCAACTGTGGATGAGCTGTCCCAGAGCCGGAGGAAGTAGAGGATCGGGTTCCCTTCCATTGCGCTACGCCGTGCGACCGAAACAAGTCAAACACGGCATCACGTTGTAGAGCAGTCAGACGAAGGGCCTTCGAAAAGACACAAGATGTGTTGGACCGGAGATCGACCGGAGATCTTCCCGTGTGTCGCCTAAGCTGTCCAACGGCGAGCCTCCTCGTCACGTCGCGTAGCACAGCTCGTCACAGTCCTTCCACGCGCATATAAGTGTGTGCTGCGTGACCGTCCCAACATGTCGCGGGCGCCTCAAGACGGTGACGACAAACTAATTTGATCAGCAACATGTCCTTGCCGGCATATCGACCTCGGTCATTGGAACTCTACCACTTGCCATTGCAGGTGGGGAGACATGCGATCAGCTCAGGTCTGAATGACATACACTTGAGCATCCATACGCATCATTGATTCTGGCTTTGTGGGTTTCCTTTATGTCCGTTGTCCTGAAAACTACAATCACAGCATCGATGTCGCTATCTCTTGGCCAGTGCCTGTACCAGACCTGGGACATTTCCCCCAATCCGAATTATCGCCTCTGTGTGAGGCAATGTTAAGGATGCGCGGCGGATCATCGGGTAGTACGCATGCCCATCAGTTGAGCTTCAAGCGATGCTCAACCTGTTGGCTGAGGATTCCATTCTTCATGGTGTCAATTTTCCTGCCTACCACGGAAAACGGCAGGGGCCCGGCGGCGATGCAAAACTCACACATTTGCACACCAACACGCGTTATCACAGGTCTGAGGTAGCGGCTTTGGGCGAAGAATGGCAACATAAATTGGTCTGAGGGCGGAGGCTTCGTCTCTCTTTGTTCAATTCCAGTCCAACGTACTGAGGTGCCTTTTTCCGCATATTGAGCGTAAGCTTGGTCACCGGGCTCATCTCTCTTTGTCTGATGGGGGTTCCAGGGGGAGAGAGGGTTGCGATTCGAAGGGCAAGTGTCCAATGTGAAGGCGGCATCACCTCGAATTAGGCATTGTTAAGGGAGGGTAGATGGGATGGCTTGTTAGACGCCCCGATGAGCAGCATCATATGTATGTATGCGAGGAGATGTCACGATGAGCACCGAGGTGGTGACCATTGCACCCAGGCGCCGCGGCGGACTGTTGAAAGCGACTTCGATAACGGAGTACCCTGGGCGTCCCTCTTCGGCCAAGACCTTGGAATGATAACCGGGTTCTCCCATAAAGTGCGCAGGTACGGTGGATATTGCGCGGGGTGTTACGCCGACAGCATGAGATGTCGTCGATCCAGATGACAAGACAGT
Source organism: Cytospora piceae (assembly GCA_016508685.1). Taxonomy (NCBI): domain Eukaryota; kingdom Fungi; phylum Ascomycota; class Sordariomycetes; order Diaporthales; family Cytosporaceae; genus Cytospora; species Cytospora piceae. Next base: position 280,981 of record JADMLE010000010.1, on the reverse strand, counting down.
CGATAGAGGGGGACCACCCCTGTCGCATCGTCTTCTTCCGAAGGACCATCGCAGTTAGTCACCACCAGTCTCCAGATATCGGGGAACTTTGAATTCGGCGGGGTCTTCTTTGGCGACATCTGGACAGGCGGAGGGCTCCAGGGCTGCGTGTACGTCGACCTCGGAAGACGTCAAGAAGGCGGTACTTGGCAATGATACCTATCCCATATGCCCCACTCAATTGGACTCGGTTAGATGAATTCATTTTAGAATATGCATGTTCCCTCTTCGCGCCCGGACAGGGAAATGAGTCGGAGGATAGTTCAACGTAAAGCGCCTGCGGGTTTGGCAGGCCCTGTTTATCGCTAAGTACTTACGTACTTAGAAGCCAGGATTAGATAAGTAGTGGTGAAGTTTGTGTCCTGGTCGTTGCGTGTGGTGTACGGATCCGTAGATGGCTCCAATTCCAATCAACGACGACACTAACAGAGAATCCAATCATATGGAAATCGATATACTGACTCCCTGGTCTGCTACGTGTGTAGAATTAAGTATCTAGGTCACTCACATATTCCATCGCACAGGCAACAGCGATGCTGATCTAGGGGGACCATTGGATGTGATATTCACCGTGCGCGGAGGCCATTGTTCAAATTAGCGCCGTAATCCATACGTACCTAGGTACTCTTTACGAAGTTCAGGCCCGGACGTCAAGAGATGTCAAGAGGTGAAATTAACGCGAGACAAGGGAAATGATGGTGGCTGTCATGTTGTGTAACGCGTGCTTGAACCTTAATCCCAATCCCCTAACAAATTCAACCTAATCTCTAGCTGAAGACGCGCCCGTATTATGTATGTATATGCACAAGAAACAACAGTTGCGGGTTGAACAGCGAGGTGTTGGCAAGGTTGGCGAGGCAAAGATGGTTCACGCCCACTCAAAGTCAGAGGTGTTATCAGCAACGTGATATTGCACTACATGGTAGAGTTGCAGCGCCGACGGGTTGCTGGTTTTGTATCACACGCAAGCCTGCCAGGCGTTTATCGAATGGTAGGCTAGAGGTTTGCAATGCTCCGAAGCGGGTACTCATATAGCATGTACGCATGTACGCATGTGCGCAACGATATACGTATGCATAGATACATAGTTACTTAGAGAAGTAGGTAATGATATCTCTGACCGCTTGCAACAGCAGAGATATGCATTCGTTTTGGGGTGCACACAATATATGCTGGGACATTTCTTCTGGTATTGTTTCGGATACTTAACATGTGGGTGACAGACTGACAGATAGACTACGGATCCGTCCCTAGTGTTGTTCGGTAGTGTACCTGGTGCAGGAGAGTAGGGTAGGTATCCATGGATCTATCTGTTCCGGATTTGTACATAGTACCAAGTACCTACACTAGAGACCGCCTTATGTAAGTACATATTAGGGTTCCAAGGGTTGTTAGACCCTTGTCCCCTGCCGCAACCAGAACCGGAACTTGAACCTTGAATTCCAACACGAAGGACCAAGTGCCAAACTGCCCAAACTGCCCAGGTACATATATATACATACATACATACATCTGTACCTGGTTGGGCTGTTCCGCGTCCTACTGGTTGCACGGGTTGTTCAGTTTCAATTCTTCTTTCTCTTCCTTTTTTTTCTCTCTCTTTCTTTCCTGTTGCCCACCTGTAGACACTAGGTTGATTTGATACCCATCAAACGTCGCCAACAACACGTGGACTTCGCATCGAGCAGGTCGAGGAACGAGGGTACGGGCGAGGGCTGTGCAATACATACATCATCACGCTTGCGGACCATGTCAACCAAGCCCCAGTACGCATTACCGATTACGAATTTGCGGATCACGGCAACATTTGGGAAACACTGCAATACGGATTACAACAGAATACTAGTACGGGATAATACAGTTCCCCAGTGCTTCTACCCACACTCTCTCTGCACTATCATTCCGACCCCCGGTGACATTGCCTCGCGAGACGATCGAGACGATCGAGACGAGACTTGCGCCCACCACGCCCACCACGCCCACGCACAAGCTCAAACATACGCCAACGCCCTGGCCACGCGCCTCAAGCATCATTGCCACAACTGCTACTGCTACTGCTACTGCTACTGCCCGGATACGGTGCATCTATGAGGCATGGTTCCCGCCATGGGCGATAACGATAATATGGAATCCCAAAAGGGGCAATCCGCACTGCTGTCGTCGACTCCACCATCTCCCGATGTGCTCGATTCTATTTCCAACTACAGCCACAATGTGAATGCGAATCCACTCCTGGCACCAAGTCCTTCCGCCAGTCCACCTCACTCCCATCCTCCTTCCTCCCATCCTTTGTCACACCCCGTCGACCTGGAATTATCCCCCAGGCACGAATTCTTAGAGCTTATTCCTGAAGACCGCTCTCTCGATACTCTACACGCCGAATCCGTACTTGCCTCTCCTTCAAACCCAGGTCTCGCTGAATCAACACCGCCGAACACAACCACCACCCTCCCTCAATCCAACTGCAACCGCACCTCTGGTCCCTCCACCCCAGAAACCGGCATTATACGACCTGCCGTGCGACGACCGCCGCTACACCCCTTGCCATCGAGGGCACCCTCTCGGTCACCAACATCTCCCCTCTCCCCCATCGAAGCGCCTCTCTCGCCCCCCATCGTTCGGACTGCCTCGACGCACTCCGTCCTCCGCCATCCTGCTCCCGATAGCACCGTCAACGCCAGATCTGGCTCATATACCAGCAACATTGCCGCTCTCGAGGCCACTGCCGAGCGCTTTTCTATGACTAGCAGCATAGAGGACGCAATCAGGCATGCCCATGAAGAGCTGAAGCGCAGTGACAGTCGTCGGTCCTCCATACTTGCGGCCAGCGTGAGGAGCGGGGGTGATTTCTCGGGCGTCGACAGTCCGCCTGGAATCGCACCAGCGCCCTTGTTTGCGCGCAAAAGCTCTATCGTTGGCTTGAACAACGAGGCAAGGCTGGGCGGTTACTCCCCTGGCGGATTCATTATGAGCCCGGCACAGTCGGTCACGGAACGGATGACGAGCGGGAGCAAGAGCAGTGGTGCATTGTCGAGGGCGAACAGCACGAGGAGCAAGGCCGAGACTATCGAGGGCGAAGCATTCCCCAACCTGTCTGCCTTGTCCATGTCGAGGAGCGGTCCAGGAAAGAGTTCTGTCCACAGTGCTCGCAGTATTCGTTCTGGGCATCTGTCTCTTGCTGAGATCGCCGAGATGGAGCCACCGGCCACCTTGACCCAGGCTGCCATGGACGAGGCCGACCGTGGGCTAACGCAGCTACAAGATCTCGGGGATGACGATGAGACGATACTCTCCAGAGCTCGCCAGCATGTCGAACCAGACGCCACAGACATAGAGGTCTTAGACGACTTTACAGGCCGCGCTTCAAAAAGTTGGGCCGGGACACCTATGTTGGATCACTCGGCCGGTTCGTACTGGGACAATCATGAGGAACTTGATATCCAACTTCGCAGCCCTCAAGACCCACCTTCAGCCCGGGTCCGGGACGAGTACGAGCCTCCAATGGAGCAGCGGCAACGAGTTTCTGGCTCGCCTAACACGGACGACGAAGACAACGCATTCGCCGACTTTGATGGGATGCATTGCGATCCAGATACTGTAGCCGAGCAGCACCCGACCCTTCCGGAAGAGGCTGAGTACCCGCAGGCCAGGCAGAGAGAGACACGGATGCCGCCCGCTCGGCCTCAGTCGTACTTCGACACTGCTACAGGCCAGAACATGCTGTACTATCCTGCTCGTGTCCCGGCCATGTTGAACCTGCCACCGAAATTGGGCAAGGGGCTGAAGGCCGCGCAGGTGCAGAGAAATATGCGGAGGAGTCAAGTGCTCAAGCAGATGCCGCAGACTGCGCGAGAAAGCCGGACATGGCTTCCTGATCCGCTCGAGGGACAGGGCCGACTGGACCTGATGGGAGATGACCGCTCAGCAAGCTCGGTATACTCCAACGCCAAGGTTCAGGATCCCGACCATGCTCTTGCTGCCCTCGAAGGCCCAGGGCCATCGTTGCAGCTGGTGAATCCTGGGTTAGCTCACTCGCAAGATGCACGCAAACCTCGCAAGAACATTTCGGAGCTACCACCTCAACTGCGAGCTAGCGTCTTCTTCGACCTGCCAGCCCAGGCGTCCAAGATCGAAGTCAAGGATGGGTCCGCCACGAAGACATTGGACAGCATCCTCGATGCCGCCGCCTCGGCACCTGTGAATGCGTTCACTGACCACGCTTTTGCTGGACACTTGGGTGCGGAGGTGTACGGCCTGGACAAGAAAAAGAACCGCAAGAGCAAGATGCTGACGGCGGAAGAAACAGAAGGTGGCAGCCAGGGAAGGGGCCGCAAACTGACAAAGAGCACGGCCTCAACGCCCGTCCTGCCAGAGGCCGAGAAGCGAAAATCAGTATGGTCGCTGTTGCCAGGCCGCAAGTCCAGGAGCAGTGTGAACCTCCTCGTGGAAAAAGATGCGGACTCTCGTTCAAAGCTGTCTGCTTCGGTCCACAACGGCAGCCAATCGGGGTCTGACGCTGGCGAACGCTCGGCTCTGGCGCCTGACGATGTGGAGAGGGAGTCTGACTTGGGTTCGGACAACGAGGAGCAGGTGTATTCCGGTCCCCCTACCACCCTATTAGCAGAATTGCAACTGCGCAAGCAACGGGCGAAGGAACGTACCCGTAATCCTCTACGTAACAGGACCGATGGGCTTCACAGCACGCTCCTGGAGCTCGACGCCGTGGCACAGATTGAGGCACAGGCACGGAAGAGCAAGCATATCAACCTAGCCTGGGCAGCCGATTCTGACCAGGGGGAAACTGACAATGATGAGGATGTGCCGCTGGGCTTGTTGGCAGCAAAGAAACAAATGGGCCCCGACGCCAGTGACAGGGACATGGCGCTTGCTGCGCAAGACATCAGCAGGCCCCTGGGCTTGATGCAAAAGCGCGACATGGAGGAAAATGAACCCTTGTCACGGAGACGAGCGAGGCTGCAAGGCAAAGAAGCGCCCAGCAGCATGTACCTCCAACCAGGCGGTAACGGGACCAGGATGTCGCGCATAGGTATCCCTGATAGGTCACTCAGTCCGCGACTGATGCGTGGCATCAGCCCTGCTGCATCGAACGGGCATTCTCCAGCCGGCAGCACGGCGAGCCAGAACAAAGCTGACGAGGAGGTCGAGGGGGAGACCCTTGGTGAACGCATGAGAAGGATGCGTGCCAAGGAAGGCAATCCTCTGCCCAGAGCCAGGCCCGTGAGCATGGCTTTCTCGACGGAACTGATGAGCGAACTCGGCATCAATGCGGAGCAAGAGAAGGGCAAGGACGGAGCTGTGGACAAGGGCAAAGGGAAGGAAAACGCAACGCCACCAGCCGAGGAGGAAGAGACGCTGGGCCAGCGCCGTCGCCGCTTGCAAGCGGAGCGCCAAGCCCGCGAAACGGAGATGGGTATCCGCGCTGTATCCGGCGGCAGTCAAAGAGGTGGCATGAAGAGCCGTCTGAGCCTGGCGGATGTGCTCGGCGCGAACCCGCTAGAGGGACCTCAGGGCAGGGTGGACCCCCGCGAGGCGGAGCGTCTGCGCAAGGAAGACGAAGCGGCACGAGTTGGGCGCGACCAGGCAGCCAGGATGGCAGCGTTCAGGGCTCAAGTTCCGCAACAGCTACAAGGTGCAGGGCCCCAGAAGGCCGGCGGCTTCCAAGGAGGGAGGTTCAACGACAGCACGGGCGGCCTTGGACTGGGCACGGGACAGTCTCAAGGACGCCATCTGAGAGGCAGTATGAGTATGGGCCAGCTCGGCGTGGCTACTGGGGCGTCTCGTGCCGCAACGAACCTGGTGGGCGCAGCTGGGAACTACGGCAACCTGCAAGCGCCGGACGGCATGAACCCAGCGTTCTCGAAAGGAAACACCTTCGGGCGAGGATACAATGGCGGACTTCTGCAGCAGTCACAGGGCCAGCAGCAGGGACCGTTTGTCAGCGGCAGTCTTTTGGCCAGCGGAGGAGGATATGGTGCGTACGGAGGCGGCATCGGAGCTGCTGGAGGGTACGCGGCTAATCAGACGGCGTACGGGGCTGGTGTTGGTTACACTGGTGGTATGGCTTCGGGGTATGGCATGCAGGTCGGCGTACCGAGACAAGCGGAGCAGGTTGAGAGGTGGAGGCAAAGCATAAGGTAGAGAGAGAGAGAGAGAGAGAGAGAGAGAGAGAGAGAGAGAGAGCGAGTGAGAGAGCACAGAAGAGGAGGGCTTGGGAATGAGCATTTTTGGATCAGTTGGAACTTCACCCGGGATATACAGATTAATGAAGGTACATAGACGGAGGCCGGGGCAAGGAAGAGACCGGAATGCATATAGGGTGTTGGAAGGGAACCATTGACTACTTCATGGGCAGGCATGGCATACATGGGATAGGATAGGATGGGGTGGGGGATGGGATTGTAATGCATCTGAGCGTTGAGACTTGCTTGCATGGCGACGGCGTCTTGTGCCTACTGGGGTGGTGTATGTACCTACCTACCTAGGTACCTACCTTGGTATGTATGCAGTAGTACTACTACATCTACATTACACACTTGCAAATTTTTAAATATTAAATCCTCAAACATAAATAGTCTCGGGGCTGCTAAGGCACATATTCAAAATAGCCTGACTACCTAGGTACTCTCGGAAAGGCACCCAAACCATTGTTTCAGGGGCTGCCCGGCCCCGTGTGGGTCCCCGAAGCTTCCCCATGCTCCTAGCGGAAAGCCTAGAAGCTTAGGGCGTCGGGTGCTGGAAGTTGCCGTAGCGGGCGCGTCATGGCTCAATTTACGCGTTGCGCGTCCGGGCGGCCAGCAAGCCGGATGGACCCTTTGAACTTCCAAGGTTGCAGGACACTTACTTACACTCCCACATCTTCACATTCGACCCGTTCACACTTCCCCAGATACTAATACACCTGTTATTTGTGTGGATTCGCTGACATCTTGGTGCCATGGTCCTGTGTCCAATCTGCAACAAGACCGTCAAATCCTCCGAGATCAACGGCCATCTTGATTCAGGATGTACCGACTTCCTTGTCGACAATGATACCACCACCGCCTCAAAATCCTCCCCGTCACAGTCTCAGATCCCTCCGCCTTCTTCTGCCGCTCCTCCTCCTCCCTCATCCGCCGTCAAGAGATCAGCCGCCGACTTCTTTGCCACGCCGGCTGCGAAACGGCATGCAAGCAATTCCAAGGTCGTGACCCCACTCGCCAACGGCTCATCGAGTTCACCTGCCAACAACGCTCCGACGAGCTCGGCCCCAAGGACCCTGAGCAAGAAAAGGACCTTCGGTCAAGGCCCGGGAGAACACGAGGATGCTTCTCTACAAGACACGCCCATGACAGAGGCTCAGCCTCTGTCATTACCTGCGCCGCCCCTCAAGAAGCTCAAGTCCAACCGAAACGTACCTCTGGCCGAGCGTATGCGACCCGGCACCCTAGACGACGTTGCCGGTCAAGACCTTGTTGGACCCAGTGGCGTATTACGCGCTCTTATCGAGTCGGATTCATTACCATCCATGATATTATGGGGAGGATCAGGGACAGGGAAGACGACCATAGCTCGGGTTATTGCCAGAATGGTTGGGAGCCGCTTCATCGAGATAAACGCAACGAGCAGTGGTGCTGCCGAATGCAAGAAGCTGTTCCAGGATGCCTCCAACGAACTATCGCTCACCGGAAGGCGGACCATCATCTTCTGTGACGAGATACACCGGTTTACTAAGACCCAGCAGGACCTCTTTCTGAAGCCCGTCGAGGCGGGCACAATCACCTTGGTCGGCGCCACTACCGAGAACCCATCCTTCAAGGTGCAGGCTGCGCTGATGTCTCGGTGTCGGACCTTTACACTGCAGAAGCTTTCAGGCGAGCACGTTCGGAGCATTCTGATGCGGGCTCTGAAGCAAGAATATGAAAACGACCCGTCCAAGCTTTCGCCTTTGATAGACGAGGAGCTCCTTACCTATCTATCTGCCTTCGCAGACGGCGATGCCCGGACAGCACTAAACCTGCTCGAGCTGGCTCTTTCCCTCACCACAAAACCACCGCTAGATCCCGCATCCCCCCTCACAAAGGAAGACATCAAAGCAGCCCTCACAAAAACTTTGGTGTACGACCGCGCCGGCGACCAACACTACGACACCATCTCCGCCTTCCACAAGTCCGTCCGCGGCTCCGACCCAGATGCAGCACTCTATTACCTCGCCCGGATGCTCCAGTCCGGGGAAGACGCTCTCTTCATCGCGCGGCGCATGGTCGTCATCGCCTCGGAGGATGTCGGCCTGGCAGACAACACCATGCTCTCGCTCGCCACGGCGACCTACACAGCCGTCGAGAAGATCGGCATGCCCGAAGCACGCATCCCGCTCGGCCACTGCGCCACGGCGCTGTGTCTGGCTCCGAAGAGCACGCGCGCGTATCGCGGCCTGAACAACGCTTATGCTGCCTTGCGGGAGCCGGGGATCGCGGGGCTGCCTATCCCTGTGCACCTCAGGAATGCGCCGACGAGGTTGATGAAGGAGATGGGATACGGCGCGGAGTACAAGTACAATCCTAACTATAAGGAAGGGAAGGTCAAGCAGGAGTACTTGCCTGACCAGCTGAAGGGACGGAGGTTTTTCGAGGAGAGGGATCTGGGGACCGCGGCTGATCCAGACCTCGAGATGGATGGTTGAGAAGATGAGCCCGAAGCGGGGCTGTCTAAATTTGATGGCAAGGCTCACAAGCCGAGCCTGAAACTTGGGAACAGGTGTGTGGCTGGCATGATATGAGGTCGTTTCATTAAAGGTGTATCCATGCATGTGCTCCCTGTGTCCGTGAGGTGATTGGGCCCCTTATTGAGTGGAGGGCGCATGCGCTTCACTATCTGGGTGGCTTACATCGTAAAAGCTTGGATATAGGAAGAGACGTGAGGCCCCAGTTCGAGATAACTTGGGTCTCCTGTCACATTGTAAGAACTTCCCACTCGAGCGTCGTCAGGCAGAAGGGGCGGCTCGTGGTTAGGTTTACTCACTCAACGGACGATGCAGGTTCGAGGATCTCTTGGTACAGGAGTCCTGTTGCTGGAAAGGACTAGAATCGTAAATTAGACTGACCAGAAGGCCAGAGGGCTGAAGGGAAAAATCGAGACAGCTAAAATGTTCAAGGGCTCCTATGGCCAGCCAGGGTGTCCACGTTCAAGGCTGCCTATTAGGTCAATTGAGGTGGTCGTGGGTTCATCCCCGAGAACGTAAAGAATGAACTTGGATTGCTGTAATTATGATGTCTATGGTTCCACTACGTTGACTCACCGGGGCCCTTCCTATAACTCAACGACTCATCCACATCATCGCCATGGTTGATGTTCCCACGGTATATGGTGAGGGCTCGACTTCCGTTCGTCGCGATGGTGAACAGTTGCGGCTCACTTCCCAAAGCGGCAGATCAAGATTTTACAAGCGTAAGATGACGTTGAAAGAGGATTGGGCGAGTTGGCATGGCTTGAGGATACAGAGATCTATGGTGAAAATGATGGTCTTGTGAGACACCAATAACAACTCTACCTGCCATCAGGTTTGGGACTGGTATGTGTCGAAGATGCAATTTCAGACACGGCAGGTTGTGCTCGAGGTGGGATGGCCGTTGAATGGGGTCATGGAACCCCACAACAAGATGGCTTATGGACCGTTGCTGTCTTTCCAAATCCCCCTTCTGCTCTCGGCCATCTTCTGAGAAGTTACTCGTCCGTGTTCATGTTGTCGAATCATTTCTTGTCCTGATGTCCTTACGTGACGTGACGACAGGGCTTCTCATACATAGATTAGGTACCATCTGCTTGGGGATATTGAATGTGCCGAATAAGCGATGATCCGGCGTCCTTTCGTCCTACGCCATCATCGCCCCAGAGTCTCTTGCTTCTGCTCAATCTGAGCATCAGCCCACTCGCCAGTCCATGAACAGGGAGTGGCTTCCATGCCGGGGAGGTTCTCGTAGAAGTGCAGTTTCCCGTTCCCGGGAGATGGCTGGCACTTAAGACAAGATACCAAGCGAGAAACGGCTGGAGTCATCACCTGCTTCTGACTGCGGTGACTCAAATCATCGGATCGTTGTTCAGATTGGCTTCTCCAACAACTCAGGCGCCTGTTCCCGCAGAACATCGTGGAGGGTTTCCAATATGCGACCATGGAGGTTGCTCGGCGCGGCAACGATGCCATAGTTGGATACCATCTTCCTTCCTGCAACCCAGTTGATTTCCTTCCCATCAACATCCGAGACTTTGCCCCCGACCTCCTCGAACAAAAGCATGGCGCCAGCGTGGTCCCAGATTTTGGCCAGTCTTGACCGTTCCGTGTATGCCCAGAAAGTCGTGTTCGCGACGTTCAGCGCAAGAAGGACCCAGCGGATCACCCAAGGGAGGAGTATGCTTCCCGGGAAGTCAACATCAAGCCGAGTGGCGACGGCCCTGTGGACGGCGACAGCTCCGCTAGTGTTAACGGCCGTCACGGAGCGGAGAGAAGACGCTGTCTCGGCGTGTCTGGGGATTTTCGTTATAGCCACCTCGGCCGATGTGCCATGCAGTTTCCGGGTGAAAGCACCGTGGCCTCGAACGGCGAAGATGATGCCGCCTTCCCCTTCGGGGTCCAGTGAGTTGTCTGAGGCGGGGAACTGCACGTGCATGGACATGTTCGGGCAGCCGACGGCGGACAGCACCTGCTTGCCATCCTCCAGAAGTGCGATGTTGATAGCGTACACGAGCCCCTTAACAAAGTTCTCGGTTCCATCGATGGGGTCGAACACCCAGATCCTGCCTCCAACATCAGGTGTGCCGTATCCACACCAGTCAATCACCTCACACATCTGCTCGGGGGACTCAGGGAACCTGACGAGAGAATATGTGCCATCCTCTCTCTGGCTCTGGGTGTGCTGCAGGGTACCCCATACGCGGCCGTGCAATGTAGCATTCTCCTTCAGCTCGCTGGCGGACTCTTCGCCGACAAACTTGTCTCCTGGGAAGTGGGCATGCAGGGTGCTGGCGAGCAAGGCCTGGATAGCAAAGTCTGCGATAGTGACCGGGCTCAGATCGTCCTTGGAGACAACGCCCATGCCAATGGCTCCCTTATCCTGAGCCTGAGACAGGATATACTCGCTGAGCTTTGCTGCTTGTTGAATGGCTTGGAAGGCAACTTCCAACTCTTTCGCATAAGGTGAATCCATGGTCGCACAAACGTAATCCTTTCTCAGTGGTTCCTTTATTCTATCTGGTGATGAGGGATCTTTCAGCGAAGTGGTTTTCGGTGCCGTTTGTGAAGGTGAAGTATAGTGAGGTTTCGAAAGTGACTCATCAGGAGGAGGGAGAATCAGAATGGCTGACCTTCAACCTTGGGAGTGAGATAGTAGTTGGTTTTTTTTGCTGTCTCTTCCAACCCGAACCCTTGTCTGATTCGGAGCGAGAACCCCCCCCCCCTTCCAACCCCGTGTAATAACTCCATGGACATTGAAACCTTGAGGATGAACCTCAACTTCACACTATCGCATCAAAGATAGTTCCAAATACACAGAAATGCGAAGTAATACTTTACGTAATATCATTTAGAGAGCTGCTCACACTAGACAGAGGCCAACGTGTTCATGATGTTGCCCGTCCCTGCTTGGACTCTCTTGTCCATCTTCACCTACAATCTTGCCCCTTCCTTCTCATCTACCTCTTCATTTTGGCCAAACGCGAAAAGGAAATACAACGGGCCACGTATTGATGCTGCTTAGTGCCTGTCTCGAACAACTGTCACACCAGCCCTGTGTTGTAGGTGCTCCGCAGCTTTACCACCAACCCCAATATTGAACTTCGTCCAATGCTACTGCTACTCCTCACCTAGATTCGGTTCGGGGCCTTCGAGCAGTGCCCGCCCATGGAGGTTGCCGTATCGATATTCCGGCCCCATCCCATTTGCCGGTGTCCAAATCTCCACCCCTTATTCTCTTTCTCATAAGTAACTGTGCTGCTACGCAGTTCATACTCGAGCAATGTCTCCTGCAATGAATGACAGCAACTTTCGCCAGACCATCACAAACATGGTGAATCTTTCGTCCATCAAGACTTTCTCCGCGGCCTTCTTGGTCTTGTACATCCTCTATGTTCTCTTGGCCCCCTTCCTCTCACCACTTCGAAAAGTCCCAGGGCCTTTCTATGCGCGTTTCACCAACCTTTTCTATTTGAACCGTGTTCGTAATGGCCGCTTCCAGCACGAGAATGTTGCCTTGCATCGCAAGTTCGGTCCTCTGGTCCGCCTTGGTCCGAAGCTCGTCAGTATTGACGATCCCAGCGCGCTCAAGACCATATACGGCATCGGGTCTAAGTTTCCCAAGGGTGACTGGTACTACGCGTGGAGGGTGCCAGGGCCCGGCAACTTCACACTCTTCTCAGATCAAAATATGGCGCGCCACGCGGACACGCGCAAGCGTTTTCAAAATTTATATAGCATGACCTCGTTGGTCTCTTATGAGACCTTCGTTGACGAATGCGCCGATATTTTCGCCAGGCGGATGCAGGAAATAGCAGATGCTGGAGAACAGTTGAATATGGGGCACTGGTTCCAGTGCTACGCCTTCGACGTGATTGCTTGTATCACATATGGAAACCGATTTGGCTTCTTAGACGGTGGCCATGATATCCGGGGCATGATGGGAGACCTACATGCGATGCTACGATATTCTACCCTGATCGGTATATACGTGTGGTTGCATAGTTGGGTTTTCCATCCAGCTGCCAGGCTGCAGTTGTTTGGCGCCAGAGGTCGTGTGACCCTCATGGATTTTATTAGGGAACGGTTGGCTATCAGACGAGAAGAGAGGGAAGTGAGAGATGCGGAGGGTAAGGTGGAAGGTCAGGCCGAGGGCGCGCCGAGACACTTTCTTGATCGACTGCTCGATCAGAACCAAGAGAACCCCGAGAAGATGACCATGTATCACATCTTCCTGGTCTGTCTGGCCAACGTCAATGCAGGCTCAGACACCACAGCGACGAGCCTGTCGGGGATGCTGTACCACCTCCTGAGGAATCCGCAGGTTCTGGACAGGCTGAAGCAAGAGATCAGAGAGTTCAGCTCCAGGGGCCAGCTCTCGAAGCAGCCAACTTTCAGAGAGACGCAGCAGATGCCCTACTTGGACGCGGTGATCAAGGAGTCTCTCCGTCTCCATTCTGCGGTAGGCCTACCACTGTGGCGCGAGGTGCCGGGAGGGGGAGCGACGGTGTCGGGCCAGTATCTGCCCCAGGGTACCAATGTTGGCGTCAACGCATGGGTCGCTGTGAGTAACATACTGATCTGAGCTGAGCTGAGCTGAGCAATGGCTAATTTGTGTGTGAACTGCGGAAGCACCTGAACGAAGATGTGTGGGGACCGGACGCCAAAGAGTTCAGGCCAGAACGGTGGTGTGAAGCTCAAGCCGAAGCGCTAGGTGGCAATAAGGACAGACTGCGGCGGATGGAGGCGTACTATCTCCCGTTTGGGCTGGGGTCGAGGACATGCATCGGTCGGCATATCAGCATCCTCGAGATATCCAAGTTGATGCCGAGGCTTCTCAGAGATTTCGAGTTTGAGCTGGAAAAGCCCGGTGAGGAGTGGGAATGCGATGATATATGGTTTGTTGTACCGAAGAACTTCTATGTTCGGGTGAAGAGGGCGAGTCCTCCATCGTGATGACGGATTTGGGGGAACATCTATTAGGTATTCAGGTACCGTATGAACGGAAGAGCGACCGTTTCAACGGCGACGGTCGGGTGAATGGCGCACAGATCCGCTCGTCCATGGATCAGGCCACCTGAACACCTCTGGGGACCCCAGACTATCGGAATGTTGCGGAGGAGGTAGGCCTGATAGGGTACTTGATAGGCGGTGACACTTCGACAGCTGGGAATTTCCCCACACAAGCAGGTGTTAGTGCACAGGCACTTTTTGACATCTAGCACCTACCTAGGTAGGTAGATATGGCACTCACATCTATCTATGTACTGCGTACCTTATTAGTAGCTATTCAAAGCTGTTGATTCTGACACCACTCACAGATCCACTTGTTTGTTTCGTGGTTGGACTTTCACACACTGTTCTGTTATATTCCATTCTATCTCTCTTCCTTCCCTCGCCCTCTCTTCTCATCACCCCCCTGCCCAGGTGCCTTCTCCCATCCAATCCAATCCAATCCAGTCCAATTCAATCAGCTCCACAGCCCAAGATGCTGGCCACCACAGTTAGAACCGCTGCTCGACGAGCTGCGTTCCGCAACATCGCGGTGCTGCGCACGGCTTCCACCTGGGCCAACGTTCCCCAGGGTCCTCCAGTAAGTCTGCGGAACTACCTACTCAGGCACTCATAGCTGCTGTTTTCTTTGCCCAAGCTGACAGTGCTCCAGGATGTAAGTCATCACTACACAGATATCCGTCAATGAGGTGAAGTAGTTCGCAATTGCTGATGGGGCGTTTGTTGTGCGTCATCAGGCCATTCTGGGTACGTCCTCCATCCACCAGAGAGGTAGATACTTTTAGCCCGCCCAGGAAATGTGACTAACATGCCACGCCCAACTCACAGGTATTACCGAGGCTTTCAAGGCCGATTCCTTCGACCAGAAGATAAACCTAGGTACGATTACCATACCGACACCGATACCGAAACCCACGAGCCCACTGGGGTGCCCAGACGAACACGATATTGACCTAACCCTCATACAGGTGTTGGAGCTTACCGAGATGACAAGGGAAAGCCTTACGTGCTGCCCTCGGTGCGCAAGGCTGAGGACAAGGTCATCGGCTCGCGCATGAACAAGGAGTACGCCGGCATCACTGGTGTGCCCGAGTTCACCAGTGCTGCCGCCAAGTTGGCCTACGGCAAGGACAGCAGCGCCCTCGACCGCACCGTCATCACCCAGTCCATCTCCGGCACCGGAGCCCTGCGAATCGGCGGCGCCTTCCTGGCTCGTTTCTACCCTGGCGACAAGACCATCTACATTCCCACACCCTCATGGGCCAACCACGGCGCCGTCTTCAAGGATTCTGGCCTGAAGGTCGAGAAGTACCGATACTACAACAAGGACACGATCGGCCTGGACTTTGACGGTATGGTCGCCGACATCAAGGCCGCCCCCAAGGGTAGCGTGTTCCTCCTGCACGCCTGTGCCCACAACCCCACCGGTGTGGACCCCACTCCCGAGCAGTGGAAGGCCATCGAGGTTGCCATCAAGGAGGGCGGACACTACCCCTTCTTCGACATGGCATACCAGGGCTTCGCCAGTGGCGACATCAACCAGGACGCCTTCGCTCTGCGCTACTTTGTCGAGAAGGGCCACAACCCCTGCCTGGCTCAGTCGTTCGCCAAGAACATGGGCCTGTATGGCGAGCGTGCCGGTGCCTTCTCGATTGTGTGCGAGTCGGCTGAGGAGAAGAAGCGCGTTGATTCCCAGGTCAAGATCCTCGTGCGCCCCCTGTACTCCAACCCGCCCATCCACGGCGCCCGTATCGCGGCCGAGATCCTCAACAGCCCGGAGCTGTACGACGAGTGGTTGGTCGAGGTCAAGGGCATGGCGGACCGCATCATCAAGATGCGCGCCCTGCTTAAGGAGAACCTGGAGAGGCTCGGTTCCAAGCACGACTGGTCCCACATCACGAGCCAGATCGGCATGTTTGCCTTCACCGGCTTGACCCCCGCGGAGATGGACAAGCTGGCTAAGGATCACTCAGTCTACGCCACCAAGGATGGCCGTATCTCGGTCGCTGGCATTACCAGCGGCAATGTGGGAAGACTGGCCGAGGCCATCTACGCCGTCAAGGGCTAGAAAGGGTAGAAAAGAGTCAGGAAAAGGTGTTTTGAATGTTTGTTTGACTTTGAGACGAGCGAGTTACTTCTGGGCATGGACGGGCCGAATGTTTTCGAGTTTGGGGGAGGCAAAGGCAATATGTTGCCGTTCACGGAAACGATTTGATCTGACTGAATGAGGGGGGGGGGCATGATACAAGTAGACGATTAGAATTGGCACAACCGTCCAAGACAGCATAATCCGAGACTTTACGAGATACGAAGCGGCTGCCTCGTTGACCCGGATCAGCGCCGTACTAACCGTGTATGTGCGTACCCGTTGGTAGTGTAAGACATGATGATGGAAGAGGTTCACGATGGTTTCAGGGTAACGGCGGACACGAAAACTGTCACTGTGACAGTACGTACACACAAAGCAACAGCTCGGAACGGGTTCATTTCGAGGCTGTCCGAGTCAAAGTGGATGCAATGTGACTCAAATGGCATCTACTAGAGTGAGTACGTTGAGCACAATACATATGTGTAAATAAGTACCGTAAGTGAGTGGGTGCGAGTGCATTTGATGTGGCCGCTGGCAGGAGACCCACAGCCCACGATTCCATATGTCAACACGATTAACGACCCATGCAGCCCACAATATCGGCGCTTGTAGGCGTTTGCAGCACGGAGGCAGGCGTGGAGACAGCCGCGGTACATTTGGTCCATCGCAGGCCAATGGATGGGCCGCGACAGGGAAAGCTGAGACGAGCGGGCCCTTCCGATCGCTGGCCATTCCGGCAATTGACCTGTGACCTCGAGGCGAAGCTGGCAAGGTCACAAGGCCACACACACACAGGGTCAAGTCGGTCAAGGCTTGATGGGATGAAGCTTAAAACTCCTTTAGGCCTTCTGCCCTGGTACATACATCACACATAGCAACTGGCAAGAAGAGTGCAAAGAGTTGTTGGGTCACTATAGTGCCCCGAGGGCGCAAAAGCTTGCTGTGGATGACACATGATGATTAGCATTCGCCAGAGTATATATAGTATGCACCAAAGTGGTGTTTTCCGGGTTCCGAGAGTGGGTGAAGGAAGACAAGATGATTTTCGATTGGATTTGTCGAGTGACAAGTCGGCGGCAGACGGTTCAAACAACATGATTGGCGGCGGTTCCCGAACGAGCCCTCGGCCCCTGCCCAGATCAACAAATACAGATACCTAAGTAGCTTTTATGTATATATAACCCCTGCATGGGGAAAAAAGCACCTTGTTTACTACCTAGGGATTTAAATACTACCCGGCGACTACATTGGTGGGCTGAAGTGGCCCATGCGTCAACAACGTCCACAAACCACCTTTTGGGCACCTGTGGGTATCCACACGTTCGCGCTCAAATGTCAAACAACCACCACAAGGACGGACCAGCCATGGCGGCGGCGGCGAAACGAAACATGCCTGTCATGCACCTCAATCTGCACTGCCCTGATCTAGTCTTGCCCCTGCCGCATTATGGCTGTATGGCTTGCACATGGAGTTTGCCCAGTCGAGCCAGTATGGCCAATCACTTCCAGTCATGACCAGGGATTTGACAGTAGCGAGACTTTGCTGCTTTGCTACTTTGATGCTTGCTCTTTGCTTGTACCGGTAGCTCGCAGCTCGCACATAGTCCACATGTACTGTAGTTCGTGCGGACCCCATCAACACCACGCAATGCCAGCAAATTCTGCTTCCGGCCTGGAGAGATGGCAGCCAGTCACCTTCTCCGTGGGAGGCAGCCCTCCTATCAGTGAATACGGTTGGATACCCTTGGTGGTTTGTATATCACTCCGGTACCCTCACACACTGCTTCCCCAGACAAACCTCAATGTCAGGACTGCCCTCGATATACAAACAGGCATGTTCACTCGACCCCTCGGCACATACGCATCAGCTCTGACTACTTGCCTGTTTGTGAGGCCTGACAATCTCCCTACGCGAACTATTGGCACCAGTCAACTGATCCAAGTCTTTCCTTGAATTTCTCTTCCCTGCCTCGCAAAGGACTGCCCAGGTGGCCGGCCGAGCGCTTAATATTCCGCGGCTATCAAAGGACCTCCAGACTGGCTTCTGAGAGCAAAACAAACAAAAGCCTACACTTCTATTTTCGACCTCTCATCATTCGTCTTCGACCAACCACAAGCGTATGTGACCCTTTCCCCCCCCCCCCTTCTTCCCGTTTTCTCTTTTTCGACTCTCCCTGTTGTCACTTTAGTTTGCGTTGCCTGGGCCTGATTTTATGAACGACCCTTCTCCCCCATTGTTGAACCTATTCAATATTCAGCTATTGTGCAACACCATTGTTCTTACAACTCATGTGATTCATGGACTTTGACAACATATGGAAACAATGAGTTGATTACACACTCGATATACCTTCTATTTTCTTTTCTTTCCTTTTTATAACGAGTCTCCTTTGTGTGTTGTGTTTCTACCTTTAGACTTCTCGGCCTTACACGCTCTTCTTTCATACTTTCGGCTCTGATACATCACCACCCACATCCAACTCTCTCTACTCGAGTCTTGCCCACTTTGGCAGATATTCTGGTCTATTACACCAAGATAACCAATTCAATCACTGACAAAATACACCACAGCCTTCCTTTCGGCTATACTTTCGCTTGATCTTCAGCTGGACTAAGACCTGATCAGACCTTCGCAATGGCTCCGGTCCTCGACGAGTTGTTTTCCAAGTTTTCCAAGAAAACGCCACAACCCGAAGCACAGGAGGCATCATGGCCCTCCGTGCCCCCTTCGCTCAACCACCAGTCCTTCGACTTTGAGGACGGCAAGCGGGAAGCTGCCGACCCAATGCCTCCTCGACCTTTCTACAACGCCGGTGAAATCACCCCCTATCTCGGCCTCCGATCACGACTGTCCCAGGTCCCCATGAACAGATGGACGGTCCTGCTGCTCCTCGTCCTGGCCCGACTCCTGATCCTATTCGCCGGTCTCAACAAGGATATCGCCAACGCCAAAGAGAGCGCACTGTCCGCCTGTACCAAGGTTGAAGACATCGGAAGCTCCATGGCGTCGATGCCTCACTATTTATCTGTCGGGGTCAACCAACTCTCAGCCGAGGGCATCACGAAGGCGGTACAGGGCATGGTTGAGATGCTCATGATGATCCTCACCGGAGTTCAGGAGCTTATCTTCTTCTTCATCGAGTTCGAGATTGGCACCATCATGTGTCTCTGCACTGCCCTTGTCAATGGCGTCCTCGAGTTTGCTGATTTCGCTATTAATTCTACGACTGTCCTGTTAAATGAAGGGATAAAGGACGTCGCCAGTGGCATAGAAAGCGTGGTCGACAAAGTATCGGACGTAGCCAAAAGATTCGGGGTTGACTTGAGCGACATCACATCTGAGGTGGACAAGCTTTCCGATCTGAACATCGACACCAGCAGCATTGTCGACGGCATCGCAGATCTCAACTCGAAGCTCAATTACACCGAAATGCAGAACGCCATCAAGGAAGTCATCGGCATTCCGTTCGACCTGGTCAAGAACCTGCTCAAGGAGAGCTACGGCGACTGGGAGTTCGATCAGTCCGTCTTTCCCGTTGCCAAAAGGGAGTCGCTGTCCTTCTGTTCCAACAACAGCACCCTTGACGATTTCTTTGAGGTGCTGTTCAAGATCGCCGCCAATGCGAAGATCATCATCATTGTGGTACTCGTCATCCTAGCCGTCGGCGCAGCCGTCTTTATGGCGTATTGGGAGATCAAACGGTTCAACAGACAACTGGAAAAATCTCGGGTATTCACCAACCGCAAGCCCATGGACATTGCCTACATGGCTGGGCGACCCTTGACAGCCGGTGTTGGAATTTGGATCTCGGAGAAGCTCTCAAGAGACCCTAAGCGCCAGGTTCTCATCCGCTGGGTGGTCGCGTATGCAACGACTTACACGGCCCTGTTCGTCCTGTCACTTGCGATCGCTGGCGCCTTCTCATGTTTCTGTCAATGGGTGATCCTGAGGGCCATCCAGAAGGAAGCCCCTGCCCTCACCGCCGAAGTAGGAGACTTTGCTAGCGACGTGGTGGTCACCTTGGAACAAGCCTCCACTTCGTGGGCCAACGACTCCAACAGCCTTATCCTGAGCTTACAAAACGACATCAACGATGACGTCTTTGGCTGGGTCAAGAACGCGACCACTGCGGTGAACAGCACCATCAACACATTCGACAAGTACGTGCAAGAAGGGCTCGACAAAGTCTTTGGGAGTGTTCCTCAGCTTGATAAGTTCATGAGTGCCATCGTTGCGTGCCTAATCACCGACAAGCTTGACAAGGTCCAGGAGGGTCTGACCTGGGTGAACGACAACGCTGCAGTATCGCTCCCGCTGTTCAACGCCGACATCTTCTCTGTCGGCGCCAACGACTCTATCAACGGCGACTCGGACCTGACAGGCTTCCTTGCTTCGCCCAGCTCAACCACCACGGACGAGATCACCGATGCGGTGAACGACGTGGTAGAGCTGCTCCGCAACAACATCATCCAGGAAGCTCTAATTTCCCTAGTGCTGTTCCTGGTATATATAGCGTACGTGTTCTTCGCCGTGGCTCAGGCAGCGATCCGGTGCTGTCTTTCCGAAAGGGCAGACGAAGTTGGTGGACAACAACAACAGCAACAGCAACAGCAAAAGCAACAACCCTTCTACAATGGAAACAACCGGGGTCCTATGATGTGTCAATCACCGCCGCCCCGGTTTCCCGACTTCGGCGCCGGTGTGCCCGAGACCCCCGTCGACGGTGCAGCCAGGGGTGTACACAACCCCTTTGCGGACACAAAACTGGCTGACGACGAGAAGATCGGGTACGCACTGCACGATCCCCGGGACAGGTTGCGGATCCCGACACCGCAGCAGGGACACTGGAGGCAGAGCGAGAGCGGCTGGATAGAGACGGACAAGTAGGACGAGTCTGAACCGCCAGATGACCCGTACTGCCACCTGTGAGGGGAACCGTTGGTGGATGGGTGTCTGTTGCGGTTTGGCACAAGAAGCAACGTTTCATTGGACGGCACTGGCGGCGTCTAGCCTTGATTTTTTTTCTTCTTTTTCATTTGCATTTACTGGTCATTTTCGCGAAGAGCGGGCGTATTTGGTGGGGGGGGGGCGGCGGATTTGGTAACAAGAAAGAGAACGAGAGGACTGCTTTGTCTTTGTCGACGGTTATGACAGATAATGCAGTAAAGACGCGGCTGGCCGCAGCAGAGCCGCGAGGCTCCAAAAATGGTTTGGGATACAGGTCTATCTGGTCCAAGCAATAATGTCTTGTTGGAAAGGGACGGCTACAAGAAGCAGGCAGAAATCCGGGCGAGTCAGGTAGATATATGACCGAAGAGTCAATACAATGAATGATTGACTGCCATATACAGCAAGTGTTGAGGTTCCAAGCATCCAGTGTCCAGTATCTAGTATGTATCAGTTGGTTCCAAGAATAGTTCTTCAAGTGACAGGTTATATTATATATATTTAAGTAGACATGTGTACGGCGGCTGACTACTTAAAGTACCTGCACGCTGGGGGTGGCGATAGTTGAAGGTAAGAATTGTGAACCCTGCTTATCCTGCGAGGGGCGACTTCGTTGTTTTATCAATTTATCGAGGGCCGCGGGGTTTGCTGCAGTGCGCGGTGGCCCTGACGTGTGTCATTCCGCCCGCCTCGGTCGGAAACTGATCTGACAGTCTGAAATAGAAATTTGGTGACTCAAGAAGTTTCAACGTCTGAAAGCCCTCATTACTAGATATTATTTCCCCATACCCTCCTTTACTTGGGCCCAATTCATCTTGTTACTACTACTCCTCTTAGACTTTTCTTTCCTTTACCCTCGTACACGTCCATTGTTCCCGATTGTAATATACCAAGAAGAAGAACAAAGAAAAAACCATCATGGAGGCCATCAAGCAGACCTTCCAGCGATGCAAGGCTGAGAACAGGGTGCGTTACTGAATCAACCACTCGTCCATCTTGACGACGTTCTGTCCTAAACTGCTTCGGACAGTCATAGCGGGGACTGATGGCTGATAACTGACTTTGAATAGAGTGCCTTGGTCACCTATGTGACCGCTGGCTACCCTCTGCCTGAGGACACTTCCGAGATCTGTCTGGCTATGGAGAGGGGAGGTGCTGGTGAGTAAATCAGAGACAATTTACCACCGTTACTTGCCGTCGTCGGCCTGGCCTGTCACTAACCTCGCTTCATCTTCCAGACATTATCGAGCTCGGTGTCCCCTTCACCGATCCCATCGCAGACGGCCCCACCATCCAGACCTCCAACACTGTCGCCCTGAACAATGGTGTCACCCTCAGGAGCACCCTCCAGATGGTTCGCGATGCCCGGCAAAAGGGCCTGAGGGCCCCGGTCTTGTTGATGGGCTACTACAACCCCCTGCGCGCCTACGGAGAGGAGGCCCTGTTGACCGACTGCAAGGAGGCCGGCATCAATGGCTTCATTATTTGCGATCTGCCCCCAGAGGAGGCCGTCTCCTTCCGCAAGCTGTGTTCCAGCGGAGGGTGAGTAACATCCAGTAGACAGACAGGCATACAAGATACTGTAGGTTGGCACACACTGACACCTTTGCATTACAGGCTCTCCTACATCCCCTTGATCGCCCCCTCCACCTCGGACAACCGCATGAAGCTCCTCTGCCGCCTCGCCGACTCCTTCATCTACGTCGTCTCTCGCCAGGGCGTCACCGGTGCCCTTGGTACCATGAACGCGAACCTCCCAAGCCTCCTCGAGCGCGTCAAGAAGTACTCGGGCGACAAGCCCGCCGCGGTCGGCTTCGGTATCTCGACGCGCGACCACTTCACGAGCGTCGCACAGGTTGCTGACGGTGTCGTTGTCGGCAGCATGATCGTCAGCACACTGCAGAAGGCACCTGAGGGTCAGGGCTACAAGGCGGTCCAGGAGTACTGCGCTTACCTGTGTGGGCGGACAACCGAGGAGGGTCTGACCAGGGAGGTTGGTGTCGTCGAGGCGATTGCCCAGGCCAAGGAGCCCAACGGCCAGGTCACCGTGGACGCTATCGTCACGGACGAACACGTCGAGGGAGACGATGCTGGCCTGGTGGCCCAGCTGGCCGCCCTGCACAGCAAGATCCCTGAGCGCTTCGGCGAGTTCGGTGGCCAGTACGTCCCCGAGTCGCTCATGGACTGTCTGTCAGAATTGGAGGAGGGCTTCAACAACATCAAGGATTCCCCGGCCTTCTGGGAGGAGTTCCGCTCCTACTACCCCTACATGGGCCGCCCTGGCCAGCTGCACCTTGCTGACCGCCTCACCAAGCACGCCGGCGGTGCCAACATCTGGCTGAAGAGGGAGGACCTGAACCACACTGGCAGCCACAAGATCAACAACGCCATTGGCCAGATCCTGCTGGCCCGGAAGCTGGGCAAGACCAAGATTATTGCTGAGACGGGTGCCGGCCAGCACGGTGTGGCGACTGCCACTGTGTGCGCCAAGTTCGGCATGGAATGTACCGTATACATGGGTGCCGTAAGTCTTGACCTTCTTTCCCCCCCCCCCCTCTCCCACCCTCTCGCCGTTCCAATGTTCAAGCCCCATACTGACTGATTACTGCTACAGGAGGATGTTAGGCGACAGGCTTTGAACGTCTTCCGGATGAAGCTGCTTGGCGCCAAGGTGGTTGCCGTCGAGGCAGGCAGCAGGACCCTCCGTGATGCCGTCAACGAGGCCATGCGTGCCTGGGTTGTCAACCTTGACGACACCCATTACATCATCGGTTCCGCCATTGGACCTCACCCCTTCCCAACCATTGTGCGGACCTTCCAGTCTGTCATCGGCAACGAGACGAAGTCGCAGATGCTCGAGAAGCGCGGAAAGCTGCCCGACGCCGTCGTCGCATGTGTGGGAGGTGGCAGCAACGCCGTGGGCATGTTCTACCCCTTCTCCAAGGACCTCTCTGTCAAGCTCCTCGGAGTTGAGGCTGGCGGTGACGGTATCGACACCCCTCGCCACTCGGCGACGCTGGCGGCGGGTACCAAGGGTGTTCTGCACGGTGTCAAGACATATGTGCTGCAGAACGAGCACGGCCAGATCCAGGAGACACACTCCGTTTCTGCGGGTCTGGACTACCCCGCCGTTGGTCCGGAGCTGTCGTCTTGGAAGGATAGCGGCCGGGCTCAGTACGTCGCTGCGACGGACGAGCAGGCGTTCACCGCCTTCCGACTCATCAGCCAGCTGGAGGGTATCATCCCCGCTCTGGAGTCGGCCCACGGTATCTACGGAGCCATTGAGCTGGCCAAGACGATGAAGCCTGACCAGGATGTTGTCATCTGCCTGAGTGGACGTGGTGATAAGGACGTGCAGAGCGTGGCCGACGAGCTGCCCAAGATAGGGCCCAAGATCGGCTGGGACTTGAGGTTCTAGAAGGCATACATGTATGTGAATTATATCGGTCGGGGTACTTGATTGTGAACCCCTCACGGGTGTGAGCTGGCATGCCGTTTCCGAGTCTCTGTAGATATGACGCTTTTGGGTCTATAGGTGCACAAAGGTTATACATGGGTTGTACACAGCAATTTAGTTTTGTTTCGTCCCAGTGGTCTGTCTTCACGCGGTGATTGTATTTGCACACAGGTATGCGGTGCGTAGACTATGGCATAACATAAGCCAGCCCGCTTCCGCCCTGACGGTTATGTTCTCTGCTCCTTCATGAAGCCCTCGTCTTTGCCAATCTCAAAGTCCTCCTCCGTGTCCAACATCCGCTGGGTTTCGTCCAGCAGCGCCTGGGTCGAAGTCAACCCCGTCGCCACGGGTACTATGCCCATTGCGACCGCCTCGCTCATAGCCTCGTCCCTGATGGCCTTGTTGCTCTTGGGCCCCAGGCCCAGCGCGGCCCTCTCAGCACGGAACTTCTCGGCGACGATCTCGCTCTGCATGATCCTCCACCTCAGCTTCCAGCCCCACGGGCCCAGGTCCTTGATGCGCTGGCTCTTGTCGCCCAGCAGGTAGTTGTCCAGGCCGCCGACCTTGTCGATGGTCCTCAGCACGCGGGTGGTGACCCTGGTCTGGACGAAGCACCGCAGGGCCTCGCTCCACAGGCGCCGGCGCTGCAGGTTGGGGCGCCACTTGCGCGGGGTCTTGACGTCGTGCTTCTCGCTGACGTTGTTGCCGAAGCGGATGCGCGAGGAGCCGTACAGCCCGCCGTTGGACTGCTTGTAGACCGGGCGCGGGCCGTACGGGTAGGGGGGGATCTCGGGGTTCTTGGAGCTCGGCTTGGGGATGGGGATGGAAAGCCCGTGAGCGTCGCGCGGCACGCCCTGGTACGGGTAGCCTGGGGCGAGGGCGGCGGAGGTGGTGCTGAAGAGCCGCCTTGATGTCGAGATGGGGGTCTGTCGGCATGCGGTTCGGAGGAGGAGGGGTTGTGGGGTTGTTGATGCAGATGCTGCTGCTGCTGCTGCTGGTCGGGGCAGCCCGACGCGTAGAGTTGAGGCCATGATTTTCCTATAGCCAAAGGGGTCGCAAGATGCGCCGGTACGTTGGGGGTGGTGAGAGAGAGGAAGCTGGAAGAACTGCGGCTATGGGCTTGCCATGGGTGAATTCGGTCTATCACGGCCTCGATTGACCTAGGACATAGGACAAATGGGGATTTGGGTTGCTCTAGAGGCGGCTTAACGTGGATTTTGGTATGAAGCTCAACTCAAACTGACGTCCAAAAATTCGGTCCCGCACCAGCGCCGGGCTTATGTAAGCCATCCATTTTGGGTGGCTGCTACTGTGTGTTATCATACCTACTTAGGTAGTTATACCTCATCTACAGTAATAATCTAATAAATACGCGCCTAAATTCACTCCACTCCACTCCACTCCACTTCACTCACAAGCATTCGACGTGTTGATTCTCACGGACATGTGATCACCTCGACCAATCCCGAAACAGGCTCATTCTCCCAGGAGCGACGCCATGCTCCCACCGGTGGAAGATACGGTACTGCAAGATAATCCCCAGTTTGCCGCCTTATACGGCATTCTCACCTCTGCCATACTCAACCCTGACGGCACCACCAAAGATGGCCAAGGCCGTGCTGCCAGGGAAAGAGATGCTGTCCGCAAGGTACGAGGCTGGTTTTGGTGTTCCTGTCTACCGGGATGATGAAATCACATGAATGGCTGATCCCAATTGGATCTGTAGGAACTTGATGCCCATCGCCTGAAGGCCGCCAGGCAGCATCTTCTGGCTCAGTCCCTCTCCGCCGCTGTGCCTCCTGAGCCCGAAGCTTCTGCAAGGCGAACCAGGCCGTCATCAGAACTGCCAGAGCCGTTGTTGGATCTACTGCTGCTTCTCCCACCGCTCCTCACTGGTGCTGAGCAGTTGTCTCCAGACAGCCTCCAACTTTTGCTGTCTAGCCCGCCTTTCACGTCACTGGAGGACTATCTGCCCAGCTTGGCAAGCCTGGTGTCCTCGAACCTCCAGTCTTCGGCTGTCCAACTCGCCCGCGCAGCTTACCCCACCACAAACGCCTCATTTCTTCACCGTCACATCCCCTCCGTACCGAGTCACATCAGAGACCTCTCTTCGGACGTCCGACAACAGTCCGCCTCCTTGGCCGGGGCACGCCTGGCTGCGGCTAACGCTCTCGTCAGGCTGCTCCAGAAGCACACACAGGCTCTCATACTACTCATCCGCTCTCTCGAGGCAAAGCACGGCGGCGTGGCCCGGTCCCTCGAGTTCCGTGCCGCTGATGTCTCCCTTGAAGCCCAGTCCGGCCAAGTCAGCGCCGTCTCGGCGCTGTGGAACGTTAGGAAGGACGTGTACAGCCCAGAGGTACGCGAAGCCCTGAGGAACTATGCCAGTCACCTTCGGGATGGACAGAGGAGACTTGCCGAGGCCGCGAGAACTGCGCGGGCTGAGCTGGTGGAGTATGGCATTGCCATCGATGGCGAGGCTGGTGACGCGAGGAAGGAGCGTGCTATGAGGGAGGCTGCGAGGGCTTATCGAGATATGAGCAGACAGGTGGAAGAGGCCCAGAGGGACTTGAATCGCCTCCGCTGAGCGACGACAACCTTGGCCTTCCTTTCCGGCAGAAAACCTTTGATCTAAGAAGTCCAATCGCACCACTGCCTCCAACTAGAGAGCACCAAACTTCCATTCTGACTGTAACTTTCACCGGAGTCAATGAGTCTCTGGAATTAGCAGACGTGCATTCGAGTACCTGAAGCATGAAAGTCATCGCGGTCAACCCTTGCTGCTCAAGCCATGGGGCCAAACTTTGGTGTCATTGCGTCCAAACTCGGAGTCCGATCCCACCAACGGCCATATGTCCCTCTTCATTCTCAATTCTAGTTTGCTGCACGCTGGGAGGACAATCAGTTCCGACGCAGCAATTCACGTGGCTAGTCTGACACTCGCCATAACTATTAGCGCCGTGGTCGTTCGGAAAGGTGTAAGCCGCGCCTTGACAAGGGGCAAAGAAAGGCGCAGCGAATTTGGCCGAGTTGTCGGCGCGCCTCGGATTGATGCAGGCGTTCTTTCCATCCTTATACTTGAATGCAATTCTTGTCAGCTTATCTTGTTGCAGAAGAAGGGGACGGCTGAGGATATTTGCCAAGGAGAATAAGACTTACGGAGCAGGTGCTCAGAGCCGACAGGTTCTTGTTGCAGCCCGTCACAACGACGCCGTTACAGGAGCAGGAGATGGGCAATGAGAAACCGTCCCTGGTCGTTCGGCATCAGCGAGAACGTGTTGTCCACAATGTGTTTTGAGTCGTGGGTTCAGCTACTCAGCTACTCACACATAGCTCACGTCAACGTCCACCACCGGCACCTTGGACCATGTGTTCTGGAAATAGTTCGCCTCGATTAGGGAAACATTGCCGTTGACTTCATGACTGGCATCGTTGACAGCAACATTGCCACTCCAGTTCCTAGGGACGACAAAAGAAGCGGTCGCGTTTGGGGCCATCGTTCCCTCGCCGACGTATCCAGAACAAGCCGTCGGCCCGCCTGCCTGGTGCGCGTGGGAAGTACTGATGGCCGCACTATGCTTGTTGACAACAGTGAATGTGAAGAGTGCGGGACCGGCAGAGATGGAATTCGCGGAGGCGATGCTTTCGCCAGTCTTCTCGGGAGGGAAGGTGGCCGTGGTAAATGTGCCTTCGCCGCCGTAGTTGGTGATGCCATCATCCATCCCGGCGATGGCGCTCACGACGAGAGCCGTCGATGCCAGAATGGCAAGGAGGGCGACGGTGGGGATCTTCATGTTGATTCTTGAGTTGGTGCTTTCGCGGCTTGAGCAAAGTGTTCAGTAGTGTGGCTATTACTGAGGTGATCTATTACTGAGGTGATCAATGAAGGACTCGATCGAAAGACCAGAGCAGAGCACGTTTCGAAGATGCCATGCACAAGAACTCGACGTTTCGAAGTTCTCTAGTTACCCACGCATTCCTGCCAGATTTGGATTCACCTTATAATGTACTCAGCGTTCCCTCCTTGTCACGTCTTGAATACTACTCGAGTCACAATCATCATCTCTCAACTAGTACTATGCATTTGTTTCCGAGCTAATAGAGGTTATGCCATGTTGGACGCTCACATCACTTACAAGTCAACAGAACTGGAAATTCGGGTTATATCTGTCTATGGCTGGCAAACAAACCATATTCATTCGGTGTTTAGCGACAAACCTATGTCATCTGCTGTTATCTTGCAAGGTTTGTCCGCTATGGCAAGAGTAGAAGGCCGTCACGCAAGTCACTTTTGCACTCAGCAAATCACACCAATTCGCAGTCGTTCCAGTATCGAAGAAGCTGCAACAAGGCTTACGTATGTGGCTATCGTCTCGAGGCGACAACCCACCCACTGTACGAGGAGGCACCAAACCTTCATCTTATCGACTCCAAACCCAAAAACACACCAGTCGGCATCCACTGGGATGATCTCCTGGAGGAACACCGTCTATGGGCCCATCGAATCTCGTTCGATTGGGCGACCTCTCCGTAGAATTGGAAGGAGTTGCGCATGATTCTTACATAGTATTGATTGTTACATAGTATTCAATGATATCAAGGCCAGCATTGACCCGATTTTACTAGCGACAGAGAGGCGCAGATCAATAGTTTTATCACCGACTCACGATACGAAGTAGGAGTGATTGGTCTGACCCTGCAGTACTATGCTTTCGGCGTTTAGGATTGGGGAGAAGTTTGATGCCGAGAGAAGGGGGGGTACCTATTTTAATAATTCCATGCCGATGGCCCACAGTACATCGATGCCAGATTGACTACATAGATCCGTGGGCCAGGCCAGTGGATCTTCATTTCCCAGATCTCTTCACACGTGCCTCGGCACATGGCATAACGATCAGTTCTGTTAGTCTATAGTTTATCAGTCTATATCTTAACGGGGGAAGCCGGAGCGCCACTGGGTTCAAAAACGGAACCCTTCCGCCCTCCACCTTATCAGAAGTCTGCTTACAAACTGAACCCAACAAAGTCTATATTCTCGTCAGTCGAAAAAAAAAAAAAAGAGGCTCTACCCGCAATGTTGCGCTGATCGGCGAGGCAAACTTCTGTTGATATGGATGCCAGACGCAGCGATATTTTGCGAAAAGGTCCACACCATGACGCTTCCGAAGCCCCTGACCATGACTTGCCACCCATTGAATTGGCCTAATCTGTATGGCGCATCGTGGAATTCCATAGTAGCTCTAAAAAATAAAAAGTACAATAGCGGAATTTATTCGGAGAAAGGATTATCAAAGAATTTTCACAAACGTCATCGCCTACACCATGGTTCACGGGTACTGCAAGGCCATAGCACCGGGATGGCCAATGCTGGAGCGATAAGGAGAAACATCCGCAGAGGTAAATATAAAGCCGACTGCCTGCTTAGAACGCGGTAAGTCTTTCGAATTCTATAGCCACATACTCAACTCTACCGAACCCAACTACCACCACCACCACATAAATATACCCCCTCCCATAAAACCTTTTATCACAATGCCTACCTTCACTGTCTTCAAGGGCGACAAGTCCGGTATCCCCAAGAAGAGCACCACCACCAAGCCCGACCAGCTCACCGGCGATGATGTCCTCCTGAAGGTGACCGCTTCCGGTCTCTGCGGAACCGACCTGCACTACAAGAGCGCCGACATGGTGCTCGGCCACGAGGGTGTCGGTATCGTCGAGGAGCTCGGACCCGATTGCAAGCTCCTGAAGAAGGGCGACCGTGTTGGTTGGGGATACGAGCATGACTCCTGCGGCCACTGCAAGCAGTGCCAGACCGGAAATGAGCAGTACTGCGACGAGAGGAAGATGTACGGATACAACAACCTCGACCAGGGCTCCTTTGCCTCTCACGCCATCTGGCGTGAGTCCTTCCTCTTCAAGATCCCCGACGAGATGACCGACTCCGAGGCCGCGCCTTTCATGTGCGCCGGCGCCACCGTCTGGGCCGCCCTGATGCAGTACAACACCAGAGCCACCGAAACGGTCGGCATCATGGGTGTTGGTGGTCTGGGCCACATTGCCATCCAGTTCGCCAACAAGATTGGTGCGCGCGTTGTTGTCATCTCCGGCAGCGACTCCAAGAAGGACGAGGCCATGCGCCTGGGTGCCCACGAGTTCATCGCAACCAAGGGCACCAAGGAGCTGAAGGTCAGCCGCAAGCTCGACAGACTGCTGGTCACTACCAGCGCTCTGCCAGACTGGGACCAGCTCATGCCCATCATGGCCGCTGGCTCCACCATCCACCCCTTGTCCGTCGCCGACGGCAACTTCAGCATCCCCTACATGCCCTTGCTGGCCTCCGGTATCACCGTGCAGGGCTCCGTTATTGCCGCTCGTCAAATGCACAGAGAGAGTGAGTTTTCCCTCCCCTTCCTTCAACATACAGGATTAAAAAAATCAAACCCCTTCCCCATCACCTACTTCTCAAGAGACTACCAATGACTGATATGTCGCTTTGCAGTGCTCGAGTTTGCGGCCATGCACAACATCAAGGCCGTTGTCCAGGAGTTCCCCATGACTGAGGAGGGTATCAAGGAGGCTATTGACAGGCTAGAGGCTGGAAAGGTCCACTTCAGGGCCGTCCTTGTCGCTCAGTAGAGCTTGAGTTCTGTTTCCTGTAAGCATGGCGTTTTGGGTTAGCATATAGACGGTCAAGACGGATATGTTTTCGAAATATAGATATGGCCTGGGAAAATGTTGAATAGAACGTTGTCCTCGTATTCCTGAGTACGATATGTGCGGTTGGGAGAAAGCTCGATACTGAATCACTGCCCAACGGGAGATTAGCGGTATTTGGCTCAATATCATGGTGAGATGGCCCGGGGGGGGGTGTGAAACATAAGGGAGCAAGCCCAGCAGCGCAGGTAATGTTGATGTATATAGGTCGTCTCAAGGGAAGACAATACTTCGGCAGTGTCAAGGTGCAGCCACGGCTGAACAACCGCAGACCAATACGAAGGAACCTGTCCATGGGATGGTGCCATGTATATGGCATACGCAAGTTTTTGCCTATAGCATGGTAATGCTGCAGATGCGGGTGACGTGAGGCGTAGTCTGTTGAAAGGGCTATACGATGGATGTCCCTAAAAGTAACCAGCAAGGCTGTGGCTGAGTCATCACCACTGCAGCCTTGAGGACAACCGAGATCTCGACGCTCCCCTGTAGATTTGGGATGTGGTCGAGTCGGGATCCTGACGGACTTCCGGAAGGCGGGCAGATGACCGGGCCGAAGAAGACCACCACGAATTGCCATGGGATGTCAGGTGACTTGACTTTACTGACCACACTCGGTATCTCAATAAACAATCAGGAGATAAAAATAGCAGTGGCCGTGTTCGCTGTCGTGGATCTAAACCGGACAGAGTCGGAAAAAGGGCGGAGAGTTGTTTCAATGCGCCCACAATCCGGTACGGCCACCTCCGTCCAGGTGTCCCTGTTTTCTAGACGACCCTGCCGGAGCGATGGTAAAGAACGGGGCCGGACTGCTCAATACCACTGCCCGATGGTCCATTGCAGGTGTGGATCTCGAGGATGGGTTTGAAAATCAAGTATAAGTCATCAGCTGGACGGTTTCCATGAGAGTGAACTCAAGTCACCAGGCCCAATGAACATTGCATTACTCCGCATCCATGGAAGTTCACGGACCCAGAGGAAGAAGGTGATACATACTTAGCTAGTAGTGTGTGTATGTAACAAAAGAGAAAAGGGGTTGAAACAACACTGTGGTTTGTGCCCTGTCGGGTAATTTAGCATATGCGGTCGCCTTGTGGGGATGTGTTTTCCTTAGCCGTTCGGCCGTTGAGAAAGGATTGTCGGAGAGATGATGGAAATGGCGGCATGGCAGGATGACTGCATGGGCGGCAGCAAAGTTCGAACCCTGACCAGCTGATGGCCCGGGGGCAGTGAGAGAGGCTCAATGTTGCAACACGTCCGTCTGTACACTCATAGTGCCCGATGGGCCCCGCTTTCAACTTCGGAGAGGAGTTCATCAAACGGAGATGGACCCGTGCTTGGAAGCTGACTGCCGGACCCACCAATCTTGCTTGCCTCCTAATGAAGCACCCTTGAGTCCGTCCGTCCGGGCGGGCAGTCATCGTCTCGTCACACTCGTGGTGAGTTTCGAGGAACAGATGGGACGAATATAATTAGAAGCTCTTGGTTAGATTGGGGGAGGGGGGGGCGCCGAGCGGAGGGCTGAGGTTGTGTCTACTGTGTATGTGAGATGTTGGGACGAAAAGAAGGAGTCTGTCCGACAGCCTCAAATGGGAGAAAACATTTAAACTTCTCATTGGTATCCGCAGTCAGAAAAGCTTGGCTGGCTGGCTGGACTGGCTGGCTGGGCAGCCGGGCAGCTGGGGTGATGAGGCTGTGTTTCCGGGTTCCCTTGATGATATGTATGTATGTATGTATGTATGTATGTATGTATATGTACCTAGGTATGTATGTACATCTGTACTGTAGATACCACGGCAGTTCCACGCAGAGGAACGGATAGCGCGGTAGTAACAGCAGTAGAATGAGATGCGTGTGTGTCAGTGCATGTCTGTCTGTTGTGTCGTGTGTCCCGGGAGGTTGAAATAATTACGGCGGCGTTAAGACTGACTGACTGACTTGACTTGACTGGCTGGCTGGCTACCTAGGTACCTACAGTAGGTAGTCCTTCCATGGTGGTCCCAGCATACATGTGTATACCTAGGTAGGTACCTAGGTAGTATGTATGTCTGTATGTGGAGCCAGAGATGGATGGGCCTGATGTGAGTTTTCATGTTTCGTATCTGATACGGGAGTGAGTGCCAGCAACAACGCGGTGTAGGATGTCTGTCTGTCTGTCTGTCTGTCTGTCTGTCTGTCTGTCTGTCTGTCTGCCTGTCTGCCTGCCTGTCTGTATACGGATTACGTCCGCATGTATGTACGCCGGTGTGTGGCGCAGGGACGACGGGAGAGAGGGGGGGAAAGGTGGTGAAAGTGAACAGGCTGGCGTCGTCGTCGTCGTCATGGTCCCAAATTCCACAAGAGAAAAAGGACGCCATGTCAGCGCTAATTGCTGACAAGGGGCCGAACGGTTCGTCCTAAACGGCTTCCAAGGTTCCAAGGTTCTCTCGGGGTGTTGTATAACGCGTCCGGATCTACTGTGATAGTGCAGTCCTGTCAGGCCTGTCAGGCTTGTCTGTCATCTTCGAGTCTTGTCTGGTGGTGGAAGCGAAAGTGCGACAGCAGTTCTCGCCAGTCTGCCAGCCAGTTAAAAACAGATGATGGGGCGGGGCATCTACACAGCACAGCACGCCTGGAGATCCGGCTGATCTGATTGGCTGCTTGGGCCATTTCAAGTTAGCGAGTCTGAGCGGGAAGAGTGAGAGAGAGTCAAGCAGGCCGCGTCAGCTCTTCCGTCCTTGACCAAGCAAGTGCCTGGCAGTCAGTGCAATTCAGGGCAGTCAGGACCGAGCAAGTTCCAACAAGGCAACCTTGTACATCCCGGACACATCCTGGTCACGCTTGCATGAGCCTTCCCCATCCGGTCAAGCGCCTACTTTCTCTGCGACCCTCTGCGACCCCTCTGCAAGGTTCCAAGCCAAGGTTCCTAGCCAAGGTTCCAAGGCAACCTTTGCAGTCTGGACTCTCTTGACAGGCCTGGCCCAAGTCCCAAAGCTTCCAAGGTTCCCACGGTTCCCTCCTTCCCTCTCGCTTTTTACAGTACCGTAGTACTTACTGTACGGATTATACCCTCCAGGGCTGCCAGGGCGACACACCACACTGCACCACCACTAAGCCTCCCCCCCACGAGTCCCCCCCCCCAGTCCCGCTTCCGAACTGGGCCACAACACGGGTACCCAAGGGAAAACACCCCCCCCCCAATCTCCCGTCCCGGCCCTGTCTCTTCTGTGGCCTCTCTTCCCTTCCCCCCCCCTTTTGTCCTGTCCCGTCTTTTCCCTTACACACAATTTCTATCTTGCCCAACATTATCATCAATCAACCATTTACATCTACATCATTACTTTTTACTGTTCCTATCGTTAAACTTTCATCCTCACCCGCTCACTCACCAACACTCGCTAGCCAGCTAGCCAGTCCTTTCTATCCGACCACAATCGGCGCCACTCAAACAACCTCGTCCATTCCCGCTCCAACTTCCGGATCCATCATCCGTCACGCCAACTAAACACAACCCGAGTGACTTTTTGGTCTAGGAGAGAAGGATATAGGGGAGCGCGCGCGTGAGAGAAAGAGAAAGAGAAAGAGACGTCTAGCATGTCCAACATCAAGTCCCAGAGCCCGGCTGCCTCGCAGCCTGGCAACGTCGATCCGCTTGTCGACTCGATGCTGGATTTGTCGGGTTACGATGACGGCCAATACCATTCGCCTTCATTGTCGCCTTCCGCCTCCAAAACCCCCTTCGCCAGGCCCATCAATACCGTTCAGACCACCCAGGCGTCCCTACTCTCGACAGCCCAGCCTCTGACTGGCCCCAGTCATCAATACGATCTCTACAAACAGCAGACTGGCATCGTGCCCGGCGCCTTGGCCAACACCCTCCAGGTGAACCAGAACAATGCCCACATCGGCGCTGGCTACCAGCAGTTCGACATCGACGCCTACTTCGCCGGCATGGACGACGGTTTCGACTTCAATGCCTCGCCCTCCCAGCCCACAATCGGCAGCTCCGAGGTCGACATGGAGTTCGAATCTCCCTCCGCCGAGCAGCAGAACATGTTCCTCACTGAACCCACCGTCAACCCGAATGCTATCGGAGGCCAAGAGGCCCATGGCCTGCCATCGCCCCCGGGCATGGTTACTCAGAGCAACGTCGGCCGTATGTGGCCTGGCATGCACCAGCAGGCAGCCTTGGCCAAGGCCCAGGCACAACAGCGACAGCAGCAGCAGATCATTGCCCAGCAGCAGCAACAGCGCGCCAACCACCACGCCAAGCAGCAGCAACAGCAGCAGCGACCCAGGGCCGCTCAGCCCACCGACCCTATCGTTGAGCAGAAGATCACCCAGCTCCTCAACTCCATGCGTGCCAAGCCCTCCGCCCCCATGTCCGACTGCAACTCTCCCCTGATGAACCTTCCTCGTTCCAGGAAGGAAGAGGACGACATGGACGAAGACGAGAGGCTCTTGGCAAGTGAGGAGGGCAAGAAGCTCAGCAGCAAGGAGCGACGCCAATTGCGGAACAAGGTTTCCGCCCGAGCCTTCCGGTCCAGAAGAAAAGGTACGTTTCTGCCAAATACACGCCCTACCCGTGTCGCTTATTGCATGCTAACCAACAATCGTAGAATACATCACCCAGCTGGAGTCCGAGATTGCCGGCAAGGTCACCGAGAATGGTGACCTGCGGGCTCAGAACCGGGCCCTCGTTGATGAGAACAAGCGTCTGTCAGACTTGACCCGCATGCTTCTCTCCTCGCCTTCATTCTCCGACTTCCTCGAGCGCCTGAGCTCCAACCCTGCTCAGATCTCCCAGCCCGCCCCCCAGATGGAGCAGAGACAAGACGCCCGGCAGCCTCCCAAGGACGTGAGCACGTACGGCGCCCAGCACATGCAGCGCCAGCAGATTGGCATGAGCATGATGCCCGAGCAGGGCATGGATTTCTCCATGCTTGGCGGTGTTGACGCCGATGCCTACAACTACCAGCCCCAGGTCTACGCCGTCCTCGAGACTCCGGAACCTCAGATTGATGCTTCAGTTCTCTCCGGCAAGACTTCCAACTTCGTTGGCGAATCCTTCGAGTCCGACGATGAGAAGGTCGACATGCCTGTTATCGCGCGCCCGGTTGTCGCCGAGGAGAAGCCCACTGCTCCCAAGGCCCCCGAGACACCTGTCGTCGACGAGGATTTCGAGAACGACCCCGAGTTCGCCCTCTACCACAACTCTTCGGCTGCGCCAGTAAGTGCCGAGGCGGACGCAGCCATCGAACTCGACACCGAAGACCTGTCGCAACTTGACGACATTTTCGGTGGGGTTGGGTCTGAGAAGACTCTCGCGCGGTATGAACTCGTTGATGCAACAATGGAGGAGGAGGCCGCTGCTCGCTCTATGGATCGTTTCGAGAGGCTGGCTGCGAATCTAGAGGCCGTGTGCACAAGGCTGGAGATCTTGACGGCCGACATATGATCATAATAGTAACCACCTCACTTTCTCGCCTCTTCTTTTCATGTCTCATACATTATTTTTTACGTCATAGCCACTACCTTTCCTTACCAAACTTACCTGTATACATGGATGAGAACAGCACTGGGTCTATACTTGTTCACTGGCGTTGGGAGAATCTTGGATGGGATTGCGGGGAAAAGATTCTGTTATTTATTTGGGCTGCGATATCAGCAGGTGTGGGCTTCTTTGGCTCAGTCGGTCCTCTAGATCTAGGAGATCAGCTGCGTTGGCCGTGATCGAGTAGAGGAGGCACCGGTGGAGTGGCAAGGTCAAAGCCATAGGAAACCCCCCAGTGATGGACGGGGTTGGGAGACAAGGTCGTTTTAGCATAGCTGGCTAAAGTGCCGCTCAATATGAAAATCATGACTTTTAAGATGCATTCAGAGCTACTGCCTGTGATCTGTAAGCTGGAAATGTGACTCACATATTTGGCCTACCTCAACCTGGCCACAACTCCGCCCTTCATCCCCGCAACACTCTTATATACTGCAATCGGGGTAATAGGAACATGGCTCGTCCAAACCCATGGCTTGCCACGGCATCAAATACCCCGAAGCGAGGGACGCAACCTGGTTTTGATCATCGTCAACCCCAGGTTTTCTCCACATTTCAACATGTGCATAGATCTCATCGCGTCCCCACGGGCCGTAGCGGACCGAAGACTGTGGTATAAAAGAGAGGAGATCAGGGAAGAGAGCCCTTCCCGCAGACTGACAAGCACGACGGACTCGTTTGCATTATACGACGATACCTACCACGCGGCTTCCACGGAGGTAGATGGCCGCAGTTTCAATACCCACCATGACTCTCTTCTCTCTCCTTTCCCTTCTCCTCGCCAGCGCCGGCACTTCCACGGGTCATTCAACCAATGTCCAAGTACCAGCGAACCTGGCGACACGGGCTCTCGTCCGCGATGTATACGGCTACTCCGTCGAGCCCGTCTGGCTCAACTCCTATGTGAACAGCAGTCTTATGACCACACTCCTCCAGGGCATCACAGGCATTACGGGCAAGGCACCTCCGATACGCATCGGCGGTACCACCAGCGATGAGACGTATCTCATCAAACACCTACCGGCCAATGCCACGTCTGTCGAGACTACGGGGCCCGAAACGTGGAACGTGACGGCGTCGTGGTATTCGACGTTTGCAAATTATTTCCCCGATGGAACCGAGTTTATATACTGTCTCAACTTCGCAGACAATTCGAGCGACTGGGCCAATGCGCAGGGGCAGGCGCGGGCTGCGTGGGAGGCGCTGGGGGAGGAGCTGGTCTTGTTTGAGCTGGGCAACGAAATCGACGTAAGTAGTCTAATAATCTGGAGACGGATTTTTGATTGCAGGGTTTACTGAAGCGGATCAAAGCATTTCGCCAGCAAGGGCTGGCGCGCTCAGGGATGGGGTGTTGCGGATTATATCCAGCAGTTCAACAACCTGACTGCCAGCATCCTGAATTCATCATGGTATACCGAAGCTGGCGATGCGGCACCAAGGTTCCAGGCCGCCGTGTTTGCCGACCCGCCATGGGTGCCAGATCAGCAGGATGAGATCGACGACTTCGACATCGTGAACCTGACCAGGGCAGGGCTAGTGGACCCGGAGATCGAGGTGATCGAGACATACTCGGTCCACCTGTACCCGCAGTCGACCTGCGATACCGAGCGCTGGCTCAGGTTGCGTCTGGACCTGCTCTCAAACCACACGGCACTGTGGCTGAACGTATCGCAGTACGTGCCTCAGGTAGCCGCGGCCGATGCGGTAAACACGACACTCGTATTCGGCGAGACGAACAGTGCCAGTTGCAGTGGACGGTCTGGCATCAGTGATACTTTTGGCGCTGCACTATGGAGTGTTGACTACGTTCTCATGGCCTCCAGTATCGGGATGCCACACGCCTACTTCCATCTCGGGGCAGAATCAGAATACTCGGCGTTCACACCGTGGCCGTACGAGCTCGACAACGAGACTCTGTCTTCCGGGATCAGGGCCAACTTCTACGGTCACTACTTCGTCGCCAAGGTCGTCGAGGGCTTGGGAGTTGACGAGTCGTATGGGATTGCTGCGTTGCCGGGTGCGAACTCGAGTGACCTGAGTGGGTATGCCATCTACCAGGGAGACGACCTTGCGAAGCTCGTGTTCCTTGACATGGGCGTCTGGAACGGTACCCTAGGGTTGAGTAACCCGAGTACACTAAACAGTACGGACGGAACTGTCTTCTCCGTTGGGGAGCGACCTAGTTACAACATGACGGTGACGTCGTCCTGGTCCCCTGGGCAGAACGTCAGCATTGTCCGTCTGCAGGGCCCAGGGACCAATGCTAAGAGCCTGGTTAACGTCTCGGGCGTCACCTTTGATACCACCACGGGAGAGAGGCTGGGGACGGAGGTAGAAGAATATGTTGAGGTCGGTGATGGGGGCGTGGTTAGCTTTCATATTGTCCAGGCTGAGGGTGTGCTGCTACAGGTTGTTACGAACGGAACAAGCTCGTCAGAGAGCGGCTCGTCGCCTGCTCAGAACGATGGGACGGCCAATGGGGTGTCTGGAGCCTGCATTCTTGTGATGGCTCTGTCTTTGACCTTGATGATGGTGGCTTGAGCCTGTCTTTAGAGTCTAAGTAGGTATCACGACCGTATCCACGTCTCAAGGCTGGAAGATCGGGGAATGCATGTCGTACGTATACACTACGGTGATTCAAGATGCGAATGATGCGGCGATAACCCCGTAATAATTTGAACGTCCACCATTCGACGCTCGTGAAGGTTACACGTGACGTTGGGCATCTCGAAGAGACATCTCGAAGAGGATGCAACCCAAAAAAAGAGCGACTGGGCTATACCTTTCTTTCATGGCAGAACTATTTGTCAAATTGTTGGGGGTGGATAGTTACAGTATCATTCTGGTCTCTACCGTTTCGCTGTCCTTGGGAGTTACTGGTCAGTCAATCCGAGATGGTGTAGTGATTGACGATAGCATTGGTGGTGATTCTCGTGTGTTCAGGTAGGTATTCTAAAGGTTAGTCCAGGGGTAAATGAGAAGCACGTTACAAGGTTCAAGGGTCCAGGCCAAGTCAGTTAGGTTCAACGGCTTGAACGGTTAGATTAGGTACCTACCTAGGTACCTATGTTAGGTAGATGCGGACATGGTATGATGTGTACCGCAGTATATGCGCTATGAGCCCTAACCCTTATCCTCTATTACCTACCTAGGTACCTAGGTAGTACTGTGTACGTACATCCCATAGTATTGTATACCTACCTAGATACCTAGGTAATACTAACTGACCAACACGGACCAGTTATTGATTGTCATCTGGATATAAATCTTTATTGCTTACTTACTTTCGGCCTGGGAAACCCCCATTAGGACTTGGTGACAGGACAAAATGTATGTATGTATAATGTATAGCCTTTATAGAAGTAGGTAGTCCCATGTATTTGATTGCCCTTTTGGGATGTGGAAAGCACTACCAAAATCTGCCGAAATTGTTTGCGCGTCCGCAAGGTTCCGTTACGGTGCCTTTATTCGATGGCTCGCGGCCACATCCCAACGCGCTACAATTACGGATGCATACTGTAATAGATACCGATACCATACCTTTTCCACACCTCCCACCCTTTTTGGCGACAGTACGATCGACACTTTGACATTTGTTTCGGTCATGCCGCATATCCATCCTCCACAGACATATCCTGAGGACACCTGCCTCCTCCATTGCCTAGCCGCCACACTCCTGCTCCGAGCGCCCTGGTGACAGCTTCAGTCACCACTGCTACTGCTCTAGCTCTATTCCCTACTGCCGTTCCAACCTTACCACACCACACACACACATGCATGTGCAGACATTCGAGGTGGGTACGTCTCATACTTACGCGCTGTAAACCGTCCCGTCCCGATTTCCGCCTGAACCAACTACATACATGTACTCACCTGGACAGCTACTCAAAATTCGTAACAGTGCAGCCATTGCCATTGCCATTGCCAGTGCCAGTGCCAGTGCCAGTGCCAGTGCCAGCAGCCGCGGCCCGACGACCCTTCGACCCTTCCGATTCGATTTCCACCCCCGACCTCGAGGTCCGCCAGGAACCTACCTAGGTACCTACCACAGTATCCGTAACATTGGAACCCAGCAAGCACCCGCACCTTTTCTATTAGGCAGCCCCCCCACACGCCTCGAAGCATCTGCCATTACATCTAACGCTCCGTCCTCGAGGGGCTGTGGCCGACCCGGCCTAAAGCGACCTTCCTGCGCCGGCTATATCGATTCCCTCAGCTTGATGCGCTCCAGATCAAGATGCCCTGGCAACCCTTGCCTCGCATTGCCTTCGCTATAGCGACATACCCTTTCCAGTCCCAGGAGCCCGAGGATCTTCCCCTCGAGATTGGCGACGAGCTTTATATCATCGAGGAGACTCCAGATGGAAATTGGTTGCGTGGGTACCTGGTCGCACAGCCCTCTCTGCTGGCTGGGCTGACGTCGGTCAAGGGTCAGACCCTTGAGGCACGCATATACAACGGCATCTTCCCCCGGAGCTGTGTCGAGGTCCGGGAGGTGCTCGGCGAAATAGGGGACTCTGACGGATACGTCGACAACGATGACCCCGAGAACCCGGTCGACCCTGATCACCTCACACCTTCCGATTCGGCAAAGAGTGGTGCCAAAGGGCTTCGCAAAAAGGATGGTGAACTAGACTTGGGTTCCATTGGTGACGCCGGCAAGTCCAAGGAATGGACAAAGGACATACCAGGCGGCACAAATGGCAGGCTCTCCGTCCCTGTCAAGCGGGATCCTGACGCCCCTAGACCACAGGCCCCTGTGCCCATGCTCAAGATTGGCGATGAGACACCCACATCTGCCTCGGAGCCATTGATCGATGAGATCGCCTCCTGCCTTCGCGAATGGCATTCCACCAACCTGCACGAGCTCCTCCTGACACGCCAGTACTCCAAGTTAGACAGCCTGGGGCACCTCATTACTGCCCTAAACTTGGCACGACAGCAGTTCCTGCACAATGTACTTACCGCATGGGAGTACAAACATTTACGTGAAAAGACCGTGTGGGACCTTGTACGCGTCAACAAGCTATGCGGTGGAGAGGTTATCGTACGCGATCCCAACGAAAGGGGCCGTGTTCTGACTGCGGACGACTCCGTGGTCGACGTCACCAAGCTGCAGTCTGTCATGAGCTTGCTAGATGAGCCGCCCCGTCCTGTTGTTGAACCCACATCTCTTCACCATTTAATAGTTGACGTGCGAAGCATTGCCGGTTCGCTCAACGAGCCGATGTCCCTCGTGCTCTATCTCGTGAGGAAGCCCCTTGGTGGTTTCCTCTCTCAGCTCTCGGAACCCTACACCATCGACGTACCAGCCGGTGGCTCCATGGGCACCCTGGGCAAGAATGCGCACGCACGCATGCGCACGCTTTTCGCCGACTTGTCACCTCAAGACATTGGCAGTGCCCCGTCTGTCGAGTCGGAGATATATCTGATCGTCAAGGTGTACACTACGGAGCAGATTGTAGCCAGCGAGGCGAATTCCAGATCTGGTTCCGTATCCCGGGAGGCTGCGCCGTTTTCGAAAGATAGGCCGGCCCTGTCCACTGGAAACAAGGCCGTTCGGAGGAGTCTGATGTGGGCCGGCATGGGTCACAAAACCGCCTTGTCGAGGGCCTCTCCCATGGCTAAGGTCGACGAGCGCGCCGAGGAGAGACCTTTCTCTGGCGGTGCATCCGACAGTAGAGATGGGTCTCAGCCGCCTGGGACTGCTAGCTCAAAGGCATCTTGCACATCTAGCAATGGTGTCACAACCCTGACGGCAGACCGCCTCGCTGGGGTGGGATGCTTGACATTAAATGCCATTATGAAGCAAGACGAAGAAATCGAGCAAGTGGTCAATATCTGGTCACCTTCAGCGAAATTCGTTGCCGAAAAGGAATATCGTGAAGAATGGGATCCCCTGCTGCAAGAAATCGTGGACAGCAAGTCTGGGCAATATGAGAAGTCAAAAACTGCGGAGCGCCTCCAATTGCATCTCAGAGCCTTTGACCACCCGGATTCTGATGTGCTCATCAAATCCACCCCGACCTTGCTGTCCGGAATTTGCAAGACCAGAAAGATGGGCTTCTCAGGGGCACCCACAAAACCGAGGTCAGATATCTATGTCACCCTTGACGATACGAGCCTATCGAGACAGACACTCTTGTCGCGATACGGGGCCAGCGCAGCTTCTATACCCGCGAATATGGCAGGAAACAACCTGCAAGCCACTGTGGAGGTGCGTAGGTCCTCGGGGGAGCGGATTGATGCATGCATATATCCTTCCTCCAATTCCGATGCTCTCGACGCTTGGAAGTCTTTCGCGATACAGCCGGGCGAGCCATGGAGACAGACCTTGCGCCTCTTGTTGAATGACGAGGACGTATCCGCCGCTCATGTGGTTGTGTATCTGGCCAACATGCCCAATCCGCCATTCGCAGTTGCACATCTGCCATTATGGGATCAACAAGCTTTTGTCGGCGATGGGGCACATGGATTGCTACTCTACAAGCTTGATGAGTTCACGTCAACGGCGCAGCCAGGTCCGCTGGGCAGAGGGGGTTACATGTCTTTGCCATCGGCAGCCAAGGGCCACTCGACCGACGTCACTGGCCCGCTTGCAACTTTGCGGCTGAACACATACCTCTGTAGTACGCGGTATTCCCAAGACCGTGTGGTCTTGGCCCTACTTAAGTGGAAAGACGGACCGCGGACCGAGATACCGAGCCTTTTAAAAGAACTTATATTTGTCGATGAAATCGAGATTGTCAAGCTGTTGGACGACGTCCTTGACGCACTCTTTGGTATCCTAGTCGAATGGTCAGGCGACGACGAATATGAGGACCTCGTTTTCACGGCCTTGGTGCGGGTGTTGGCCATCACTCACGACAGACGGTTTAACATCGCACCACTGGTGGACCAGTATGCCGAAACTAAATTCAACTGTCCGTTTGCGACACCTTGTCTAGTCAGATCGTTTACGAGACTGTTGCAAAAGCCCACTGAGCCGGAAACCGCGAGGAAACTCAGAGCTACATTCAAGGTCGTCCGCCATATACTCAAATTTATCACCCATGGCCGCGGCCAACAAAAGGAAAAGGAGGTCGGTATCGGAATCACAGGC
Source organism: Cytospora piceae (assembly GCA_016508685.1). NCBI lineage: Eukaryota > Fungi > Ascomycota > Sordariomycetes > Diaporthales > Cytosporaceae > Cytospora > Cytospora piceae. The sequence continues at coordinate 237,367 of JADMLE010000010.1, read as the reverse complement.
AGTACTTCCAAGTTTACTCGACATTTGCGAAGTATCTTCAAGGCTCTCGACTCGATGATGCGCAGCACGGCCCCCGTCCTCGTCGGCAGCCAGACGCTGGCTGTCCAGCACTTTCACACATGGCTGCCTGAGCTTTCGGGTTTGCTGACGACCGAGGAGATCTTGCATATAGCCATTGACTTCATGGACTCGTGCTCGCTTGTCAAGGGCAAACTGGTCCTGTACAAGCTCGTCCTAATCATCAACTATGCCAAACTTGACATCTTCTCGCACCCCGAGCAAAGATCTGCTCTGAGCGCTAATACCGTCAGATGGATTGCGCCTCATTGGGGCCACGCGGAAGAGGTGACTGATCTGTGGAAGGAGCAGGTCCGACTCTGCTGTTCGATTTTGGCAAGTCAAGTCAACCATCTCGGCCCTGAAATCCCCGATTATATCCCCAAGATCATCGACTCGTACCTATGCATCCAGACCAAGCCTCAGCAGCCCAAATCCAGTCTGTCGCTTCTTTTCCCGACATCATACCCCTTCCCTTCGAAGCCAACAGCCGAAAAGATCGTTGCCGAGGAAGCTATCATTGAGCTTTCAGCCGTCCTGTCAGCCCTGGCGAGTTCCCCTAGCGGGATGCAGTTGGAGCTGACCGATGACGACCTCGGCTTGGTGCTAGAAAACACGCTCCACGTTCACATGAGCATCCTGCAGGGAGAGGCTTTCCCGCCTGACTGGCTCAGTGTTCACATATACCATCACAAGTCCACCATGCGGACTCTGCAATACCTATCAAGCATACTGCTGGAGACCTTCCTGCCGCACCCAGACGAGGCGGAGACCTTCAACACCGAACTCTGGAAGATCTTCTTCACGACCTTGTTGAAGTTGGTGGGCAGCCCGTCGCTTGCGCTCGAGACTTTCCCCGAGCAGAAAAGGCGAGCTGTGTGGAAGATCGCAGGGGATGTCCGGGAGCATGGTGCAGAGCTCTTAAGGAGGACATGGGAAGCTATCGGCTGGGACACGACTCCGGACGAGAAGCAACGGTATGGCTTGTCCCGAATGGGCGGCTACCAAGTCCAGTATGTCCCAACTCTCGTGAGCCCAATCGTCGAGCTTTGCTTGAGTGTACACGAGGGCCTGCGGGGGATGGCAGTTGAGGTCCTGCAGACGATGATGGTCAGCGAGTGGACGCTAAGTGAGGACCTGTCCGTGATCCAAACTGAGATCATCGAGAGCCTGGATACCTACTTCAAGTCGAAGCCTCTCACCGAGAGTATACTCCAGAAACTGTTTGTTGGCGAAGTTTTGGAGAGATTCGAGCCTCTGGCTGAATTGCCGGATGAGCCCCTTTGTGCTGCTGTTCGAGACCTCATGGCCACAGTGGATGAGTTCTTGGACCTCCTCGTTGCAGTACACAGCGGGGACGGCACCGGCGAGGCGTCTAACCTCATCAATCGCCTGCGTCTGATGGAGTTCTTGCGCGACATGCAAAAGGAGGACATATTTGTGCGCTACGTCCACCAGCTAGCAGACCTGCAGGCTGGGGCGAGGAACTTCACCGAAGCCGGCCTGGCGCTGCGTTTGCACGCTGATCTCTACGACTGGGATCCTATCAAGACCACTCGGGCCCTCGCTGACCCTGAATATCCCGCCCAGTCGCATTTTGAGCGAAAGGAGCGTATCTACTTTGACATGGTCAAGTTCTTCGAGGACGGTGAGGCATGGAGCAGTGCGCTTGCCGCCTACAAGGAACTGGAGGCACAATACGAATCGAACGTGTTTGACTTTGCTAAGCTGGCTAGAACCCAGCGGGCCGTCGCCACGATCTACGAGACGATAGCCAAGGGTGAAAAACTCGTGCCAAAGTATTACAGGGTCACCTTGAGGGGTCTCGGTTTCCCGGTCAGTGTGCGCGACAAGGAGTACATGTACGAGGGGTGGCCGAACGAGCGGGCATCAGGATTCACAGATCGCATACAAGAGCAATATCCTTCTGCTCAGATTGTGACAAGCGAGAGCATGGTCGATGTGGAGGGCCAGTTCCTGGTCATCTCGTCCGTCAGTCCCCACCGCGATCTGACACATCACGTCTTCCAGCGGGCTAGGGTCCCGCAGATCATCCGTGACTACATCATCTCGGCACACCCACAAAGGTTCTCCATCTCGACCAAGAGAAGCACCAGCGGGCGGGCCGGGGAGCACTTTGCCGAGAAGATCGTGTACACAACAGCCGAGGCGTTCCCCACCATCTTGCGTCGCAGTGAGATCATCTGCACGGATGAAGTACGTCTCGGAGCCAAAGAGGCGGCGCTGGAGCGTATTGTGCGCAAGACCCAGGAGATGACGGCGGTAGAGAAGAAGATTGCTGATGGCGATAAAAGCGACGAAGTCACGCAGCTGCTCGTCGACGCAATCAGCATCAGCGTCAACCCGAACTCGGAGAGCAGCGTTGCGTGTTATCGTCAGCTTGTGCCTGGGATGCAGCCTGCTGCGGAGACAGCCTCGCAGACTGGTGACGAAGAGGATGCGGATACGCTGGAAGAGGAGATGCTGGAGTGTCAGGAGCCCGAGTTGGATGCGCAGGAGAACGCCATCAAGATGGCTCTCATCGACCACGCCCTCATGATCAAGAGGTGCCTGGCCATGTTCTCAAGAAGCTCCAGCCAAATTCTCTCGACGCATCAAGGGAATTTGCAGAGATGTAAGTTGACATGATCTTTTGGCTCTCCATCCCACACGCGAAGACTGACCAGTTATCCCAGGCTTCGAGGTCACCTTCGCGCCAGAGATCGAAGCGTTCACGCCGCCACAGCCAGCACCGGTCAACCCACAGCCGTCGCCAGTGTCGGCGACGCCGGCGGCGCCCAAGCACCAACATCAGACCAGCACAGTCTCAGCCAACGGTACAACCGAGGTCTCCACGGTACAGCCTGTTCCTCTGCGGCCAGGACGAGGTGCGCGGCTCAGCTTCCTTGGTGGCCGTAAGAAGGAAGCGGCGCAGCGGCAACATAATGGCGAATTGGGCAACATAAGCGAGACAATGAGCAGCGAGAATATCAGCAAAGGCGCAGACAACCACAGAAGAAGCGTTTTCCGGTCTCAATCGTATGATAATCAACGGCCAGGGCTTGGCATGACGGGCAGTGCGTCTAACGGCACACATTCCAACGGGCCTAGGTCGCGGTCAGGCACAGAGGCGAGCGAGTGGGTGACGGACTCGGGAAGCCATGCAAGCCACGACACGCGGATACTCGCGGGCACATCGGCTGACTCTTCCGAAACTAAGGAGCGAGAGAGTGTAGGGATTCCAAGGCTCGGGAGTGTGAAGAAGAGACTCAGTATGCTCATGCTCAGTAAGAAGCCGGGCAAGGGCAACGGTGAAATGGATGCTCTGGATGAGGAATAAGCAATGGTCTGTAAGGGCGGTATGACGGGGGGGGGAGGGGGGTTAGACAGGACTAGGATCTGTCATGGCAGGCATGGGCTCGGGCTGCAGGTGCGGCGTTCAGGATAAGAGAGCGGCGGTCTCAAAGCAGGGACGGCAACTCGGAGTGATGGATGGGCACAGGCACGAACGGGGCAAAGGGGCAAAGGGGCAAACACATGATCCAGGAGCTTGAATATTCATCCAGCCCATGGTTTTTCCCCTTTTTCCACCAAGTGGATGAAAGAAGTTACAAGTTCTGGGGCCTTAGCATCGACTAATATTGACTTGACGACGACGTCGGTCTAATGGACATTGTGGTGTATTGATGTATTGGGCTGTATATATTCTGTATATAGTCATGGTCGTCGTTCAGCCGGTGGTGTATTTTTGTGGTTTTTTTCCCTGTTTTTTGGCCTAGATACCACCAACGCAATTATGTCGTTTCTTCCACCTCCTAATTGCTGTGCTCTCTATCTTTTCTGGCTTCTGTCTCCTGTCTCTCTTGATGGATCGATTAGGGGTTACATTGTTTGGTGAGGCGGCAGCATAAGGGGATGATGGACCTACCAGGCAAGCCTAAGTAGTCTGGCTTAGTAATCACAGTCTGTAGACTATTCGTGGACGTCAGTGTCGTTGTCGCCGTCAATTGCATTGCAAACGCGGCCCAACTTGGCCTTGACATGTCGCAACCGCCAGAAGATCCATCTGCAAAAGCGAGACATCGCGACAACCCGCAACGCAATAATAGCAACATTGACAACATCATCATGCCCAAAGCCAACAGCCGCCGTCTCGACAAGGACGAGAAGAATGTCCTCGTCCACCTGTTGCAGGCGCCCAAACTGACCAATGGCGACATTGCGAGGATCCTCAATGTCGACGAGCGCACCATTACTCGCAGGAGGAAACAGCTCAATACTCTCGGCCATCTGAGTCCCGAGAGGAATGTCAAGGGCGCCGAGAAACTACATGAATGGCAGCTCGAGGTTTGTAATGCAACGTGTCGTGCGAGTCGCCCAACCGCCGCGCTGACACAAGACCGCCCGACAGAAAGTCATCACCCTCCTCGACGAGCAGCCCGACCTACAGCTGAAGAACATACAAGACTTCCTCCAAAAGGAGTACGACTTGAAGGTCACTGTATCCACCATCAGCCGCCAGCTCTCGAGAGCGAACAAGGCCCGAGCTACAAGGCCAGGCTACAAGGGCAAGCGACCCGACTTGCAAGCCCCTACAACACAGCAAGACCAGCCCTTTCAGTCTCAGCCCCCTGGGGATAGCTATACCGGTGCTGATGCTGGTGCTGATGTCGTTGCCAGCACTGCGTCCGTCCAACTGCCACAACCGACCCAGAGCCAGGCCGTCAATGAGCTCCAGTCCCCAGCCACTTTACACCCAACACCTCCGCTTCTGAGGCTGAAATGTCCATACTACGCTTGCAATCCCCAGCGATATGCAAGCCACCCTTACTGTCAAAGTGCCTGGCCCACGGCTCGCGATGTCAAGTACGTGTATACGTTGTTCGTGTGCCTCTTGGGGGTATATTCGCTGACCAGTCTGCTGGGGCAGGGATCATGTCTGCCGGCAACACTCCACGCCCAAATTCAGGTGCAACCGCTGTATGGGGGATTTCGTCGACAACACAGCCCTGGTCCTCCACCAGCGAGCACCAGAGCCGTGCCCCTGGCGCGAGTGGGTGGTTCCTGAAGGCGTCGACGATGAGCTGAAGGAGAAGCTGCGGAGGGGTGGTTCTGTGCGTTACCCCAAGGTTCGCCTCCATACTCTGTGGTACAAGCAAGGCCAAGCTGACAACGTGCACGCAGGGTGATGAGGTCGAGAAATGGAGGAAAATGTTCCGTGCCATCTTTCCCGGTGCCGAGGACCCTCCGGACCCCGTGGTCTATGAGAATGCGTATTTTACAGCCATTGACCCAACCCTGGACAGTACACTGCTACAGGGCGGCCAGGGCGGCCAGAGAGATGCTCCACAACATAATCATCCAAATCTGTAGCAGCATCATTCATGCCGCTCGTCGCCTCTCTTGTCTACTTCATCCTGAACGCCTGTAACCCAATGCAGTCCTGCCCGTAACCATGGATCGCCTTGTAAATGAAACCCAACCTTCCCTTCTCTTTACCAGTAGGGACCCTCGCTGCCCGAGCCCTCCGTCATGGGGTCCCAGTCCCTCTCCAACCTCCAAGCGTCCTCCCCCTTGACACCCATAAAGGCGATGTCGCATCCCCGGTGGCCATACTTCTCGGAGAACACACGCCTGCCCGTCTCAATCATCATGTCGAGACCCACTTGGAATCCTTCAGGGTCCCTATAGAAGGGCTCTCCCTCGCCTCCGCCCTGCCGGAGCTGCCACATGTTGCGCCACCATCCGCCATCGATGTATTTAACAGCCTGCATCCGGTAGGCTATGTCGACCAGGTGCTCCACGGTCTCGCCCTTCTCATCGACCAGCTTCTTGCGTTGTGTCTCCATGTTGCCCATCTCCATCCCCTCGAGTGTTCCCTGCTCTTCGCTTGAGCGCTTGCGTTCCTCCTCCTCGTCCTGCTCAGCGTCAGGATCGCCGGCGAAGGTGGCGTGGACCCCCGGAAGGCGGAAGAAGGCGGCGATGTTGTCGAGCGTGGTCGAGGTGTCGATAATGATGCCGACCTGTGTCGAGCCCTGGAAGTAACCTGCCCACTGTAGTGGTTTGATATCTGGTTAGTCATTGTTGACCTGAAGAATAACGGTCTCCGCTCCCCCACCCCGCCCGTTGTGGTATCGGCATAGAAGAACTTACCTGTAGTCGATCGTACATATCGCAGTCGGTGGCGTAGAAGGGGATGTGAGTGTCCCAGCCGCCAATGTCCAGGATGGCGTCTCTGTGAACCAGGGTCAGGTGGTCATAGGCGAAGAAGTGGTGCGCCCACTTCGGGATGGCCGGTTGGCGAAGGTAGCGCAGGATAGCTACGGCCCTCATGTAGAGCGAGTAATTGGAGACCTCGTTGGATCCACCCGTGTGCGGGCGGAACTCCTTTTCAAAGGAGAAGGCGACGACGTCCTGGTGCGACCAAAAGAAGTCGGTCCAGTTCCGCTCGAGCGCAGTCCAGGCGTAAAAGTTCTGCAGCTGGGCGAAAGTGAGGAGGGTGGGCGTGACGATGACGTTGACGCCCAGCATCTGGAGCTGGGTGTGGTTCATGTAGAATGGGTTCTGTAGCGACAGGAGGTTGTCGCGGTTGGAGAACATGACGCCCGTGTTCTCGACGACGTAGATGTCCTCGGGCGGCCAGCCGGCGGTGATGTAGCTCGAGACGCACTGCAGCAGCTGCGGCCAGTTGCGCGTGAAGCCGATTATGAGGGGCGTGTCCTCGGGCACATGAGGCCTCGGGGGGAGGTTGATGTCTGGGACCTGAAGTATCCTGCGCACCTCGTGGGGCGACTTCTCGGACAAGAGCGGAAACGGGTCAGGAATGGGCTGTCCGGGCTGTCGTGGAGGCTTGGAGGGAGGCTTCTGCTTCATCTCGTACTCGTCGCCCCGCCATGAGAAGAACTCCCTCTCGAGAGGGTCCATGGGCTTCTGGTGGGGGTTTGGCTCCTCGAGCAGGAAGACAGCCTCGTCATTGCTGGTGTCGTCGCGGGAGGTAGACGAGGACGACTCCAGTGTCTTGGTCGTTGATGCTGGTGGCTTGTCAGCCGTGCCTGTGCCTGCGCCTGGGTTTATGTTCGTCGCCGGATCGGCAGCTCGTGCGGCCGTACTTGCTCCTTTGCTGCGCTTGACATCTTGGGTGGTGGGCAGCAGGATCTCGTAGCCGCCGTCCTTGATCCACTGGATTATGGATGGGAAGTCGGCGGACTGTGTCGAGGCTCGGTGATGCGAGGTGAGGAAGAAGATGCTTATGCAAAAGACAGCAAGCACAAGCAGGCCACGGAAACGATAGAGGGCAGAGCGGCGGTATGACATTATTGCGCTCATTTTCTGGAGAACGCAGGTAGTCCCATTACGCTGCTACTCAGTAGTGTGGGAGTAGTAGTAGTAGTAGTAGTAGTAGTAGTAGTAGTAGTAGTAGTAGCCAGTAGTAGCTCTGTGTATGTGTGGTGCTTGCTGTGTTGTGCTGTTTGATGTTGTGGCCAAGTCGGACTTCATAAACACTCCAAGCAAGTATTTGCCGCAGATTTGGGGACTCAAAGTGGTCGCTTCGTGTTTGTCGATCTTTACAAGAAGACAAGATTATGCTACTGCAACCCGGCCAGGGGCGCTCCAGTTGGGGACGACTGAATAAGGATGGGCAGGAGGTTTAGGCAGATCTATCCGGAGCGTGAGCGCCTAAATCCAAGAGGGTTTGGTTTATGAAAAGGAAATAAGAAGAGGGAAAGGTGGATGTGGATGAAGTATGAAGTATGAAGTATGAAGTATGAAGATGAAGTATGTATGTATGTATGAAGAAGAGCAAAGGATATGAGTGTGTGTGTGTGTGTGAAGGAGGTGGGTGAGAAGGATTTCAAAAAACTGAACAAACAAACGGCGAGTTGCATGTATGGCATGTGCTGGGTTGGGATGTGATGGGATGGGATGGATGGAAGGATGTACATAATAGTAAATGAAGTTGGCGATCTCCCTCTAACTCTGTTTCTTACTCCTTCTTACTTCATTCACATCTACTACCTACTGTACACCTGTACTATTGTCGTACGCGCTCTCACAGTCTCATACTCTCTCCTACTTTCTACCTCTTACATTAATCTAGACTCGTTCTTCCGAGGGTTTCTATCCCCCTCTCCATCTCCCCATCTCACATCCGGGGAAGAACTGAAAGAGACACATGTGCGGGATACTGCGTACGTCAGTTACGGCATACGTAGTGTACAGGGGTATTTTGCGCATCATTGTGGGTACTGGCAATGCCGGTGATATATTAAACAAACAGAAAACAAGGATGACAGTTGGCCGGCCCCCAAAGCTTACAGAGATCGGCCTGGCACGCAACCAGGGCCACTCACGTCTGGACCCCTGGGGGCCCCTGGGGGCCCCTGGGGACCCTGGGAGATGATCAGAATCAGGGGCTCGGCTATCAGTATCGGCTTAAATGTGGGCTTTGTGGGCTGGGTGTGGGCTGTGTGTGGGAAAATCCAGGGCGCTGACGATTCAGCAACTCAAGGCAGTCAAGGCTAACAACGTGCTGCTGCTGCTACTGCTGCGTGCTAAACCAAGGCCCCGTGTGTGGTGGACCCTCATCCCGACCTTGTTTCAGAACAGGACAGGCCGTTTCGTCGTCGGCCTGCAGTCTTTCTTCCTTCAATCATAGATAAATCCTGATCAACCTATACCTACATATGTAGAGAGAAGGAGGGGGGTGTAGGGAATTTCTTGGAATAGCACTGCCACGGCGTCTACGGGACGGAATCAACTGCCAATCACATGTATGTATTACTACATGAATGAGGGGCTGAAGTCGTGGTTCCAAGGTGTGCCTGTACTTGTTACCCGCCCCTTTCCCCAATCTGATGCCTTCACTATCTATACCTTAGCTACCTAGGTATGTAGGCCCATAAACGCCCCCTACCGTTATTCTCCTGCTTCTTCGACAAGCTTCCAGCACCGACGCACTTGGTGAACATTCAATGTTAGCAATTTTTCTTCTCACAACGGGAAAAGAAAGAAAGAAAGAACGAAAGGGGGGAAAACAGAATCCCGTGGGAACACCTACTTCCTGTCCCCATTGACTCATGCTCTACGCTCTCGGCATCCGCCCACCGACATGGACCAGCGTCTTGCGCCTGCGCCAGTGCCATCTGTTCAGCATCGTCTTCAAGTTGGAAGACATGAACGTGCATCGTCAGCTTCAGGTGTGAGAAGACCCAAGGGATACTTCCCAACTCTCCCATGTGCTTGATGTTTGACGTCCAAGCCATGACCGTTTTCGAGCACCTTGCGTCAGCAGACCTGGCAGTCGATCCAAAAAACCCTGTGATGAATTCGCGTGCAATATGCTTCCTCTTTGCGCCAGACGTGTTACTGTCACTGGCGTCGGGGAGGTTGTGGCTAGGAAACTCCCACAGTCCGGCGAGCAAACCTGTAATTGTTAGTGATATGGTTGGTTCCACGATGCGCCTGGCTGGCTTACCCTTCTCCGGCCGCTTCTGGATCAAGTAGCAGCCATCACTGTTGCGCCTTACAGCACAGACGATAGTCTCTTGCTCACGTACAGCCTTTTTAACAACCTTCAATGGGAACCTCTTGACGTGAGAAGCAACAACCTTGATGACTTGAGGAGAATCCGACTCCGGCCAGTTTCGTTCTTTCTCTCCGGGGCCCCTCGAGGTCCGGGACGCAAAAAAAGGTGATTCCGTGGCCTGCTCCCGTCCGCGTGCCGGGGCCTTCGACGTGGCCACCTCATGGCCAGCAGACATATCGTCGGCAACATCCTCGAAGGGCTCGCAGATACCACACACGTCTTCGATTTCGACCGGCCCTGACGCATTGCTGACGGGTTCCCGACAATAGCCCTGCATCGCAGCCAGCACCTTGCCCTCCTGGTGTGCACGGCACGTTGAGGTGATTGGGCACGCCGTACAGTCTGGATTGGGAGTACAGATTGTGCTGCCCAGCTCCATTAAAGCCTGGCCCCATCGTCCCGGCCTGTCACTTGGGCGTAGATTTCCTGCCTCGTCAACTCCGGGAGTTTCAAGCACGACTGCCTCGACGAGAGCATCTGCTGCGGCCCATAACAGGTCGATGACGGCTTTGTCCGACTTGACGTTTCCGAGCAGGCCTAGTTGCCGACTCAGTACGCGTAGAACGTTACCGTCCCTATCCACACATCTTGCCGTTAGCGTTCGCCTGCAGGAGAAAGAACTCTTGGAAATATGATTCAGTTACTTGCACCATGCTCGTCGCCTTCCCGAACACTATGGAGGATATTGCGCCAGCGGTATATCTCCCAATACCTGGTATCTTGGCCTGGAGCTCGCCTGCATCTTGAGGTAACAGACCGCGCCAGCCCGGGTCATGGACAATGATTTTCGCGGCCTCGTGAATGCGTTTGGAGCGGCTGTAATAACCGAGTCCTCTCCAAGCGCTTGTGACCTCGTCCTCTTCGGCTGCAGCGAGTTTCTCGATAGTTGGCCACTTTGTCATCCAGCGCGTCCAGTAGTCTATCACCACTGGCACGCGCGTCTGCTGCAACATGATTTCTGATATCCAAACTTCGTATGCCCTCACCGAGAGTGCGCGGCGGAGCTCGGCTGCGTCTTCGTGGTCTTCGGGATCGATCCAGCCCTTGCGCCATGGCATACGTCGCCTCGTACTAACACTGTCGAACCACTTCAACAGGGCAGCTCGTCCTTGCTTCCCGGTTGACCCCTGCAAGAGTAGGGGGCGGTGATAAAGAAGAGAATGCTGGCGCAGAGGGAATGGACAGCCATGAGCGTCCGTCTCCGTCTCCGTCTCCGTCTCGCACGAAGCATTTGATGCATCAAAGAGTCGCTCCTGCAGGTTTGGAATATCCTTGAGCTTTATTGTTGGCCTTCGATTGGGCTTCAGCTTTTTTAATGGATGGGCAGATGCAAAAGACGCGTCGTGGCTGGATGGCGACGCGTCGGCCTTCCTCCTCGACACGCTCTTTGCTAGAGTTGCCGTGGCCGAAGGCTTGGCCGTTACGTTTTCACGATGGCCTGGCGTCTCATCATCCGAGCCCAACTGCGAGCGGATTCGCTTGGCTGCAAGGACTGCGCATTGGCGTCGATTTGCCATTGTTGCTCTCTAGAGATAAATAATCGTTGCCGAAGACTTTAACCGCAGTTTTTTAGGTATTAATATGCGCTTTAGCAACAGATTAGAGCACAAGGGTTAGGGCTAACAGAATACTAAATATAGAGCAAATTATGTCCTTAAGTTATCTTATATTTCAGTATTCTACTTCTAAAATATGTAATAGAGATACTTTAGAAAAGAACTGAGTATTTGCACTGCTTAGATAAGATGTTAGTGCAGAAGTATTTTAGTTTACTTTTACTTTTAATTTTATATTTTTTAAAATTTTAATATTAAGAGTATTATTTAATACCCTTCTCTTTTACTAATAGATATATTAAATTAACTAAGGTAAATTTAGATTTAGAGATAAGAGAATTTATTAGGTATACTATTAATATAGTTATCTATTTATAAAAAAAACTAGAAATATAAAATATAGTTTTCTATTTATCGTTTTCTTTAAATGTAAGGCTTATAAAAGACTACTTATATATTAAGCTTTATACACTATTTAACCTCGAGAATATTTATAGACATTAATCTAATAAAAGAGAGCAGGTTTTAGTCTATTTAGGTAATTATATTAAATGTATAGTAATTAAGACAGAATTCGAAGCTTTTACTATGTTTTTTAATCGAAAATTATAAAGGCTTTTACTAGGAAGCTATTTGCCTATATATAAATAACATTTACTACGTAATTTAATAAAGGTTTAATAAAGAAAAGATAATTTATTTTATAACATATTATAAAGTAGCGTTTATAATACTTTAAAGCGGTTATTATACAGATTAAAAGTTAAGTAAACCTTATAATTAGCTTCTATATAATATAACAAAAACTTGTTTGTTTTATCTTTATCGAAGAATAAATAAATTTTAGAACTATTTAAGTAGTTTATTAGTAACTTTAAACTTCTATTTAAACTTCTATTTAAAAACTAATGCTCTATAAGTTATAGTAAGAATAGAAGTAAATAGTTAAGTAATAATCTTTTATTAATGCTTTTTCTTATAAACTTCGGCTTTAAAGATAAAGGCACTAATGAAAATAATATTCTATTTTATAAGTAAAGCGCAATTAAAATCTTATCTATAAGAATTACCTACTTATCTAACAATAATATAATACTTCTAAGCTATATTATACCTTATTTAGTTTCTACTTATATAACTCTTACTGAAAATAGTCTTATAATATAAGTATAGAATAATATAAGGTTTAGATTTAATATTAATAGCTATAAACGTTAAGATTTAGAGATATTAACTCTCGAGTAATAACCGATAAAAAAGTAAATTTAGCGCCGATAACTTTACTATTAATAGCTAATTTAACGAAATAAAGAAGCGCGTAAGGCTTAATTTATAAATAAGTTATTTACTCCTAAGGAAGGCAACTTAAGAAAGAAATATATAGAAACTTATTATTTTTTAACGATTTTCTTTATTCTTCTGTATCTTAAAATACTCTTCGAAGATAAATTAGCACCTATTAGTGCTAACTGCGCTCGAAATTCGAAACTAACTTTAGAATCGGAATCGTTAGGCAAAGCTACGCCTAGTAATAGCTACGTAGCTAAAACGTAGCGAAGGCGCTAGGTATAAAGTGCTTATTATAGTAATCGATACTAGAATAGCAGAAATCGAATAGAGCAGATACTACTTTTGCTATAGCTAAAGCGCTTACGCTACGATAACGATAATAACCGAATAGCTTATAAGTAATAAAGACGTAGTAAGTACTAACCTCGAAATACTTAAGAAACTCGAATAATAACTAGTAAACCTTATCGGCTAAGATAAAGTATAAGAGGTTTTAAACCTTACCGAGAACTACTATATAAAGGCTGCATAGACTTTATATAAAAGCTCTATAGACGCTACTCAGCTAATTATATAAGTAGACCTCTATAATAAAATTAAAGTAGTTTTACGTAAAGCTCTTATAAGTAACGCCGTTATAAAGAATATAACAAATACTTTAAACCGGTTTTAGATATAAATTATAACCTTTATAATATTACTAAGTAGTTTAAAAGTATAAGAACTATAGCTTATAGTCTTAGCCTGTTTGTTATAACCTAGGGGAACAGACGCTAGGGGTGCCTGTTCAGGTTATATAGGAAACCTAACACAGATGCCGAAGTGCTAGACTAATAGCACTAGACTGCAGAGTCTAACTATTAGTTAGCACTAGGGTTAGGGTTATAAAGACTACGTAAACTATAAGACGTAGTTAACGTAGTTAAGAACAACTACGTAGACTATAGCACGTAGTTAACGTAATTATATACTAAGGAGCTAGATATATAATATAGTTATTACTATTATTTAGATAGCTTTTATAGTTTACTCTTTCGTTATTAATCTAAGTATTAATTCTATAATAGGATTTACTTCCTTTTAATTACCTGTAAGATAACGTAAGAATTATACTAGTATATATATATACTTTCTAATAACATTAACCCTACGACTATAGTTAGGTATTCTATAAAGGTTACTACTATAATCATTATATTATTATAGCAGAAAGCTTACAATTCATAATATTATAAAGGTATATAGCTATAAAAAACTAGTTAATACTATTATAGCAGTTAATTAGGCTTTTAGTAACGATAAAACAGTTACTATATAGCGTTTATATAATAGAAATATCTTTTTTATATTTAAGTATAATACTTAAAACTATAAGGCTTAGATAGTATAAATCTCTTTTATATTTAAAGCTAAAGTAATAGTAGTAAAGCGCGAATACCTTATTATTATTAGAGAGATATATATAAGGTATTTATACGATATATACGCTATACTAAAACAGCTTTTATAAAAACTTTAGAAAAATAACTTAAAAGTAATTAATAAAGTTCGCTTTTTCTTCTTAAAGAATAAATAAAAATACTAGATTTTAGTTATTTTAATTAGTAATATTATAGTAGTAAAATAGCTTTATAATAATAAAGTTATATAATAAGTAAAAATATTTAATTATAAACTATATTTAGTAAATATTAATATTAAATAGTACTATAACTACTATAGCTATAGCTATATTACTTACTACTATAAAGCTATTATATAATATAAATACTATATAAGAACTATATATATAAAAGTAAATTAAAGTATTTAATGTCGATAGATTAGATAGTTATTTAATATATTTAGTATAAAGGCTTTTATATAACGTAAAACTATAGCTATTTTATTATATAAGTATAGCGAGAACCTGTATAAGATATATATAAAACTCGTTTATAATAGTTTAAAATCTATAATATAAGTAATACTCTTATACCGAGTATAAATAACGTAGATACTAATAGCTTTTAAATAATTAGTAGTAAAAAAAGGATTTTTTTAGTAAACTTATAAAGATATCTTATATTAAAAATAGCTTTACTTTTAAATAATAAAAACGTCGAATATACGCTGATATTTATTACTATATATGTAGTTTATACTATTAATATATTCTTTTATTTAAAAATAATAAACTTTAATAAGCTTTTTAGAATATAAGAAAAAGCAGATTAAATATAGCGCTAGCGCTAAATAAGCGTTTAGCTTATAATATTATAGCGATTTAAAAGCTATAAGTAAATCTAAATATATTAATAGTTATCTGCTTAGCTTTATTACTATATAAAGTAATATATATAAGTAGTAGCTAAATAACGCTATTTATATATAAACGCTTTTCTTTTATTATATAGAAAAAAAGGTAGGCTATAACTAAAGCTTAATTATATTTAATATAAAAGATAAGCTATTTATAATTTAGTTAATATATACTAAATTAGCTTAAAACGCATATAAGTAGAGCCTACTTTTTAACTTTATTATAAAAGCGTTATTTAAATATAACGTTTTCGTTAATAATTTTAATATATACTACTTATTATAAGACTAAAAAAAGAAGACTTTTATTATAGTATATAAACTCTTAACGCTTATATAGCGTTAAAGTTTTAACTTTACTACGCTTTATAACTATATAACTTATAAAAAGTATAAAGAAAGACTTTCTATACTTAACCTTATATAGTATAGCTATAAAGTTTATTATAAATATAGCGAAAAGTCTTAATAAAAGAGGTTAGATTATAACTTATAATTTATATATATTACGTAAGTAACGAAATAATTATAACTTAATATTGCTATAGCCGGTTAGTTATAAGTAGTAATAAACCTTTTTCTTATTAAGATTAAAGTAAAAAAGATATATATCTTAAATAAATTTAATAATACTATAGACTTAGACTATTATATAAACTACTTTATTATAAAGCTTTAATATATTATTTAAGTAGTAGCTTTATAGCAGAAAGTATATATAAGTATAAAAGTAAAGTAATAGGTTTTAAAAGTAGCTAAAATAATTATAAAAACTAAATAAACCCGATACTATTTTTAAGCTACTCTTTTAATATATATAGATTAGATTTAACGAAAAGCAGTATAAGCTTAAAAGTATATAATTAAAACTATTTAAGTAAAGTACTAGCGCTATATAGTTACTATAGCTTTTTATAATAACGCTATAATCTAAAAGCTCGAAAAGTAAGCTAAACTATAAAACTATAAACTTTTTAATCTCTTTACGCTACTGCTACTGCGGAATAGTATAAAAAGACTCGTTAAGTATAGTATATACTTTTAGAAAGTAAAGGTCTTTACTACTAAGTTTTTCCTAGTTATAATAATAGACTTATTAAATATACTAAAAAAAAAACCTTTTAATAGAAAAGTAAAACTAAAGCGCGTTTTCGATATAAAAAAGTATTTTAAAATTAAATATTAAGCTAGCTTTTTAAAACACCTAACTATAAAAAGCCTTTAGTAACAATTTCCTTTTAACTAGCCTAATTAAGTTATATAAAAAGCTATCGCTTAAATAGCAGAAAAAACTTTATACTAGTATACTACTTATAGCGCTTTTATAGCGTAAATATTATCGTCTTATTTAAACCTAATAAAACTATTAAAAACAATAAAACTATTAAAAATAATAAAACTATTAAAAATAATAAAACTATTAAAAACAATAAAACTATTAAAAACAATAACTCGCTAACGCTTATAGACTTATCGCTTTATTATATACTATTAGTAAAATAATTAAAGAATAATACTAAATATATATATTATAGATATAGTAGAAGAGTAGGATCTACTATTAGAAGGCTAGATAAATCACCGGAAGGCTTAATTAATAAAGCTTATAATTAGAGTTATTATAGAAGTAGTATTTATAGAGTAGTAGAGTAACGTAGTAACTTTACTTTTATAGTTTAATATTATAAGCGTTTTTAATACTATTAATTATAACTAATTAGTCGAAATTATATACTAGAAAGAATACCTACTATAAGTTTAGTAATAGATTTATAGCTTCTTTAACGCGCGAATAGCGCGCCTCTTTTTCGATAAAGCTACGTTAAAGCTATATACTTTATAAGCAGGAGTTCTATAAAAATCCCCTCTCTCTCTAATTCTATTCCTCTTATATATCGCTATACTATATAAAGCCTTTTAAAGCGACGGTATTATTATAGTTAGCTTTATAGATAATATAAATATCTTAATTATAAATAGTAACGTCGAAGAGAACTACTAGCGCTTAAGCTACGCGTATGCTATATATAAAGAATAAGAACTTTAAGTAAGTATAAATTTCGTAGCTTATAAAAATAAACTAATTTACTCTATCTATAGCTATAAAGCGTTTAAGTAGCCGGTACGCTATAGTATAGTAACGGTTATATTAGTCGAAATAACTAAGTTTTTTAGTATTTAGCTTAATTATAAGCTACGCTAATACTACTACTTTTAAGAAATTAAGAAAAAGTTAAAGACTTAAACGTTTATACTTACTCGCCTCGCAGCTAATATATAAAGCTATAGTAACGCTAAAGCGAAAAGATTTATATAAAAATAATATATAGCGCTATTACTTATAAAGCCTTAGCGTAATATATACTTTTATTAACTTAACCGATAAGAATAAGAAAATTACTTATATATAGCTTAATTATAGTGCTTACGTATTATTATTAGCGCTTTTAATGCAACTTTTATAAAACTATTAGGAAAAGAAATAGAGTGCTTTTTAATCGATATCTATTTTAATAGTAGATTTATAGCTTTTAAAGCTTAAATTAAGATAATAAAGATAGTATAACGTATATATAGCGTTCGAGACGCGATAAAAGCGCGGCTTTATAAATACTAAACTTAGGGCTATTAGAGATAAGCTCTCTTGAAAAATAGAAAAGATATTATAGCTCTTATATAGCAACTACGCTATAAGAATAGTATATAGAAATATTAATAATAAAAAGATTAGATAGTAAAGCTTTTATTAGACTTAAGCTTTTATAAATAAAGAGAATAGTAGGATAATTTTTAAAAAGCTATAATAGCGCGCTTTATAAGCTTTATACTTATACTAATAGTATAGCGCCTACCCCTCTTTATAGATAAAATTAATAGCTTTTATATTAGTCTAGCTAAATATAAATCTTTAACCTTATTTTAAATCCAAATAGAGGTAATAGGCCTTATTAACTATCTATTTATATATTATATCTTTAAAGTATATACGCTACTTTACTAATATAAGAAAAGTAAAAAAACTGTTTTTTATCTAGTTATTAGATATACTAAGTTAGTAAAAGAATATAAGCCCTTTCGCTACTTACTTGCGCTATAAGCGCTACGCTTATACTATAACTTCGAAATAACTATTAACGAAAATACTATTATAAGTATTATTATAAAATAGTTATTTTAAATAAGAAGGCTTTTATCGTATCGACTAGCACTTAAGATAGTATAAAAAGATATAATATAGCGCAGGTAGCGTAAGAGAGTAGCGTTAAAGTAAGGGAATATTCTACTTTTAATAGTTTAGGCTAAATGTTTTATTTATATAATAAATTAAAGTTACTAGCATAATATAAATATTAGGTAGCTATAAAACGCGAGCGTAATGATAGCGCGGCTTTTACGTAGTAAGAACGTAACGTATAGGTTTTCCCTTAGTACTTAGGTTCTTATACAGCTAATTAGACTATAAAGGTTCCGCATGCCTTTTAGGCAGGTCGGTATATAAATATTATTATTATATTATTACTTTTTAATTACTTACACTTAAATTCCGAAGATATTAGAGAGAATTTATATTAGACTTAATACACTACTACCTATAATAAACTGATACTTACCCTCTTAAATCTATTACTAAAGCCTTTAAATCTGCTTTTAAGCTGTCAAGGTTAGAAAGACTTTAATAAGAAGTTATATAAGTATATAAAGCGTTTTAAATATAAGTATATTATATAAAAGAAAGAATATAGATATATAATAGACTAGATTATAATTATAAGAAAATGTAGATTAATTTACAGTATATTAATACTATAATAATAACTAAATATAACTATTTATAGTTTAGTTTAATAAAACTGTTATACATAATAGATTAGCAATAAGAAGTTGTAAAGAGAAACTTTATATTTTACTTTAAGGCGACGGCATTGTTATATTTAGCTTTACAGACGATACGAATATCCTCGTCGCGAGCCGCGACGTCGAAGAGAACTGTTAGCGCTTAAGCCGCGCCTACAATACGTGTAAGGCATAGGGACTTCGCGTCAGAATAAACTTCGCAGCTTATAAAAGCGAACTAATCTACTTTACCCGCCGCTATAAAGCGCTTATGTAGCCGGTGCGCTACGGTATAGCAACGGTTACGCCGGTCGAATTAGCGAGGTTCCTCGGTATATAGCTTAATCGTAAGCTACGCTAGTGCCGCTACCTTTACGAGATAAAAAAGAAACTCGAGACCTAAACGTTTATATTTACCTGCCTTATAGCTATTACGTAGGGTTATAGTAGCGTTAGAGTAAAGGAGATTTATATAAAAGTTATTCGTAGCGCTATCGCTTATAAGGCCTCGGCCTAGTACACGTCTTTCCTTACCCGACCGATAAAAATAGGTAAATACTTATATATAGCTTAGTTATAATACTTTCGCGTCGTTATAGGCGCTTTTAAAGTAACCTTAACGAGGTTCTTAGAAAGGGAAATAGGCTGCTCTCTAATCGACGTCTATCTAAATAGTAGGTTAGTAGCCTTCGAGGCAAAGCTTATATCTACCGGAATAAAGCAGCGAATACGTAGCGTACGGAAAGCAGTCGTAGCGTAGTTAGCTAAGTAGGCTAACCGACGCTACTAAAGACGACCTTTTCTAAAAAAAAAACAGAGGTAGGGACAGCGACGTAGCTTTAACGTTACGCCTACGTTACGAGGATAGTATATAGAAGCACCGGTAGTAAAAGGACTAGATTGTAAGTCCTTTAGTAGACCTAAGCCTTAAAGAATAAAAAGAATAATAAGAAGGCTTTTAAAAAGTAGTAGGTACGCGCCTTATAAGCTTTATACTTATACCGGCTACGTAGCGCCTACCTCTTTTTATAGATAAAATTAATAATCTTTTAATTGTTTTAGCGAAGTATAAATCTTCGACTTTATTCTAGATCCGGATAAAGGTAATTAGGCTTACTAGCTACTTATTTACGCGTAGCGCCCCCGAAGTATATACGCCGATCTGCCGTTATAAGTAAAGTAAAGAAACCGCCTTTTACCTCGTTATCCGATACCTCGACTTAGTATAAGACTATAAGCGTCTTTACCGTTTACTCGCGCTATAAGCGCTACGCTTTTACTGTAACCTCGAAACAGCTATTAGCGAGGCTACTACGGCAGCTGCTATTACTAGATAGCTATTACGAACTAAGAGGCTCCTGTCGTTTAGGCTAGCCTTTAAGATCGAGCGTAAGGATTAAAAGTAGTAATAGCGCTACGAGGAAGGTGCTCTAAAGTGTGGGAAATATTTTACTTTTAGTATCTTAGCTAAAACGTATTACGCGTCTAGCTAATTAGGTTTATTAGTACGATAAAGGTACTAAGTAACTATAAGACGCGTGCGTACCGATAACGCGGCTTTTACGTAACGAGAACGTAGCGTATAGGTTCTCCTCCGACACTCGGGTTCCTATACAGCTAGTTAGACTATAGAGGTTCCGCATGCCCTTAAGGCAGGTCGGTGTATAAATATTATTATTATTATTTATATTTTACTTCTAATATAGCTGTTTTAAAAGAGAACGAGGATTTGTATTACTAGGGCAAGGATTTATACTACCGCTATATACTATTTATCTAACTTAAGGCCCCCTCTATCGCTATACTATCTACTAAGTTAGCCTAAAGCAAAGCTACCCCGCCTAGCTAACTGCACTATCTTAGCCTCGATCGCTTTAAGTAGTCGATTTAATTGCTTTATTTAATTAAACTAATCGCTTTAAGTAAATAGTCTTAATTAAAGTCGCAATTTCGATTAAGATCTTCGATTTAAGGTTATATTTAGTGCGAGCTAAGTAGACTAATTAGAAAAGCGTGCAGTAACAAGATAATAAATGCCTTTAAGTTAGATATATATTCTATAACGGCAATATATATACTCGCCCTAGTAGTACGAATCCATATAAATAGCTCTATAGAAGCAAGAATAAGGGCTAATATAATAACTATTCTATTTTATATAAAGAGAGGCCTTGCAGCTTAGTATCCTAATTAGAACATTAGCTATAGGTAGCTTATAGCTGTAATAGCCTAGCTAGAAATTAGGTTATTACTAACCTAGAGAACATTTAATATAAATAGTAGAGAATAAATACTTTATACTACTTAAACGAAGTATTACTATAAGAGCACTTCGATTTATCTTAACTTTAAACTTATATTTCTAGCGTGTTAAAACTAAATTTAATATATTAAGTACCTATAAATTATTTCTTTACTAAATAAGTATAATACCTAAAGTTCAACGTTACAGCGAACTAATAATATAGAGTTTATTAGGCATATAACAGAGAATTCTTAATCTTTAAGCCTATAAAACATTTTATAAAAATGAAATTCAATTTGTATTGTAGCTCTAATTTAAAATGAATTCATTATGCTTTAAAAGCCTTAGTTTAAGGTTATTTGAGACCTACTTTATGTTTTATATTTACTTCTGTATTAGACTCGATATATGATATTTAAAGTTAAGCAACTAATATAGTAAAACTAAGCTCTATACTACTTATAGAGGTACTAGTTAGAGAGAAATATAATAATAAATAAATAAAGAAACTAATAAGTTATATTATAGAACTTAAGTAATAAAATACTTTTCTAAATAACTAATATAATAATATAAGAAGTAAATATATATAGTTAGCTATTTTCCTAAAGATTATTTAAGAAATTAAAGAAGCTTATATAAAGAAATAATATAGCAAGACATAGCTATTATAATAACTATAGTAATACTAGCAGTAAAGTAAGGTCTTTTAAAATATAGAAGATAAATATGTAATTTAGTAATTAATTAAAAACATTAATAAGTTATTATATAGCTTTATTTGTTATTTAGAATAGTAGAATAATATATAGAGTTAATCTAATATCAAATATAAATTAAAATCTTATTAGGAGTATTAGCTATTAAACTATTATAGTATAAATAATAGTATTATAAGATACCCTTAACCGAAGATATATAAGTAAAGCTTTAACAGAATCTGAAATGCAAATAAAGAGTAAACTCAAATATTAATTAGTACTTAAATATATCTTGTATTAAAGAATAAACCTAATTGATAATATTATATAATGATTATAGTAGTAACCTTTAGAGAATACTTAACTATATTTATAGTGTTATTATTATTAGAAAGTATATATATATAACTAGTCTAAGTAATACTTATCTTTGTTCTTTTATAAGTAATTAAGAGAAATAAATCCTATTATAATAACAATATTTAGATTAATAACTAAAGAGTAAACTATAAAAGCTATTTAAGTAGTAATAACTACATTATATATCTAGCTCTTTAGTATAAGATATATTAGATATATAATGTCCTATATATCCTAATCGCAATATATTTAGATATATAATAGCTATTATATCTGTCGTAGCCCTAACCCTATTACTAATTAAGCGGCTTATTAAGGGACTCTGCTTTTTAGTGCTATTAGTTCGGCGCTTTAGCGCTTATAGTTAGCTTTATACATTACCTAAACAAGAGCCCCTAGCGTCCCTGTTCCTTAGCTTATAATATATTATAAGATACTTTATTTATTTTATATTTAATAAAAGCCGTAACCTATTGTTATACGTTAACTACTTATAAGTTAACTATAATAATATTTAAATTTAACACTTATTACTATTAGTTAGTAAACTCTATAATTAATTATAGAGACAATATCTTTAAAGCTTTTAAGTAAAAAGTATCTATATAACTTAGTAACAATATAAAAGGTAGACAATTGAAAATAAAGTTTAAAATACGCTATATATATTTTAAATATAAAGATAATATATTATAAACTTAGTATATACTACTAATAACTAAGGTCTGCCTAAAGAGTAAGGATTACTAACTACTTTACGTAATAGTCTATATAAACTTTATAGCTAAGCTGCAATTTAGATTATAATTTATAATTATGCCTATATCTTTAATGAATATTCCTAAATAAAAAGATAAAATATTATTAATCTAAAGGGTATAAAATATTCTATATATAATTATTATAAGTAATAATTAATTTGTAAAGACTAAAGAGATATAAACGTTACATTAAAGCTATAATATAGTAATCTAGAGAGGCCCTGTCTTATATAAAATATAATAGTTATAGTAATTAAATAAATAAAAAGACTTAGCTTTAAGAAGACTTAAAAATATTAACCCTTTTAAGCGTATATTAGATAACATTAGGTATAATCTAATAAAACTGTTTAAAGTTTACTATAATATTTACTTAAACGATTTACCTTAATATTAAAGAACACGGTTATACATTACAAAGGCTTATATATATATAGATATTTAGAATATATAGCTTAAACACTGTGGAAAAGTATCTTCTAATTTGAAATATCTACTAACTAACGAGATACTAGTAAACAGCTTTATAAAGCTATTAGTAGATATAGTATTTAAAAAGTCTATTACTTTACCTAGTGTAAAGGGCTAGCCCTAAAGAGGCTCTAGGGAAGCTAGCGCCTGCGGCCTTTATTTAATATAAGTGAATGCCCTAGGCTATTAGGCTAAAAGGTATATAACAACTAGACAAAGCCTAGTTACCTAGTATAATAATCACAGTAGTAACCTTTATAGAATACCTGTCTATAGTTGTAGGGTTAATGTTATCAGAAAGTATATATATATAAGGGTTTTGTGTAATACTCGTCTCTGTACTTTCATAAGTAATTAAGAGAAATAAATCCTATTATATAAATAATATTAGTAAAATCTGTTTATTTAGTAGAAAGTATTTTAACTAGTAGAATCTTTTTTCTATTAGTTATATTACTTATAACTAATAGCGTTATAAATCTATTAATTAGCTATAGCTTTTATATTAATTATCTTAACTAGTGTATTATTTAACTAGTAGTTTATAAGTACTTATTAAGTTAAGCCTTATAGTATTTTAGGTTTTTTATTAGTTCTTATATAATTTTTAAATAATTATAGCTTTTTTATTTAATTAAGAATTTTATTTTCTATTTCTTATTATCTAGTATTCTTTTAGTTTTATATTCTTATTTCTTTATAGTCTATTTCGATATTATTATTAAGTCTTATATTTTAAAATACTAGTTTAAGTAATAAAATATAAAAAACTAGATATATCTTTATTCTTAGAGATAATAAAAATTTATAAGAAACGTTTAAGAGTTTATTTATAATTTTAAATACTCTAAGTTTTTTAAAATTAAGTTTTCCGTTAAATTATTTTATTTTAATATTTCTATATAATAAATAGACCTTATCTCTTTTTTCTAAAGTTAGTAATTCTAATTATCTTCTATTATAATGTTTTATTATCTATTAGTAAATAAATATAATTTTTTTTTAAATCTAGTTTTATAATTTATAGATTTCGTTTATTTCTTTATTACTTTTATATTATCTTTTTTAAGTAATAGGTTTTTATAAATCTTAAGGTTATATTTATAGTTAGTATAAAATAATAATAATAATATTATTATTATATCTATACTATTATATATAATTTATACTTATAGTAAAAGTTTAATTTAATTATTGTATTTATAATTAGTATAGGTTTTTAAATAAGCTTTAATAATTAAGTTAACTTATTTTATTTATCTCTCGATGTATAAATTAAAAAAATATTAAAAGCTTATATTTAGCTTTTAGCTTATTTAAATTGTTTTATTAAAATTTAAAGGTAAACTCTATATTATAATTTATAATTAGTTCTTTAAGTAATCTATATTAATTAATACCTATTTATAAGAATATATATACTAATCTTTCTATATAGTAAAATAGAAAGTAAGCGTATTTAGTAAGCTTATCTATAATAACTAAAATATTATTATATAGTATTTATACTATAAGTCTCTTAGATTTTAATAGTTTAATAATAAAGTCTATAGTAACTAACTTCTATAGTTAGTTATATTATAATTAGTAAAGCTTATAGCTCTTTATAAGATTTATATTATATTACTTTTTATATCTGCTTTATTATTTTTTAATTTATTTTTATAATAGATTTTTAAATTAAATCTTAATAGAAATTCTGCTTATTATATTTATTATTTATTAAACCCTTTAATAGGTATAAATTATACTAAGTTCTTATAATCGA
Source organism: Cytospora piceae (assembly GCA_016508685.1). NCBI lineage: Eukaryota > Fungi > Ascomycota > Sordariomycetes > Diaporthales > Cytosporaceae > Cytospora > Cytospora piceae. The sequence continues at coordinate 212,437 of JADMLE010000010.1, read as the reverse complement.
AATATATTTTAATCTAGTATTTCACGCTAATTAAATATAATTACTATTAATTCTTTATTATAAATCTTATAGATAAATTCTAGTCTATTAATGTGTTTTTTTTAAAATAAATACTACTAAATATAGCTTATTATTTTTATCTTATTATCTAAGTTAAACGCTGAGTATATAATTAGATATATTATTTTTAACTTTAAATAATTTATAAAGGTTTACTTTTATAAAAAATAGTTCTAAAGTAATTATATCTTTAATTTTATAAAAAGCTTTTTATACGTTTATAATCTAATTGAATTACACGATTTGTTAGTAAAATTTATAAAAAGTATTATATATTTATTATAGTCTTTAATTAATTATCGGTAAAAGTTTATAAATTTTAAAAAGCTTTTAAATTATTTTTATTTTTATTAGTTTAAGCTAATCTTTAACTAGTATAATTTTTAAATCTTATATTTAAATTGTTTTTAATAAGATTATATATCTAAGAAAGTTTACTTTTTAAATATAAAAGAAATATTTCTTTAGTTTTACTAATAGTTTTATATTTTATAATATTTAATAAAACTAAAGAATTCTAAGTATTTATTTAAGTTATTAGAATAGATAAAGATATTATTAAAATATATAACTATAAAAATATCTAAATAACTTTATAATATATAATTAATTATAATTTAAAAAGTTATTAAAGCATTAATAAGCTTAAATAGTATTATTAAGTACTTATTAGTTATATTTAGATAGTCTGGTATTAAAGACTTTTAAAAATTGCTTAATATATCTTTAATATATTTTTAAAGTATTATTTTATAGATTTATTTCTATTTCTTTAGCTTTTTATAAGTAGCTAATAAACTTATAAAATAGTTATTATATTTATTTAACTATTTCTTTATATTATTATCGCTTTTCTTATTATAATAGTATCTTTTATAGTATTATTATAATTATTTATATTACTATTAGCTTTACCTTTTATTATATTTATACCTTATATTTATAGTTTTCTAAGGTTTAAATATTTAAGTTACTCTTACTAAGTACTCTTTTTTCTTTATATTAACTTTTCTAATTATTCCTTTTAGCTTATTATAGTAATATTAAGTATAGTTATATTATATTACTGCACCCTCTTTTACTTGCTTAACTAGGCCTGAATTGCAATCTTAACTCTGCGACCTTAATTTAAATCGCATCCTTAATTAAAGAGATGAATTAAAGCGATTAATTATAGCTATTAAAGCGATTTAAGCTAACCAGAAGAAGCTAGGCAGGGCTGTGTTTCTTTTAACCTAACTAGAGTAGGGTGCAGTAACAAGGGCCCTTAAGTTAGATGTACAGTATATAGCAGCAGTACAAATCCTTGTTCTCTAGCAGTATAAATCCTAGTTCTTATACTTTTATCCGGTTCAAATCTTAATATTAGTATTTATTAGTAATGAAGAAGGTAATAATACTTATGAAATACACGCTATATATAAAACTTAATTTTCACATAATATAGCGCGCTAGCCGGTTATATAATTTAAGTATAGTCGAGGTAAAGGTATATATATACCTGCTAACGCAGGTGCTTAAGATAGCTAATAGTATAAGTAGGAAGGCACGGTATAGCTAAAGAGTATTATATAATATAGGATTGCTAAGAATAGCTATCTCGGGACTAGATATAAGTATATAACCTTTACTACTAGAAGATATATAAGGAACTTATAAATTCGATAACCTATTATAGAGTTAGAACTAGATAACTAGATAATTAAGCTACTTAATATTATATAAGCGATTCGAAGTATCGGCTCTATTAAACTCTTACTATTCCGATATTAATAATTAAAAAGTGTAATTATTAAGTAGCGTTATTACTACGCTTAGTTTAGGAGACTATAGGTTAGAAGAACTATACCTAGTAGTTTCGACTAAAGTTAAAAATAAGTTTCTAAGCTAATTTAGTATTAAGACTTAAATTTAAATATTTCTGAGAGTTAATTTAAGAGCTTATATTATATTTAAAGTCTAGAAGTAACTATTTATATAATATATTTAATTCACTTAATGCGATTTTTATATATACCTCTAAGCTTTCCTAAAACATTTAAAGGGTGTTTTAGTAAAGTACTTATAAATAACATAATTATTAGTATTATTAAGGTTATTAGAGAGTAGAAGAAATTATTTTAATACTAAGTACTAAATAATAGCTATTATAAAAGCTAGCTTTATTATTGTTTACTATTAATAATACCTTAAGATATATATTACGTATCTTAATTATAAAACATTATATATACCCTGTAGCTTAAAGAGTAATCTTTAAAACTTTTATTTAAAAAAAAGTTAGTCTTTATATTTATATTATATTACAGTTTCTGTTTTATAGTATTAGCTACTAACTAGCTAACATAGCTTAGTATATGCTCTTTATTTAGCTATAATTTATATATTATATAGTTAGGACTATTTTGCTATAATGTCACCTGAGTTGTTATACTATAAGGGCCGATAAAAGTAAATATATAATTAGGCTTTATATTAAATATACTTTTCTTTATTTTAAGTCTGCAAAGCTATATTACCTATATGTAAGCGCTAGATACTAAGCCTATTATAGCAGCTACATAAATAGCTTATACCGGGTATAGAGCATTAATTCTTTATTAAACTAAGCTAATTTAAAAAAAATCCGTTATACTATTTATATATTTAGTAAAAACAGAGAACATTCTAGCTGCAATTTTACTCTTATAAGTATTTATATAGTAAGAATAATTGAAAACCGGTTATTAATCTATTAAGTAGTTATCTCCTTACGCTTGTTAACATTATTGGTTTAATAAGCTAGCTAAGGCTATAAAGGACTTTAATTATAAAGGTTATAATTATCGTCTCTTTTTATATAGTAAATAAACTAATATTATCGGTTATATAATTAATAAAGCTTATAAATAGGTTTGAAAACTAAAAAGATACCTAAAGTAATAATATAGCTTTTTTTGTTTATAATAAATAACTTATATATCTTTAGTATTTATATTAATAGTAAGTATAATACTTACTATATAATAAAACAAAATAGCTTCTTTTACATTCAATAATAGCTAGCTTTTATTTTAACGTTATAAAATTAAACTCTCTAAATAGCTTATTACTAGTATATAGAACCTATATACTAAAATTACGTATTTAATTAAAATAATAGAAAAGAAGTTTAAAAGCGCGGGTAGCGAATTATACCCTTAGCTTATAAGTATATAGTAAATATCTCTTTTACATAGTGTAACTAACTTAAAAAGAAGGGAACTTAATAAAAGTAAACTATAAGGTTTTAACTAGAGGCTAATTAATAACGGTTCCGGTGAATATAAGTAATAAAGCGTAAGCTGCCTATTTTATAAAAGCGTTATAAGTACTTTAACCTATTTAACTAATTAGAAAGATATTTATAATCTACTAATACTAATTTACATTACCTACCGCATATTATACAGCTATAGTTATATTATAAGGTTATTATAATCTTAAGCTAAGCTATAACAGCACTTATAAGTATTAATGATAATAGTACTTTCGAAGTTATTTAATAAGCTTTAAAAAGTTAAATATATTAACCGGTATTATATGTATTTAAGACCTACCCAGTATTAGCTTAATATATATATACATATATTTGAAATTATATAAAGCTTAATTTTAATTGTTTTACCTTCCGGGATAATTATAAAAGGCTAATAATCCGGGACAACTTAACAATAGAAGCAGTTCGCTACTTTCTTTTAATAAGAAATCTATAGAGAAATATAAATAAATACCTGATAATAGCTTTAATTATACTATATAAAAAGTTTTGACAATAAATGTTCTATATTTTTTATATAGCTAAGTCCGCTTCTTAAACCTTTGATTTTAAATAATAATACTTAGATAGTAAATTTGTTAACTTAGGTTTATATAGTAACTACGTTAAAGGAAACTTAAGTTAATATTAGTTACAAAATATCCTGATTTTATAATAAGTTAACTACACCCTAGGTAATAGTAAGTTTTAATTAAATTAAATATATATTATAGAAATATAAGAATAATATTGGAGTTCCCAGTCTATAAGGTTTATATTATTTATATTTCGGGATAACATACTATATAAAACGTTTATGCGATATTAATAAAATAATAAAATATTTTACTTCTTAAAATATCCGGAATGCTATAAAAACGCTAATAGTAATTAGTAGACAACTTAACATAAGTTTAAGCTTTTATAATTATTATCGCTTTAAAAGTAATTGCTTTATTTACTTAATTAGTAGTTATTGTTAAATATATTAGGTTTATAAATAATTCTTCAAAGAGGTATATTATAAAGTTGATTAATAATTTATTTTATGTTTACTTAAAGACTAGAAATATCTTTAAATTATCTTTTAGCTATAAGTACTATAATTATAAACAGAAGGCTTTACTATATAATATACCTCTAGATACAAAGTATTAGCGTTTAGAGAATAATATAGTATGACCCCATTTAGGGTATCTTAATGTATATAAATTATTAGTATTATAAATAAAGCTAATATAAGAAAGCTTTTATTTTGTTTATACTATTATAAGATATTATCGTCATCGATTTTATATTCTATAATAAGAACGTTAAAGGGTATGTTTTATATTATATAAAAGATTAAATAAAAAACCTTTAGTACTGTTATAAATTACTTTTATAAACTAGAGGTAGTTTGTATTAGGTTCGAAAGCTAAACCTAATATACTTTAAAAGCTTTTATATACGAAAGGTATGAAGCTAAATATCTCGTTTAATAGGTGATTTATTATGTATATTATAAAAAGCGTTTTATTATAATCAGGAAACGGTATTAAGTTATGAAATAATAGCGACTTTATAATACTTAAGCTTAAACCGAAAGTAAAAGAGATTATTGTATTATTAGATTTAGTAGTTACAAAATTGCTATATTATAATAAACTAATTAATTCTTTTAATTTAAAAATATTATTTGAAAAAATTAATATTTAGAAAGTTTATATCTTATACTTCTAACATCGTGTAATTATAAGATTAAGGTTTTATTAAGTAAGAATAAGTCTAAAAATAAGAACACCTATTCGTACTCCCTATGTATCTATTCATACTAACTCGATGTACTATACATAGCACTGTTGCTGCACCTTCCTCTGGTTAGCTAGAAATAAAAGCTGCCCTACCTAGCCCGCTGCAGTCTAAATCGCTTTATTCGCTCTAGTTAATTACTTTGTTAAGGGCTTCAATTAATCGCCTCAATTAATCTATCAGGTTTAAATAAACCACTTTAATTAAGCTATTATGTCTAATTCAATCCGTTAGACTTAATAACTTAAATTAAGTCGTGCGCGAAGGGCTTCGGCTGATTAGAAGAGGATGCAGCGGGGTCGCCTTTTTTCCACTCTAACCAGAGGAGTGTGCAGTAATAGGGCCCTTAAATTCGATATATAGTAAGTATATAGCAGCAGTACGAATAGCCGTTCTCTTAGGAATAAAACGGTATTTAAACTACTAAAAAATAGTATTTTATTTAAAATCCTAGCGAAATAGGATTGTTTCTCACTTACTTAATAATAAGAGGCTAAAAGCTTTAGGATGAAAATCAATAGACTACCGGTAGAGATTTATAAGGCTAAATAAACATCGAATACTTTTTAATATTTTCAAAGCTTTTTATTTTAAATGCAAATAGCTTCTATAGGTTTATTCTAACTCTAATCTTTACTTTAATAATAAACTTCAATCATCTAACTTTCTATGTATTAGACTTGAGCTTTATAAGTCTAACACTAATACTGATAGCTTATAAGGCCCTTAATATTTATTTTATCTTTAATTTCTAATCGTTCTAGTTATTACTAAAATTAATTAAAATACTATTTAAATATACAGAATAATCTATATTAAGATAAAAACAAAGGGCTACGCTACTTACTATATAATAAAAGGTACTTAACATTTTTAAGAGAGTAACTAAAGTAACTATATATATAAAACTAAAACTAAATTAAATATAAAACACAATCTTTTACTTATCTACTTCCTTAATATAAAGCACAATAAAAGCTATTCGGATATTAAAACTTTATTAATAATTTTAACCTAGGAAGTATCTGTAAGCAGTTATTTATATGAAAATAAAGTAACAATACACTCGGTTAATTACATTTAATATATAACAGTTAATACAGAATAAAAGTCTATTACCTAGTTTCTTAATAAATATTATTAGCGTTTTTATAAAGAAGTCTCTTATTTAAATACAGCTCTATTAAATAGTTTCATAGAAGCTTTATAAAAGACAAGGAGCTTATTCTTTAATATATTATAAAGGTATCCCTAAAGTGTTATTAAGAAGGTAATATTTATATGTATAAAAAATAGATTTTATAATTAGTTTTTATACAGTATAAAACGAGCGTATTACTTTTATTTGATTAGAAAGGCTAGTAAACTCTTATGATTTCTATATAAAAGAACCCTTCTTACTAACTTCGACCTCTTTGTTAATATAAGCGTCTTACTAATTTAGGCAATAGTAAATAGTTAAATAGTAGTACTTTCAAAGTATATCTTTTTATAAGCCTTAGTTTTAAAAATAAAAACGTTAATGTAAGAGATATTATATAATATTTAAAAAGTGTAACTATACCTTAAAATATATAAGTTACTAACTTACTCTATAATTATAGTGTTTACTAATAATATATATAACTAATTTAGACCCGGCTCTTAAAGTACTTAAAGATTTACTGTAATATAAGTATAAATTAGTATAAGTTTAAACTGTGTGTTCTTTTATTAAACTTAACGTTTATAAATATAATTCTCTTTATAATTGACGGTAAAAGAGCGGTTCTACTATTAATAGTTTTAGTATTAACCGCTTAACTAAATATATAAAAAGGTAAAGAGTATAATAAGCTTAAATTATAGATACGCAATTTATTAATAGTTAAGAAAATAATATTTAGAGTTAATAAACATATTAAATTATTTGATTTGTTTATATAATAAGTTATTTATAAACCTATTTTATCTATAAGTTACTTTATAATAGTAAGCCTGAATTTAATACAGTTATGCTTTTAAAGTTAGTGTAGTATAACTGTTATTTGTTTTTCGTTGAAATTTCAATTAAATTAACACCTTCTTCTATTTAAATAATACTCGCTTATAGGCGGCTTTCAAATATATAAGTAACAGGTAAAATATAATAGCAGTTTATATAATAATTCGATTTTATATATTAGACATAAAAGCTCTTCTCTTTATATAATTAAATCTTCTATTATCAACCTAACGCGGTTACTACTTCTAACCTTAATATACTTTTATATTATCTACTATAATTATCCCTATATCAGTAATCTTATCGGTAAAAGCTTAAGACGTTCTTTTTAAAGCTAGATGTCTCTAATTTTAAAATACACTTATATAAGTATAATAATCACGGTAGTAACCTTTATAGAATACCTAACTATAGTCGTAAGGTTAATATTATCAGAAAGTATATATATATAACTAGTTTAAGCAATACTAGTCCTTGTATATTTATAAGTAATTAAAAGAAAATAAATTCTATTATAGAAATAATACTTAGATTAGTAACTAAAGAGTAAACTATAAAAGCTATCTAGATAGTAATAACTATACTATATATCTAGCTCTTTAATATAGGCCGCTATAATCGCTATCGGTCTCAGCGGTCTTTAATCGATCGTATAAACTGCTGGCAGTCCTATCGGTCTTAACCTTAACCCTATTACTTAACTAAACGGATCTTTTAAAGACTCTGCTCTTTAATACTATTAGTTTAGCGCTTCGGCGTTTGTTATTAGCTCTATCTATATATTACCTAAATAAGGGCTTTTAGCGTTCTTATTCTTTAAGTTATAATATTATCCTCTTTTTTTTATTAATCACTCGTTTTCGAGTATCTATAAGTAATTCTTCATTCTTATATATATATTCATACTTTTTAATCCATTATATCTAGTAAAGCTACTAAGTCTGTTTATAAGAAAACTAAATAAAATACTTCTTTTTAGATCACTATACTAAGCTATTATTTTAAGACGCCTTTCTATTCTTTCTATAAGTCTTACTATATTATTTATTTAGCTTTAGAGAAAGATTCTTCTTATTGTATTAAATACGTTCGTAATAAATATAGCGACTATAATATATATAGTTTACTCTTTTATAAATATAGAAAATTATTTATTAATTTTATCGTTCTTTTAAAAAGTTACTCTTTAATATATCTAATAAGTCTACTACTATAACCGGGAAGAGTTTAGCTATAAAGGCTTTATCTTTTTAAAACGTATATAGTATATTCGGCTAAGCTTCTTATATTATACTAAAGCAGTAGTAGCATAAAATAGTCTAAAAGTTTATAACTTTATATTTAGGCTTACCTTTTAAGCCTTTAAATTATAAAATTCTTATATAATATTACGGTTATTACGAAGTATTAGTATTTTATCTAAATAACTTTAATTATATTATTTTTAAGTTTATACTATTCTACGCTTAACCCGGTTTATATACGCTAAAAAAGCAGCTTAAGAGTAGTAGTAAGCTTATATAGCCTTTATTATTTTTATAGTTATTTCCGGAGATTACTATTTTACCTTGAAATTAATATTTATTTTTCGCTATAAAGTAGTTATTTAAGCAATATATTAAGACTTTATAGTTAAATATTTTATATAATAATCGGAAGCTTTATTATTATCGAATCTATTTAAGATATAGATTTTTCTAGCTTTAACTTTTATAGAAAAGAGATCTATTATTATCTATAATTACCTTTCCGAAGCGTTATTAAGTTATAACTACTTTATTATATATACGATATATATAAGCTATAGGTTATAGTCTAACCTTTTCTATCAAGGCTTTTTACTATATTTATATCGAATTTTAAAGCTATATTAGATAAAGTCTAGTATAAAAAGTCTCTCTTTATATTTCTTATAGATTATATAATTAAAGCGTAGTAAGATCGAAATTTTAGTACTATATAAGCGTTAAAAGTTCGTATATTATAGATAAAGTGTTATTTTCCCGGTTTTATAAAAAGTAATATATATTAAAGTTTTTAATAAAGATATTATATTTAAGTAGCGCTTTTATAATAAATAAAAAAGCAGGCTCTGCTTATATACGCTTTCTACTAGTTTAGCGTAAATCAACTATATTATAAATAGTTCGTAACTTATTTAACATATAACTAAGCTTTAATTATATCTTAACTTTTCTTTTTATATAGTAAAATAAAAGTATTTATATATAAATATTGCTACTTAGCTACTACTTATATAGATTGTTTTATATAGTAATAAAGTTAAAGATATAGTTATTAATATATTTAGACTTACTTATAGCTTTTATATTATAATAATATTATAGGCTAGATACTTATTTAGCGTTAAAACTATATTAGATCTACTTTTCTTAATATTGTTTAGAAAAGTTTAATAACATTTATTACTTTTAAGTATATAAGTAAGTTTATAGTATAAGTTATATATATAGTAAAAAGTAGCGATATATACTTAATAATTTTATTAATTAAAAGTAAGATTATATCTAACGTAAAATATCTTTCATCGGTTTTAAAAGATTAATTATTTCCTATTACTAATTATTTAAAAGCTGTTAGTATTTACGCTATTTATACTTAGTATAAAAGTATCTCTTACGCTATAAACTTTAAACTAGCGTAGTTAGGTTTTATATATATTTTAAGCGCGCTTTATTACGCCTGTACTATAAAATAGCTATTATAGTCTTACGTTATAGAAAAACCTTTATACTAAATATAGTTTATAATTAAATATTTATACCTTTTATATAACTCTATTATTATAAAGCTTCTTTACTATTACTATATTATTTATCGATATAACTAAAACCGACTATTTTTATATATGTTTTAAGAAGAAAAAGCAGACTTTACTAATTATCGCTTTTAAGTTATCTTTCTATAGCTCGCTTAGAAGCTATTCTAAAACAGCGTATATATTATATAAGCGTTTCATATATATATTTCTAACTATAACTAGATATTCGTGCTTTACTACTATTATTTCGGCTTTAAATACTTAAAGTATTTATACTATCTATACTTTATAGTTTTAAACGTTATATTTAAATTTAAAAAGGACGTATTTATTACGTAAGCGATATACTATAACTGTTTTATCGTTACTAAAAGCTTTATTTATTACTATAATAGTATCGACTAAGTCTTAAAGGTTATATACTTCCCCATTATAAATTGTAATCTCTTTACTATAACGTGCTAAAACTATAAGCCGCAGTTCTTACGCCTTTAAGCTGCTATACTTATTATGCTTTTTACGAAAACAGTGATTATAAGGGCTTTATATAAAACAGTTCGATCTCGTTATAAAGATCTGCGCGTATAATTAGCTAAGCGGTGTCTATAAAGCTACTGCGTAGAGACTACGCTACCTTTATATGATAGTTTTTAGTAAGGACTTCGCGTACTTTATACTAACCGATGAAGTCTATTAGTTATTTCTCGATTTTCGCGAGTATTTTTAAGTCTATACTAGCTGTTTCTTTAATACTTATATATTACTTAGTTATTATCGTCGCTATAACGTAAGCGCTACGGCTAGAATTAAAGTAGTATCGACTTTATTCAATTCCTATTATTTCGGTATTAATTACTATTAGAAGCGCTTTATACTTAGCGCCCTCGTTATACTTTAGCTGCGTAGCTATCGCTAGGCGTAGCTTTGCCTAATAATTCCGATCCTAGAGTCCGATTCGAGATTCGAGTGCAGTTAGCACTAATAGGTGCTAATTTATCTCGAAAGAGCGTTTCTATACTATTCTAGTATAGCTATATTAGATAGTAATAAAGAAGTAATTAGTTTCGTTATTAATCTATCTATTATTATAGATAACGTTAGTTGTTTTTGATTATTTTAAGTTAGTATAGTTCTTTCTTTCTATGCTAAGTGAATCGATATCTATTAACGACTTTTAGAGTAATAAAGTTCTTTTAAGCGCTACTATCTTATAATACGCTTAGTCTAATTCTATTAATTTATATTTCTAGTTGTAGATAGTCGTATTTATTTATTATAATTATGTTAAAGAACCTTTTTAGTTCTATACTATTAAATAGTTTGTTTTTAATAACTTAACATGTTTTTTATATTTTCTGCTACTTACTATACTAATTATCTAGCTTAGTCTTAATTTTCTTTAAAAGATATTATTTTTCCTTTTTATCTATCTTATAAAAAAGTCTTTTTAATTATTAAAATCGTTCTAATATATTTATCAGGAAACCCGGAATTAATTATTTAATTTTAACTTCTTTTTTCAAGACTTTTTATATATACACTATTCTATATATTTAAATTAAAAGTAGATCTAATAGTTATTTATATAATAAATATTAATTATAGATAACAATTTAATATATAGTAGAAGATAGTATTTCTCGTTAAGTTCGAAGATAGCGTAGTTTTTAGGACTTACTTTATTAATTCGTCGATAATATTAAGCGATATCGTTAAGTTAATATGCTTTAATAATAAATAAATTAATATGTCGTCTAAAGAAAAAGTCGTTCTATACTATATAAGAGTAATATCCTTTATATTTATAGTTAATATATAAGATCTAAGCGACTTATAATACGTATAAAAGTATCTTAGTAATAAATAGGATAAATTAGTTTATCGTATACTTCTGTTATATTAGGTTTACCGGTTTTCTTTAAGCTAATTCTATTGAAGATATTAGATTGCGTTTAATAATACTTTAAGTAACGTACTTATAGTATATATCTAGCTTTAATTTATTAAATGGAAGTTGCTTGTAACCTATTTATAGTTGTATGGATATAAAAAAACCTAAAGATAAAACACTATAAACTACTAAATTAGCGCTTTGAATAATAAATAAAAAACTTTAAAAGAAGACTTTATTATATTACTTTAGACCTAATAAAAGCTAAGTTAGCTATCTTTATTAATAGCTTCGACTTTAAAGCTATAAATTTATCTATACTTAAGATAATAATAGATTAACTCGACCGTTTAACGATTTGTTTTTAATAATCTATATAGATTTATATTCTTTATATAAATACCTTATAAAACTTAGTACTATAAAAGAGAAATAATTAATAAGTAATATTATATCTTTACGATGATTATATAAAAGAAAAGAGATCTATAAGATCTTATAGATTAAGAACGATAACCTAACTAACGCTATAACGAAAGTATTACTAAATAAGGCTTCAAAGCAATTAATAACTACGAATAAGTTAATAATTCGAGTAAAAAGGTATATAGATAGGAATTAAGACCTCTTATAGCCGGCCCGACTTAGATCGGATGAAAAAGTAAAGAAATACGATAAAAGTATATAATACTAAGAATATATAATATAACATAATCGGTCTAGTATAAGACTAAAAGAAAAGAGAAATGAAGCTATTATAATAAAAAAGAAAGTTATTAGTATAGAATAGGCAGGTAGTACTAAAGGTGCTAAACCTAGTTACTATATCGGTGCTATAAGGTACTAAGCCTATTATAGCAGGCGGTATAGTTTTACTTACTAAGTAAGGCGGCAGAATAGCTATTCTGCTAAGCTTTAAGCCTTCTACCTATAATCTTACAATAGTCTCGAACGTAGAAAGATATATAAGAATAATAGTATAATTATAGAATAAATTAATATTACGTACGACGTGATACGTATTACCAGAGCCTTACTAACAATATCCTTCAAGTTATAATATAGTCTTATAGAATATTTATAAGCTATCTTAAATATCTTATATATATATATATATACTAGTTCGTTATTAGGGCTATAAAGTACTAGTATATATTAAGGTGACTATACTAAGCAATATAGCTATAGAACAGAATATTATAAATAGTATATATAGCTAATATACTAGACTTAAGTACTTTTATATAACTTTAAAAGGTTAATAGCTGTATATATATATATATATATATTAGGGTTCTAACTATTATATATAGTAGCATTTAGAATTAATTAAACTAATAAGTCTAATACTTTAAGAGCTACTATTAAGATAATATAATAGTTTTTTAAGTAGACTTTTGCTTTAAACTTAGTGCTTAAGAGTAAAGCAAGGGGATATAAGTAAAGCATAAGGTATATTAAAAACAATCTTAGTATAAGTTACTATTTTCCTAAATAGCTAAATATTGCGTTTTATAAAAATTTAAACTAGGTTATTAATTCGAGTAGATGCTAAGTAGTTATATATTCTAACGCAGTAAGTAATCTTTAACTAAACTTTATACCTTCTAAGTTATATTAACGCATTTATTATATATATATATTATAAGTTTAATAGTACCGATTTCTTTTACTGCTATATAAAACACTTTACTAAAGCTATTTATATAAACTAATTTTTTAAAAAGAAAACTATATAATAATACCTTTAGGTATAACTTAAGCGGATTAAGCTTAATACTATTACAATTAAATAGCGCTATCTTTAAAGCTTAACTTATATTACTATTATTATAGTTTAATATAATAAAGGTATTTTATATAATTAGTTATATTTAGTATATTAAATCTTATAAATATAAAGCCTTCTGTATTAGTTATAACTATATATTTATAACTTAAGATAATTAATAATTAATATATGCGTTTAATATAAAATAAGTAATATAATAATAATAATATTTATATACTAACCTGCTTAAAAGGTATACGGAACTCCTATAGTCTAATTAGCTATATAAGAACCCGAGTGCTAAGAGAAAACTTATACGCTACGTTCTTACTACGCAGAAGCTATACTATCGTTACGCTTGCGTTTTATAGCTACTTAATACCTATACTGTACTAGTAACTTTAATTTACTATATAAATAAAGCACTTAGCTTAAGCTACTAAAGTATAATATTCTTTTACTTTAACGTTAATCTTTTATATCACTTACGCTATATTATATCTTTTTATATTATCTTAAGTACTAGCCGATATAATAAAGCTTTTCTATCTAAAATACCTATTTTATAATAATACTTATAATAGTATTTTTACTAATAGCTAGTTTAAAGTTATAGTATAAGCGTAATACTTATAGCGAAAGTAAATAGTAAAAGCGCTTATATTATTTTATTAACTTAGTATATTTAATAACTAAATAAAAAGCGGTTTTTTTACTTCTCTTATATTAGTAAAGTAGTATATATACCTTAAAAATATAGTAGATAAATAGATAGCTAGTAAAGCTTATTACTTTTATTTAGATTTAAAATAAAGTTAAAGATTTATATTTAACTAAACTAATATAAAGGCTATTAATTTTATTTATAAAAAAGGGTAAGCTCTACGCTACTATTATAAGTATAGAGCTTTCAAAACGCGCTATCGCGGTTTTTTAAAGACTATTTTATTATTCTTTTTATTTATAAAGGCTTAAGTTTAATAAAAGCTTTACTATTTAGTCTTTTTACTATTAATATTTTTATATACTGTTTTTATAGCGTAATCGTTATATAAAAGCTATAATATCTTCTCTATCTTTAAAAAATACTTATTTTCAATAAAGCTAAACCTAATATTTATAAAACTATATTTTTATTACGTTTCGAACGCTATATATATATTACGTTATCTTTATTATCTTAAGCTTAGCTTTAAAAGCTATAAGTCTATTATTAAAATAGATATCGATTAAAAAGTACGTTATTTCTTTCTTAAATAGCTTTATAAGAGTTACTTTAAAAGCGCTAATAATAACGCGTAGATATTATAACTAAGCTATATATAAGTATTTTCCTATTCTTATCAGTTAAGTTAGTAAAAGTATATTATGCTAAAACTTTATAAGTAATAACGCTAATTATTACTTTTATATAAATCTTTTTAGTTTTATATAATAGTTATAAAATTAATAGCGTTAGTATAGCTAAACTATTAAACTATAAATCTCTTAACCTCTTTATATTACCGTTACTTTAAAATAGTATAAAAAGACTTACTAAATATATTATATTTCTTAAAAAACAGAGGTCTTTACTATTAAGGTCTTCCTAATTATAATAGTAAATCTACTAGATATATTAAAAAAGGACTTTTTAGTATAAAAGTAAAACTAAAGCGCGTTTTTAATATAAAACAACTTTTTTAAAATAGATATTAAGCTAGCTTTTTAAAATACCTAACTATAGAAAGCTTTTAGCAATAATCTTTTTTTAACCGGCTTAATTAAATTATATAAAAACCTTTATAAAAAGCTATTACTTAAATACTAGAAAAAAGCTTTATATTAATATACTACCTATAGCGTTTTTATAGCGTAAATATTATCGTTTTATTTAAACTTAGTAAAACTACTAAACAAATAACTCGCTCATATTTATAAACTTATGACTTTATTATATATATTATCGGTAAAGTAGTTAAGAAAGTGCTAAGTACGCGTATTATAAACGTAATAGAGAAGTAAAACCTATTACTAAAAAGCTAAATACGTAACTAAAAGGTCTAATCGATAAAGCTTATAATTAAAGTAATAGTATTATTATAATCGGCTTTATAGATAATATAAATATCCTAATTATAAATAGTAATATTAAAAAACAATACTAGCGTTTAAGCTATATATATATTATATATAAATAATAAAAACTTTAAGTAAATATAAATTTTATAGCTTATAAAAGTAAACTAATTTATTTTATTTATAGCTATAAAGCGTTTAATAGGCGGTACGTTATAGTATAGTAACAGTTATACTAGTTGAAATAGCTAGACTTTTCGGTATTTAGCTTAATTATAAGCTTACTTTTTTAGCTTTTAGATTATAGTATTATTATAAAAAGCTATAGTAACTATATAACGCTAGTAGTTTACTTAAACGGATTTAATTATATATTTTTAGGCTTATACTACTTTTTATCGGATTTAATTTATATATATTAAAAGAGTAGCTTAAAAGTAATATTACGCTTATTTAGCTTTTATAATCGTTTTAACTATCTTTAAAAATTACTATTCTACTTTTATACCTATATATATTTTCTGTTATAAAGCTACTATTTAAGTAATATATTAAAGCTTTATAATAAGATAGTTTATATAGTAGTTTAAGTCTATAGCGTTATTAAATTTATCCGGGATATATATTTTTTATATTTCGATTTTAATAAAAAGAAAGTTTACTATTATTTATAACTAACCGGTTAAAGCGTTACTAAATTGTAGCTATTTTACTATTTATATAATATATATAAGTTATAAGTTATAGTTTACCTTTTTTTATTAAAGCTTTTTATTATATTTATAATAAAGTTTATAGTTATATTAAATAAAGTTAAGTATAAAAAGGCCTTTTTTATACTTCTTATAGGTTATATAGCTATAAGATATAATAAAGTTAAAGCTTTAATACTATATAAGCGTTAAAATCTTATATATTATAATACAAATCTTTTTTCTTTAGTTTTATAATAAGTAGTATATATTAAAATTACTAATAAAAACGTTATATCTAAGTAGCGTTTTTATAATAAGGTTAGAAGTAAGCTTTATCTATATACGTTTTAGGCTAGTTTAGTATATACTAACTAAATAATAAGTAGCTTATGTTTTATATTAAATATAATTAAGTTTTAGTTATAGCTTAAATTCTTTTTATATAATAAAGGAAAAGCGTTTATATATAAATAGCGCTATTTATAATAATAAGAATAATATTTATATACCGACCTGCCTTAAAAGGTATATAGAACCTTTATAATATTACTTACTGCTAAAGAACTTAAGTACTAAGAGGAAACTTTAGCGCTACTTTTCTTACTACTTATTTACTACTTATATATATATAGTTATAATAATCAATCTCTATCTTTAATCTACTACCTATCCCCTCTAGTTCTTAATTTTTATGGATTTTTCTTAATCCTCTACTATTACTGCGACTACGGTTTTATTGCGCTAAAGGCTTACCCCTATAGTAAAGAAGCTATAGCGAGTTCGGTTCTTAGTAAAGGTAAAAGTACTAAGCGAAGTCGCCCTTATAAAGTCTTATATAGAGCTCTTTATAAAAGCTAATCGGAACACTTAAAGCATTTCCTACTTTAACCGAGTTTAACACCCTATCGACAGATACCGGCCGGTTTATTATACTGCTTTAGTAAGAGGGCAACTCTGCTATAACGAAGGGTAGAACCCTAAGAATACGTTATTAGTAGCTAGCTATAAGGTTAAATTTATAGTTACTCCTTAATTCTTAAGGAAGAGCCTTACCGAGGCCGGATTCGAACTAATAGCCTTTACGCAACGGCGGGCCTTAAAACCGCGTAAAAGCTTGCTAAGCGCTTCTACTATTACGCTACTTAAGCAAAAGCGCTATTAAGCTATTACCTATATATACTACTTTATATAGGGATAAAGTTAAGTAAATAACTATTAATATATTTAGATTTATCTATAGTTTTTAAATTACTATAATATTATAAACTCAGCGCTTATTTAGCGTTAGCGCTATATTTAATTTACTTTTATTTTATTCTAAAAAAGTATATTAAAGTTTATTATTTTTAAATAAAAGATTATATCTATAATATAAGCTATATATATAGTAATAGATACTAGCGTATATTTAATATCTTTATTATTTAAAAGTAAAACTATTTTTAATATAAGATATTTTTAATAAGTTTATTAAAAAAAGGTTTTTTATTATTAATAATTATGTAAAAGCTATTAGTATTTGCGTTACTTATATTTTGTATAAAAGTATTCTTTATATTATAAACTTTAAACTATTATAAGTAAGTTTTATATATATCTTATATACGTTCTTATTACGCTTTATTATAACCTAGGGTTAGGGTACTAGAAAAGTTATATAGTTAGATATTAGATATTGTTTAGGTAGGGACGGTATTATAGGAATAGATAGGATCTTTATAAAAAAGCCTAGGCTAATAAAGAAACTAAGAACCTAAGGTTAAGGCTTAGACCGATAAGACTAATAGTAGTCCTGTCGACTTATAAAGATAGACTGCTAAAACCGACGTCGACTTAGGCAGTCTATACTAAAAAGCTAGATATATAATATAGTTATTACTACTACCTAAATAACTTTTATAGTATACTCTTTAGTTATTAATCTAAGTATTATTCTTATAATAGGATTTATTTCCTCTTAATTACTTATAAAAGTATAAGAACGATATTATATAAGATCCTTATATATATATACTTTCTAATAATATTAACCTTATAACTATAGTTAGGTATTTTATAAAGGTTACTACTATAATTATTATATTTTCTTAACTCTTATTTAGATAGTTTTAACGTATATCTTTATATAATATTTTATAATCTATTATAGTACTTAACACTATTTAAATATAAATAACCCCTAAATAAGCGTTCGTTTAAATATAAGCCTAACTTTAGGAACTCTATAAGTAATAAACTACCTTTATATAAAACGCTAATACTTAATAAGTGCTTATTAAGAAACTTAAGGTAATTTACCTTAAAGAAATAACTAAAGCTAAGTTTAAGATCGAAGCCTTAAAGAGAACTAATAAAAAGCCTAATATAATAAAAATAGATAATAGTCTTTCTAATAATATTAAGTAGTATAATATTAAGCTTAATAAGCTAAAGCCTTTCGATAGTACTAAAGGAACTTTTTAAGGATTCCTTATAATAACTCGGTATTATCTTTAATACTATAGGGATAAGTCCTATACCGAAGCTAATAAAAACTTTTTTATAGCTGGATAACTTAAAGGAAACGCTTTTGCTTAGTTGAAACCTACTATACGCGACTACCTAAAATATAATAAACTAGAACGGGATATACGTACTAATAAAATCTTCGAAAAATATATTAACTTCGAAGAAAGACTTAGAAGAGTATTTAAAGAACCTAAGAAAAAACGATACGCGGAATAAGACTTAGCCTGCTATAGACAGATAACTTTTATATCTACTTATTTTATAATATATAGACAGATTACTTTATAACTAAGATACAATAATAGCCCGCTATAAATATAATTCTATATAAAGCTTAAGAATAATATTAAAAATAAATTATTAAAGCTTAACTAACTTAATAACTTCGCCGACTTTATAAAAATAGCGGTTAAGATTAATAACCGGATTTATAAATAATAAATAGAACGCTAAGGTAATAAATTACCTTAGAAGCTATACTAGAAGATATACGCTTTTAATACTAGAAGGAAGTTTAAAAAAAAAAGGAATAGTACTATATATAGATATTACGTAAAGCCTATAGAACTTAACGTAACCTAGCGAGATATTTATAAAATAAAGTATTATAATTATAATAAATTTAGATACTATACTTAGGATTATAAAAGTAAGAAGAAAAATAACTAGAAAC
Source organism: Cytospora piceae (assembly GCA_016508685.1). Lineage (NCBI taxonomy): Eukaryota > Fungi > Ascomycota > Sordariomycetes > Diaporthales > Cytosporaceae > Cytospora > Cytospora piceae. Next base: position 192,947 of record JADMLE010000010.1, on the reverse strand, counting down.
TTATACCTAAAGGAAGATAGCGCGATAATAACGCAGGATATAAAACTCTATTAATAGGCAAAAAGAGACTACTATATAATATAGTAATTAAAGGTAGTAATTTAGACTATTCTAGCACTAATCCCTTTAATAACGTAGTTTTAGATGAATTAGACGAAGAATTCCTTTAGAGAATAGCTTAAGAAGTATAATAGAAAGAGATATAGGATAACTAAGAAACGATATCTATTTAATATAGAAAGAAGATCTTTCTAGGACTATTTAGAGACGATATTAAACCCCTAAGATAAACTTACGTCTTAAGAAAGTATACCTTAAAAGAATAGAACTAATAACTCTAGCGAAAAGTCGATATAGTTATCTAGGAAAATTAAATACTCTTATAAATAGCTAGAAAGGTGCTTAAAGAAAGAAACACTATAATAAACGATCCCGAGGAATAAGATAAATTAACCTTAAAAGGCGTATAAGAATACGTAGAAGATCTTAATAAATAGTATAATAATAATACTACCGATAACCTTATAAAAAAAGTATAATAAGTTATATAAATAGTTAAGGAAGACCTAGTACTAGTTTAATACGTATTTAATAACCCTAATTACTTCCTAAGTAAAGTAATAAACCTTACCCTCTATAAAAATAATACTCGATTTATAATATATAGAATATCTCTAAAGAAAACCGGTAAGCTTACTTATAACTAAAGTATATAATAAGACAATATATCCTACCTTTTACTAAGATATTTACTATACGTATTATAAGTCGCTTAGATCTTATATATTAACGATAAATATAAAACATACTACCTTTATAAAGTATAGAAAAACTTCTTTTTTAAACGCTATATAAACTTATAAATTATAAAAGTCTATTAGCCTACTAATATCGTCTAGTATTATTAATAAATAGATAAAAGGAATCTTAAGGATTATACTATCTTTAAGCTTAATAAAGAATACTATCCTTTACTATCTATATATTAGATTAAAATCTATAGTTATAAGATGCTTAATAGATAGCTATTAGATCTATACCTAATCTAAGTATATAGATTAATACCGATTTAAAAAAGCCGAAGAAAGAAAAAGATCGGAACGTAACTAACTTAAAGCTTTATAATAAATATACTAAAATAAACTGATATCTAAAAGTATTTTCTAGTAAAATAACTAAGAAAAGAAGGTAATATCCTCTAAAGAAAAATAAGATAAAGCTAGAAATTTAGTATAGTAAATAATATAAAAAGTAAAAAATAAGTCAAGTAATTAAGAAAGAAACTATCTAATAGTATAAAACTAAGAAAGTTCCTTAACGCTATAAATATTAACAAATATAACTACTTATAATTAGAAATATAAATTAGTAATATTAGACTATATACGCTATTAGATGATAGGGCTTAAAAGAATTTTATTACTCTAAAAGTAGTTTATAAATATCGACTAGATTATTATAAAATAAAAAATACTAACTTAAAATAATTAAAAAAACTAACGTTACTTATAGTAATAAATAAATTAATAATAAGACTTTTAGCTTTAATATTATAAAGCTTTTAAACTATAAAGTAATACTAAGTATTATATAGTTTAAAAAGAATAACCTACGTATTAATTAGATTACTAGCTAGATTAATTAGGAAAACCGTACCTTAGTTAAAGAGATAATAGTATAGTAAGAAAGAGTTTAGTTATTAAGGATAGTTAATAAAAACGACGCTTAAACGCACTTAATAATACCTCTAAAAGAGTTTAAAGAAGGATTTAGTTATTAGAGAAGTATAGATAAAGCTTCTAAACGAATTATAAATAATATAACTATACTTAGTATTACTATAACGAGCTAAAGAAACGATTAGAAATATTAACGTAATAAGAAAGAAAGAGCAGTTAATAAAGATAACTTAAATACTTTAAGAATTAGAAAGTTATAAATATAAAGTATAGGTATAGTAAAAAGCTAACCTAATAGTAAAGCAGATAATTATAATAATATAATAAAAAATAGTATTATAATAAAAAAATAACGATAATATAAGGAGATAATTAGGTAAATATAATAGCTACTTTATAGGTTTATTAGTTACTTATAGAAAGCTAAAGAAGCGGAAATAGATCTCTAAAACTATATTCCGAAAGAGTACTAGAAATATACTAATCTATTCTTAAAAATCCTTAATACTAAACTACCTAAATATAACTAATAAAATTACGAAATACTACTAAAAGAAGGAACGTAGTTAAGATTTTAGTAGATTTATAAGCTAAGCGAAGACTAGCTTAAGGTACTTTAAGAGTATTTAGACGAAAACCTTATAAAAGGTTATATACGATAATCGATATTACTAGTAATATATCTAATCTTATTCGTTTTAAAGAGAAACAGGAAATTAAAACTATATATCGACTACTAATAGCTTAATAAGATTATAGTTAAAAACCGATATCCTTTACCTTTAATTAGTAAACTTAGAAATAGACTATATAAAGTAAAAGTCTTTATAGCCCTAGACTTAAAAAAAGCCTATAATCTAATCCGAATAAAAGAAAGAGAAGAATAGAAAATAGCGTTTAGAATACGCTATAGATATTATAAGTACTTAGTAATACTAATTAAACTTATTAACGCTTTAGTAACTTTTTAAGCTATAATTAATTATATGCTACGAGAATATCTAGATATCTTCGTAGTTACGTACCTTAACGATATCTTTATCTACTCCGACGATTTAGATAAATACCCGGAATACGTTTATAAGGTACTTTAAATACTATAAGACGCAAAAATGTTAGTTATTTATTTTAAAGAAACTTAATAGACTAGAATTAAATTACTAGATTTATAATAAAGAATTAATAGTAATTATTAAAATATTTAAGGAATAGCAGTTATACCTAATTAGCGTAAAATAATAGATTAAGGTATATTTAGATTATAAGAACTTAGTATAGTTTATAACTATTAAAGTTCTTAATAAACGATAAGTATAATAAGCAGAATTCCTATTAGAATTTAATCTAAAGATTTACTATAGAAAAAGATTAGAAAATAGTAGAGCTAATATAAAAAATAGATAACTAGATTATTAATAGGATATAAGATTAGACACGTAAAGTATCTTTAGATAAGTAAAAGATATAATACTTATTTAAAAACTAAGAGTAATTAACGTAATGCTTAGATTAAAACTAAATTTAGAATAGGAAATAGAACTCCGATAGTTTTAGTAATAACTATTAGAAAAAGAAAAAGAAGAACTCTAAGAATAAGATAGTTTACTCTACTAAGCAGGAAAACTCTATATACTAGAAGACTTATAAAGTAAACTTATCTAATAAATATATAAGGCACTAGCTTATAGATACTAAAGAATTACCTTAACTATTAAATAAATCTAATAATACTATAAATTCTTTAAGATCTAATAATATATTATAACGATATTTAAGGAATATAATATAAATAATAAAAGTAAGGTAATACGATATAAGCCTTATAAAGAGCTATAAGCTCTACTAGTAGTAATAAGACTATAGAAGTTAGTTACTATAGACTTTATTATTAAGCTACTAAAGTCTAAAAAAACTATAATATAGGCACTATATAATAGTATCCTAGTTATTATAGATAGATTTACTAAATACGCCTACTTTCTATCCTACTAAAAATCTTTAACTATAAAAGAGTTAGTATATACGTTCTTAAAGATAGTTATTAACTAATATAGATTACCTAAAGAACTAGTTATAGATTATAATATAAAGTTTACTTCTAAATTTTAGTAAGGACTTATAAGCAGGCTAAAGGCTAAGTATAAGCTTTCGATAGCTTTCTATTTATAAATAGATAGATAAATAAAAAGGCTAAACTAGATTATAGAAGCCTACTTTAAAAGCGATATTAACTATAAGTAAAATAATTAGGTTAACTTTTTATTATTAGCGTAAATTATATATAATAGCGTAAATATAATAATAATAAGAATATTACTATTCTATACTAACTATAGGTATAACCCTAAAGTATATTAAAAACTATTACCTAAAAAGGATAATATAGAAGTAACTATAAGAATAGAATAAATCTAAGATAAACTTATATTCGTTTACTAAAGAATAGTAGAATACTATAATCGAGGATAATCTAAAGCACTAATATTAGAAAAGGGAGATAAGGTTTATTTATTACGTAGAAATATTAAAATAAAGAGACTTAGCGAAAAACTTAATTTTAAAAAACTTAGAGTATTTAAAATTATTAAGAAACTCTTAGACGTTAACTACAAACTTTTATTACCTCTAAGAATAAAGATATACTTAGTTTTTTATATTTTATTACTTAAACTAGTACCTAAGAATATAAGAATCGACGAAAAAGTAGAACTAGACTATAAAAAACAGGAATATAAAGTAGAAAAGATACTAGATTCCTAATAAATAGGATAATAGATAGAATTCTTAGTTAAATAAAAAAGGTACGATAATATAGAAAATACTTAAAAACTAGTAGCTAATATTATATACGCGTAAGTAATAATAAATTAATTCTAAAGTTAAAAGAAGCTATAAGTAAGAAAAATAATAGGAAACTTGTTACTAATACTAAGGCTATAACCCAGATCTAGATTTAAAACTAAAATTCGCTCCGACGCTTAATAAAGTATCGATATCTACCTCCGAAGTTAATAAGACTCTAAGTAAAAACATCCTCTAACTTAAGAACGATATAAGGTTCCTTAATAGTAATAGCAGCCTTATAAACAGCATGCTCCTTAGCTTCCTTTTCTATAGCCTTAATATAATCTAACTCTTTAATAATATTTAAACTATAATAGATAGCCTAAGCTATCTTATTAGCCTAAAGATAACGCTATTTTCGAAGTCGCGAAACTTTAGCGTTAGCCTTATTCGCCTTCTCTTCGGTAAGATTAAGTTACGCCTTAATCAAAGAATACTAGTAGGTAATTTTCTATATTTATAATAGGGTTAACCTATATATATCGTAGTTACTACGTTACTATAAACGCATTTAGTATAATAGGAAGAATCCGCCTTAGAAGTAAGGCAGAGGACGTAATAGGATTTATATAAAGAATAAGTATCTCGGAATAATAATATAGAATAGTAAGCTAAAGAAAACTACTCTATTCGGTTTTCTTATAAATAGGTTTTAAGACTCTACTAGATATAACAGATTAAGAAGGTATAAATATATATAAAGATAAGGGAAAATAACTTACAGATCTTCGAAGACGAAAGATTAATAGAGGAGAGGAATAATATTATAACTTAAGGTTAGGGTACTAAGAGGGTTATATAGTTAGATATTAAATATAGTTTAAGTAAGGACGGCATTATAGGAATAGACAGGATCTTTATAAAGAAGCTTTAGCTAATAAAGAAACTAAAAACCTAAGGTTAAGGCTTAGACTAATAGGACTAATAGCAGTCCTGTCGACTTATAAGAGTAGACTATTAAAACCGACGTCGACTTAGGCAGTCTATACTAAAAAGCTAGATATATAATATAGTTATTACTACTACCTAGATAGCTTTTATAGTTTACTCTTTAGTTATTAATCTAAGTATTATTCTTATAATAAAATTTATTTCCTCTTAATTACTTATAAAAGTATAAGAACGATATTATATAAGACCCTTATATATATATACTTTCTAATAATATTAATCTTATAACTATAGTTAGGTATTCTATAAAGGTTACTACTATAATTATTATACGCTTATACGATAAAGTAGCTATATTTTTATACTATATAAAAGCTTTTATAATAAATATATTAAATAACTATTTAGTTTATTAATATTAAGTATTTTAGTTTATTCTTTATATATATAGTTTTTATATAACGTTTATACTATATAGTAGCTTTATAATAGAAAGTAATATACTTATAGTTATAGTAGTTATAGTATTACTTAATATTAATATCTATTAAATATAGTTTATAGTTAAATATTTCTGCTTTTTATATAACTTTATTATTATAGAGCTATTTTATTACTACGATATTACTAATTAAAGCGATTAGAATTAAGCGCTTTTATTTATTTTTCGAAAAAAAGGGTAAATTTTACTAATTACTTTCGAGTTATCTTTCTAAAGCTTTTATAAAAGCTACTCTAATATAATATATATATCTTGTAAACGCTTTATATATATATTTTTAATAATAATAAAATATTTACGTTTTACTATTATTATTTTAGCTTTAAATATAAAAGAGATTTATATTATTTAGACTTTATAGTTTTAAGCGTTATATTTAAATATATAAAAAACGTTTTTATTATATAAGCGCTATATAGTAACTACTTTATTACTATTAAAAGCCCGGTTAACTGCTACTATAGTATCGACCGGTTTTCTATAGCTATATACTTTTATAGTATTATAAATTATAAGCTTTTTATTATAGCAGGCTAAGACTATAAGCTACGGTTTTTACGCTTTTAAACTACTTAATAGCGTTATAAAAGCTATAACTTATACTAAAGATCGGTTTAAAGTACTTATTACGTTCTTTATAAGAGCGTTATCTATAAAGACTTTATATAAGGCTACTTCGATTTCGTTATAGAGGTTTACTTATATAATTAGTTAAGCAGCGTTTATAAAACTTTTATATAGAGTCTACGTAGCCTTTATATAGTAGTTCTTAGTAAAGTTTAAGACTTTTTATACTTTATTTTAGCCGATAAGGTTTATTAGGTATTATTCGATCTTTATAAGTATGTTAAGGTTAGTACTTACTATATTTTTATTACTTATAAGCTGCTTAGTTATCGTTATCGTTATAACGTAAGCGCTTTAACTATAATAAAAGTAATATTTACTTTATTTAATTCCTACTATCCTAGTATCGATTATTATAAGAAGTACTTTATATCTAGCGTCTTTACTACGCCTTAGCTACGTAGCTATTACTAGGTATAGATTCGCTTAACGATTCTAAATTTAAAGTTAGTTTTAAGTTTTAAGCGTAGTTAGTACTAATAAGTGCTAATTTATCTTTAAAGAGCGTTTTTTCTATACTTAATATAAAATAAATAATAATAATAATAATAATATTTATATACCGACCTACCTTAAAGGTATATATAACCTCTATAGTCTAACTAGCTATATAGGAACCCGAGTATTAAAGGAAAACCTATATACTACGTTCTTACTACGCGGAAACTATATTATCGTTAAGCTCGCGTTTTATAGTTACCTAGTACTTTTCCTATATTAGTAACCTTAATTTACTATATAAATAAAATATTTAATTTAAGCTGCTAAAAGTAAAGTATTCTCTTACTTTAACGCTACTCTTTCGCGCTACTTACGCTACGCTATATCTTCTTATACTATCTTAAATACGATTTAATATAATAAGAGCCTTTTTATTTAGAGTAGCTATTTTATAATAATACCTATAGTAGTATCTTCGGTAATAGCTATTTCGAAATTATAGTATAATCGTAGCGCTTATAGTATAAGTAAGTAGTAAAAGCGCTTATATTCTTTTACTAATTTAGTATATTTAACGACTAAGTAAAAAACGGTTTCCTACCTCTCTTATACTAGTAAAGCGGCGTATATACTTTAAAGACGTAGCGCGCGAATAGGTAAGTAGTAAAGCTTATTACCTCTATTTAGATTTAAAATAAGGTTAAAGATTTATATTTAGCTAGGCTAACGTAAAAGCTATTAATTTTATCTATAAAAGAAGATAAGCGCTACGCTACTAATATAAGTATAAAGCTTATAAAGCGTATTAATATAGCTTCTTAAAAACTATCTTATTATTCCTTTTATTTATAAAAGCTTAGGTTTAATAAAAGCCTTACTATTTAGTCTTTTTACTATTAATATTTTTATATACTATCTTTATAATATAGTCGCTATATAAAAGCTATAGTATCTTCTTTATCTTTAAAAAAGGCTTAATCTATAAAACCGCGCTTTTATTACGTCTTAAACGTTATATATATATATTACGCTATCTCTGTTATCTTAAGCTTAGCTTTAAAGGCTATAAGTCTGCTATTAAAGTAAATATCGATTAAAAAGCACTTTATTTATTTTTTAAATAGCTTTATAAAAGTTATATTAAAAGCGCCGATAACGACGCGTAAATATTATAACTAAGCTATATATAAGTATTTTCTTATTTTTATCGGTTAGGTTAGCGAAAGCGTATACTATATCGAGGCTTTATAGGCAATAGCGCTACGTATTACTTTTATATGAATCTCTTTTACTTTAGCGTTACTACAGCTTTATATAGTAGCTATAAAGTAAATAAATATAAACGTCTAAGTCTCTAATTTGTTTTTAATCTTTTAGAAATAGTAGCGCTAATATAGCTTATAATTAAACTAGATATTAAAAAACCTAACTATTTTAACTAGTATAACTATTATTATATTATAACGTACCGGCTGCTTAAGCGCTTTATAGCTATAAGTAAAGTAAATTAGTTTATTTTTATAGGCTATAAAATTTATATTTACTTAAAGTCTCTATTCTTTATACGTAGTATATACGCGGCTTAAGCGCCGGCAGTTCCTTTTAACGTTACTATTTATAATTAGAATATTTATATTATCTACGAAGCCGATTATAATAATACTATTACTTTAAAAGGCTTTATATAGTATAGCGATATATAGGAGGAATAGAATTAAGAAGAGAGGGGATTCTTATAAAACTCCTACTTATAAAGTATATAGCTTTAATATAGCTTTATTAAAAAAGAGGCGTTTTATTCGCACGTTAAAGAAGCTATAAATCTATTGCTAAACTTATAGTAGGTATCTTTTCCGGTATATAATTTCGATTAGTCGGTTATAGTTAACGGTATTAAAAGCGTTTATAATATTAAGCTATAAAAGTAAAGTTATTATATTACTTTATTATACTATAAATACTACTTCTATAATAACTTTAATTATAAGCTTTATTAATTAAACCTTTTAGTTACTTATCTAGCCTTTTAGTTACTTATCTAGCCTTTTTATTAATAATAAGTCTTACTTTTCTATTACGTTTATAATATATATACTTAGCACTTTTTCAACTACTTTACTATTAGTATATAGCAAAGTAATAGGTCTATAAGTGCTAGCAAGTTATTTCTTTTTAGTAGTTTTACTAGGTTTAAGTAAGATAATAATATTTATATTATAAAAGTACTATAAACAATATACTAATATAAAGCTCTTTTTTATTATTTAAGTAATAGCTTTTTGTAAAGGCTTTCTATATAACTTAATTAAGCTAGTTAAAAAAAGATTATTATTAGAGGCTTTCTATAGTTAGGTGCTTTAAAAGGCTAGCTTAATATCTACTTTTAAAACGCTTTTTTATATCGAGTATACGCTTTAGTTCTATCTTTTTATTAAAAGGTCTTTTTCTAATATATCTAATAGATCTGCTATTATAACTAAGAAAAACTTAGTAGTAAAAACCTTTACTTTCTAAAAGTATATAATATACTTAATAAGTCTCTTTACGCTATTCTAGAGCGGCGGTAGTATAAAAAGGTTAAAGAGTTTATAGCTTTATAGTCTAAGATTATAGCGTTATTAAAAGAAAAAGTAATAGTAACTGCGTAGCGCTAATATTTTATTTAAGCAGTTTAAATTATATACTTTTAAGCTTATACTACTTCTTATTAGATCTGATTTATATATATTAAAAAAGTAGCTTAAAAATAGCGTTAAGCTTATTTTATTTATATAATTACTTTAGCTACCTTTAAAGATTATTACTTTACTTTTATACTTATATATGTTTTCTACTATAAAGCTACTATTTAAGTAATATATTAAAGCTTTATAGTAAGGTAATCTATATAGTAGTTTAAGTTTATAGCGTTATTAAATCTATTTAAGATATATATCTATTATACTTTAACTTTAATAAGAAAAAGGTTTACTACTTCTTATAATTAGCTAGTTAAGATAACGCTAGGTTATAGCTATTTCATTACTTATATAACGCATATAAGCTATAAGTTATAATTTAACCTTCTTTTACTAAAGCTTTTTACTATATTTATAATAGACTTTATAGTTATACTATATAAGGTTAAGTATAGAAAGTCTTTCTTTATACTTTTCGTAGGTTATATAGCTATAAAGTATAGTAAGGTTAAAGCTTATATACTATAATAAAGGTAGTTTATTTTTAGTCTTATAGTAGGTAATATATATTAAAGTCGCTAATAAAGACGTTATATTCAAGTAGCGCCTTTATAGTAAAGTTAAAGAGTAAGCTTTACCTATATACGCTTTAAGCTAGTTTAGTATATATTAATTAAATTATAAGTAGCTTATCTTTTATATCGAATATGACTAAGCTTTAGTTATAGCTTAACCTCTTTTCTTATATAGTAAAAGAAAAGCGTTATATATAAATAGCGCTATTTAGCCTCTACTTATATATATTGCTTTATATAGCGATAAAGCTAAGTAAATAACTATTAATATATTTAGATTTACTTATAGCTTTTAAATTACTATAATATTATAAGTTAAACGCTTATTTACGCTAGCGTTATATTTAATTTATTTTCTCTTACGTTTTAAAAAGTATACTAAGATCTATTATTCTGAAGTAAAAAAGTATATTTATAATATAAACTATATATATAATAATAGATATTAATATATACTCGACGTCTTTATTCCCTAAAAATAAAACTATCTTTAATATAAGATATCTTTTATAAGTTTACTAAGAAAGGTTTTTTTCTTACTGCTAACTATTTAAAAGCTATTAGTATTTACGCTACTTATACTCGGTATAAGAGTATTAATTACTCTATAAATCTTAACCTATTATTAATAAGTTATATATATATTTTATATATATCCTTACTACGCTTATATAATAAAGTAGCTATAATCTTATATTATATAAAGGCTTTTATACTAAATATATTAAGTAATTATCTAATTTGTTAATACTAAGTACTTTAGTTTACTCTTTATATATATAGTTTTTATATAGTATTTATATTATACAATAGCTTTATAGTAAGAAGTAATATAGCTATAGCTATAGTAGTTATAGTATTACTTAATATTAACGTTTACTAAATATAGTTTATAGTTAAATATTTCTGCTTTTTATATAACCTTATTACTATAAAACTACTTTACTACTACGATATTACTAATCGAAGCGATTAGAATTAAGCGTTTTTATTTTTCGAAAAAAGAAAGTAAAGTTTACTAATTATTTTCGAGTTATTTTTTTAAAGCTTTTATAGAAGCTACTTTAGCGTAGCGTATACGTTATATAAACGCTTTATATATATACCTCTAATAATAATAAAGTATTCGCGCTTTACTACTATTATTTTAGCTTTAAATATAAAAGAGATTTATACTATATAAGCTTTATAGTTTTAAGCATTATACTTAAATATAAAGAGGACGTCTTTACTACGTAAGCGCTATATAATAATTACTTTATTATTACTAAAAGCTTAGTTAACTGCTATAATAATATAAACTAGTTTTTTATAGCTATATACTTTTATAGTATTATAAATCGTAAGCTCTCTACTATAGCAAGCTAAGATTATAAGCCGTAGTTTCTACGCTCTTAAACTACTCGGTAGTATTATAAAAGCTATAACCTATATTTAAAACTAGTTTAAGATATTTATTACGTTCTCTATAAAGGCGTTACTTATAAAGGCTTTATATAAAGCTACTTTAATTTCGTTATAAAAGTCTGCTTATATAATTAGCTAAGTAGCGTCTATAGAGCTCCTATATAAAGTTTATATAGCTTTTATATAGTAGTTCTTAGTAAAGTTTAGAACTTCTTATACTTTATTTTAGCCGATAAAGTCTACTAGTTATTATTTAATCTTCTTAAATATTTTAAAGTTAGTATTCGCTACGTCTTTATTATTTATAGGCTACTCGGTTATTATTATTATTGTAGCGTAAGCGCTTTAGCTATAATTAAGATAGTATCTACTTTATTTAATTCCTACTATCTTAGTATTAATTACTATAAGAAGCACTTTATACCTAGCGCCCTCGCTACGCCCTAGCTACGTAGCTATTGCTAGGCGTAGCTTTGCTTAATAATTCCGATTCTAAAGTTAGTTTCGAGTTTTAAGCGCAGTTAGCACTAATAGGTGCTAATTTATCTTAGAAGAGCGTTTTCCCTATTTTACTCTAATATAAAATAAAGAATACTACTATTATTATTAGATATTTCTCTATTATATATTATTATATTTTATAATAATCTTTAAATAAATATATTTCTATAATAAGCTATTAATTAATTAGAGCTATTAGAGTTTAAATAGTATATAAGTACTTTATAAATGTCACGGCCCTAGAGATAGAGACCCTAACCCTAAGGGTTAGGGTGGAGATTATATAATTACCTAGTTAGATAAAACTCTAACTCCTACCCGTAATACTGTTTCGTAGCTCTTCCAGCTACGTCTTATTAACAGAGCCTATACCTACCGAGGATAGAGCCTGCTTATAGCGAATAGAACTGTCTGCTACTATCCTGCTTAACGTATACCTAACTGCCTGCCTGCTACCGTAATAATAAAAGTATAATTACTACTAGTAAGTATATATTTTAGTACTAATAAAAGTAATTTATATACCTTATATATATATATAGTATATTTACTATAATATTATAGTATTAGAAAGCATATAGCTTAGATTATTAATATATATAATATATAGCAGTAATTAGCAAGTAGTATTAGAAGACATTACTAAGGTTAAAACTTAATTAACTCTCTTATAGCTGATAGTATTTTAAAATCTTAAGGATTTTAGCTTAAACTATAGCCTTTATAAACTCTATACTAAGTAAACATTTAAAGAGTTATATAGTCTATAACTTTAAATATCTAGTAACATTATTTATATTATACTTATATAACACTATGTTTTATTATTTATTATTCTAATATTATACTAAAGTATAAAACAAAACGTAAAGCAGGAAAGTAGTGTAATAGAAATAAATGTTTCTAGTTTTTAAGTAAATAAATATAATGATTTATAAGGATAGCGAATTAGGTTATTAATATAATAAGGTGCTAAATAATTATAAGTAATAAGCGCGATAATAACGCAAATTTCAATAGTATATATGTAGGCCTTCTCTTAGTCTTTATACTTTTATGCTATATGTGCTTCTAGACAGATTAGTGTGTAGATATTATTATTTTTATTATTTCTATTGAATAATATAGTAAGAAACTAGTTTACACTAAAGAATAAAGTTTGTATATATGTAGAGGCAGGAGATATAGAATCGCTACTGCTAAGGGAGTTTAGATTGCCGTGTGAAAGCTTAGTAGCTTAAATAAGCATTATAAGATTAGATCTGATCGGGTAGTATTATAAGCAAAGCATTGTGCGTCTCCCGTGTGCCGTCTTATAACTGTATAGAAAGCACGTAGAGTGGAAGAATATAAGTGGGAGGCTCTCTTGCATTATAACTATAGCTGGGATCAGGTGACGATGTTCACTATGCCCCACCACAATACCGTTGATACGAAAAGAAAAATAGGCAAAGGGTCGCGTAACTGTACTCGTCTTATGTAATATAACATTTGAAGGACAACATAAGGCAACTTCGTACAGACCACGATATATTCGCAATGCTATGGAGCGTAGGAAATGGGAATCTTGCCAATATGTGTACTCCCTGTCGATCAGATAATTTCGCTGTCTCATCTCCGACCATGTTGCAGATGCCGATGACATTCTCAGTGCCCGTCAAGGGTAGCATGTCCCAACGCCATCAATAATCCCCTCCTATTATACAACCGTATGCATACGCCGCTAGAACCGTACAAGGGTCTCAGAGTAGAAAGGAAATACAATGGGTGGCCGTTCCAGCAAAACCCAGTCGATAGTTCTGTGGTTGTGGACTTCCTCCCTACTGACGTGCTGGCGACTTCATACATGCCCTCCCAGAGATGAAGGACAGGATATCTCGGATTGCTGGTTTATCTGTGCGTTATATTTCCCCGTCTGCAGCCGAGTCATGGACGAGGGTTGACTAGTAATGCTCTTCTCGGTCAGTCTAATTGTTGCTGTAATCAGTCCTGAACTGTTCAGGTGAGGACGAGGTACCATAGGTGGTGTTTGTCTAGGTGGAAGCGATTTTGATTCACAGCACCGGACCTCCCTGGTTGACATCAGTATTCAACCTCTGTCCCAGATACCGCAAGAGCCTGTTGTGTCTATGCTGTTGGTTGTTCAGGGCGCTGAGCCTAGTTGCGCCGTATTACTGCGATTGTCGAGTTTGAGCACTGGCACGAAACATGTCGAGGTCCCATTGGCCTTGCCATTCTATGGTTTCTATTGTATATCGTTGTGGAGTGGGCGACACAGGATATCTAGTACAATCCGTAATATGCACCATCCCACAGACAAGTACCCCAAGGCGCGAGACTCAGACTGTTGCCAACATACGCGTCTCCGAGATAAAATATGTAGGAATTCTGACGGACCAGCATTCTAGCAGGAGAGACACCCCTGCCTTCTATCTAACCCGCGTCTTGTGACCCATCCAGTGTTTCGAAATGCGCCGAGCAATCGCTCAGGCAGGATCAGAACATCCTGCCGTTACTCGAAGTCCAGGGACTTAAATCGGTACCATAGGTGGCTAAACATATGGAAGTGTTCAATGATAAAATGGTGTCTCAAAAACTTAAAACAGTACGACATGGTAATGGCTGGTAGCTGCTGCGAATGATGGTATATATATGGATCTCAGAACTGAGGTTGCCGTCTGGCTGCCTCACATAATTTCAAGAGCATATCGCCAAACAGAAAAAGGCAGTGGTTGTGAACTCCTCGCTGGAGAATATGAAGGGTGGTTGTTGCAATTTATACACAGGATGCACAGCAACAATATCCACAGGGATCCAAACAAGCAAATGCGGAATATATTACACGACACATGGACGCAGTATGGTCGATTGTAGCATACCAGTCTAGTTAGGGCTGGCTACCGTTATGAGACATAAAGAAGTTATCGTCTCTATTCCCCACAAACCTACGAAAGTACGCCCGTGGAACGACCAGATATGTGTTACATGGCAGTAATTACCACCTTTTGGGATTTACCAGGGAAGCATGGGCCTGGAGCGAAAATGTCTGCTTGAAATCGACTTGCAACTACCTACATATGTAGGTAGGCGGTCTCAAATTACCGGATCCTGCCAGTAAGTGCATACAATGCAGTGAATGTGTAAAACGTATAGTCGAAGCATGCCGCAGAGCATGGGCATGGCTCCCGGGTCACGTCGCTCTGATGGCTACGGGTCGGGCACACTACTGTCAGGAGCTCTATGGTCGTTGTAATGTCGCAAGAGCCTCAAAGCTTTATAAAGGGCAGGCATAATGACACAGTTGTGCACCTTCAACAAGCAGCCAAAATGCCACCCCAAAGACCACCGAGGTACGACCATGGCGAAACACCCAACCCAGAGGCAGTATCAAACAGACAATGGACATACTTAACAAACTCGGATACAGTACAGGCCTGCTACGGACATAGCTACACGAGGGACGAGGGCTCGAGTAGTTGGGCTCCGACAGTGTTCTATAGCCGTGCCTGTATCAACCGACCTTACATCAGCAATAGGTACGCAGATGCTCGGGGAAATGCGAAGTATGCACATGTGTCTCCCAAGAGCTCAGGGAATAACTTATGACTGAGCAGGTCCCGCGCACTCAAGGCGGCCCACTGACCAAGTCGATTCCCGTCACAACAAGAAAACAATGGAGACGCGTCAAACAGACCTCGGGAACACACGGGAACGCGTCTCGAGGGGTCAACCTTGGCACAGCCAACAGCCAGCCAGGTATCAGGGGGCTAAAAGTAGGGACAGTTGCAGTGGGAAGAGATGCAGAACCATTCTGGTTGCAGATTGTTTATTTTCATCGCAGTACCGCCTCCGCAAGCATGGAGGTATCAATTATGTTATCCTCGCAGAACACCGTTTGCCCGTATGGTACAGAGAACCCAAAGCAGAAACCGAATCCCATAATCATCATCGCAGGCACAAACCAAACCATTCCTGGTGCCGATGCCAACCGTCCCCAAACAGCAGAAAACAATCGTGAGAGAACATGACGCGTAGCGTGTCTAACCACCGAAACCGTACAGGGTGCGTCCTTGTCGCTTCAGGGCGTAGACGACGTCCAGAGATGTGACAGTCTTCCTCTTGGCGTGCTCGGTGTAGGTGACGGCGTCACGGATGACACCCTCGAGGAAGGACTTGAGGACGGAACGGGTCTCCTCGTAGATCACTGTTTAATGAGGTCAGTGGTGTGTTCCAGGAGGGAAACGTGTTGGTGAGAGCCAAGACTTACTGGCAGAGATACGCTTGACACCACCACGACGAGCGAGACGTCGGATAGCGGGCTTAGTGATACCCTGGATGTTGTCACGAAGAATCTTGCGGTGACGCTTGGCACCACCCTTTCCGAGGCCCTTGCCGCCCTTGCCGCCTGAGAGAAGAGGAAAGTCAGTCCAGGTGTTCCTTGTTTTTATTTTTGTAGTGATAGGAGGGGAACAAGACGCGTCGTTGTGGTGGAGACGCGACGGCCGGTAGTGAATTGATGGGGTTGGAGGGGAAAAGTACTCACGTCCAGTCATATTGATGGGTTGGGGGAGGGAAAAAGTGTTATGTTTGGAAGTTTGACTGATGAGGATGAACCACGAGGGGTTTCTTGGGTCAAGGAAGTAGTAGTGTTGAGAGTGAGAGAGATGGGTTTGATTGATGGTGGAATCAAGATGCGGGAACAATCAGATGCGGCGAGGAGAATGTGACGCGGGGAAGTGGCAGGTCTTAAGTAAGGGACGGTGCAGCAGCCGGCGGGCTCGAAATCAGCCGAGCCCCAGATCAGCACGCTAAAAAAGAAAACGGTACATATGCAGTACAGCCTTGCAGGAACCAGAAAAAGCGGCAAGAGTCAAGTCAGATCTGCCCCCACTTCAGAACTGCCGAATTTTGTAATTGGCCAAATAGACACAACTGACTCCAGAACTAAACCATTCCTGGACAACTGACCCTGAAACTGACCAGACACGCACCCTTAGATTCTGGGAAAGAGGCATTGGAACCTGGTAACCAACAAAGTATCCCTAGTAATCCATATGCGTAATCTATACAGTCAGTGTCTATGGTTCGTCGTCTAGTATCTACCAGTAGCCCGCCCATCTGAGGAGCACACCGGGGCGAACGGGCCGGGGAAAGCTTGAACCCCAGATTTCCAACAGTCTGTCTGCCTGACGTATCTAGTGTATGTTCCCATGAGCATGCATCCATACATAGTATTAGTTTGAAGAACGGGCACTGGCAAGGCAGGCAGGCAGGCAGAAGTGATATCAAGGTGGAAGCTGCTTCCAGTTTATGCCACTGACCAGATAACCTGAGTGACTGCGTGGCTGACTGATGATCCTTACCTAGGTACTTAGACTGACACTTGATGATTAGACAAAGATTCTATGTAGCAGGCAGTCGCCACCTGTGTGCACACTTCCCTACTTCCCGAGGTCTTTCATAGCAGAGGATCAAGGTGTTCTTTCACCTGTAACATTTCAACGTTGAATGCAAAGTTGGGAGCCCACAATTCCCATCATTACGGATACTGTCAGACTGTGTGGTACCCGCGGACCTCAAAAGGGCTCAGGGCAGGGTATGTGTGACCATCGAGACGAGACAAGACGGACGTCCACAATTAAGGTTAAAAGCCTGGCCCCTGGAATTCCTGCCCTGCCAATGTCCATTCTTGCGGGGGGAGCATTTGATGTGGACATCGGACATCGGACATCGATCTTTTTGGCCTCCAGCTTTGAGGGGACCTTGGAAGGGGGAGAGAGGGAGGGATAGGTAGGTAGGCTGGTAGGTATGTACCTAGCATAGGTACAGCGGGTACGGAGGTACATGCAATGCAATGCATGCATGCAGTGCAGAGTGCCAAGTGCCAAGTGGTGATTGATTCCGTTTGTCCCAAAACCCCCCAAAACATCCCAAAACGGAAAAGCCTCCTGAAGAAAAGTGACTGCAGCCAATGGAAACTCGCCAAATTTGAGATCCCTGTTTTGCACCCCAAATTTCCCACCAGAAACCTGCAGCTTATTTCCCTGCCAAACAGAGTCGCTTTGCCCTCCAAAAAAAAACAATCACCGCCTTTGAACTTTTAGCTTAGCAGCCAGCCAGCTTAGCAACTTTTTTTTTGGCCAAGCCACCCACCAACCCACACACACACACCCATAAGCCGATCTTTTCTTAGTCGCATCCAAAAAGGGAAAGCACACACGGGCCACATAACTGATTAAACCCAGGTCACCCAGAATCAGCCAGATCAGCCAGCACCTCCCGCGCCCCGATTGTCAGCCTACTTAAGCCTGCTTCCCCCCACCCACTCAACTCCCGCTTTCTTCCTTCTCCATCACCACACTCGCCACCAACCAACCAACCACCTCCTCAATCACTTTTCCATCAATTTTCCATCGCGTTTTGGTCGCGTCATCACAACAACACCCAAACATCAATCTTTTCCATCATCACAATGGCCCGCACCAAGCAGACCGCCCGTAAGTCCACCGGTGGCAAGGCTCCCCGTAAGCAGCTGGCTTCCAAGGCCGCTCGCAAGTCCGCGCCCTCCACCGGAGGTGTCAAGAAGCCTCACCGTTACAAGCCCGGTACCGTCGCTCTGCGTGAGATCCGTCGCTACCAGAAGTCCACTGAGCTTCTGATCCGCAAGCTCCCCTTCCAGCGTCTGGTAAGTCATCTATCCCTTTCATCCTGGCTTCCTTGTCTGTCGCCACGCCATTTACTAACGCGTTCCTTCCTTTACACAGGTTCGTGAGATTGCCCAGGACTTCAAGTCCGATCTCCGCTTCCAGTCTTCCGCCATCGGCGCTCTCCAGGAGTCTGTCGAGTCCTACCTCGTCTCCCTCTTCGAGGACACCAACCTGTGTGCCATCCACGCCAAGCGTGTCACCATCCAGTCGGTATGTTTTGGACCCACTCTCACCTAACCCACACCAGACGCGTCGCGTCACTTGTGACAAAAACACATACTAACAACCTCACAGAAGGACATCCAGCTCGCCCGCCGCCTCCGTGGTGAGCGCAACTAAGCTGCTGCCTGCTTTTGACAACATGGGGTTTTGCACTTGGTTTGGTTTTGGGACGGTCACGATGATTTTTTCAGCAATGCTCGGTTGACGATGGTCATATCCAGGGAAAGGGGTCTACATTGGCGTTCGCGATGCTTTCTAGGGCGGGTTGTACATTAGATCAAGCAGCTGATGGGATGCTGCCACCGCCTATTATTGAACAAGGAAACTTATGATCAACATACACTTTTGTCTCTTCTCCCTCGCCCTGCAGTGAATTTGACCATCTATCCGCCGCGCTTCTCTTAAAAACTGACTTGCCATCACGCGACTGACGCGTCACGGTACAGCGAGAAAGAACTACTGATGCTCCGCCTGACAGGTGGAAATAAACCCTTGTCCAAGCGGTCTACACAACCTTGCCTGGGTGGGTAACAGCTGCCCCTGACTTACCTGGTTGCTACATCATGTCCTGCCATGTCGGCGCTAGGTCTCGCCATCTGCTATTCTGGGTGACTCACCGTTGAATCGTCGATATTGTTAATCTGCGCCACCACTCTTCACTCGTCTTCACGCATGTCATGCCTGGCTCTTGAGCTGGTCCCGCGCCCCGTACGGAGGGCGTCCGAGTGAATCATACAGGGAGACGGCGGAAAGGCATCAGTTCGTGCCGTGTGAGGGCGGGTCAGTGACGCGTGGCAAAAGCGTTGGAATCAGCGAGCAGAGTCCTCACAAGGTGATGGGTCGATGAACCCATTGAGATGCAAATTCGATGTGAATTAATCATCAACATTTCTTGAGATTCTGTCTATGCATGCATTACTTTCGTTTCCGTGACGCCTTGAACATTCTACCAACACATCATTTCCTGCCACAGTCCTCCCCCTTTTCACCCGCTCATGGGGTCATAATGCTTCATCGGCGCCTGCAAGAGCAGTTCAAATGCGCCCGTACCAACTCCACTCAGTTTACCCATGACCAGCCGACTACTGGGCGTGCTCAGGTCGTCAAAGTCACCATCGAGCAGAGCATCCTTAAGGAAGGCCAACGTCGTCTCGAAACTCATCTTGGTGAAGGGACTCACATTGCCCCGCAAGCCCATTCGGTTGAACGGCGAGAAGCCGCCGTTCCTCGTCATGTAATCACCGATCAGGTTCAGATGCCTGTTGTCGACGCTAATGCCGTGCGATCCGAAAACGGCACTCAGCTCTCGGATGATGTTGTTGCGGGCGGCTTCGACACCGTACACAGCGAGGACCGAGGCGATGTCGTTGGTCTGGGTCTTGTTCGGGTTGATGTAATCGCTGTACTTCTGCATGGCCTGCAGGTTTGCTCCTGCTGTATGCACAACCGCACACTTGACCTCCTCGCCAGTGCGTATGTCGGCTATCGTGTCTTCGGCCACGAACGTGCACTGCCCGACGCCGGGAATCTGCTGGATGAGCGTCTTCCGCACCGCTGATTCCACCAGACCCAGCATAAGGATCTTAGGCGTGTTCACGTCGTATTCCAGAACGAATTCACACCATCCGCCACTCGACTCGTCGCACCGGAACTGGGTAACATGTGGGTTTTTCTCCTTCACACGACCCTCGCGGGACTTGCCCTCCTCGTCAGAATCGCCGTCCTCGTCTTCATCCGCACCGTCTTTAGGAGCAGCGCGGGGACTTGGGCTGCCGCCGAACCCTTCATCGTCGTCCTCGTCGTCCTCGTCGGCCTCGCGTTCTAGTCGCTGCTGAATGGCATCATCCTCATCATCGTTGGGGCCGTATGATACTGCCTCGCTGCGATTGGCTCGCTGTTTGGCATTTGTGGCATCATCATCCCCTTCATCCTCTTCATCGAAGTCGTCGTCACCTCCCGCAGGACCCCCAACTTCGCGAGGGCCATCAGCCATTTCGACAGTTCCGGACTTCACGCCAACCTCCGGCGTCGCTGCGTTGGCACCGCTGCTCTTCTTCTTGATGTCCCTCTTGATCATAAGCTGCAGCTGAGAGATCAGTTTCTTCTCGACCGTGTCCAGCACATCAGCGATTCCGATGTTGTACGCTTCCGTATATTCACGCGATGGGAAGAATCTCAGGCGTATCCTGAAGATCTTGGCCAAGGCGTATCCGATGCCCTTGCCGACCCGTTCGCTAACAGATGCGCTGTCAACCACATGCGAGAGAGGCAGGACACTGATGGCTTTGGCGAACTTCTCGCCATCGTCGTCTGAAAGTTCCTCATTGAGAACAAGCGTCATAGACGGCGTCGAAATATGCGCACTAGCCGTCATCAGAATTTCACGCAACCGAGGGATACCCAGTGTGACGTTCTTGGCCGAGTGGCCTGCCAAATGAAAGGTGTTCAGTGTCATCTGCGTGGACGGTTCTCCTACCGACTGCCCGGCAACGATACCGACCGCCTCGCCCGGTTCGACGAGGGACCGCAAGTACTTGGCCACGAGGATCTTCTCGACTTGTTTCCGGGGCAGCGTCGTGATCGTGGTGTCCCGTTTGCTGTCGTCCTTGTCCTTCCTGTCCCTGATCAGACCGTCCTTGTTGCTCTTGATGTAGTCAGACATGGCCTCGTAGAACTTCTCGGAGGTGGCGAATGCATGTCTTGCCGGATTGACCATACAGTTGATGGGCTCCTCCTCATTGGCTATGTTGGCTTTCGACTTCTTTAGCGCCGTCTTGTTCTTCTTGAAGAAGTCGTCCTTGTGCTCAAACAGGCCTAAGGCGCTGGCCTCTGGGTAGTGGGTCTGGGCCAGCTGGGACTCGAAGTTTCGGAGGACGAATCCAAAGTCCGTGAGATATTTCTGCTTCGCGATATCCAGGCCGTCCTCACCGTACAAGAACTGGATCAGTGATCCGTCGGAATCTCGCACGGAGCTGTCGTACCCAACTGCGAGGCCCTCCATACCCTTGATAAGACATCGTTGAAGGTATCCTGATCGTGAGGTCTTGACAGCAGTGTCAATCAATCCTTCACGGCCAGCCATGTGATGGAAGTAGTATTCCTGAGGCCTAATTCCTGTCAAGAATCGATTGACAATGTAGCCGCCAGCCCGAATGTCCGTGTCGAACGGCCGGAAGCTGGGCAGTGTTTTCCCGCTGACCATCACCGGAACACGACGACCTTCCAGAACTTGTTGACCGAGATTGCAAGAAATCAGGTTTGCATTGACTAGGGAGCCCTTGGCACCAGAAGTTGTCATAGACTGCATTTGGTTTTTGGGGAAATGCTTCTCCAGCCCGTCAGGCAAACACGCCTTTGTCACAGCACTGGACAGATCGGCAGAAGTATTGTTCGTCAGCACATCGAGCCCCTCCTGCTTGGTGTCGTCTCTCAAGACTTCTTCCAGGCGGCTGAGGAGTTCAGGATCTGATGCATTGGGTTGCTGGTTATCCAATGTCACGTACTTGGCAGCAACCCGCAAGCCAATCTGAGGGGCAGCCGACAGCTCCTTTCTGCGCCTCTCTTCACCTTCTGGGGTAAGCCTTAGGTCATCCATTCCGCATGTGAAAGCCCTCATGTTGAGATATCTGGTGAGGAGACGGCCCATGCTGCTGAGGAGCTTGCCAGCAACGGCAGGTCCGTATACTTCGTGGACGGAATGGATAAAGCCCCCAGAGCTCGGTCCAAGTTGGGACTTATCCAGAATTCCAGAGATGAATTCACCATCCTGGAACAAGACAATGCCCTCTTCTGAGCCGGGTCCCCATCGCTGGGCCGGGATAGAGCTCTTGCCAGTCATCCACAAATCACCACAATCCAGAGGCCTGATGTTCTTCAGAATGGTTGTGATGACCTGCTTGCCGGTCCACCGCGCTGCTGGTTTCAGCACTGCTGGAGGTATGAGTTCGATTCTCTCTCCGAGGATATGGCCACTTTCCGGGCGCAGGGCGGCGTAAATAAGCTGTTGATAAGCCTGTCTGTCGAAGAAGGTATCCTTGTTGCAGAGCGCCACGGACACGGACAAATGATCTTGAATCAGACCACGAAGCGGTTTGCCGGCTGTCGCTGATATGTACTGGTGATCGGTGTCGGCCAGCTGTAGGGCCTCGGCGCGAGCCACTTCATTCTGGGGGAAATGCATATTCATCTCGTCACCATCGAAATCTGCGTTGTACGTATTGCAATTGGCGTAGTGCATGCGGATGGTCTTCTCACCCGGTAGCACTCTCACTCGATGACCCATGATGGACGGCTTGTGCAGGGTGGGTTGACGGTTCATCAGTACCACGTCACCGTTCGCCAGATGGCGATGTACCTTCTTATTCCTCATGCCGCTAGATGCTGTGTTGGTCGGGGCGAGGAGCTGATTCGCAAGGGCGACTCGATCCTCTAGGGACTTGTTCCGCAGGTTAATGGTTTGGCCGTTTTCATTTTCAATAGCTGCCGCGCCGGGCCACTTGTCAACACCATTGATGACAGCCTGTTGCATATCTTTGAAGTTATGACTTGTTACAGGCTCGGGGAAAGTCAGCTTGCGAGCGAAGACCGGAGGGACACCGATCTCGTTGGTCTCGATATTCGGGTCCGGGGAGATGACACTTCGGGCGGCATAGTTGACACGCTTGCCCATCATGTTCTTCCGGAAGAGACCCTCTTTCTTCTCAAGCTTCTGCTTGATTCCTTCCTCGTTCCTCTTGGCCGCGGCTCCTCCAACAGGGTTCAGGTTGCGATCTATCAGAGCATTGACCGACTCTTGGAGTTCCGTCCAGGCTTCATGCAGCGCTGTCATGCTCCTGCTGCCTCTTGGATCCACAATACCCTTTGCCTGGTCCTGTATTTGCCTGTAGATGGAGGCAAGCTTTGCGGATGCCCTGATGATGTTCTTGTAAAGGCCGTTCTGCTGAGCCTCGGCGATCTGAGAATCACCGGTGCGAGCTTCCGGGCGGAAACGATTTGGTGGCACAAGGATTGATTCCAGAAAGAACATATCTGAGCTCAGCGATTTGGCCGTTTTCGTGCGCGGTTGCCGGCAATACACCAGAGCCAAGACTTCATGCTCCTTCTCGAATAGCCTCGCAAGCCTCCATCGCACCTCGGCCGGGGAGAGATAGCGTTGAGCGGAAGGCTCCGCTTGGCTCTTGGTTTGCTTCTTCGTGCAATTGCGTGCAACAACATTGCCAGCCTCGTCGAGCGAATCGCCGCTGCCCTCGTCGGAAACGCTCTCCTCGTCGTCGCCGGCATCGTCCTCGGATGACAGATCGGCGACCCCCTCGTCAGAGCCGTACCCATTCTTCTTTTTCGTCTGGATTGGTACTACTTCTTTGCGTTTGAAGCCGGCCTGGGCCATTTTAGCCTGCTCCTTCGGTGAGAGTGCCTTTTCAAAAACCTTGACGGAGCGATCTTTGCGATAGGTCGGGGATAGTCCTTTGCAGGAACTACACATACGTGTCTTGACGATGTCCTTGAAAAACTCGCCAACTAG
Source organism: Cytospora piceae (assembly GCA_016508685.1). Lineage (NCBI taxonomy): Eukaryota > Fungi > Ascomycota > Sordariomycetes > Diaporthales > Cytosporaceae > Cytospora > Cytospora piceae. Next base: position 168,352 of record JADMLE010000010.1, on the reverse strand, counting down.
AGCGGTGCGCAGCTCTGTTGCACCCTCATGCTTCCGACGCCCAACCGTTGCACGATGGCTTTGCAACATCCGACGGACATAAGTATCACGGGCCCTCATGATGCCGTCCGCAGTACCATCTTGTTCTTCAGAGTCGGAGCCGGCGATTTCCTCCTGGGGTACATCTGACATGCCGAGACCGTGGAAATTCTCTCCAATGGCATCGATCATCCTTGCCTCATGGAGTAGGCCATATTGTAGCAGTCGGAATATGCAGACATAGCGGTGGAGCTCTCTCCGAGGCAGTCTCAGACGGTCGCAGTAGACGCATTGAGCTCGTACGAGGCGGAGGATCTGGTCCATGAAGGTCGGGTGGTAGACAGGGACGGGGAGGTCGACATGGCCTGCGTGGCCGGGGCAAGACTGTGTACCGAGGTTGCAGGTGGTACATCTACAAAGGGGAAAACAGTTGGTAAGCATCTGGCAAGCATTTGGCAGACAAGAAAGCATCATGGTCATGAACACGGGGGAGGGACATTGCCTACATTGAGTCTCCCCATGTCCCGAGGGCAGGATCGTATAAGCCGCCGCGAACTGGGTTCAGCAATGTATCGAATGTGCTATCATTTTCGATCTTCTTGACGGAGATGGCATGGATTTCTTCTTTGGTGAGAAAGGTGAACTCGACTCGGTCGACCGAGGACGAGATAGGCTGTGAAATGTTCATGGTTGCATAACCGTTGCGCGCCGCAACTGCACTCTCACTCGCACTCGCAATTAAGTACCCTGCGGGTTGCTACCCGGGTAACCAAGCAAACTGGGAGGTCTACTGGTCTGCGGTCTCTTGGGGGCGCAGGTTCGCACTATCCAGGTTACACAGGAATGTGCACCGTTATTGTTGTTGAAGAGGCGAGGTGGACAGCGAAAGGACGGTGGAATCGCAGCGGTCGGAACTAAGAAATAAGAACTGGCGCCGCTGGATCCGATGCGAGGATGATATCGTGAAAATTTGGCCCCGGCCGAAGAGGAAGAAAATTTGGCGGAGAAGGGCGGCAGTAAGATGGACAGAGCTTGAAGCGCGACTCGGGGATGGGTTATACAGGTACAAGTCTTCAGGCACTAGATACTCGACAGATTAGGTACTAATTTAGCAACTCTTATCGATAAATCTGGAGGTACCCTACCCACCTAGGTACCTAGCTAGGTACCTACTCAAGTAGGTATCTATGTAGCAGTGGCTAGGCAAGCGCGACAGTTGTTGAACTCCACAGCAACCTCAGTTTACTTTGGGGGAAGCAGCTAGATTCGTACACAGATACGCACTTAACTTTCCCATCCACTCATGCACTGTTGTGGTTTTGGTCCTTTCAAACGGCCTGACTAATTAACCACCCTTTACCCTTCACAAAAACGACTCTGTCTATCTCGTTTTACCGTCCCGCAGCTCGAGGCAGCAGGTTGCTGCAGACTACGTTCGGATTGTGACTGGATCACCATCACCCTCCTCCCACGACCCTATACCGCATTGTTGGCCAACCTCGATTGCCTCTCGTCCGTCTCGAGCCCCCCCCTCCCCCGCCTCGCGACGAAATCACCAATACGTATCACAAGGAAGTCTCCTCCCCAACGCCGGGAACATTGCTGTAATGGACAGAAATTCTCAATCACCTGGTCTAGGGCCCCGCCATGATGCTTCCTCACGAATCCAAAAACCCGAGTCGGCCGCGGACAGGATGGCTGCGCTCAAGGCACGCGTCGCCGCTGCAATCGATGGAAGCAAGGCCAAGGGTGGCTTGAATGTTGGACTTCATCCGGCACTGGCCGACCTGGGTCAACCGAGGCCATCCACCACCAAGCCGACCGACCAAAAGCCCGTCGGTGCCTCAGCTGCAAGACTCCAAGCTGAACTATCGAAGCCGTCAAGCGGCCACAAGACACCGGCTCTCCGTGATGCCCACGCTGGGGGTGTAAATCCCTACCTCGAGCCGTTTGGTACGTCCGTACCAGCCGGGAAGCAAAGGATGCCACGACAGCTTGTCTTAAACCAGAAAGGCAAATACATACAGCAAGCAAGCGCTCTCCGAAGGCAAGCTGCCCTCGAGGCCATGAAAAAGAGGATCGCCGAGCAGACCAGGAAGGCCGGCATAGATGAAGATCTCGGTGAAAAGAACTTTGTTGTCGAGGCTCCTCCGGAGATCGAATGGTGGGATGAGGCACTGGTTCCTTCGTACGATGTCATAGACGACCCGGGCTCTCTCAAAATTGGCACCGATGATAGCATCGTCACCAACCTTATACAACATCCTGTGGCCCTGGAACCGCCACAAGAGCGCAGGACGCCTGCCCCGAAACCCATGTACCTTACTACCAAGGAACAAAAGAAACTCCGGAGGCAGCGAAGAATGGCGGAGCTCAAGGAGCAGCAGGCAAAGATCAGACTCGGTCTCGTTCCAGCCCCTCCCCCAAGGTCAAGAAGGGCAACCTCATGCGTGTACTGGGTGAAGAGGCCGTCAAGGATCCTACTGCCGTCGAGGCCATGGTCAACCAGCAAATTGCCGAGAGACACCAACAGCACTTGCAGTCCAACGAGGAGCGAAAATTGACCGCGGAGGAGAAGCACGAGAAGGTGGCCGCAAACCAAGAAAACGATGCATCCAAGGGCCTTCACACTCTGGTCTTCAAGATTGGAAGTCTTGCAAACGGACAGCACAGGTACAAAATCCAGAAGAACGCCGAGCAGCATGCCCTCACAGGAATCTGCATTATGCACCCCAAGTTCAACCTGGTCATAGTGGAAGGCGGCGAATGGAGCATCAACAAGTACAAGAAACTCATGTGCAACCGAATCGACTGGACAGAAAACGTACCGTCACGGGATTCGAAGCAAGGGCAACAGAGACAGTGGCTCATGGCCGAAGACGAGAAGGGAGGTCTCAAGGATATGGCCTCGAATTACTGCAAATTGGTCTTTGAGGGCGAGGTCAAGCTCAGGTCTTTCAAGCGTTGGACCTCCAAGGTCGCCGAGACAGATGCAGAGGCCCGCGATCTTTTGGCCCGATCCAAGATGGAGAACTTTTGGTCGCAGGCCAGGAGCTTGCCATAGTTGGAGGCATTGGTACTTTCATGATGCAGTCAGTGGTGCGTCTTTGGCAGTGTTCCCCCCTTAATCAAAGCTGGGCGGTGGCGCCGTCTTCTCAGATGGCCTAGTTTAGCGAGGTAATTGACAATGACCGTGAAGTTGGGCATATCGTTCCACCTCACTGCTTCAGTTGTCCCGTGTCCCATACTTCTTTCAGAGTGGCAGGCCAGTCCATGACTCCATGGTAACCGAAGCACGTCCCTTTCTCTGCTGCTCCACCGGCACTCATTGCACAACTTCATGGCTTCCCTAGTCTCTCCTGTACGAACAGTCATGTGAGCTAAAAGACCGGAGCGCCAGCCTTAGAGATACCGTTGAAGAAGGTGTAGCTCCCATCACGGTTTGTCACGCTTGCTCCAATGGGATCCATACGAGCGTGTTTTACGGGCGAAATCTGGCATCCTACTACCCGCACAAAAAAACAGATGCTCCAGTTACTACCTAATTAGTTATAGATAGATTGCGCGGACGAACCAATTGGCACACGCACGGTACATATTCTTCAGCTGGTCCATGCTACACCTCCACATGTGTGGAACGGCACATTCACACGCTGTAGTGTACATGCCGTACCAGTCCCAGTCGAGATCCTCATAGTGGAGACAGGGCGATTCCTTGCGATCTGATCTACCCGGTGGGTTGTCTGTTCCACAACTCATGGGCCCGCAGCTTCTGACTCCGACGACAGCTCATGATGAGACTGAGAATCTGAGTCCGAAAGCTCAGAAGCATTTTTCGGAATCTGCGCGGAATTGTCACCTCGCGCCTCATTTCCCTTCTACCTGCCACAATACACGGCATTTTTCGGGAGGAGTTTCTGGAGAATTGAAGGTTGAAAGCCTCCTTGTTTCGTTGCCTTCCCTTCCAATTCGCTGGTTGGGGATTGGACAGAGGGTATGATGGCCACACACATGCGATGCATGTTGGGCTGCAAGGGCGACGAAACCCTTTGTTCCAACAGGCGCTTCCCAACCAATCGGTCACGGGTTTACTCGGATATGACGCGCGCCTGAGGGGTCGTGAAGACGGCCGCGCTCTTGTTGGAATCCGTTTGCTTGGTAACAGGCACTACACCTGGTCATCCTTCCTCGAAACTCTGCTCGTCACAATGCTGCTTTTTCCTGGGATAGGAAGTTGTTCCGTTTCGTTAGCTCCCGTTAGTTGCCTTGCTCGGGAGACTGAGGCTGCAGACCTTTACTGAGAGCGTGGCTGGATGCCCGGATGCTCACAATTTCGGGAGTTTGCTGATCAGTCGACCAAGCTTTTGAGACCCTGCCAGCCTATGTTAGGGGGTTAGGGAGGTTAAGGTTGGTTTTTTTGTCAACCCCGACCGGCTGGTATCTGTCAGCTGCATACGGAACACTCCGTGATTCATCTTCCTCTCCATCTTCTGTGTGAGTCTGTCTGCATTGGGAGATAGCTCAAGGGACTTAGACACGGAATTTTGATGCCAGGGCTGGATCAACAAGTCTCTAGTGTATTGTACAGTACATGGTATCTTTACAAAAGGAAAGGAAAGGGTTGGACGTACGCAGCGACTGCTGCAACATACGATGGGATGTCTTTTCCAATCGAACAAGCCTGCTTAATGAGACCGCTCTGGCGCCGGCCTGTCCAGTTGTACGCCAGTAAACATTTCGCCGTCCATACCAAAGCCGACGCCATCAACCCATGATAGAGCATCAACGCCAGACCGTGCTCATATCCACCACGGCCCACTGGCCAAAAAACAAGTTGACTGAATCTTCTATACACTCGATTCTGCCAGCAAACGAACGCAATCAAGCCATGAACCTGGCAGCAGATATCGTCGTCGTCCTGGCCCTCCTATCTGCCCCAAGAAGAGTTCACATCAGATGGTCCCCGAGGGCGTAGGGATGAAGCCAATGTGTTAGTCAGGGGCGGCATTTCCAGAGGAGGGAGTGTGGTGTTCGACGGAGGCAAGAGGCCCAGTGATCGCGAGCTTTGCTGGTCGTAGCTGTCGGCCCGCAAGTCCAAAGTTCCAATGTCAAACCTTTTGGAGCAACCGTCGTCCATATGCCTAGAATGTGACCGCTGATTAGCATTCGCCCGTACATGCAAGACTCAGCTGTGGAGATGGGGGCAGCTCTTACCTTCGCAGTGTGTCCTTGCGAGCGAACATGCGTCCGCAGTAGTCGCACTTGTGGTTGCGCTCTTTCATATGAACACTCTGATGATGCCTCTGGAAATCCGTCTTGCGCACAAACTTCTTGGCACAGCCGTCAACCTGGCAGGGAAAATGGTACTCGCGCCTTTCGTCGTGCGTCTCCATGTGCGCCTTGAAGTTGTAGCTGCGGCTGAAGAGCTTTCCACAGCCCCTGACTTCGCACTGGAAATTGGCTTCTTCCTTGGTCGTGAGCTTTCTTGGTGCCCGCCGTGACCGACTGCCGGTTCGGGATGACCTCCGTGGTTCCTGCCCGAATATTACTGCGGATGACTGGGTGTTTGGGCCCGTGTAAAGATCTTCGGGCTCCATGGGGTAGTGTTCGGATTTTAGCCAGTGTGTCGACGTGCTATCCGATGCATAGCCGCTGCTCGATTGTGCCGCAGATTGTGGAAGGGGTGGCAGCTGCGGGTATGCGTTGCCCATGTCTGGCGGATAAGGTGCGCCTGCTAGACGCGGGGAAGCATAGTGCCCGATGCTGTGGCTGTACTCGGATGGTGCCTCTGACTTTATCCTCGGGGTGTCCGGACTTGAAGAAGTAGGTACCGGTGGATAAGCTAAAGAAGCCCTCGGCAGGGATGGATCTGGCGACTCTGAGGCTTGTAAGGCTGGTGGCGGCGTATGCGCATAAATGGCGTGGGGATAAGAGCCAGACAAGGGACCCTCATACGCAGCGAAGGGGTCATACTCGGCACTCAGGCCGTTCGGCATGGATGCGGTGGTCAGAGCCGGATGCAGGACCGTGGCGGGGTTCCACTCTGGGGGTATCATTGCGTCGAGTGGAGGGAGTGAGGTCTCTGGCGCCATCGAACAGGAAGGGTCAGGCTCGTAGATGGTTGAGATCCTGTAGTGTTGCTCGACCTCGACCAGACCAGGGGAGGGATAACCCGACGACGATGATTCCGATGGACAATACGTTCTTGGAGTGGAGGCCGGCGAACGCGTCAATGGTGGTATGAGGTCCATGGCTGGAGGGATCCAAGGCCAGGAACAATGTCCAAGAAAGACTCAGCCCGTTCAACCGGGAAACCTTATATGTCCCGGTTGCTGTATAGCCAGTAAAAGTTGAGCTGCAGCTCTCAGGGGCCGAGTGGTATGCAGCGTCTGGCCCGTTGGGACAAGACTGTCTAAGTCTAGGTCTAGGCTGAGTTGGGTAGGGGATGAATGGGGGTTGGGCGACGGCCGATACCAAAAGAGAGACAGCACGACGAGTATATTCCTTATGCTGGGCAGGCGGGAGATCAGCCGGATGTAAGTCGTGCTATGCAAGCTTGCAGTCGATCTGAGAGACGGTCGAGGCCACGGAGGCAAAGGCGAAGGCGGCGTATATGAAGTCAACCAGGGAAATAGCCAGATGCAGCAGAGAGGTACAGATTATATTTCGGTAAAAATCCTCCAAGCCTTCGAACAACTGAGGTCAGATGTAGGGTGAGGTGAGACTGAGGGAGAGAATGAGTAGCGGTGCCAAAGACTTTATGATATGGAAAGACTGGGGTACCGGTACAGATATATCGGCAAGTCGGCCGGGCTGCGGTCTATAATCCTTGGATCCCCACGGGTTGTTTATAAGAAGTAAACGTCAAGTGGAGGCAGATCTGATGCCGTCCCAGGGACTCGTGGGCTGAAAAGCCTTACAGATCCAACCCATGGTCAAATGCTCCCACCCAACGTCTCTGTCTGCCTGAAAGAAGATGAACTGTCTAGCCCTTGACCATGCTGCATCGTGCATGCAGACTATGGGGCTGCAGGGTAGCAGAGTCCAGACAGAGGCGAAGGTACTGTGTACCCATGTGCAAGGAGAGTTACATAGTGTCATGTCAGTCAGTCAACCAACATACAGTACAAAAAGGGAAAACGAGAGGTGTTGCTGGGTGTGGGTACGTACTGCCATATCTTACTACACAGTAGTGTCTGGATGCGACCTGGGTGGGCTTTGTGGGCTGAGGGAGAAGGGGAAGGGAGGGGAGGGGGGGGGGCAGGGCACCTTGTAAGTAAGTAAGCACCAACAACCGCTGGGGCCAAGGGCGTAATCAAGTTGGGGGCCGGAATAACATGCCATGGTATGACCAAAGCAATGGAACCGTAGCAATGGTGTGTGGATGGCATGCGAAGACGATGATCCTTCAGTTGGGCCCCGAGACCAACCATGAGAGAAAAATAAAAAGCCCGGGGCTGCAGTGGTGGTATTCATAGCACTCTGCATACTTACTTACTGTACCTAGCCAGGTACTTAGTAGTACAGTACCCACCCAGTATTCACGGAAGACGGAAGACGAAAGGAGAAAGAGGCTCACCGGAAGCGGGCCGAGTCAGAGCTCCCCGTCGTTCGGGGTGGTCGATGCCGATACTCTGACACGTGTGGGTGGACATTCACTGTGTACCTACATATTGATACCTATAATGAATAATATAGATACATACATGCATACTTGATTACTTACGGATACTTAAATACATATTTAAGTACTTACATACAAAGCTATCCCGCAGTGCCGCAGTCGGGTCGGGAAGAAAGATGCAGATGACAATATTGTGCCTGGAGCTACTGTAAACGTAGCCCTATGACCCTGCCTTGGCATGGGGTGCAAAGGCCTTGTAAGTAATAAGGTGATGGGGACCCAAGGAGAACCGAAGAATCTATCCATATTTGGCGAGGCAGAGCAGCCCTTGAGATGCAAGTAAGACGAGGAGGGAGGGGGGGGGGCGGAACTATGAACGTCCAACCCGACATTTTAGCGTACAAAAGAACCCTGCAAAGGATCTTGGGCTACGTACTGCGCCGGATACTGGAAATAGTCTGTCAGAAAACGGTTGTGCGAGCCGTGTGCACATGTGAGGTCAGCTCAGCTCAGAGCTCGAAGGATTCTGAGCAACCAACAAAATGAAACACACTGACCGCACTGACTGACCGAGTGACACCACACCGTTGCAATCTGGCAGGCCCCACCCATCAAAGGGAACTTACATACATAGAAGATCTCGCCCCGACGAGGCTAGTTGGTAGGGCAGCATATGTATGCTACCATACATAGTATCATGTGTACCACAGTGTACATAGTGCAGGTAGTGGCAAGTGTGGGATAGATCCGACCCTTGCAACACCTGGCCATGGAACCTGACTAACCCAGTCTCAATTCTCAACATCACATACAGTAATGTCTAGGTATGTAGTGTACTATACAGCACCTTCACATACGGATTACAGTGACAGAAGTGAGGTCACGGTGGTCAGACGGTGATGTGACGGGAAGGAGATGAAATATACATAATCAAATTTAATCAAGTGGCAACAGACCGGGGGTGGGCGACGAATGATGCGAGAGAGCCGCCAGACCGGTAAATGAGAGCGTATCAGAAATATGTGTGTTGGTTGGTTGGTGATGCTGCATGGCGACCAACCGGCCGAAGGAAACCCCAACATGACCCTGTCCAGTCAGTCCTAACTCTATCAGTCGTAGCTGGTCGCGGGCAGGGCAGCCGCAGCCGGGTGGGTAAATATGTATGTTGTTGGTACATGTGAGTGGATAATAGGTGGGTCATCAAAAGCTCTACTGTAGCAGGCCCAAGTGCTATAGCCCACAGGGAAGCCAAGAAGCATGAAAAATCAGATATCGGAGAAGAGGGAAAGACCTGGAGCATCCAGGCATCGCAGTAATTACTTGGAGGTATTGTTCACCGGTATGGTCATCCGACAAATACTCTCAAGGGTACGGTCCACAGGAGCAGGCAGAGTCTACCGATTTGCAAGTACACATGCATCTAGATTCGCCTTTCTCAAATATAGTAGTCGATATCGGCATCGGCATCGGTATCGGTATCCTCCAGTGACTCCACAGGTGAACCGATATTCTTAATATCTGAGCACTGAATATGTGAACAGTGCGGACATGTCGGGCCCCTGATCGAGTCCATACGGTACACAGTACATAGTCTACATAGTACATGATCGATCTATTGCGGTTCCTTCGTACGGGAGAAACAGAGATGAAGGTCTTGGACGCCCCCCAAAAACTGCCACTTGCGCCGTCAGGACTTCCCTGTAACCACATGGGTTTGTAAGTCAGTCACCTACATATCGCAGTACATAATCTCCCTCGCCATGGACGGACATGAGCCATCGGCCGGTGTCGCAGGTCGATTTCTCAATGCATATATAGATACACATAGCAAGGGCTGCTCTCTGTGGGATGTACAACACATATGTATGCGAAGATGGACAAAGATAGCATTTGCTACGCACCTGTCCATACAGGGGGTATATCTGGACAGGCATGATCCTCGACATTGAAAGCCCCACAGGGCCCGGATCAGGGTTGGTAGTGTCATAACTTTGTTGACTCGGGTCTAGCTGACATTGGTGAGTACCACAGTAACGGCCGAGTGTACTGGCGCTCCAAAAACAGCATTGGGGGCTGGTTGTGGGTGTGGGTGTGGGTGTGAGAGGCGCAGCCGCGGAGGGGCGCTTGAGACTTGGCCAATCTTCTTAATCAAGCGCGACATTGTCGCACAGCGTCTGCTTTTGAAACGATGGGCGATGCGATGCGGAAATCAGCAGATTGCTTGACGTGGCCGCAAGGCTGTGACAATATGAACTGCGGCTGTCTGCTACCTCTGCTCTACCGGGTCTGTCTCGGAAGATGAGCGACAAGACGTCATGGAAGCTCGACGTCGGGTTGGGGGCAGAATACATTACAGCAGTGGCTTGTTTCGTGCCTTTGTCTCTAATTTTGGATCCGGGTTTCCCAGGTCGTGGCCCTTTTGAGATAACCAACCTACAGACATACAATAAAAGTGATGCTACATGATGTCGAAATAAACATAGACCCAAACCAGTTTGACAGGGAATGCAGTGCCATCATCGTCTGTCAGTCTGTGTTCGAGGGGCTGGATCGAGAGTTGAGACATTTGGTGACCTGCTAACGGGAGATGTGTCCACAAATAGATCCGTGGCGGAATCGGTGGCGGGATCGCTGGTAAAAGACCTCACCTGAGAAATCCTCGAGATGAGCATATCTGTCGGCGCCTCCACCGTCCGGGTTTGGAAGGCCCCGGCAGGTAGGACGGAAGAGGAGAAAGACGGTTTGGACGGAACGGAACGGCGAAAATGGGGCCGACTGCCGTTACATGTGACCCACGCCCGATCGATAAGTGGGCCCGTTTCTGGCCTGCAACTTTAAGTTACTCTGGCACGTGATAGCGCGAGTGAAGGCAGGCACGTGCAGCACCCCCGAAAGCCTCGTCTTACTCTCTGCATCCACGGTCCCATGGCGGAGCACTCAAGCTCCAACACGCGTCCATCAACCTAAACAGCAACCAATTCTTCTTCTTTTCGAACTGCCAACCAGCTCAATTGCTCTCCTTGTCTACTTCTGACACCCACCGTCCATTGAAAATATAGAAACCCGTCGACTACTAGCGCCCTGGCCATAGCTCCAAGTGGAGGGGTGCCGTGGATCGGTGGTGCCTGCCAATCTGTTCGCGGCCTTCTGACCGAATTATTTATCCCCGAGCCTTGCTGAGCTATCATCTCCAGGTGTACGAGGCCTTTGGTGCTTGTCGTGCCCGTCTTCATAATCTCGCCAACATGAAGTTCAATATAGAGTATGTTGTACATTGCTTCAGGAACGAGCTTTACTGACAGACACCACAGCGACCTGCCGGTCCTGTTCCCATACCCCCGCATTTACCCTGGTGTGTTTGCTCTGTTCCCCTCCAAAATATACCTGTGGTATTGTTATAACCAACTAACAGCAGGCAGAGCAATATGCGTAAGTCCAACTCCTGACAACAGTCTCTATCATCTCGGGAAGTCGCTAACCCTCCTCTCCAGATATATGTGTGATTTGAAAAGTAAGAACCTCGACTCTCATCGCAAAAAAAACAACAAAAAAAACAACAACAGAAACTGACCCCGACCAACCAGGAACACTCGATGCTGGCGGGCATTGCGTATTGGAAATGCCGTCAGGAACCGGCAAGACCGTCTCACTCTTGTCCCTCATTGTGGCCTATCAGCAGTACTACCCGGAGAAGCGAAAGCTTGTCTACTGCTCCCGTAAGCCTCAAGTGTCCTGCGAGACATTGGACGAGTGTTGCTGATGTATATGGCCGTTACCAGGTACCATGTCCGAGATTGAAAAGGCCTTGGCAGAATTGAAGGCCCTCATGAAGTATCGCTCTGAAGAGCTTGGCTACGAAGAGGAGTTCCGGGGACTTGGCTTGACAAGTCGGAAAAATCTTTGCCTCCACCCCTCGGTCAAGCGAGAGAAGAGTGGCACAGTTGTTGATGCGCGATGTCGCAGCTTGACTGCTGGCTTCGTCAAGGAGAAAAAGGAACGAGGCGAGAACGTCGATCTCTGCGTCTATCATGATGTACTTTACGATCCTCCCTAGTTACCCCGACAGTGCTGACACCAGTAGAACCTCGACCTCCTCGAGGCTCATGACCTCATACCGAACGGCGTCTGGACCTTCGACGGCCTACTTCGGTATGGCGAACAGCACAAACAATGCCCGTACTTCACAGCCCGCCGCATGGTAAGCCACCTTCTGTGTTAAGCCATAGCTGCCTGCAGTGCTAAAACTTGTACAGATGCAATTTTGCAACGTTATTATATACTCCTACCACTATCTTCTGGACCCCAAGATCGCCGAGCGTGTTTCCAAGGACTTGTCCAAGGACTGCATTGTCGTGTTTGATGAGGCCCACAACATCGACAACGTCTGTATCGAGTCTCTCAGTACTGACATCACCGAGGACTCCCTGAGAAAAGCCACACGCGGCGCACAAAACCTGGAGAGGAAGATCTCTGAGATGAGGGAGACCGATCAGAAGGCCCTTGAAAATGAATACCAGAAACTCGTCGAGGGCCTGAGAGAAGCGGACGAGGCACGGCAGGAAGACGCGCTCATGGCGAACCCTGTGCTGCCAGAGGATCTGCTGACAGAGGCAGTGCCTGGCAATATCAGGAGAGCAGAACACTTCGTAGCTTTCCTCAAGAGGTTCATCGAATACCTCAAGACACGCATGAAGGTCCGACAGGTCATCTCCGAGACCCCGCCGTCCTTCTTGGCCCATCTCAAGGAGTATACCTTCATTGAGAAGAAACCGCTGAGGTTCTGCGCTGAGCGCCTAACCTCCTTGGTGCGGACACTTGAGCTCACCAACATCGAGGACTATCAACCCCTGCAAGAAGTAGCCACCTTTGCCACCCTCGTCGCGACTTACGAGAAGGGATTCCTTCTCATCCTAGAGCCTTACGAATCAGACACGGCAGAGGTGCCCAACCCGATACTCCACTTCACATGCCTGGATGCAGCAATCGCCATCAAGCCGGTATTTGATCGCTTTGCCTCCGTTATCATAACTTCTGGGACTATCTCGCCCCTTGAAATGTATCCAAAGATGCTAGGGTTCACTACAGTCGTGCAAGAGTCTTACGCCATCACTTTGGCTAGGCGCTCGTTCCTGCCGATGATCGTAACACGGGGAAGCGACCAAGCCGCCATCTCCACAAGCTTCCAGGTACGCAACGAGCCGAGCGTCGTGCGCAACTACGGCAACCTCCTGACAGAGTTTGCGAAAATAACACCGGACGGCTTGGTCGTCTTCTTCCCCTCCTATCTCTATATGGAGTCTATTATCAGCATGTGGCAAGGCATGGGAATCCTCAATGAGGTATGGAAGTACAAGCTCATCCTCGTCGAGACGCCTGATGCCCAAGAGACCTCGCTGGCACTCGAGACCTATCGGACTGCGTGCTGCAACGGCCGTGGTGCGGTCCTGTTGTGTGTCGCCCGTGGCAAGGTCTCAGAAGGTATCGATTTTGACCACCAGTATGGACGGACGGTGTTGTGCATAGGCGTGCCTTTCCAGTACACCGAATCGCGCATCCTCAAGGCTCGCCTGGAGTTCTTGAGAGAGACTTACCGCATTCGCGAGAACGACTTCCTGTCCTTCGACGCCATGCGCCACGCTGCCCAGTGCCTGGGACGGGTGCTGAGAGGCAAGGACGACTACGGGATCATGGTGTTGGCGGATAGGCGTTTTCAGAAGAAGCGGACGCAGCTCCCCAAGTGGATTAACCAAGCCTTGTTGGATGCCGACAGCAACCTCAGCACGGACATGGCGGTCAGCAGCGCCAGGCGGTTCTTGAGGGGCATGGCTCAGCCTTTCAAGGCGAAGGACCAGGAGGGTATCAGCACCTGGAGCGAAGCCGATTTGAAGAAACACCAAGAGCAGCTCGATGAGCAACGGATACAGGACTTGCAGGAAGCACAACTTGATGGGGACGGTGTCCCAGCACAGGATCTGTTGGAAGGTGACTCCGATGATTATATGGGTGGCGACGATCTGGATGATGGTATGATGGAACTTGACAACATGTAGGCAGATGAAGGCCAGACATGATTGACCATCGCATGGCGTTTTCGCTGGATCAATCCTGATTAGTACACTACCATTCTACGTATCTGACTGGTTGAGGTCTGTTGATTTCAAAACAAGAGATATAGAGAGCGAGGGAGAAACCAAGGAAAAGGGAAACAGGAAAATGATTGTGATTCTTGTCGGTTTCCCGCCCATCTTTGCTTTGATTCGGAAATATCCTGCCCAGTGCCGCCAGACTTGGGTACCCGAACCTACGATGGGGAGTCTTGGTTTTCTATATTTGACGCGGGCTGACCGCGAAACAGGTGCCCTTTGACATGGTAGCCTCAGGAACACGACGATTCCCTGTGGGATAAGCCGACCGCGGATGTTCTGATATTCGTCTCACCACACTGTGCACTTTCTCCTTGCGCATGATATGTTATGGCCTGTCCATGTTCATCTATCCGATCCTTTGATTGCGTTCAGTAAAAGAACTGGACGGGTTTTGGATCACAGGTGTGCAATCAGTTGACATAAACAACAAGAGCAGATAGCTTTTCACTGATGACATACTAAATGCAAATATGCATTTTTTTGTCAACGCAGGTCGTTGTGCCTTTGCACCGTTATGTGTATAGGTCAGACTCTACACGCTCCTACATAATCAAGCTTGCTATCAATCATATTTGCCATCTTGGCCGTATTCCCCAAGCCGTGGGCATGCATCACCATCCTCAAATTGGCTCTATTTCCCAAGTCTATCTCTTCTTGTCAACTTCACTGCCCTCAACGCCGGTAAAGTATTCTCCCGGCCAGGTTCCCGGCCAATTTCCATACAGAGTAAACGGACAAGGTCATGATTCGTCCAATAACTCGTATGTGCTGAAAGCATGTTTAAGTATTGAAGCTCCAACGGGCCAGATCCAGAGCGTAGGTAGTAATCAACCTGCCCATTGTCATTGAGGAGGAACGCCTTCCTCTCCGCGACCTCTTCTCTCGTGAAGTCATGCACCTCCAACTCAAGTTGAGAAGGTAGCCTAGTCGTCGGTGGTCTGGCTGGAACGGGCAGCTCAGAGGAAGCCGTGCCGACGGGAACCCATCGCTGGAACCAGGATGTCGCCGTGTTGGGGACATATGCCGTCTTCAAGCTTTCAGCATACACCGGATCGATAGTGCCATTCAGTAAGTACGCTATCGGATCTTCCTTGGCCAGGATGTTGTATATATTGTCCACGGCCAGGCAGCCAAATGAGCCCGCCTCACCGACTACATCATTGGCAACCGTGTCCTGCAATAATTGGAGTTAGTTGTCTTTCAGCGCCAGTGCTCGACGGAGCAGAGATAAGAATACAGTCTTCAGTGTGAGTACTGAGCATCAACAGGAAACAGTCGACGTCAAACACCCGGGATAATTCGCACAGGGGTGGCCATTGACAAGCCTCTGGTTGTGCACCATAGCACAATCACACTCGCTTGTAGCTATGAAGAATCAAGGACCAAATGGAAAGTGAAAATAAGAAAATATGCTTACGCTGGGTTCCGACCCAGGTTTCCGCCGTCCCCTTCGGGGCATCAGGCTCCCTCGTTCTAGAAGAAGAAAGAACCCCGCCGGAGAGCCCAGGAGGAACAAGTTGGTCGTGTCGAATTCAAAAAATTGCGTTTCCGGATCTGGTTTACTCAGGTCTAATGGTAGCGGAATGCTCGGCTGTCTCGAGAGCACATCAAGCGTCATGACACTACCCAGGGAATGAGCGATGAGATGGACTCTTCCCTCATTGGTGAAGTGCGGGTTATTGCGGCACCACAACCGGTATACGCGATTCGCTTCGGCAACGAGTGCGGATATCATCTTCGGTTTGTTGTGCGACATGTAGAATGGTATGTCGAACATGACGCTATCAAAAATCTTGAAGTTAGTGATTGTTGAGAGACGAAGGAGGAAGACAAGAACATAACCCAGGAGCATAGGATGTCCCAGCTCATGAGAACGAGCTGTCTCGCAATCTAATATATCGACACAAGGGCAGAAGAATTGCTCCCAAAGCTGCTTACTCGCTGATCAAGCTTCGAACTGCTGGGATGGTATTAGGCTCGATATCCTTGAGATTGAAGTTCCCGGTGGCTGAGTTAACTGCGTCCGCGTCGGTCATTGGCCCTCCGTCCTCAAACGACAAGTGGTGCCTCCAATTGACTGGGTGGTAATCAGCATCACCTCATACTGCAATGGGTAGGGAAGAAATGGGGGCGGTATGAGCGCAAAAGAGCAATGGCATTTTGGAGGCACTGACCTGGGAGAACCATGATTCCATTGTGCCCTTCACGCAGGACAGGTTGTACCGATCCGTCCTTGGCTTGTAATTGAACTGACCGCCGAAATGCAGTGATGGCATGGGTAAAGTGAAAACTCTCGACTCTCTCTGCGAATTTCTGGCCGATTCCGTGGGCCACAAGCACAAGGTCTGTGATATTCCCGCAAGCTTTCTCTGCTCCACAACCGGGACAAGTTTCTGGCGACGTCCCCATAGCAGCCGCGCCCGAGATAGAACTTCGAGAACCTTTCGTATCGGGTGTTTTCTTCTTCTTCTCGTGTAGTTGATCCCAGATGCTTCGATCGAAACCCCTCACAACGGGAAGTCCAACTGTTAGACCTTTCAGTATCTTTTGGAGTGGCTTCCTGCCGTAATAGGCGGACGGCCTAAGGCTTGGCTTCAGCAGGAAAGCCGTCTTTGCGTCTTTGTATATGACATGATATGTTGCAAAGCCTCTCGTAGAAACCGAGCTATCGGGAGAGTCGGTCGGACCGGCCTGAACGGGTTCCAGCGTTCCTTCGGCGGAGGCCTCGCCGTGGAAACACCTGGCAGCGCAGAAGGGCTCAGAGGAGATGGGCGGTTCCGACGTTTTGAGATCCTCACTTCTCGCTGCAGCAGGGGCGACTGGCTGAGGCCATAGTGGTTGAGAGACCTTCTCCTCGCCCAAAGGACCAACTTCAACGGCACAACGAAGCTCATCCTGCCATTCCTGGCTGAACGCTCGCAGCTCTCGGTAGCCCGCCTCGAGCTGGTTTGCGACAGCTGGGTCGACAGGCACCATGGTATCTCTGCGGGAGTAAAGAGGTTAGTTTCAGCTTAGTAGTAGTCCAGTTCTGGAGACAAAGGGATAGAAAAAAGACAGTAAGTTAACAGCAGAGTAGCGGAGCAAATACAAGGGTATGGAGCCAATGGACTGCGAGTCAAAGAACGTACTTGAAAAACCAAGTTGCTCTGCTCACTATTGCAATGTCATTGACCGGCGACCAGTATATAGGTTTCATTTGCAACACAGGCAGAGACACTTCATGCAGTCTCGACACTCCTACTGGCACATCAACAACGCGAGGCTCGAGTGCGGCATAATCACTTCCGTTCGGAGTAGCGCAGGTCGCGTCAGCTTGGCCGCCTTCGTTGTCAACGGTGTGCTCTATTGTGACCTGATCTTGGGGAGCAGAGGGATAGATTCCTTGTGAAGACCCAGCTGGATTCAAGGGTGTCTCGCTGACTGGATCTCCTACCCTTAGGAAAGGTTTCCCAGAGATACCGTCTTCTACAACAGGGGGGCGAACGGGGATAGATGCCAATTGCCCTGGATTTATTGTATTACTCAGCTTGGAGGTGTATTTCTCGAGCTGAGGCGAGGTCCCAAGGGATGCTTTATTGGCGCGGCTGGCTTTCGATGTTGAACGACTATCCGGTGGGTTCGAAGCCAAAGATGAAGCCCGGCCTCTTGCTGAAGTGGAGAGTCCAGGCGAGACAAAACTCTCTGTCCTCGGGTAAGATGTCGAGACAGACGGGGCCACAATTGGGATTGTAAAAACAGTAGTCGGCCGATCTCTCTCCAGGGCGGACATGACCTTGGCTACGACATGTTCTTGATTGAGGAGCCGCTGTTTCCGCCTTGCAACCTCGCAAAACGTCTCTCTGAGTGTGTTTGTTGCATCGATGAGAAGCTCTTGGCAGCACACAGCCAGGTCTGTATTTGTTAAAGACCCTTGTGGCGGCTCCAAAGGGGCCATTCGAGCCTCGTGGGCATGCTTCTCCCTGTGCTTGCGGACAAGTTCGCCGACAATGGCATCCAGCTTTTGAGAGTTCTTGTTCAACGTAGCGTGGTCGGGCTTTGTGTTCTTCAGGGCGGCTTCGTGGTTGTCTCTATCATCTTCAGAGGTGAGGCTCAACCAGGCTCTTTCCAGGGCGTTGTTGTCGGCCTGAGAAAAAGGACGTAAAATGCCCTTTGTGGCTCGAGCATCGGGGGCGGTAGTGACGGTGGCAGTCGAGAGGGGATCGTCAATGGGGATCAGACTGTGGTAGAAGAACTGGGCGTTCATTGGGGGTATGCCATTGAGAAGGGCATCATCGGGCTTAGGTTCCACCACCGGGGCAAGGCGGCAGTTCTGGCCATAGGTGTGGCCGAGGGCAGTCTCCATGGCCGACTCAAGGTGAGGCTGGGGAGCAGGGGAGACGATGGTGCTCCTGTGTTTGTACTCCTCAGCCTGGGCGCAACGCAGACACGTATGGGGAGGGGCGGGGAGGTGAGGAGCTTACAGGACGTTGCTGTTATTACCATAGAGAATCCACGGATTATATCCAAGTACTTATGAACGTACTACCTAGGTACTCAGGAGGGGCAGAGACGGGCTAGACACCACTCTTTTTCACGGTTTACTTCGGCGGCACACCAAGGGCAAGTAGCGACAGAAACGGGCTTGGAAGAGCATGTTCGCATCTAGCGCAGCGGCATGTTGCGCATTGCGGTGGTGGCAGTCTCAATGTAGGTGCGCTCGAAAGTGGGCTGGCTGGCCTGGCCGCCTGACGCGTTACAAGGGAAAACTGGTCGTATACGAAGCGAAGCGATAGTCTTCGGAGACTCGGGTCGCGTTGCGTCGCACAGCGACCTGTCGTAGTCTTGGACGTTGTTCCAAGGTTTGGTATCCGTTTGGTGGGAATCGAGTAAATACTACACACAGCAGATGGGGTACGTTGGTACGGTAGGTAAAGTACAATATACTACCCGATCAATTGACATAGTAGCACTTGAGATATGACGTGGTGGTGAACAAGCTCCGCTCAGTGGGCTCGGTGGGCCAAAGACCTGGCCCAGGCCCAGCCGATTACATAACTAAGGGAAAGGAAAACGATTTCCAAATTATGGCAGATTAATCTCGTCGTTCGTATGATTGATATATACAAGTCTTAGTCGTTGGCTCCGACAAACTCAAAACACAAAAATCCCACGTAGCCGCATAGAAAAACAAGTCCCATCCACCGTCTACCACCCACTACGACTACCAGAAACAATGCTGCCGCCGAAACCCACATCACCAGTGCCTCTGACAGGCTGAACATGGCTTTCGTCTCATCAACATCATCGGCTCCGCCCCAGATGAAAAGGACCCCCCCGCAGAGTGTCACTAGGAAAATGTTCGACCCGACTGTGTTGGCAACCAGAATGCCTTGTTGATGCCGCGATCCCGCAAAAACTGCAACGAATTTCTCGGGCAGCGTCGTCGCCAACGACAAGATCGTCGTTCCTGTGACTGTGCCGGAAAGGCCCAGATGGTCTCCGATGATTCGCGCTGACTGCGCCAACGCGTACCCGGACAGTACCAGCGAGCCGAAACCAAACAGTAGCTTCAGCACATATTTCCGTAACGGCTTGTATGGCTGTCCGCCTGTCTTTGGTCTCTCGTCTGAGCTCCTGGCGCTGGCAGAGAGCAAGCCTCTCCCATCCTCGTCCCACCCACCGGAACGGCAACTTGGCCCCTCAAGCTCTTCTTCACACCGCGTGACATCCTTCTCCTTATGCTCGTCACTGTCCCAGTCTGAATCGCAACCTGTTCCCGTTGGTCCTGATTCTGTGTCCGAGTCCGAGTCCGAGTCTGAATCTGAGTCTGAATCATCTTCGGGCGCTGTCAAGATGCCCTTGGAAATGAGCCATGTCACGGAGGCGACATGGACCACGAAGGCCACCACTAGCCCAATTCCTGCCAACCGTTTGGCCTCGGCCGGAACCGCATACAGCACGAGTAGGAATGTCGATATTAGGCCCAACAGAGCAGTCGAATAAATCTTGGAGCTCCGGTCGAACACCATCATCTTCTTCGCGCAGAGTAGCCCCAGGGAGAACGAACCCAGCACGTTGGCGATACTGCTTCCCATCAGATTCCCCAGAGCCATCGACTGCTGGCCTTGACCCAGAGCCACCACAATCACCACGAGCTCCTCCCATTCGGCACCACAGGTCAATAGACCGACAAGGGTGGGCGAGACTCCTAGCCTCTTGGCCACAACGGCTGTGCTGTCGACGAAGTTGTCTGCGCCTCGTTCGAGGAGAAAAAGACCACAAACGAATGAAGCCAGGGCGAAGGTCAGGCTGTCTGTTCCGCTGACCTGAGCCATGGTGCTGTGACAGGCAAGAGCCGCAAGTTGTTGGGCCACGGTAAAGCCAAATCAAAGTGAGTAATGGCTGTTCGCAAAGAACATGCGAGGTCGAGGGCCAATTGCCCGGGAATGCCTCTTATTCCCTGTTACTCCAAGACCAAAAAGCCTAGTGAAGCTCGGGTCTCGCACCACTCACGGTGCATCGAGAGCCATGAACAAATCAAGTACTATGACGGCGACAATGATTGATGGGAGTCGGGCTCAAGGGTGGCACGATGAAAAGCAAATATATCGAGATGTCATTTCCGAGATTCGGATAGATATCCTGCCATCGGACCGACCTTGCGCAAACAATGCTGACAGTCATCTTATTCGTTTCTGTAAGCCATGCAAAGCGAGCCACTATTGCCATCCCGCATGGCAAGATGAGGAAGGTAAGCTGCTTTTGCCACTGATTTGGCCCGAAGCCCTGCATTTGCGTGGCACCAGCCAGCCTTTCTTTGCACTAGGGTCATGATGTGAGATTACTTCCCAATCCTTCCGCTTCCTTTTTCGCCGAGCAACAAGGTGGGCCAAATCTACCCTCCTTTCACCAGGGACTTGACTCTGTATGTCTCTCTTATATGGCCGTGTGTCTATTAACTCGGCGAGCGAATGGTGGGTTGCACTGCTCCCTGGGAGGCTGTCTGGTCGTAGCAAGCCGTGATAGCTCAAACCGGTATCGTTCCGAGAACATGGGTTTTTGCCGTTGACATGCTGCAAGCATTTCTCAGTTCTTGGACTGCTTATTGCTCAATAAGATGCGAGCTTGCGGAATATGTTCACCCTACTCGAAATGAGCAGATTCCCCCGATCTAGACCCGGCCTTCCCTTCTTGACCAAGTTCCTGTCACACCGAAGCTGCATGGCACTTAATCAGCGTATCTGCCTATTTACATGAAGGTGTGGACATCTGTAGCTTATCGCATGCCCCAGTGGGCATGAGCTTCCAGGGAGCCACCAGTCCCTTTTCCAGCTGAACTGACATGCTTATACGGCGCAAAGAGCCGGAGATGGCGATAAAAACCTGGACTGCTCAAGCCAGGGAAATGTGTGTCCTGAAAGGGGCTTCGGACAGCTCTGACTTCCAACGTCTTCTGCATCAGCGAAAACGCCTGGCAACGCCTGAGACGTGACGACTGGACGCCAACGCTGTGTCAAAGTCTATCTAAGTTCATTATGAAGGAAGCCATCGACGGCGCGGAGAAGGGACCATGCAGTCAAGGAGAGAAGCAGGTGTATACTTCCTCGATGGCTGCTCTCGAGTCTACACCGATCTCCCCTACTCGGGCTGCTTCCAGCGTCCACTGGCAACGACTTCGGGGCACATATTTGCAGGCTATGACCACCGATATCAGACATGAACCACCAGAGGGTCTGTCACCTTGGGCCAAGTTTCGCAGGTTTCTCGCGTTCCTCGGCCCAGGGGCTGTCATCAGCGTCGCATACGTCGACCCAGATAATTATCAAACGGCCGTCTCGTCCGGCGCGTCCTTCGAGTAATACCCACGAAGTCGACGATTGTTGGGCCAACAGCTGACTTATCATTGTGTGTGTAGATACAAGTTATTGTTTATGATCCTAGTCTCTAATTTGATCGCCATCTACCTCCAGTGCCTGTGCATTAAACTTGGCACCGTTACCGGTATGGATCTGGCGCAGATGAACCACCGGTATCTGCCGCGCTGGCTAGATCTCTCCATCTACGCCATCGCCGAGGCCTGCATTATTTGCACAGACATAGGCCAGGTGATCGGAACGGCGATTGCGCTAAACATACTGATACCCAAGCTACCATTGGCAGCGGCCTGTGTGGTTTCGGTGGTCGACACCCTGTCAATCCTTCTCTTCTACAATTCGGATGGACAGCTACGAAGGATCCGGCTTTTTGAGGCGTTCATCGCCCTCCTCGTACTGACTGTCTTCGTCACAATCTGTGTGACTCTGGGCATGATCTCTGCGCCCGCCGGGGAGGTATTCAGGGGCTTCTTGCCTTCAAGAGAGATTTTTGTGAGTGATGGACTGTACGAGTCTTGCGCTATTCTGGGTGGAAGTATGTCTAGATTCCTCCTTCACCCCTATACAATGCCCCCTCCCCCACTTTGAAAAAACAAAAGGTCGGCTTGTCTCTGTGACTAAAGATGTAATCTCTTTAGCCCTGATGCCACACGCCATATATGTGGGCACTTCTCTATCGCGGTCACGTCTCTATGACTTCGACGAGAAGCACCGGCTCGAAAGCAGTAGCCCGGCGATGAGCACCGACAGCCTCTACCGGCCGAGTCTCCAGGCGATCAAGTCGTGCCTCTCGTACTCCATCGCGGAGCTGTGTGTTACACTGTTCACCGTGGCAGTGTTTGTGAACTCGGCGTTGATCATTATATCCGGGGCTGCGTTCTACGAGCCCGGTGGGGATGGCATATCCGATGACCTATACGATCTCTTCGACGTGTTCTCGGACGTCATCGGCCCGGCAGCTGGCATAATCTTTGCTGTCTCCCTGCTCTTTTCGGGCGTGAGTGCGGGCATCGTTGCGACCATGGCTGGACAAGTGGTAGGAAGAATGCCCAACAACTTTCTAGTGATGATGATGATGATGCTGATAACATGGACGGCAGGTGATGGAAGGTGCTCTGAGGATACGCATCTCCCCCTTTGTACGGCGACTGATAACGCGGTGTGTGGCTATTGTGCCGGCGCTGGTGGTGGCGGTGTCGGTGGGCAAGGAGGGAATGTCACAAGCATTGGTGGCTTGCAACTACGTGCTGGCGATCGGGCTGATTTTCATCACGTTCCCTCTGGTGTACTACACAAGTAGCAGCAAGTACATGCAGGTATGCAGCGACGATGGGACAGGGATCGGGACGGGGACGGTGAGTATGCGTAATAACGTGGTAACGGCGGGAGTGGCGTATTTGATATGGTTTGTCGTGGTGTTTATGGATATAGCAACGATAGTGTTGATCGGGTTGGGCCTGACAGATGACGACTAGCGATGATTAGCTTATTAGAGGCCATGAACACAGATTCGCCGCGCTAAACCCGTCGATCTGATGGGTCATCGATCCGTAGTGTGCGTTAACCCCTGCTGTCCCGCCGCGGTTGAAGCCCCGCCTGACAGGAGGGCACCAAGTCTTGGTCTGACAGTCCGAGTGGCCTGGGATCCACTCAAGCTTGAGTGGGTAATTCAATCGCCGTTGAAGCTTGTACATGTATGTTTTATGGGGTCTTGTTGGTATGTGCTCGTGGTTGGGAATTCAAGGGTGGCGGCAATGCCAGACGGACTGACAGCCCGCTACCTACTTACCAAGTAGACTGGCTACTTAGGTACCTAGGTATGTAGTTGGTAACTCGAGTATGGAGGTGTATGAAGTATGAATGGAAGGAATTAGAAGTCAGTATCAACTATCAAGGGAGTGAGCGGCGGTTCAGTTGCGGGGATGTCCGTGCCACATGGGGTTTGACTTCCCAAGGTTACCTACCTAGGTAGGTAATTACCTAGGTACCTAGGTAATGCACAGTACTATAAGACCTCCCATTCTCCATTTTCCCACGCAGTGCAGTTGACCATCCACGCTCCGATGGTACGCGATACTGTCAAACGTACACCCATAACTCTCTTTCATGCCATTGACCAGATGAAAAGGTGGTAGACTTATACCAAGATTTAGATTTTTTTTTTTTTACGGAAAAGAGCGGCTTGGTGATTCAAAGCTTATAGATTGACCTATCCCGTTTTCTCTCCCGTGTCCGTTTCTGTCCCGTTTAGCCCTGCCCGCTTGTCTTCCGTCCTCCCAAGGTGCCAAGGCTGTCTTGTCTTCCGAGTCCAGGTGGCTTTGACCCTTATCACCTGTGGCAGACAAATGCTAGACATTCCAAGGTTACCTAGGTACTACCTACTTAGGTACCTAGGTAGGTATACCCAGGCATGTGGGCCACTGGAATGCTTGCAGCCTTCCCAGGACCAGCCATGCGCGATAAGGCAAGGAAGGCAATAAGGGTCCGGGGGAAGGGGCCACTGGGGCTTGCGCCTACATACCTAGGTACCTTAGCCTCTTTGTGTTTCTCCCCCCTACCCAATCCTACCCTCCACCCTCCATTCTCCATCCTCCACCCCTCTCTCTCTGAGGTCCCCGCCCAAGCTCCAAAGCTCCCCCCCCCCCGCGCCTGGTCAGACCTTGGAAGGCCCCATACCCAGTCATACATACTACTGCACTTCCATCGATACTACTACTCCTACACTGCCTATATCACCTTTCCTTTCCAGCTTCTTCTGAATCTTCGACGTCCTCCTCTCCGCATCTCGCAGCCACGACTATTCTATTTCGAACGAACCGCCTGAACATACATAGCAGCAACTTACCGCATTGATTTCCCATCGCTACCACCATGACTTCCTAGTTTGATGTCAATCTTGGCTGGCTCAAGGCACACCCTTCATAGGGTTCTTGCGTCTTCTCCTGACTGCCTGCCTGACTGCCTGCCTGCCTGCAGATTGATGACTGTTCCGGCCTGCTGCACATCAACCAGTGAACTATGATGGCTACCATTGCTCTTCCACGGCCTATTCCACGACCTCTTTCGCCTCATCGCTCGTCCTCCGCCATCGCTTCGCCACCTTCGTCACTGACCATTGATACCCTCAATACCCACTCCGAACCCTGTCCACCTGCCATCCCGAACAAGCACATCCCCCATTGCCCACCTGGGCCAGTGCCCCGCCAGGAACTCAATACTCCACCTCCTTCGCCGGGCAAACAAGAACAAGATTATCAGCCATCCCTCCTGTACCCCCCAATCAGGTTCAACCATGTCGACTCCGGCCCTCTGACCGTCTACGATTTGTCGGCCGCCCACGTCGCAGAAGCCTTGGACTACATATCACGCCAGCCGCTCCCTGAGCCCTCCCATGTCTTCCCCTGGCTTCATGGCTTGCACACTCTCAATCACCTACAGCTATCCTTCTTCACCGCCCGAAGCCGCGCTTTGAGGAAGACTCCCTGTTGCCTGCGCGGCATCACTCTGGTCAAGGCAGACGGCGACTTGACCGTCTCGAGACTCAAAGGCGCCATATCCCCCGATGAGTTCTTGGTATCCGCATCTACCCCTGAGTTCCAGGATGTGGACCCGAAGGAAGGTTTCTCGGTCAGGAACTTTCAGATCCAGGCTGCCAAGTCCGCCGTGACATCGGATATCATCATTTATGGTCATGATCTTTTGACCACCCGGAGACTCGCCTGGAATATTGCTGCAGCCCAGCAGAGATGGCGCGATAAACACAATGCTCAGGGCCACCAGGTACCAACTCACAACACCTTTGTCTGTGTGAGCCCCTTTGCCGAATTTGAGGACAACTACCCCGAGCTTGTAGCTATCGACTCCGCCGGCCTCTTAACAGGCAATGTCATCGATTTCGTCCACCAGGAGCGGAAAGAGATGTATGATATGACCAAACCATCCGAGATCTCTCACAATGTCTGGATGGGCCCAACCCTTGACCGTGGATCCGACGAGGACAGCTTTTTCGACATACAGATCGAATGTAGCGATATGGGCCGCCTAAACCCGGCTGCACTGGAAGCCATCGCTGGGGGCTCTGCGCCCGAGCCGAAACAACCCTTCCTCGACTTTCCTTCGTCGGGCAGCATCCTACCTTCGACTTGGTCACATTCCGAGGTCGATGGCATCGTCGAGACATGTAAGTGGATCTACCATCTGGCCCACGGAACATACCCTTCCTCGGCTGCGGCGCACAACGACCGAGATGGAGATGCTGTTATGTCAGAAGACAAACCACACTCGGAGGTGCGTCCTCGCAAGATCCTCATCCACTGCGGAGACGGTTATACCGAGTCCACCATGCTCGGCATTGCCTACTACAGCTATAGCACTGGCCGCCCCGTTCCGGATGCATGGCTCAACCTGCACAAAACCCTTGGTCGTAATTTCTTTGCCTACCCCGCCGATGTTTCCCTCCTCACATCTATGGCCCCACGCCTGCTCTCCGAGTGTCCCGCTCTTGCCGATAAGAGTCTCTCCGACATTGGCTCACTGACCGCAGAAGAGCCTGAATGGCTACCGGGTATCGACGGTTCGTTCCCGAGTCGGGTCTTGGACTACATGTACTTGGGCAACCTCGGTCACGCAAACAACCCCGACCTTCTTAAGGCCCTCGGTATCCGCCAGATACTGAGCGTGGGGGAGATGGCCATGTGGAGGGATGGCGAGCTGGAGGACTGGGGATCCGAGAATGTGTGCATTGTCCAAGGTGTCCAGGACAATGGAATAGACCCCTTGACCGAGGAGTTCGAGAGATGTCTTGAGTTCATTGGTGAGTATACAAGCCCTGACGTGAAGAGAGACATAATCTAAGCTGACGTGGATGGCAGACCGAGGCCGGAGGAACGGGACCGCTACGCTGGTACATTGTCGGGTCGGCGTCTCTCGAAGCGCAACAATTTGCATTGCCGAGGTCATGCGAGCCATGGACCTCTCCTTTCCCCGAGCTTACTGCTTTGTGCGTGCCCGAAGGCTGAATGTTATCATCCAGCCTCATCTGAGGTTCGCCTATGAGCTTCTCAAATGGGAAGAGACGTTACAGCGCAGGAAAGCTGCCGAGATGGGTGCCTCTGGGCATTGTGGTTTCAAACGAGAGCTGGAATGGGCTGAGATTGCAAGGGAGATCGCTCTCATGAACAGGCCCTATGCGAGATGAGGCGGGCATGACGATGTTATCCATGCACTCGGGGAGCGAGAAGCTTCAGGACGACATTCATGAGCTACGAAAGGGGGACGGCATCATCTTCGATATTTGCTTCCAAAACAGACGAAAACTTGAGCCCTCGGGTTTTCGTACCTGTTCGGTTTCCTTTCTTATCTTGTCTGCATTTTCTTCATTTGCCTTTCTTTGTTTCCTTCCTTTTTTCCTTTTTTTGGTTTTGATACGGAAACATCGCCGCAGTCATATTTGATTTGGTGTATTGCCAGGTATTGCGGCTCGAGTCACGAATATGGGACCACGGATATGGGAGAGCTGGCATTTTCTCACAATCTTTTCGTCCTAGCGCCCGGCTTGGACGGGTCAACATGATGGTTTTTGGTTTTGGTTGGCAACGGCATTGGATCATGAGCGGAGTACATGGGCTGGAAATACATACGTGGAAAGAAAAGAGTGGCTCTTCCAAGATTCCGTTACAAGGAAGGGGGTTGGCATTCACCCCTACAAACCGGTCTACGGTTCGGCGCGCACTTGGGGGCGGTTGCTCCTTCAATGACGAGGATATAATAATGTAGCTGGTCTCAGGAAGGTGAAGGTGGCTCCACTTTGAAAAGTAAACATTTCCATTCGTCGCTCTGGTGAAAACGGCGATTCGACTGTGAGTGACACATGCTTTGAGACTCAGACTAAATGCAGAACGAATATCTCAAGGGTATCAAAAAGGACGCGACAATACCCACATACAGGGCTCGGCTTCGACCATTCCCAACTGCTGGACAAGACGTTGTCCACGGAGCGATGAGTTGCTGATCATACATTACAAGTCCGGATTAAAGGAGATGTGTTAAACAGCGCAGACTGGAGAGGGAGCCGTTCGAAAAAGAAAAACCTCGGATGACGCCTTTGCCTGTCATCTATGCCGCGACGCCATCTCGTAGAGTTCTGGATATCGCTTGCAGTCTCCCGTGCAAAATCGTTAGAAGTCGGCAAACCTCTTTA
This sequence comes from Cytospora piceae, assembly GCA_016508685.1. Classification (NCBI taxonomy): domain Eukaryota; kingdom Fungi; phylum Ascomycota; class Sordariomycetes; order Diaporthales; family Cytosporaceae; genus Cytospora; species Cytospora piceae. Next base: position 140,512 of record JADMLE010000010.1, on the reverse strand, counting down.
CTCTGGTAGTCAAGCAAGTTTGGACGCGTCTAGGGGTTGAAGGACGCATCCAGTTTATCATCGCCCTCGAGGACGCTAAAGTCGAATGCAAATGTCAGCTACCCAACCAAGTATGTCAAGGGATTTGTTTTGGGTGTAGAAAATCAACAGGGTCACAGGTCTCGACCTACGAGAATTGGCGTAGAAGCAATCCCTCTCCGCCGCTTTCCATGTCAATGTTGTAGACGTAGAAGCCGCCGTCACTCGTAACGACCATAACCTGCGGACTACTACTGCTCATTGCCACAACACTTCGCAGAGGCCCGCCGGGGAACATCAGCCCTGCAGGGCCTGAGCCGGCTGTGCCCTTGTTAGAAGACGACGCTGAGGACACCTTAGGTATCTTGATGTATGCGAAGTCGCGTTGAGGCTCCCACATCTCCGTCACGGTCTGCGGAAGATATGATCCAACGACGCCGGCCACACTGCGGCCCATCAGTTGGGAAGACCGCCGCAGCATGCTGCTGAACGAGCCACTCTGCCGTCGATTTGCGGCGGCACCGTTGTTACCTGAAGCATTGTTAGCAGATGATGCCGCCATATCAGCAGCATCACTGCGTGGCGAGCCTGTGACACTGCCGGCCGACTCGTTTCCACTGTCATAACTACGAGATCGCGATCTGGACCATCGATCCGCATGGGATGAAGGCGCCAAATTTGTGGTCCCCAACGCTCCAGCCGCACCGGCCCCGACCGCACCTCCATTTGGACCGGCGTTTGCCAACCGGAATATATGAACCGTGTCTGAGGCTGAAGAGACACAGAGCAAGGTGGAGCTCAGGTTGAATGACATGCTGTATATTGTAGACGGATATGTGCCACGGCGGAACTGGTACAGCTTCTGACCCCGTGGCACTGAGAAGACGCGGATGATTGTGCCCGTTTCGGAGGCGGTGGCCAGGAGGGTTCCGTCACTGTTGAGAGCGATGCAGGAAAGTGGTGAGCGGTGGGCCTCGATGACGTTGACGGCCTTCAATGTTTGTGTATCGAAAATCAGGACATCGCCGGAGGTAGGAGGGACGTAGGTGGAAAGAGGAGGAGCATGTGCTGGGCGCCTTTCACCCGTATCTTCCCTCGGTTTGGGCAAGGGATAGGCAATGTAGCAGTTCTCGGATGAGGGAGAGAGCGCGCATATTGCGGTCGGGTTCGGAGAGGTGGATATGACATGGAGCAATGTCATATTGGCGATGTCGTACAGATATATTTCCTCCTCCAGGACTACTGCTAAGCGCCTACGGTTCAGACGGACGGCAAGGACGGCGGAGCGGAAGGTGAGTTCGCATATGACGGAGGCCCTCTGTTGATATCATCAGCCATGCTTTCCCTCTCTTTCTTTCTGTGTGGCCAGGAGGAGAGGAAGGCACCTTTGTGTTTTGGATGATGAGATGGCGGGGTGACAAGACCAGGGCGACGAGGGAGGTAGAAAAAAGCATTTCGATGATTGAGACATTGCCATCGTCGCTGCTGAATATTTTGGAAAAGGGGTCGGTATGGTAGATTCGGAAGCCTTTGGAGGTGCCTGTATAGAAGAAGATTAGCAAGATTGGCCAGCCAAGAAGTCCAGGCCAGGCAAGGCTCGGGAGCAGCAGAATGGTGGCATGAATACATACCGACGGCCAGGCAGCTGTGGTCTTGGTTGAAGGTGATGAAGTTGAGGTTCGCGGAAGTCATGGTGGCAAGCAATGGCTGCTATACCAAGGTAGAGAGGCAGAGGAACGGACAAGAGAAGACGGAGGAAGAAGGATTCAGGGCCAGGACATGCCGTGAGTGTGAACCACAAGCACGAGGACGTGCGGGCGAGGGTCGCTGAGCACAGCAAGCAAGCAGTCGGTTATTTACTTGTCGACTATGTTCCGGAGACTAGGGGGTGGGGACTCGAGGATAAGGCAGGTGGGAGGTTTACAGCCAGCAGATGAACCTGTCGTACAGTATTGAGGAGCTCAGGCGTATCTGGCAGCAGGCAGCTCGGCTCGACTGGTGACCTAGGCGGAGTGAAGTTCCGTCTTGAAACAGATGGATATGACCAAGACAGGGCTCCTGGACACAAGTATTGAAGACGGACAGGATGTAAATCCTCGACAGCCTATTTCGAGCGAGGTTTGAAGGCCAGGATGGAGAGGCGAGAAGTCGATGAAGTCGAGGAGGAATAAGAAGCTCGACGGTGAGTGATGTTGAAGAGGGCAGCTGACCCCGGCCAGTGACGACTCTGGGGCTTTGGAGCTTCCACCCAATGTCAACTGTTCCTACCCCACCCGTGGATCAACCCTGGTGCTCAGGCTGTCAGGCTGTCCGGGTGCTCTCAGTGCTACAGTGGGAGCTTAGGCCAAGCGGGGCTGCCTGTTCTAGCAGCCTAGCAGGCATAGGTACGGTATCTAGGTAGATATGTTATCGCTTATTTGTTATCGATTATTTGTTATCGACTAATTGTTATCTGGCATCTGGAAGCACCAGTGCATCAAACCAGGGGGGGGGGGTGTCCACCCATTGGAACTAATCAAGTAGACTACATATCTACCTAGGTAATGTATAGAGATTTATATGAGACACACCTCGCCCTAGATATTCAATTGTGAGATCTTCTGGTAAGTAATATTATCTGGTTGATTAGCTATGTAGGTAACATTCAACATGAATATCATGTTTCCTCACCAGCGGGTTACTGAGTTAAAGCCTGTACCGTACCGTACTGTACCGTAGCCGGATGGGGATCATAGACTGCAGTTCTTCACGGGTAAAACCCTGAAGGCAAAGTCTCTCCCCCCCTTGCACAACGCCTCGCCCGACTCACCGTTTCATCAAATTTTACATGATGGAAACCACCACCCAGCTTACATATAAAGTGAAGGAACCTTAAAACTTGGAGGCCCGGCCACAGGTGCTCGTGCCATTTCTATCATGGTGGTCCACAAGAGCCATGGCCCAACAGATGGGAAGGGCCAGGCCAATACAAAAGCAACTGCCCAGGACGATCTAGTTATGGCCGTCAGTCATGATGATCCCTTGAATTCATCATGATGAGTCCTCACTAACACGAAAGAATTCTCCCAGACGAACAGTAGCAGCATCGTGTCCAAAAGAAGTGTCGAGCGTCTCTATTATCCCGATGAGCCGCATTACTTCCGTTTTTTCGTGAACAAGTTCCAACGGAGAGCCCCCCTGATCAATAGGGGCTACCACCTACGACTTCATGTCATCGATGTGACTCTTCGCAACTTTCTCAGACAGCCTTCGCCCAAGAGGAAGCTTGTCGTAAATCTAGGCTGTGGGAGGTGAGTGACCCATGGTCTTCAACTCCTGCCATTCTCTCTTCATCCCCTCGTCTTGTACACCACCAATACCGGGGGCCTCCGCTAATGACGGCGCCAGCGACGTGATCCCCTGGCAGTGCTGGACTCGCTACCCAGAATATTGCCACCAGTCTCAGGCCGTCTTCGTCGACGTCGACTTCCCCGACCTGGTTAGGAGAAAACGCCAGGTCGTCCTCTCAACACCTGACCTGGTATCGCCACTGTCGGGGCTCAGGACTGAGGACAATGATGAAACCTGCCCGCATGTGTTGCTGCGCAGTGATCGTTACTTCCAAGTTGGCTGTGACCTCCGCCGTACCGCCGCCCTCGAGCAAGCGTTATCATCCATTGTCGATGTCAAAGAGTGCCTGTTTCTGTTTGTTGCCGAAGTCTCAATCACCTACATGGAGACTGAGCACGCCGATTCCCTGATACAATGGGCCAGTACCATAGGTCAATGTAAGTCGTCGACGTGCCGCTTTCCAAGTACTTCAAGCCCCTACTGATGGCTAATAGCCGAGTTCTGTCTCTTGGAGCAAATTCTCCCCGATGGTCCTGACCACCCGTTCGCCCGTACCATGACAAACCATTTTGAGAAGCTCTCAACTCCAATCAAGTCAGTCAAGGCTTATCCCACAATACAGCACCAACGCTCGCGGTTCAAGAGCAGGGGGTGGTCGAACCTCCGACTACACTCATTATGGTCTGCATGGAGCGATCGCTATTTCCTGTCGCCAGAGGACAGGCATAAACTGGATCAGGTAGAGGCCTTTGATGAATGGGAAGAGTTTGCTCTCTTCGCCAGCCACTATCTTCTTCTCCATGCCAAGAATTATGGCGAGGAAAGTGCGGCTTCTGAGATTTCACCTTGTGTTGAAGTTCCGAGCACCGAAGCCCCTACTGCTTACAAGCAGCTCGCAGGTCAACATGGCCTCCGTCGTTTCGGCGCAGCTATGGTCGTTGATGACGCGCTCGGCAGGCAAAGCATCATGAATTGTATGGGACTGGGTAGTACCACACGTCTTTCCTCGTACGACATATACAAGCCCGAGGGCTCCAGCTTGGACATCAACGTGAAGGCTGAGGGACCTTCCAGCCGTATGTGTTATACACTCACGGACATGGGTCACAACACACTTCTGGTTGGTGGACGCTTGTCACCCTCTCGAGCTATCAAAGATTGCTGGCTTTTCAAGAAGGACTCCTGTCAGTGGGAGCGAACTCATGATCTACCTATGCCGCTGTACCGCCATTCTGCCTGTAGACTTACAGGCTCTCTTGCTGCCCTCGTCGTCGGTGGGAAATATGATGCGATCGAAGTCTCAGATATGATACTAGTATATCATCCGGACAAGGGATGGCTGAGATGTAGTGTCCACGGCCCGGCTCAATCGAGCCCTGTTTTCGGCGCTATGCTCGTATGCTCTGAGCGCAAGCGGCAGGACCCCCCAGAATTTACTGGCTTCCTGATCGGCGGCATGTCAGATGACGGCGTTGTAAAGACTCAGCTGCTGGCTTGGAGACTAGTGATTCATGACGACCAGGTAAGCTACATCCGTCAATTACACGCAGCAGGTTTTCTAAATCTCAAAAGGCTCCCACAATCACCTTCTCGCCAGCCGACGTTACTGGGAAAGGAACGGCCACCGTGCTGCCTAGATTAGGTGCCGTCTGTGTTAAGGACCACAACCGCCTGCTCGTCATAGGCGGCGTGGGTTGCAATGGTGTTATCCCCCAAGAGGATGAAATACTGGTCTGTAACGTTGAAGGCGCGGGGCTACAAGTTTCGGGACGCATCACCATGCCTACCACTGGGGAGAACACCAAGACACCACGACCCTTGATTGTGGGCTCATCTATTGCACACCCGCAAAAGGGTCAAGTTATCATACTCGGGGGCGGAGCGACCTGCTTCTCGATGGGAACCTTTTGTATGTGGCTCTTACTCCCTCTACGGCGACTCGTAAATCTAAATCGGCTCATGCAAATCTCGAATCATGACTGACTTCGCCATCAAATTTCAAGGGACCAAGGGCACGTATACCCTCGCTATTGATAGCACCAGGCACGATGGGTGGCAACCCTATTCTTCGCATACGCCTCGATGCTGGGAGTTCTCAAGGAGCGGAGAGATTGTCTCTAGACCTCCAGAGCCAGCATATGCACTTGACGACAATCGGAAACAGCCAGAAGAAATCAAGCCGACCCCTCGCATCAACATTGCCTCGAAGGAGTCCTTCGAGGATGTTCTTCAGAAACGCTTACCCGTTGTAATGGAAGGAATGGATCTTGGCCCCTGCCGGAACAAATGGACGCTGAAGTATCTTACGGAGCAAATAGGGGAGGACCGCAAAGTACGTTGATTACCATAATCGAAGATGAAGCAGATACTTGATGTCGATCTGACGTTTCTCCAGATTGTCGTACATGAGTCCAGTGCTCAGACCATGGACTTCAACGCGAAGAACTTCCGATACACCACCATGACCTTTGGGAATTTCTCCGAGAAAGTTGAGAACGGTGCTCGTGTCTACTTGAGAGCTCTGTCCGCTGAAGCGCCGGCTAATCAGCCAGCAAGGTTGGACCGAGACTTCCCAGCGGTGGCCTCCGACTTTACCCTTCCCCGAGAACTGAGCACTTGCGTGGACAATATGCACAGCTCAGTTCTCCGGATGTCTGGACCAGTGAACATGTGGCTGCACTACGACGTCCAGGCCAATGTCTACTGCCAGATCACCGGTTCCAAAAGAATGCTGCTCTTTCCACCGTCTGACGTGACCCGTCTTGGATTTGCGCCGGGATCTTCGAGTTCCAGTCTCGATATTTTTAGCTCTCTCGACTCTCTGGCGCTTGCGGGCGCTCATCCATGGGAGGTGAACTTGAAACCAGGGGATGTTTTGTTCCTGCCGCCCCTCTGGCTTCATACGGCCACACCCAGCAGCGAGGTCAGCATTGCAGTCAATGTTTTCTTCCGCAATCTCGAATCTGGGTATTCAGCCGGACGCGATGTTTATGGGAACAGAGACCTGGCTGCTTATGAAAAAGGCCGACAAGAAGTTACTCGCATTGAGAATGCTTTTGGCAAGGTGCCCGCCGATGCCAGGCAGTTTTATATGCTCAGGCTCGCAGATGAACTTTCTCAGAAGGCTCGGGCAGGGAACTAGCAACATTACTCAACGAACAGACGAATGAAGTCCAACTCCCACTACTTACTGTGCCGCTTGTGCCAATCTGTGATATCGACGAGACTTTGCGATGATGGAGGGGAATGGCTAAGCAGGCGCCCACCTTGAGGTGCTGTTGCCTATGCAAGCTCCTGGGCAGGGCTCTTTTCTCCCTCGCTCTCTCTGGAGATGGGATACATGCCCTGCTTGGGCAGTTCTGCTTAGTCTATCACAATTTGGTGTGTAGTTCAGGGCTGGCACGGCTGAATTGTTGAAGCACTCTGTGGGGGAGCTCCCTGTCTAGCCAGTACACGGACTGAAGCCCGTGTGATATACGGTCATGATTGAAGTGCGGGACAAACCCACTGACTCTTCAGGGTGAGAACTTCTAAGGGACTCATAGCCGATTCGTACCCCTCATGATGAGTTTGTTCCAGAGAAACAGCATTCCCCGGATATCAACATATCTGGCAGCCATACATACTAATATAGCCCTTCGCCTTCATAATCCAACCTAGGAAGTGGCTGCTTACCTTGATGAAGAGCACCGGTCTACGTACGTGCCAACCTTTCCAGTAACGACAGTATGAAGCAGGACGCTTCATAGGCTACGGATATCTATCAACTCGTATGTAATTGTGCTACAGTAGGAGGATATTGAACAGCTCACCGCGCTTCAGTTTCGTCGAAAATGTGCCCCCAGCAACCTCCCCGAAATGTTTACATCATAGGCGCCCAGTCTACCGGAAAGACAACGCTCCTCAATGCTGTGCGCAATCACTATTCCAAACCAGAAAATTCAGAATACGATGCACCGCAATTCATCGAAGAGACGGCTCGCGTCGTATTCGCACAGCAGGGCTTCGCGTTTGCCGCAGTAGATACCCGGTCCAACTTCGACAAGTACCTAGACATTCAACAGATGATCCTCATGGCCCAATTGAAAGCAGAGGATGAGGCGTTGCGCAAAGGCAAATGGTTCATCTCTGATCGGTCGGGTGTCGATTGCCTCATTTATGCCTCCAAGTATGTCGGAAAGGAGGGTGCAGAGGCGCTGTCACAGACACCCAAGATGGAACGGTTGAAAGCGAGAATGCAGGATGGGCGGATCATTGTGTATGAGCCTGTGGCTGACTGGCTCAAGGATGATGGGGCTGATTCCGCCCCATTCCCGAGCTGAAGGAGGAATGGCTCGCAGTGCACGGGGACTTCTGCGAACTCCTGGATGGTTTGGGCTGGAAGTATGATGTCCTGCCATCCAGCATCACGAGTCTTGAGGAGCGTGTTATTTTTTCTCTGCACTGATATGAGGGAATGAGAAGATACTGCAGTTTTTCTGCGATCAAGAAGAAGTTGCCAAGGTTTGGGGAGGTGCTGCCTGCAGGTCGACCTCGAAGTCGTCGGCGAGAGAGCCGTCTGGCAAAGGGGGTATGAGTGTTCTGCTTAGTTACTCAAGTACACAATTCTTCATGGTAGGTTGGAAAATGCCACGACGAGTCTCCCGACGAGTCTCCTGGTAGGAAGAGGAGTTTACCCTGTTCTCGGTCGAGGTCACAAGCACCCGAACCGCTCCCCGTTGCAGATATGTGTTCATCTGTTCTCTTGATATTACTGTGCTCTCATACGGAGGCCTTCTTCGACTTTGTCCACCTGTACACACGGCGAAACTCATGTCCGATCTGTTCGCGATTGGCTCTTGCCTGCTCAAGCCCACCTCTCCTCAAGCCACCTGGAAGAATCAACCACAACACCAGGATGGACGAGAGAATCGCGACGATGATAGGCTGGAGGACTGACACGCCCGCTTTCTGAGCTATGATTCCCACTACGAACGGTAACACCGCGGCACCTCCTCCACCGAGAGCCGCAGCGAAGCCGATGGCACTGACATGGTATTCCATGGGCAGCAACTTCGTAGCCACAACGATGGCTGCGGGGAAGAGCGGTCCCAAAAAGAAGCCCAGGAAGGCTACGAAGACGGCTGAGGCCACGAAGCTGGGGATGAGCCAATACAGGACCTGCAAAGCGATCGACATGAAAAGATAGACTGTAACAGCAAGCTTCTCTCCGATGCGGCCAGTTATGAAGCCGAGTAGCACGCGACCGCACGTGAGGCCAAGCCAGAAGAAGGTGACTGTCAATCCGGCGGAGAATGCCTCGGCGTGTCTGACACGTAGCATAAAGGTCACGATCCAGCCACCGAGTGATACCTCGGCACCGACGTAGCCAAGCAGAAAGAAGGCGACCAGCCAAGTGATGGGCTTGCGGAGCACAGTACGAGTGGTGGTGCGCGAACCTTCCTCTGCACCAGGGGTCTGTTTGTCTCGAAAAGCAGCGGCGTTGGCGCTCCAAAAGGCGGTAACGGCAAGGAAAGCCTCGAATGCCGACACGCCTATCATAATGTAGTAATAAGAGTACCACTCGAGAGGAGGGTCCCCCTTAGTGACCATGGCGGTAGCAATTAGGGGAGCAATGGTGGCACCGGCGGAATATGCTCCATGGAGGATGCCAAGCAGCTCGTTCGCATTCTGAAGGTTGCCGACCCAGGCATTCCATGCGCTATCCTCGAGACCGTTTCCGAACCCGGGGAAGAGCATGGCGACAGGAAGGACTGGGTAGGGTGGGTGGAGGACGATTATGATGTAGCCAACCAGCCGACACAGGGGTGCAAGAATGGCGATGCCACGTTGGCCGTAATGGTGGTGGATAAGGTTGCTGGAGAGTGCTGCAGCAAGGTAGCTGACGAAAGGGGCCAGAAACAGCAGTGAAACTACAGTGTAGTTGATATCATAGTAAGATTCGATCTGTGTAAGTTCCTGGTTAGCATTGTTGGGGGCAGGAAGAGAGGCTGACCGGGAAGGCAGGAGGTGGTGGTTTGTATGTCGAGAGGAGTGGCACAGGAGCCATAAAGGAGGCAGTGACGTCTGCATAAGCTTTCAACTGCGTCGAACGATGTACCATTATGCTTTGACTTTGGGCGAGATGGACTGCCTCACATACATATGGTATCAGGGCTCCAATAGCAGCATCGTGCAGACCCATTATCACCAGTCCGACGACTGTGGCTAGATATCGAATCCTGTTCACTTTGGGCTCATTCCACTTATCCAAGACGGGCGAAACGGACTCGTTGTTATGGCCTGGCCGGAGAAGAGATGGGCCTTGGTCTGGTTCTGGTTCTACCACAACTTCCTTCTCCGGATCGGGGTGAATAGCCTCCGGAGGGGAAGGGACATTGACACGGTCATGGTCACGGGTGGTTGTGTGTTGGACAGACTCGAGTGCTGGAGCCTCGGACATGTTCATGGAGAGAGCATTGGCTTTGGTCACAGATGTGTCGATGAGGTGTGACGAAGGAATGAGACCGGAACCGGGGAACATCAACCCGCGAAGGATTGATTGTGCCGCAATCGTCCTCCTCCAGGGCCAGCCAGGGTTAGGGTTCCGCTTACAGCATGTAATGGGGGGCCCGGGTGGTGGTGGTACCGGTAAGGGCGTGGATTGGTGATGGTGAGTGACCACATGTATCGCCTGGGTTAGTCGCATGACATCACTCACACCACTGCCACGAGTGTAGTTTGGTTATGTATGACAACCTTGGAAGACCGAGGGACATACATCTCAGCTCTCATGTCTCGACTGCCAAGGTGGATACTTGGGTAGATATCTATCTACCTAGGTATAAATATCCCCGGGTTCGCTACCTGTCTCACCCACACGTATCTGCTATGCACTTTTGGTACTTCCTTGAACAACCTTGGAAGTGTAAGCAGGCTCTGGTGATAAGCCACTCAGATGCGACTCTGTGGACCTGCTGACAATCTCACTACCTAGGGGACTGAAACGCCCCGGGCAACCCTTCAGCTGCTCTTTCGAGTTTTATGTACTTAATGACTGGGTAGACCCGGAGGCTCCAAAGGATTGAGCCGCCAAAGTAAAATCAAGCCGATCGTTGCTTGTTTGACATCGGCCTTCCTACTCATTACACCGGCCAAGACTGCTACTGTAACTGCAGGTGTTGATAACCCCTCTCTTCAACCCACCCATCACCACGCTGTCTTAAACTTACTGCAAATCCATTCACCCTCTCAAGGCGAGCCGAAAAGAGGCACTCAAGGTCTCAATATGCCCGCGTATTACAGTAATGACAACTACGCCGAGGCACAAGCCGCCGCGGGTTCGCCAGACTATTACTACTACTACTCTGGCCGAGCCCCTGGGCAATATGTCTCCGGAGCCATCCCAGTGCCGCCGACATCCCGACTCCAGTTCCAAGCTCCTGATTCCTCCGCTTCTAATTTGTACCCCAACAGCCGTCAAGTATCACCCTACCGAGGTCGTCCCCGACCACTCCCACCCCCAGCGAGGCGCAAGAGGAGCTATCGCGAACTTACGGACGCATCGCCCCTCCATGACCAAGACGGCCCGCTGGAGAAGGCCCGCGACCTTGTCGACAATACCTTTACCAACTCCAACACGGGGCTAGGCGTCGGTGTACTCGGCGCCATCGTCGGTGGGCTGATAGCACGGGAGGCGAGTGAGGCGACCACCCATCGGCCCCGGGGTCGCGGCCGTTACGGGAGCGACAAGGGCCCGCTCGTGTCTACTATTGTCGGAGCCGCTGTAGGTGGCCTGGCTGCGAATGCTTTCGAGAAGAGGATCGAGGTTGCGAGGGTCAAGAGTGCCGAGAATGAGAGTGCATGGGAGAGGAAATGGGGCCGGGACTCGAGGGGCCGAAAGATTGGGAGTGATGATGATGATCTTGAGGGCCCAGGCAGGCGGGGAACCCGGCGGAGGCCCAGTAGTGTGTTATATGAGGATGATGTGAATCCCCGGGCTATCTATGCCAGGTCTGGACGTTGATTCGGACGCTGAGATGCGTCAACAGCAATGAGGGGGCAAAAGAATGCACAGGAATGATGCAGACGGCAATTCCTTAATGGTTTCAACGAGCAACTCGGGAGCTGGGTCGGTATCTACAGTCACTGCAGGGCAAGTGGTCATTTATGCGCTCACGTCAGATACGAAGTAATGTTTTTCTATAATTACGAATTAATGTGCTACATGAAGACCCTGCTTGGGCAGCGGACGCTTGTCTAAAGTGTGCTCATTAATCCGGATTTCTAGCAATAGTGTTCATGCATATGTCCAGAATCATTTCAGCCGACGGCTGGCAATTATTGCAGAAGGTCACTGAGAGACAAAGGCTACGGCGTATCAGGTATCCTCATGCCAATTCTCAGCGAGTAACAATGATGATGGAGGGCCCGAGTAGAAGGGTGTAGACTATTATAAGCTACCTGTGTGGAGCGTTGGCAGACTCCTTTATTACTTCACCTCCTAATATTACACATCAAACTCCAAGTATTCCTGCGCGTGACGGATAGAAAGCGGCGTACCCTGGTTGGGCAAGACCGCTGGCTGCGACCCATCTCGAAGCCAAGCATAGGCCAGAAATTATAAGGCCCTTCCACAACGCCGTGACCCCCATCTCCAACAAGAAAATTTCAATACATGGACCACTCTCCTGGCCAGCTGCATGCAGCACAAAACACTGCGAGAAAACCCCACTCTCTAAAGAAACCAAGCACCGGTACAAATTGTACAACACGCCCTCGGGCAGTGAGCAGGTCTGATGCAGTAGCTCCCTTTGCTGCGGTTCCCGTTTTGAATAGGTTGCTTGAGGACGAGAAGACATCGCTTCAAGGAGCAAATGTTATGTTCTGGACCAAATTGTTCAGCCCATGAAGGGCCCCTGCTCGCACCGAGCATCCTGTCCAGTTCCGCCACTGCTGCGATACTGCTGGCCACCCTGGTCCGTCGGGTCCGTGGCACCGGCGTCAGCACCTTCCTCCCTCTGATACTGGCGGAAGTTCTGCTCACGCTCCAAGATTACCTAGAAGGAGTCAGTGAGGGAAACAGGAGGGAATCTAGAGGGGTTTATGGGGGGGGGGGATGTGTTGCGAACCTTGAAAAACTGTATGACTTCAGCCAACTGGATCTGTTGCTGCTCATAGCATCCGATAAGATTGAACAGAGACTGAGCGTCGAGAAGCTGCTTGGCAATGACGGTATCGGGCTGGCAGAATGTACGGATGCGCATGGCCCGCGCATCAACTCGCATCATGTCCAGTACACCGTTGACCGCGGCGATGAGGCCCGCGCGCTTGCCGTAGAACCGAAAGTCCTGGCTGTGGAACAGGATAAGGTCGAGTTGAGTCCTTTACACATTTTAAAATTAGCACTGGAACTCGATCCGTGGAAGGTGGGGCTTAGGGCTGTTGCAACTCACTCGAGATCGTAGCGGAATCCCACCACCTTGGGTCGGCCGCGCTGCTGCCAACCGTCGACGACCTTCTTGTACTTATCGGCGTCGAGGCGACCAGCGTTGAACTGGCTGCTGATGTAGCCATCAAGCGCAGTAGTCAAGAGAAACTCAAGCTCACAGTATAGAAGGCTCTGCTCACGTGGGTCCAAGGAAACGGTGAGGCGCGAGGCCCTCGGGTCTTTCTCACGCGACTTGCGGGAGGCAGAAGCAGTGATGTCTTTGGCAGAGGTCGTCATCTCTTTGGCCATCTTCTTGAGGCTGTCCAGGAAACCGCCCTTCTTCTGGGGGGTGGCCCTGGGACTTGGCTTCTTGTCCTCGGAGGAGGGCTGCTTCTCTGAATTGTTGGTTGTCCGCTCGAGCCAGCCGTGGGTACCGACCATCTGCTTTCGCATAGGCATGACCTGGACTGACAGATAGTCGGACAGGGGAGAGTAGGCTCGCTGGACACGAGACTCGTCCGAGTGTGTCTCACGTAGATCACCCATGGTGGCGGTCTTCTGCAGACCACGGTTCTGAGGAGAGCGACGCACCGGAGAGCTGTTGTACTTGGTCCGCTCGGGCGAGGAGGACTTGTTCCGCATAGTGTAGCATTGCAGGAGGCTAGTATCGCTGTCGAGGTCTTTGCGAACTCGCAGAGGGCTGACGTAGGATGGGTGGGCCTGTGTAAACTCGTCTTCAGAGTAGTAAGACGAATTGACGGACATGCTGTCGTCTTCCTTTGAAGGGCTCATCATCTTTGGCATGCGTCGGAGGGGCGGGGTGACCGGGGAGTTGACGATCACATATTGAGACTGAGGCTTGGCTGGGTCCTCGATCACGACAGCCTTTTTAGTTACAGATCCGTATTGGCGAGCCGAGTCGACATTGATGGGCGGTGGGCGGTGGTTCTGTCTGCGATCGGCCAAGTTGGCATCGTCTGTCAAGGAACGAGGAAGGGCCTGAGCTTTGTCTGGGGATCTGGAACGCTTTACAGGCGAGCGGGAGCGAGAGGAGCGAGCTTTGGACGAAAAGGAACCGTTGATGGCGGCGTCATACCTGGCGGCATGGTCACTACGGCGGCCATCCGAGCCCAAGGTACGCGTTCGCATGGAGGACTCATCTCTGTCTCGAGAACCGCGCGAGCCCCTGCTGTTGTGTTGGGAAGACAAGCCGACCTGGATCACGTCGGACGCGTCTGAGCCTTGATGGCGGCGACGAGAAGACTTCTGGGGTGAGCAGTGGCCCGGCAACCTGCATGTCCCCGTCAGCCATTATCAGCGGTCTTGGGTTGGAAATACGACAAAAAAACACAGAAAACCACAAGGATGGGATGTGTATGCGCGGTGACGTACGAAGAAGCGAGTCGATCCATCTGTGAGTCGGTGAGATTAAGATGAATGTGAAGACCGAGATCAGTTCGTTGACGCCTAGGCGAGGAAGAGCGACTCAGCGGGCCCGAAACAGGAATAAAGTTCCCTCGGATTGGATCAGGTGCGCCCTCAGTCGGATTCATCAAGCCAGGTAGTATTGAAAGCCAGCTTGAAAGGCTGAATTCAACACACGGGTTCGAGTGTTTGGAGGACGGTGGCGACTTTGAGGATGAACCAGATTGGCGTCGCGCAGCCCGGGCGGATGAGGTGGAGAAAAGGCGCGGCGGCGTTGACGGTCGCCAAAAGGTTATTATATCGAGGTATTGCTGTGTTCCAGGTGATATGAAATGGAGATCAAACTTTGAGGTAGCAGAGTTTGGAGTGAACTGCACAGGCCAGTCAGTGGTGAAGAACAGTGAGGTTTGATGCTTTGCTTTGCTGGGCTTGGTTGGTACAGGAACAAACCAATCTAGTAACGGCATAGCTATTAGAAACACTGCAGCCTGAAAATACACAACCACCCCCGACCTCCCTTCCCTCCTCCCCTACTCACCATCTGTAAACTGTATAGATCACCTTACCCAGCAGCCCGCGGGCCCTGCCCCCTTCCGTCCACCCCAGCAGCAGCGTAGCCAGTTTCATGTTGCCTCTGACTGCGGGACCTGAGGCGTGGAACCATGCCACAGCCTGATATTTCCCAGATTTTTGCATCCCGCCAGCTCTCTCCAAGCAAAGACCAAGTCCCTATCATGCTTTACCACTAGAACATTCCCGTCGAGCATGTCCCAAAAGTCCAACACATTCGCAAGTATCGAATTACCTTGATCAGAGACGGAGCACCATATCAACCACCTCGATGTTTTCTTGCCCAGCTTCACAATGAAGTTCTCAACAGGATGCACCAATATAAATAGCTCTATGGAAGAGCCCTCTTTCCTTCCGATTGGAGAAGCAAGTAGTCACCAACCTTCTCGCCGTACGCCATACCATCACATTCCTCGTCTGTCAAAGTTTCGAATCATGACGAACACTCGGCCAACGAGGGCTAAAAAAAAGTTTAAAAAAGAAGAGGGGGGGGGGACAAAAGAAAGGGTCAACTTTCCTGGACACATCGTTACACTCCAAGGAGGCTATGCATTGTCACCTTTCGGTGGGCTATCAGCGATTGGTCTGATAGCCAGCTAGTAAAAGAGGCCAGCCTCGGGAGAAGGACTGCGCATACAGACATGAAGATGAAAAAAAAGTGAACCGCTTGGTTCATGTTGGACCGTCCATTTCGTTTGAAGCAACACTTGGTGCCATATCCAATACATATATATGTGTTTCCCCTCTGCCATCACCTATCCGGATCTCTGCCCCAAAAAAGAACGTGGACAGTAGGGCGTACCGATACCGACTCAGTCTTTCAAAGATGCCGATAGTGTTTATAGACGCAGGCCGTGATGTATTCGATGTAGATAAAATGGTAACGGGCAGGCGGGTTCAGAAACGTCGGGCTCAACCATGACTGTAGACGATGGATGAGACATCGTGTATTGCTGATGATGATGACAAAGGTCGTGAGAAGTCACGAGTTACGAGTCACGCCCTGAGATTTCTGTTAGGATGATATTACCTAATTGCGGCTCAGAGATGCGGCAACTCTATCTAGTCCTTAACAGTGGGCCCTTACCAGACTGGTGGTTTTCTTCCTCATGTGACACTGCACATGTCAACGCCGTCGTCGACTGGTGTGGTCGTAGTCATAGCGCTCCACTCTTCTCTTACCGATACTTGGAGCCGCGTTCTCGGCTTCCCCACTATTTTATTACCGTGTTGGCTTTCCGGGTGCTGGATCGGGAATCATGCCGACCTCACGATCCCCACGACGACATTTGTGGGTAGCCTGGCAGCCTGGCAGCACCGCACGCCCGGGACACTCCTCGGCGTCATCGCCTTGGCTTTGAGCCCATGACATATGGGCTTTATGGGATTCACCGATTCCACTGTCCCCTTCTCTTGTAACAGAATACTTGCTGATCTGTGTTAGCTTCCCGCCCCAACCTCTCGGTGACGGTCAGTGGAGCAGTATTCCTGGGACCTGGGCTGCTGCGCTGCCGCAATGCCGTGCGAGACTGCCGTGATGACGGGCTTCGGGGTTTGCAGCGAGCTCACGTCCCTCCTTGGAGATGGCTACGCCGCCGGCCAACTTACCGATTCGCCCTGCCATTGCGCAATACAAAACACACACTGTTCTTTTCCGACATCACTTCCTTACCCCTTACATGTATTTCACCTCGTCCCGCTATACTGATAGGCAAACACGGCTCGCTCCTCGGTAGACTCGGGTGCCAACATTCAACTCAACTTGCCCTGTGCGACAGTACCCCCAGTCCATAGTTTATATATCCTTCTATCATCCACCATTTAGCTGTGGCAATTAGCCATCCATCAGTTTCATTTTTTGATCCCACATCCTCAAAGCATACCTACTACCCACCTTGGAAGATTTCCGTTGTTTATGCCACTACCCATAAACTGGAGAATTCCATAAGCCTACCATACCAACCCACTAGTCCAAGAAACAGACATGGAAACGCAACCCGAGCAGCAGACCTCGGAGCCGTACTATGACATTGTCATTGTCGGTGCCGGGCCTGTTGGGCTCATGCTTTCAACCTGCCTGACAAGATGGGGCTACAAGGTCAAACACATCGACAACCGTGCAGAGCCAACGCCAGCAGGTCGCGCTGATGGTATCCAGCCACGTTCTCTAGACCTGCTCCGGAACATGGGACTCAAGACTGCTATCATGGCACACAAGCCGGCAAGGGTCTTCGAGGTGGCCTTCTGGGATCCCCCGCAGAATGGCAAGGGTATCGCCCGGACAGGTACATGGGCTAGCTGTCCCAGCTTCATTGATGCGAGATATCCATTCACCACTCTCCTGCATCAGGGTCTCATAGAGCGCGTCTTCATTGCCGACCTCGAGAAGAACGGAGCGAAGGTACAGCGACCTTGGACCATCAAGGGCTTCAACGTTGATCAGAAGGCGAATCCCGAGTACCCCGTCCAAGTCGAACTCGAGCACGTTGATGGCACATCGCGGGAAACCGTGCGAGCCAAGTACTTGTTTGGCGGAGAAGGAGCGAGATCTTTCGTCCGTGAGCAACTGAAGATAGGGATCAAGCACAAAGACCCAATAACTCATGTTTGGGGTGTTATGGATGGAGTTGTCGAGACTGATTTCCCAGATATCAAGGTGAGCTAGCCTTCTGACCACGGCGGCTGCTTTCTGGAAGACGGCTAACACATTAAAGATGAAATGCACGATACATTCTGAGCATGGATCGATCATGGTAATTCCTCGCGAGTCCAGGATGGTGCGACTTTACATTCAGATCGCCTCTTCCACAGACCCAGACTGGAACCCACGCAAAACGGCAACGGTAGAAGAGGTCCAAGCAACCGCCAAGAAGATCCTGCAACCCTACTCGATAGAGTGGGAGAAGGTTGATTGGTACTCTGTGTACCCGATCGGACAAGGCATCTCGGACCGATACACTCTGGATCACCGCGTCTTCCTTGGAGGAGATGCTTGTCACACCCACAGCGTAAGTTGAACCTCACCTTGCTCGGACTATGCTATGTTTGCTGATTTTTCTTCTCTGCAGCCCAAAGCTGGCCAAGGAATGAACACAGCCTTCCTCGACGCTCAGAACCTTGCCTGGAAAATCCATGCGGTGGAGGGTGGCTTTGCCGATCGGAATGTCCTGACTACGTATGAGCCCGAGCGCAAAACAGTCGCTGAGAGGTTGCTGGCATTCGACAACAAATATGCAAAGTTGTTCTCGGAACTGCCACCCACGGCGAGCACAGTACACGCGGCATCGACAAGTGCAAACGGCAACGCCTCCGAGCCGAGCGAGTTTGTCAAGACGTTCAAGGAGTCCTGCGAATTTACCAGTGGATACGGCGTATCGTACGGGCCCAATGCAATCAACTGGTCCCCAGAACACCCGGTTCAATCGCCTCTTGTACAACCCGAGGGTACTAAGCTGAGTAGCGGCCGGCTCCTGATCAATGCAGACGTAACTCGGGTCGTCGATGCAAATGTTGTGCATCTGGAGCAAGAGATACCCCTGAACGGCTCGTTCCGCATCTTCGTCTTTGCAGGCAAGCCGTCCGTTACGAGCACAGCTCTCAAGGACTTTGCCAACAACCTCGGGCGCCGGGGCTCCTTCTACACGGCATATTCGCGCCCAGACATACAGACGGTGTCGCATCACGAGCAGGACAACCCACACAGCCTGTTCTTCAGCATCTGCACAGTGTTCGCCAGCCCGCGAAGCAGCATAGAGATCAGCCGCGATGCGCCCGAGCTTCTCGCGCGGTACAGGGAGCATGTTTATGCGGACGACCGGTGGGACAGGCGGGTGCCGGATGCAAAGGCTGCTGCGCACGCCAAGATGGGCCTCAATGAGGAGAGGGGCGGCGTTGTCGTGGTGCGGCCGGATGGGTATGTCGGCATCGTGGTGTCGCTTGTGGAGGGCAGCGGCACTGTAGATGTACTCAACCAGTACTTTGGAACTTTCTCTACCAAGCGATTGGGGGCAGCGGTGTCACAGCTATGAAGACGTGTACGGGCAGTCATAGTTGCTTTGGTGGTCAGAGTTTTTCAATAGATTAAAGGTAGAATCCATATGCTCGGAGCAAACATGCATTTTCTCATACGTTGATCCATGGCCGGAGTACGCAATATCACACAGGTTTCTGATTGCAATTTCTTGTTTGGCTGGGCTTTGCATCAAATCGTGATTAACTGAGCAGACTCGAATAAAGCCTCCGTGCTTGCATATTCACGTACCAAGGCACCCACTTAATAGACACCTACCTACCTAGCTAGCTAGGTAGATGATTATGACATGGAATGATGCGTCACAACACCAACAACGCTATGCTATCAAGACCCAAGCGGCTCTATAATGGAATTGTTTGCAAGATACAGCAGATGTGATGTCACAACGCGAACGGATGGATATCAATCATTCATCCTGCTTCCAGCAGTCAACTCGACTGCCGAAGTCTTAGTCAACACTGACTGCTTTGGCCTCGACTCTCGCACTATCGTTCTCAGTCCTTAGTGTCAACCTTATGCCGGGTCTCTTTGTGGCAGGGCTTTGACATGCCAATCGTTGCATTCTAAGGCTGCCACAGGGTGCTGAGACAGAGGGCAAGCTTGGATGGAACATTGAAACCCTGAATGGAAATGGGTGGTGGCTCCAGGGCTGCCCAACTATTTAAGTACCTAGATAGCCCCAGATGGTATTTTTTATCAATGCACATTTGTTCCGGCATGTTTCCATTACACCGGATCACTAGCGAGCATCTGGAACGGCTGGCATCGCGGCTGAGCGGCTGACCAAGTACCATTGTACTCATGTGGGTCCCTGATTGTTCCTGATGCCAATGCTCAAGCTCCAATATGGCTCCACAATTGATGCAGCTCAAGATGTCAAGTTGGGGAAAGGGCCCATAGATCTGACGCTAACCCAAGAATGACTAGTTCCGGTCCGGAAAATCTTTGAGGCAACGTCTATTCGACTTCACGCCTACCCGAAGCTGTTTACTACCAAGCTTCATATGAACAAGCACCCCTGCTGCACGGCTCCCTGAGGCGAAATCCACCTCGAAACATAGACATGAGGCGACTCTTGCCCCACCGCTAGATATTGTTCATGGTTTTGAGGTCCGAACTACCCTCCTGCGCATGTGACGAGCAAGTGACTGAGACTGCCCGACTAGTTGCTGTTTGGTGTTCCTGAAGGAGGAGGAGGAGGGTTGTGAGGGCGCTGGGTGATGCGACTGACTGACCCCGTATGTAATCCAGAAAAAGATGACCCGTTCGCTCGTGATGCGAACATGTGAACTGAATTACTGACTGTCTAAAAGCAGACAAGTCCAAAATCGAGCCGCTATCAAGACCAGAAGCTTCGACCTATGGTACGTACGTGTTCAGGGATCCATGGATGCCAAAGTCCGAGCCCATTTGGTGTTCAACATCATTGCGTATAGGAGGCACCTAGGTGCTCCCCGCCCCCGGGTAGGATAGTCTGTTGTGTTATCCCAACGCACAGATTATCTCACGGCGCGCTGTATCCTTCCCACCCAGATATATCTACACCTGCAGGGCCATTTCGTCCCTCCTTCTTTCTCCTTCTTCCGCATCGCATTGCGACCTTCGCAGCTTCGCAGCTTCTAAACTAGCAACCAACACCCCAAACTTTACTCCTTAATTTGCCCACCATCATCGATCGAACATCACACATCACTCATCGTCATCCATCGCCATTGATCACCATCCATCGAACCTTCCAAATCGCTCACCATGCCTCAGAAACGCCGCTCTGATACCACTGAGTTCGACCTCACTGGCGACATCGTCATGAGAGACGCGCCCACTGCGCTCGCCGAGCAGACTTACATGTCGCGCGTCGTTGAGCTCGGCACCAACATCTACAAAGGCATCTTCCAAGGTGTTTCTTCTCTCCTGAACCTCGCCACCACCAATCCAGTCTACCAAAATGTTGTGCGTCCAATCGCCAACCCCGTCGCCGGTCGCGCCCATAACGCGTGTAACCAGGCTTTCGGCTCTCTCTTCGCTGCTCGCGACCACTTTATGCACGAAATTGTTGAGATTCGTCAATCTACCGATGACGGCCTCTCCCTCAAGCGTTTCAAGCGCTTGCCCCTCAATTCCAGAACCGCAGGCACCAAGGCCAAGCTCAAGAACACTCTACCTATCTCATACTTGAAAGCCCTTCCCAATGGCCAGTACTGTTGGACCAACAGGATCAAGGACCACCTCGGTGCCCAGAATCACCAACTTGTCGACAGATGGTTCTCCGAGCTCATGGAGCTCATCAACGCTGATGCATGCCTGCCCCTTTTTACATACGTCACCGACATTATCGATCCGCTTCAGGTCCCTGCTTCCGTCTCCATCAATGTGCAGGCAAACGGCAAGAACGAGACACTGAGCATCCTTATACACAACTACTTCATCCAAAACTATACGGAAATTCCGCCATTTGGGCTGGATATGAAGACCTACGTGGAAGTTGGTAAGCAATTCATCCATGAACTGAACAAACTCGCCCGCATCTATCGACTCGTCTACAACGACCTTGGACGTGTCCCCTTCTTGAAACGTTTGGGTTTCACACCACTGGAAACCCTTGAGGCTCCGGATAAAGACGGCCTTCTCTCGCACGGCGAGAGAAAGCCCTACTACGACTGTGTCGTCCTATTGAAATTCTTGCTTGACCAACGCGAGGCATTCAACCAATTGTTTCCAACCCAGACAATTGCCGGCATTATCACCGACTTTGATGCTCTCCATAAAGATGAGCCCCCTCCCAGTTACGTCGACTGGCCGGGCAAGTACGAGCGCGTTCCCGGTGCTTTTCCTGACGACCCCGGAACCAATGTCCTCTTCGACACTGTTGCTATGCGCGACTTCAAGCCTGAAAGGCTTTATGAGCACAAAAACCCGAGTCCGAGCAAGTTCGAGACATACGATACCCCAATGCGCCACGCCCCTTTGAAGAATCCCATCTACTGGGATCACAAAGGCGATGCCCGCGCTCGCAAGCCCGCCCTCAGGAAGGCGCACAAGGCTTCGGTAACGGCAAAGAAAGTTCACTTCAGAACATCAGGTATTCACTTCTATCTGTCATCGGACAACGAGCCGGTGAAACGCATCTACCCGAAGGAGAACACTACATCCACTGCACCAGCTGCACCCGCTGCACCCGCCATACATGCTGCACCCGCCACACCTGCCGCACCTGTCACACCCACCACACCCGCAAAGGAGGTCTCGCCTCCGCTGCACTATGAGATTGTCACCGAGACTATGCGGCGTGCCAGAGAGGCCGACCAGGCGGCGGCCAGGCACTCCGATGCCGACTCGCTCTGGCGACATATGGCTGCTCGCAGGAGAAAGCCGCAAGCCCAGAAAAAGCCCACGACCCTGGACGAGTTGTTCGACCAGGACAACGATTGGGGTTTAGAGCCCCTGAGGCTCAGCCGCGAGAAGCGAGATGATTTTGATACCAAAAGGCAGTTCATAGACGACGCTGAACACCAGGCTGAGCGTGAGGCAGAGGCTGAGGAGAAGCGCAAGGAGGAAGAGGCACGCCGTATTGCCAAGGAGAAGGAGCGCGCTGCGGAGGAGGAACGGCGCAAGGAAGAAGAGCAGCGCCGTCGTGCCGAAGAGGAGCTCCGTCTTGCCGAGCAGAAGCGTATTCAGGAGGAGGATGACCGTCTCGCCCAGACCGGTGAGCTGCGCCAGACACACAAGCCTATCGTGCCCCTGCTCGCCGAAGAGTGGGTTGTCAAGGCCCAGAACACCCTGCGAGCCCGCCCCAACATGGAGCTCGCCAAGACCCCCGAGGGCAGTCCCCTCACCCGCAAGGACTTTGCAACACTTGTCACCCCCAACCAGTGGCTCAACGACGAGGTCGTTAATGGCACTCTCCTTCATCTGGCCAATTACGTCAACCAGAAGGCTGGTATTAAAAATACCCGCGTGCAGACTGCCAAGGTTCAGGTCTTCAACTCCTTCTTCGGCAAGAAGATCTGGGAGGACGGCGGCGTGGGCACCCAGCGCCAGATGCGACGCACTGGCATAAAGAAAGAGACCTTCCTGGACATCGAAACTGTCCTCATCCCTATCTGTCGCGGTTCCCACTGGACCCTGCTGGTCGTCCGTCCCAAGCACAAGGAGGTCTTCCATTTGGACTCTCTCTCCAGCACAGGAAACGAACCTCTCATGAACAAGGCCCTTAAGTGGGTATCCATGGTCATGGAGGATACGTTTGTGAGGTCCGAATGGGCCTTCAAAACTATTGTGTCACCTCGACAGTCCAACTCTGATGACTGCGGCGTTCACACAGTCACGAACGGCATATGCATCGCGCTGGGGATCACCCCAGATTCTTCTTACGAGGCTACGGAGATGGAAAACCAGAGACTACGCATTGCTAGTGTCTTGCTGAACAATGGCTTCTTGGGGTATTTCAGTCTGGATGATTACTAGTGTTTTGCGTGCTTTACCTCTATCATTATATCAGTTCTAAGTTTGCGTATACGAGGTGTTGGGAAAACAAAATGAACATGGAAGTGGTTATTAGTGTTTTTTTTTTCATGATCATCTTGTACTGCACTCGGGTTTGGTTTGTGTATACGAGGCGTTGGAATAAGTGTACAGTGAGGGGACATTGAAGGGCACAATTGCAAATGTAGAATTAGTAGAGAGCACATAATCAGGCAAACCAGAGGCAATGGTACATCCATCGTCTTACTTGGTTATGTCTCCTTTCTTGCCGTCAACAGCCTTCCTGTCTGCGTCCCTTCAAAGATCGTTTGCTCCTTCCTTCCATGTTCAGATTTCAATAACATCCGCCTCTCCTTCAAACAGCTGCATCTCAGCCTTCAGTTTAACGATGACAAGCCCCACGCCAATCAGGCAGGGCGTCTTTCAGGTTCAAGGTAGAGAGAGCCATTTGGGCAGCTCAAGACTGTCAGTCGACCTGCTGTGGGATCATAAACACCCGATATGGACTTCAACGCATCAGGACCATTTGGAGATGAAGCAAAGGCGTGAGGGAAGAGTAACATTATTGTTGGTCGCGAATGGGCCGTCTAGGGCGAAACCGAGCACTGCTTTCAGGGATATACATGGAAGCAAATTGCCAACGTGACTTCGTTTGGCAAACCAAACAGGAGCCGTTATCAACAACGACGCCCAACTGAGCAAAGGCCCTGCCCAGGTTGGGAAGCCGGGTCGGCAGGTGGGGAGTTTCCATGGTCCTGTAGACAATACCTTCACCTATCAACAGTAAACAAACATACTTGTTCGTCGATTTCCTTTACTATGAGGCTTTGGAACGAGGGTTGACATTACATTCGGCAGCGGTTCGATGGGACACAGCATAGCATAGAGTAGTAGATCGATAACTAGAAAACCATCAGGACGTGGCCAGGAAGGACATACATATTCATCCGCCTCTTTCAAACAACCCTGTCGATCCTCTAATAGGAATGGTCAAGATGACGGGAGCCAAAGGACATGCAGCTGCCCAGCGGCCATTCCTGAAGAGGAA
Organism: Cytospora piceae; assembly: GCA_016508685.1. Taxonomy (NCBI): domain Eukaryota; kingdom Fungi; phylum Ascomycota; class Sordariomycetes; order Diaporthales; family Cytosporaceae; genus Cytospora; species Cytospora piceae. The sequence goes on along the minus strand of JADMLE010000010.1, from coordinate 116,197 downwards.
GGCTTCTAGAACCGCCAACGACGAGTGACCACACCTCGCTTCCAGGACTGCCAGCCTGCTTAAACGAAGTGGACTACGTGCAGGTTTGGGGAGCAGGGGCCATCAGTAGTGGTGGGCAGCGAAGGACCCTCGCACCCTCGCACTTCACCGTCACTGCCGAGTGGCTCATTGAGTGGCATGTCGCTGAGCGTCGCTGTTGATTGTCAGTTACCTATCGCAAAGTTCTCTCGAGGGGAAGGGGGTGTGACACGCCACCCGTAAACGTTCATGATCCGTTCTCGATTCTCCGCGTTCCGTTGCAACCTCGGGGTTGCCGCAGCAGGCACGCAGGTTGTGTCTCGACCCATTTACAATAATTTGGGGGATACAATGCTTTTTTGGTCAGAAATGTCCGTGGGCCATTTCCGTTTGTCCTCTGCGGCTCTGGTCAACGGAGTGATCTCCAGAGCTGTCGTCCACCAGGTTTGCAGCTAACGGATGTTCGGATCTGCCTCTTGTCGATGACTTAGTTGGGGGTATCCGATGGTATGGAGCAGCATTCATACTACTCCTCACGTGCACAGAAATCCTAAGCCGGCAGATCTGGCCATCTCGCAGCCGTCTGGTCAGGTTTGGTTGTACTTCACACACACAGTGATATGCGGAACGCACCATCATCATGCAGTTCAAGGTCTTGCCGGGGTCATACTGTGGCAATTATGGAAAGAGAGAGAGAGGGAGAGAGAGGGAGAGAGAGAGAGGGAGAGAGGGAGAGGGAGATAGAGAGGTCGAGATCCTGAATAGAGAACGATAAAGTTTGGTGGGCACTCTGGCAATGTAGGTCGCTGGTAAGGTGGTAAGGTTGCTATTCTCTGGTGCTGGCGTTGGCCAAGTCAACGAGATGCGTACTAAGTGATGATATGTCGTGAGGATCTGACGATCTGTGACGATCATGGCACAAAAGCGAACAACTGCCCTATTGCTTCGGGAGGGGAACGAGTGATGGGCGTTTCCCAAGATGGAGATTGTGTTGCGCATCGATTGATGGTCAAGCACTGGCGTTGGGTGTCAGTCAGCTGTCTAGTAAAGTACTACAGTACTACGGCAGGATGACGAAGTAGAAAAGGCGAATGCGCACTGATTGGGTGGCAGAAAGAGGGATACATATTGGAGGGTGTCAGCGGAGGGTGACACTGGAGGGTGACAGTGTGTTTTGGTGTTCTGGTGTTGTGATTTTCGTCCGCACGGAAGAGTTCCAGCGGGCTTCCGCAATGCTTCTAGCGCTTTCAGAACCCCAGATTGTACCACCCCAGAGGGTCATCATCCTTCCCCGCCCCCTTGCCTCCTTCACCATTGTATTCTTTGTGTTGCAGCGTGTGCAGCCCTTCTGCCGTCCCAGCCGTTCAGCCCTCGAAGCGGCAGCCATCATTCAAGACCTTGGACCGATTGAAGTTTGGCCGGTTGGGCCGGTTGGGTATTTATCAGGCATGGCGGCTGTTCGTGTCGGCCCCATTGTGCCCCTTTCCGAAGCGGAGTCGTAAGTGGCTGGCCGATGCACCGGCCCTTCAAGCTTCAAACCTTATGCCATGGCATAGCATAGCATAGCATGGTCACGGTAGGTACATATATGGGGAGCCTTGCACGGGATTGGGAGACAAGGAGACCAGATGGTCTGCTGTGACGTACAGTAGTCAGGTAGTATGAGGTAAAGGCATCCAGACATTGGAGCTGATTGGTATTGAATGCCCAGGTGGTATTATTACTGTCAGATACATAGGTACCTATCTATCTAAGGTAATACCCTAGGTACGTACCTAGGTAGGTTATATAGTATCTGGTTACTACAAGGTACCTACCTGGCAGCCTGGGTAACCTATGTTGCATGGGCCATGTCCATGTCCCATATTATGTTACTATATACCTATGCTATATATGTATGGGAGAGGAGAAGGAGGGACGGGGAAATGTTGGGAAAGGTGCGGCAGCGGAGCATATTGTACATACTGTAACACTACGGATCACAGACTACTACACAGTAACGATGCGCAGAAACCAGGAAAGTGAAACAGTGCCTTCTCCCCCGCACCGCACCTGCACCTGCTGCACCTTGCATCTGCACCTGCATTGCACCTGCAACTGCTTATTACTACTACATGGTTGTAATATTACCATTACTATTACTACAGTATTACTGTACTAGTGTGCTGCATACTTGGGCAGTTAGGGAAAGGGCAATACGTAGTTCATTTTGTTACTTCGGGGTGGTTTTTTTCTTGGTGTTGGTGGGGTCACGACCCTGACCATGACCATGACAATGACGGACGATGGAGTCTTCCGACCTCTTGATTACCTATTATGCTCGCAGGCTCGCCCGCCACTTACCACCGCCACCGCCACCTGCCGCCCTGGCCCCTGGCTACTCCGCTTTCAAGCAGCAGTCGACTATTCAGTCTGTGGCCTGGTCGACTAAAAACACCTGGAGTCCAGTGCGCTCCCTGCTTCCCCTCATCCTCCAGCCAGCCAGCCTTCGATCCGGCCGACACTGAAACTGCGGGTTCGGGTACGGAGTACGGACTACTGTTACGGGGCGGGCCCTCGCATTTAGACTCTGTTGCGGTCGCAGTCTGGACTGACTGTCTTGTCATCTGACGGTCAAGAACCACAGCATCTTCTGTTTCACCGTCTGATTCTCCCAGTTATGCCAGTTCCATATACCATACTATGCTGTAGGCGCACCCACACCCACACCCGCACCCGCGCCCGCACCCGCACCCGCACCCGCACACGCACACAGCACACAGTCCGTCAGTCCGTAGTCCGTCAGAAGGTCACAGACCTGGCAACGCGATACAGGCCGTCACACCGCTGAGCAACGATTTGCGGATTTGCGGATCTGCACATGCGTACATACTGCACCAGTCCTACCTAGTGTGTGCATAGGTTACTACACACAGTAGTTATCTACCCTACACGCTGTACGGAGCCATCTCAGTGGCAGAGTGGCTGTGGGAATGCGAAAATAATCGACCATTGAGCATGAACATCAATCACCATTGTCATCGAGCTTGGAAGGGCACGTGGAATGACAGGGACGACAACAAGAAACATCGATACCGACTCGCGAATATCCACGTCAAACCAGACAGAGGACCGGCAGGCCGGGCTGGCGGGCTGGCTGATTGTTGTGCTCATGTGTCGTGTGACCGCCTCCGCACAGGACCTGAGGGGACTGAGGAGGCCCCTACGCAGTACAGTACAGGACTACTACCTACCTTAGGTACTTACTGCTGGGTTGGCCCTGTTTTAGCCTCGCTGCGGGTGCCCAGCAGTTCATTGGACTGGGCCCCCGCCGTTGCATCGTCCTTGGAACCTTCTTAGAAACCTGGAACCTTGGGGACCCTCGTTAGAACTGGGGCGGTCCCTCCGACTTGGGTGTTGGGCCATTCATTCCCACGCGCCAAAACTACCTAGGTACTCAGCTACTCTGCTACTGCGACAAGACTGGGACACTGGAACTGCAAGCCCCACCGACTGAAACCGCCATTCCTGACCGTCGTTTTTGTCGTTTCCTTCCCAACCCCTCGTCATACTGCTTGCCCCTAGCAACTTAGACAAAGAGAGGAAAGACAACTTGTCTTTGTCCCTGCTTGTCGATCCCGGCATCTCGCTTTCCTCGGCCTATTGGGGCGCATCCGACCTGCAGGCCCCAATGCCGACCAAGATTCGTTTCGTGCGTTCGTTCGTCCGTTCATTCGTCCTGCAGCCTGCAGCCTGGATCTGATGAGAGAGTGTGTCGGGAACTGCAGAGAGAAACGGTCCTGTGGCCCTGACAGCCCCTGGTCAGGCAGGATTCAATCATCCTGGGAGGGTGGAGTGGGCCACCGGCCCAGGCGGGCCCAGTCTTTCCACTGACCACCTCCGCCGGTCAAAGCCGCAAACACGCCAGCACTGCCAGTGACTCTGGGCAACAAATCACAAACTCTTCGTCGCCCGTCTGGATACGCATTCCGCACTAGTAGGGCTCCCCTGTCAGCAGAGTCTTCTACGCGCCTTCCAGAATCTCTCCCTATTTGGGCCGCCCTGCCTTATCCTGGCCTGGCCTGTCTGCACTTCACTTGTCTCGACTTCTTGGTCCAATCCCAATTCTGATCTAAATCGCTGTTCTCAACTTGGAGGAGGCTGATCGAACCGAAATCGCGACCTCATCATCAGCAACACACTCGCTCGCCCTCTTATCAGCAGCTCACACCGAATTCCGTTCCGCCTTGGATCCTAATCTGTACTTCGTACAACCAACCTGTCCTTTCTTCGAAACTGTTTTGGCGAGACCCTTCTCAGTAGCCTGTCTAGCACACACACCACACACGCACATGCACACGCCCACCATCTGTCGTGCTTCTCGACTTGCAGCGCCCGTGTAACGTCTACCTTGCGCCGCCAACAAACCGTCGACCGGCTTTTTATCACCGTCTGCATACTGCATTACCATTCGGCCTTACAAAGCACCAATTTTCAATCAAGCCGGCGGCTCGCTGCAGACTTCGCTGCAACACCAGCGGTGTGTTTGTTTCTGCACCCTTACTTGCAACCGCAACCAGTCCCGCACCCTGCGTCGAAACCTGCCTACTCCCGATTTTTATCACGACCCAGGGTACCACTCTGATTGGTTCTTGGAATCCGCGTGCAACATCAATTTGTGCTGGCCGTTTGTATTACACGAGACCCAGCTGTCACCACGCTTTTGTACCTCATTGCCGAGCCTGACCCCCTCCTTCTTGGCCGGTCCAGTTTCAACGAGCTCAGTCTTCAGACGCAGCGTGCTTCTTTGACGGATGGTTCTCCACTGCAACAACTGAGGCATCGAGTAACCTCGGGCTGTCAGGTAAATCGCTTTGATTATTGTGACGATTTGTCAACGGCGAAGACATGAGAACTTCGAGGATACGAAGCTACGCTCCCACATATCTGACACCGAGTTCGTCACCTCGGGAATTATCACCAGACCCAACACGATCAGACGACGACGGGGGCGGTGAATCGATCATGTCTGTATCCCGGCCAGTCAGTCTGGCTCCTTCGACGGGCTTCCGAATGCCAACCCTAGAGGAGATACTCACGGACAGTGCTCCGCATCCTTACACTCTTGGCGCCTTCATGGCCTACCTATCTCAGAACCACTGCCTGGAAACTCTCGAGTTCACCATGGAAGCTGATCGCTACAGGCTAGCTCACTCACAATCCCAACATAGCTTCATGGATAATGGCGAGCACGTCTGTGGATTGTGGCAAAAGCTCATGCAGGCCTACATCCAGCCGTGTGGCTCGCGGGAAGTAAACCTTCCTTCCTACGTACAGCATCACTTGTTGAGGCTGCCCTGTGGCCCTTCGCCGCCAGACCCTACCGAGTTGGACGACGCGGTCAGGATCGTATACGAACTGATGAGCGACTCTGTTCTCGTTCCCTTTCTGGAATCACTCTCTGCTCACCCGTCCGACAATCTTGCCCAAGAAAGACCGACGGAGCGGAAGTCGAGACACGGAAGGTCACGCACCCGCACCCGACTATCCAAAGATGCCCCATCACCCAGTGACGAGTCTGGCCGATCACCAAAGCCGTCATTTCTGCCCCATCTGAGTATTAGCCGCAGGGGTGAAGCCAACAGCCGCTCTGTATCCTCGTCAAGCGAGCCTGCAGATCGCGAGGATTTGACGGACGACAGTGGGACAAATTCGCCCCCTGCTAATGAGCCCATGACCCCGCCCGACACCCCGCCCACGACCGACTGGGCCTTTAGTACGTCTCCAGGTGGCCTACATAGAGCCATCAGCGCGCACAGCAACAGCTGGAAGAAAGTGGGCGCGAAGCTGGGACTTGGCCGAAAGAGTCGCTCCGGCACCCAGGTTATCCCGAGCACGAGTGCTGCAAGAGCGGGCGTTGCCGCCGATCCGATCTTATGAGGGCGACAGGTCATGCCACCACCTACCTCCTCAACACCTACAACCAACCTTGGAACTGTCGTAACCCCTGACGATGTAACGACACAAGAATGGGAAGAGCCGCACCCCGGTCGACGTCTGTCATTGCCAACTGACGCGTCGATGTCGTGGGGTACGTTTGTTGGGGAGGGACGGGGTAGCATGGCCGCAGAAGGACGAGAGCCATATCATAGCCTCATGTATGCTCGCCGAACATCCCTTGGTGGGAGGTTAGGGCGTGGCCGGTTGCGAGCTGTGCCTCAACACTTGGTCATCTCCGAGTCGGACCAAGATACTAGACCAGAAATCAGGACCGCACCGCCGCCATGGTCCGGCACAGACCACTACGGGAAAATCACATTCAACAAAGATGTGTTCGGTGGGGCAACGATAAACGAAAACAACGGGGGCTCCTCGGATGCTACCGATACAGACAGCGACACAGAAACTGGCACTCTGGTTCCACCCGCCACTGGAACGACGACCGTTTTCGACCCTGAGCCGCATGGGCTCCAACTTACAGATTTCTCCAACCATCTAGGGGACTCCATGGACATCGATAATTCCCACCACGGCGCTGCCGCTATGGCCGGCTCGGATACCGATGCCTTTTGTCGTATGTCTCCTGACGAGGACTTGTATGGCTGGGATGCGGAGCTGGATCGCAAGTCGACACCGTTTGGGGACTCGACCAACCCGTACCAGCAGCATAGACTTGCCAGCCGGTCGAAACGCAACCTCCTACACCGCGTGTTTAGTCCTGGTGGCACGAGCTCACGCGAATCACCACCTCACCCACCGACCTCTTCTACCTGGACTGACAGCACGATGTAGCTATCATGTCACTCTTTTTTAAAACATCTTTCAGCTTTCCTACCTCTTACTCCCTCATTATCATGTGCCATCATGTGAAGGTTGCTTCACACGGAGTCTTTAACGAACTCATGGGCTCATATTTCGGCGTTCAAGATGAAGCATGCATATTGGGAAAACAAAATAGACTGGCGGGTGCTATTTACTGGCGAGGCGTTACTTGGATCACGATATCTTACGGCCTTTGGTGTCACTTCCGTGACGGGGCGCAGCATGACCCAGATTTGCTTCATGCGTTGCATACATGCTTAGACTCAATACTGGCTACTGTCATTTTTACGGGCCTCGCCCTTGCATCACTTGGGGATACATTGGGGCATTTGTTTTTGGTCTGTCGTTGGTCTTTGGGGTCAAAAAAACAACAACAACAGCAAACTCAGAAGCATCGGCGAGCGATGTAAGAATGGGAGGAAGCATCTTTTTTTTGACCCATCTCAGACACGAATTGAAAGGTCTAACACGACTGGCTGGTAGACGACACTCGGACTCTCACGAGATATCCGTAAGGGCGATGGCGCCCTTCAATTTAATGTTTATGTGTATATGAAACTCAATTCTTTCTTGCCTATTGTGACTTGTAATGCACCCGCGCCCTATCTGGATTGGCTACTGGAAGACAGCCCCCACCCCCCACATGACACGAGACGATTATGTTTACTCTCTGGATATGACGACCCATGGAAAGCAGTGTATCGCCCGATTGCTAGCTACTATAACAACCCGTCAAACGGAGTGGAGATCGTGCTTGGTGACGCAACGCCAGAACGTGAGTAAGACAAGTACACGCTGCACAGGGTATGCACGCTTGTCCTAGTGGATTAGGTTGGAAAGGAGGTGGGCGAGATGCTCAACCGAGTTCTCGCTTGTTCCCTTGGTCGTTGTGACTGACTATTCACCTGCTCTGGGACGTCCAAGGTCCCACGGCGGCCAAGACACGCTCTCAGTAGTGCAATTAGGTGGCTGTGGAGAGAAAGGGACAGAGGATACTACAACTGCGAATGGGGGCACAGGATCCCCCAGCCGAGAGACAAGGGCTCTCCGTTGAACGCGACGGTGTCTCGGAACACATCACGGTGCACCAGGCGTATGACATGATGGAGAGACATATATGGCCGTCGAATGACGTGTATGCTTTACACACAAGAACAGGAAGATACATGGCCATACGAGGCGAAATCACTTGTATATCTTGATGATATATACATTATCCCTATCGACACATGGCTAACCCAGGCCGCTCGCCTTCTGGGGGCAGCTGGGAAGCTCTGATGAGGTCAATCGATCTCGCAGTCAGGCAAAAGGGTATAAGTCGCAAGCCGTGTGCCATCTCATTGGCACGAGAAACCTGGGCGCGCCCGTTGCGCCCCTGCCGAGGCGCATCTATCCAAACGCCGACTCCGGATGCTGTCCAACCCTCCGGGCATGTAATGTCTCTTGTGAAAAAATCTAGGACGCTCTCTCCTCGATGACTTTGTTATGCCTCGAGTACATCTTGTACTCCTGGGATGTCCTGAAGTCAAGCTTGCCTGACTCGACTTCTTTACGTGTCACGGTCAACATGGGCTTCGGCAAGCCCATCGACTCTAGGAATGCAACGGCTGTGGGAGCGCAGGTGTTAGTCTCATTAAGCTATACAACATGTGGGGAGCGCAGGGGAAGTATAACAAGGATGGGGGATTTGACGTGAATTGGAAGAAGGGCTTCACGGTACTTACTGTCTTTCCATTCAAGATCCTTGCGCTTCGTGTCCCAGTTCAGCTCAGAGGCCATGATATCAATGACCTTGGGCAGAGACTCGAGCGCAGCCTGGGCGTTCAAGAATGCCAGACGCGTCCTCCGGGCCAAAACATCGACGGCCGTTTGAGCATACTCGTGGTGGACAGCGTAGCGGACTTCGCCATCCACGTAAGGGTATAGCTGAGAGATGCGCTGACCCCGCGCAGGGAAGCGCTGGTCTATCTGCTCGCATAGGGAAGCCACTGTCCAGGCGCGGTCTCCGTAGTTGTCACAGAGATGCTTCGCAACCTCGGTCTCGACACCGAAGTACTGGATTATGTGGATAAAGAGGGTTCGGCTCCAGCCGTGAGCGCCCAGGAGCCTGACCTGGTGGGTCTGGCATGAACCGTCCAGGTTGGCGCCGTCATCGATAGCTTCGGTGCCGCTGATACGGGGGGCGTTGAGCACAGGGCGAGTCTGCAGACCGAACTCCTTGATGGCAGCATCGACACACTCCTCGGCCATTTGTCGGTAGGTGGTCCACTTGCCGCCAGCGCAGGTCATGAGGCCGGACTCGGAGACATCGATCAGATGGTTGCGCACCAGGGACTCAGTGTTCTTGGCCTTGGGGTCCTTGACCAGAGGTCGCAGACCGGACCACGCAGCCAGCACGTCGCCGCGGCGCACGTTGATGTCGGGTGAGAGGTAATGGCTGATCTCATTCAGGATCCACTGAATAGACTCCTCGTCGGGCATAGGGTCCTTTGTGATCTTGGCGGGCTTGTCGGTAGTGCCGGCAATAGTGTTGCCCTGCCATGGCAGGAAGAAGATGACACGACCGTCGGAGGTGGAGGGGTCGATCAGGCCCATCTTGGCGGGGCTGTAGTAACCGGGCAGGGTGATGTGAACACCGGAGGCAGGGGCGACGATCTCCTTGCACTCTTGGTCGTCGAGCTTGCGAAGGCCATCGGAGAAGGGACCAGTGCAGTTGATGATGCACTTTGCCTTGACGTGGAACTCCTCAGTGTCCTTGCCGTCCCGCCCAGGGATCATGTCCCTCATCTTTGCGCCGCACAGCTTACCGTTGGCGTCCTTGTCCAGACCAGTGACTTCCATGTGGTTCACAACGGTGGCGCCGTAGAGAGCAGCGGTCACGGCTAGGGATGCGTTCATGCGGGAGTCGTTGTGGGCGCCGTCGTAGTAGACCAATGCGCCAACCAGGTCAGTCCTCTTGAGCATTGGGAAGTTCTCGATGGCCTTGCTCTTGGTGAGGAAGTAGGAGCTCTCGATACCCTCGCTGCCGGCCAGGAAGTCGTAGAACTTTGTGCCAACCCAGTAGTAGGGGGCCTTCCACCACTTGTCGAGGGGCAGCATAATAGGAAGCCACTCGCTAAGATGGGGTGCAGTCTGCAGGAAGTACTTGCGCTCCTTGAGGGCCTCCCTGACCAGCTGGTACTGGTTGTAGTCGAGGTTCCAGACAGCCTTCTCGAGGTAGCGAACACCACCGTGAACTAGCTTTGTGCTCTTACTGCTGGTGCCTGAAGCAAAGTCGTCGCGCTCGACCATGGCAACCCTGAGACCACGGGTTGCGGCATCGAGGGCGACACCTGTGCCGGTTGCGCCACCACCAACGACCAAGATATCGTATTCCTCAGCCTTGTCGGCTGTTACGCTCCCGGTCCTCTTGAGGTCTTGTAATTGTTCCAAGCGCGACTTGATGCGGGGGAAAGCTGGGAGGTTGAAGGAGCCGTCGGAACCGAACACTGGTGGAGGAACAGCGGGTGCCTCGTGGCCAGGTATGTTCCGAGGACGGACCGAATATAGCAGCAAACCACCACCGACAGTAAGAGCAGAAACTGGTAGAGCGAGCCGCCGGAGCATGCCGGGGCGAACTCCTGCAAATGCAGGCATCGCGACTGACTGGCTGGAGTAGTCGCGTACAGGAAAGGAGCCTAAGAAGAGGTAATATCTGTCTAGACAACCTCAATACTGTGGAATAGAGACAGCGTTTGAGGAGTGTTTCAAGTCGTCTTCGTGTATCTGGTAGGGACCGCAGGAGGAGGGAGAGCGCGGCGCAGAACAGAAGGGGGGGGGGGTTGTTTTACTAAGATCCGATCGCTATGGTCAGTCGTTGGCGATGGCGGCCAGGATGATCCAAGAGACGGAGAGTGACGTACATACAGAGATATATATGGTCTAACGTAGGTTTCAACAGCTATAGCAGGTTACCGGTGAGGCGAGTAACACGGCTGAGGGAGCAAGGCGGCTAGGACAGGATGAAGAGGAGGTGTGATTGCGAGTTGAATTGTTTTGTTGCGGGAGGAGAGAAGGTAGAAGAAAATTAGCAATAAATGGCAAGCACGAGAGTAGGAGTAGGTAGGGAAAGTGATGGGATTTTGTTGGAAACCTTGGCCTTACTCCTCTTGGTACCGGCTGGCTCTCGACCTGTCACCTAATAATAAAAGCCGGGTCTGGGGTGGACGCCGGAGGAGCGCAACGGTGGAACCGCGAGCAAACGATGACGTCTTGGGGGCGGCCATTGCGGGGGAGAAAAAACCTCGAGTCGGGAAGTTGCTTAAATCCAATTCAACCTGACTTTGTTTTATTTATTACTGACAAAGTACTGGTTATTACTAAGAAATGGTGAAATGAGGTTGAGGTGAGTTGAGGTGAAAATAGGGAGGAGACCAACCAACAACAACCCCCCCCCCCCAAAAACAAAAACCCAGCCTTGTCGTCGTCGTTTTTTTCTTGGGGAAATCCTCCTCCTCTCAAAGAGGAACATTCGAAAATACAAAAGAAACAATGGCATGCGGAAGGATGTGAGCCTTCTTTTTTTTGGGGAAACTCGGGAATCCTAATTTGGTCATACCCAACTTGACCCCAACTTCACCCCCACGTATGGCGGGTGGGGGGAAACCTGAGGGGGGGGGAGAGTATCAAACGGGTTCTTGGCTCCGGAGTGAGTGTATCATCCCTCACAACCAATCGGCAACAGGATCTCCCTCACATCGGGACCCACCAGGCCAAAGGCCATCCAGGCCATCCAGGCCATCCTGTGTCTTTTCCGTCTTGGTCAATCCGGTCACACCCACCGTACTAACCATACCCCTCCGTTTTTGTCGCATCCCAAATGGATCCTACTCTATACTATCCCATAGCAGTACGGGGTATCATGGTATTGGAAGCGAGCAGGTATATCTCGCCGTCCCCGAGGATACGGGGAAAGACATTACTATACAAAAAACACACATACATACATACCTACATGCGTACATACCTAGATACATTCTCATGTTGTTTGCTATATATGTCGACTATGTGCCACCACCATCTTGGCTCCGGTAAATACTCCTTTCCCCCCCCCCCCCCCAAACCCCTTTCAAACACCATCAGGGACATATATCAATATATACTAAAACGTATAGAGAGCGTCCCTAGGTTCGTATGCTGTTCATCCAACCCCCGGGTTACCTCCCGTGGCAAACAACAAATACATTACCACTCAAGATACACCAAGAGGAGTTTTCAATTCTACCTCCCCTCAACACAGAACCCAAACAGCTCATCCACAAAAGTAGGCGAATCCGTCAGCTTCTCAGCCTCAACATTAGACACCTGGACCCCGCCTCCGATGTGCACACTCGACCGGTCAGCTGGCATCGGCCGCAGCTCTATGCTAGCCATTGGTCTACCACCAGGGTAATGCGGTGCGTCGGCTGCAGCTGCACCCCTCCTGCTGTCTGAGGCCATCGCCGGGGTTTCCCCAGCCAAGGAATGACCACCCTCGCTTGCTCGGCGTTGCTGCAGTTGCAACAGCGAGGTCCCCGAGCGGCAATATGACCACTTCCCCTTGCAACTATAGTCGTCTCCCGCCGCCGACGCCATGTCCGAGACGTCGCCAGCCTCATGGACGTTCACCGTGATCTCCTGCGACACCATTATGCCCCCAAGCGACGTGGTTGGCTGCTGCAGCGATGCCGGATGCGTCGGCAGCAAGGGGAGAGAGGCCGGTGCGTGTGCTGATGATGTTGATGATGTAGGTAAATGGGCGTGTTCCTCCGTGGCGTAAGACGGCGGCGGTGACGGAGACATGTGTTGCCGGTGGAACCTGTCAGACGCCGAGTCGACCGACCCGATACGTGAGCTGTGATCGCCGCCATTGCTGGCCCTGCCGCTCCAGAGCTTCAGGATCGAGCTGGACCGACCCGACCCGGCCGCCGAGTTCGCGCGGTAGAGCACCGTCGGGATGGGGTTCCCTTCCGAGTCCACGGCCCCGTCGCGTTCGCTACCGGGGGTGCATGGCCGGCCGATCCGGAAGATGCGGCCTGTCATCCGTGTGGATCGCAGTGGTGTGCGTCTCGAGTGGGCCGCCACCATGCTGCCGGTTGGTCTGTTTGCCGCCCTCGTCTTCGCCGCCGGGACGGCATTGATAATGGGGGCGAGCTCCCGGTGTACGGACCGCGTGAAGGCGAGGTGGTTTGGCAGGTCCTTGTACACGAGCTGGTGCACCTTGAACAGGTTGAGGGGCACGAATTCGCACTTGGTGCTCTCGGTGTGCAGGTGGATGGGGATGACCATCCTGAACGCAATCACCGTGCAGGTGCCCGGCGCTGAGCCGGGAGACACGGGACGGCATGGCACCTCGACGGTTTTGGAGCACAACACTGCTTCATTGAAGATGAAGGAGTCCTCGACCCACCCAACAAGAGCCTGAATGCTGTTCGTTAGCTGTGACGCAAACATAACCTCCTTCTTGGGCGACGAGCATCTTAGACCCTCGAGCCTCCTCGCTATGTTATGAGGCGTCATGCGCTCAAATTGCCGGAGGAAATTCATCTGCCACGCATCCAGCCGCGCCAGAGGCATCTGCACCGACGGCAGCAGGTTGCGTGCGTTCCGCCTGGCCAGTACGTCGAATCCGTAGGCGTTGTTCACCCGCGCACGCACTCCAAAGAAGCCAACGTGCACGCCTGGCTCGAGCATAACGTCCTGCTTGGCATACATGAACATCATGCGCATCTTGCTTTCGATACTTGGTGTCTTGATCTGCATCGTGGACCCGATGATGCCGCTGACTTGGTGTAGCTCGGCGAAACGGTATCCAGCCGCGGTGAGGCTCTCTACATCCCGAGCATTCTCAACATGCCGGACAAGGAACATCAGACTACCGCGGCCGAGGTCCTGGTAGGGTTGGTGGAACATTCCCTTCTCGGCGAGATCCTCAAGGCTTGTCGCATTGGTGGTAACAGGAAAGCCATCCCCATTGTTGGGCCCATGCATGTCGTGATCGTCATCCTGTTGCCGCTGACGAGCTCGGGCTTGAGCACGCAGGCCTGCACCGGTCGGAAGGATTTCATCCCACAAGATGCCAACACTGGCCAGAGGCGTCTTCATCTTGTCCGCCAACCCTGCAGCGGCAACACAGAATAGCTCACGGAAGATGGCATTATAGTTATCAATGAGCTCGCCATGTTCCGAGATGAGCTTTATTCCTCCTTTAGAGTTGTCGCGCCCATTACGTGGGAGGTGTGATAGGTGACTCGAAATCCCTACAATGATGCTGGTGATGCTCGACCAGTTTCTCGAAGCCTGGAACATCCAGTGGAACAATGGATGGGCGACCGTGAAGGAATCCTGCGGTGTCTTCTCCAGGAACGAGTCCGTGATCTTCTCACTGGGTAGCAGCCCGTCCGGACTCACCAGCACACGGCCGTGTCTATCGAAGACTGCTGCTGCCAGCACGATTTGCTGTGCCTTGCTGGCATACCGCTTCATGGTGCGAGCTGTATACGTGGCAAAGCCTGCCATCACGAAACATGCTCCAATCGACTATGGATATCCTGGGTCAGCTAGGCCTTTGATATCTGATACGGGATATGTTGGCTGTCGTGACTTACCAGGCAGACGACAATGATGACCGTCCCGCTTCTTGACAGCTGGCTGTTGGTACCAGCAAGGGCGATCAGCTTATACTGCGTGCCTGTCGAGGCACACCAATGCATTCCCGAGACAGCACCAGCCAACACCACTGCTGAGATGCCTCTCTTCCACCACGAGTTGGTCCAAGCCCCCCGAAAGACAAAGAAGGCCGAGAGCGCGATGTTGGTAGCCGCCACCGCAATCAAAGCCGCCCCAACGACGTTCCCAGCATTGTAGACCAACACGTAGTTGTTGATGGATGCATTTCCCAGGTAGTGCATACCGCAAATGGCGGATCCAGCAAGCGTGCCCCCCACAGCTACACGCCACCATGAGACCTTGTCGTTAGTTCCCATGGCCACAAAGGCAGCGATGAGAACCATGATGGGCAGGAAGAAGGACAGTGCAGTGAAGCCGCCCGAATAAGTAATCTGGAGCTGTTCCTCCCCGTCCGCTATATCGATTGCTCGATTTCCGATGTAGTGCATGCACCAGATGGCTACACCCCCCATTGTTATTGCTGCACTGACGAGGAGCAAACTTTTGAGAGCCGCGTGTCAGCGCTCCGCCCGTTTCAGTGCCGTATGAGCTGGACGACGTACTGGTTCAACTTCCCCTTGGGTGCCGTTCTCCTGTTGATCAACTCGAGGGTTGATGCGGCCCCAATCAAGCTTACGACATAGCTCAACGTCACAAAGCCCGCGTTGAAAGAACGCGGCACTATCTGACCCTTCCATTGCTCGAGAAGCTGCTCGGCGGCAGCTAAGTTCGTAGCCATGCCGCCGGGATCCTTGGAGTAAAGGGTGCGTCGATTCCTGTGACGCTCCGACAAATCATGCTAACATCCCGTATGAGGGCAGCAACAGGTGAGAGTCGACGGGGTAGACACGCGATGGCCCTTAGGCCGAGGGGTATCTTTTGGATATACTGCAAGGGCTCTCGACCAACGGCCTTGCTCGATTCCCTTGAGTCTGCTCGTGTTGCTCCCCAGCAGCTCCCAATGTACAGAAGACTGGGCAGACTCTGGGCTGTATACTTGGTCGAGTTTGGAGGTGGCGACGCTCGGGGTGTTGATGAAGAGCAGATGCATACACACCCTGTATGAGACAGTCCAGCTGAAGAATATCATCCAGGGGAAGTTTGACGTCTCTTGCACACCAGAGACAGCCTGACAGCCTGTTGGTTCCCGATAGTCGGGCCAAGAATATCGGCTAGCACAAGGACAGGTCGGGAGGCACCGCCGAAAGAAGCCCAAGGCGAGGTCTGTGGAAGGCAAAGTAGAAAAATGGCGTCGTCAGGAACCGACGAGTGGCCCTACAGGAGTAATGGTACCTTGATCGCAATCTCCAAGTGGTCCGAACCAAGGGGTCCGCGTTCTCCGTTGCCACAAGGTTATTATAATGGGAGTAGGCATTGATATAGTATACAAGCCCTGCCGAAGCCCTGGACCTGGGAGGCAGGGTCGCGGCCGTCTGGGGGAACGACAGCGGCAGCTCGAAAGCTGGCTGGCCTCTGAGGGACTCGAGAGTGAGACATGGAGACGCGCCGTCGTGATGGATAAGATGCGCGAGTGGACAGCGAACAGGCGCCACCGAATATGGCAGTGCCGTGATTCAAGTGAAGAGCCACTAGTCTCTGTTCGTGGCGTTCTGGGTAGATCGATACCCGTTGATTGATGAACTGCATGTCAGAGGCCAAGGAGACGGCATTAGCCCTATAGACCTGGCCTGGCCCTGTCGATCGAGGACTCGAAGCCAACAATTAGGGCCATCTCAAACTCAGCCCTTTGAGGACCGCTGAGGGGGCACTTGATAAGGTGCCGATGCTTACTACTTCTCTCCTAGACCTTCTGGCCTTGGTGACGTTGAGGTTCTGGTCACGGCTTCGGGCCCGACGAAGGGAGCAACAGAGCCACTTCACCGGATAATAGGGGAAAGAAGAACTACTCCGGTTAAGGAATCGTAGGGTCAAACCTTGCAACCAAGACATGGGCGAGAAAAAGGAAGACGTTGTTTCTTGTCGGGTGGGACAAGGTAGAGCAGGGGGGCGGCTGATGCAACCGACGTCGACGGTATACAACTGAGGTTGAGTTCTGGCAGATCTGACAGTTGGATTTGCCATATCGCAATCGGGGTAATACCCATCGAGATGGAATGATCGGCCGACAATCTCTCTTGCGACACAGGAAGTGGTGTAACAGTAACATGAAGACAATAAACAATGAGAGGGCCGTATTCATCTTCCAATAGGCAGCGAGGCAGTCTGATCCTGGTCTTTCCAAGCCCTGGCAAGCCACTTGTGTCTCACCGTCCTCTCTTTCTCGTACCATGTCTGCATGTACATAGCACGGGGCCGTTGTTGCAACTTGCCATTTGAGGAGAGCCGGCACAGACACTTTAAATCTTGCACTCGTTAATGAGGTAGCACTCAGGAAACATACCGTTCAGCCCACACCGCAAAGGCTTCCACAGTATATCCTCGCTCTGGCCCGTGACACGTTGAGCAAGCGGCCCTCCGAGGGGACAAGCTCGAATACCGCAGGCTCGACCGGCAAAGCTCCAAGGTTGCCTCCCGTCTTATATGTGGATAAATGGAAGGGTCAAGTCTAGATCCGTGATTCAAACAGCTATCGGCGTCCAGACAGACTATCACGTCTTTCATCAACCTGACATGAGTGTGAAGCCTTCTTATTCTTCATCCAAGTCTAATTGTAAGACAACATTGGAGATAGTGGCGTTGTCCGGCATGCCAAAAGAAACATGACTGATGACCTGGTCCATTTGTCCCTAGGCTCCCAGGCATGCTGGCACACAAGGCCTCTGCTCCATGGGAGGGGGACTGTATGACCCTAGTGACGTCGATAGATGCACCAAATCTAGGAGAAACGGTTGGCTTGAAGAATGTTGATTACATTGTTGGTTTAAGGCGATATTGATTGTCTTGTGCTGAAGAAAAGATCGAACAGACGGAAAATTCCATGTCCCGTCGTATAGGTGCCAGGATGACAGAGATGACGGCTTGCAAGCGTTCTCGCGGAGGAAGGCAAACAGTAGATTTGCTCAAGCCAAATAATATCGGAGAGACTTGAGTAACCCGTATGCCATAATCAGGACCCGATTCGGTCCAGAAGTTTGCATAGGACGACTCTGTGTTGTAGTGAGAGTTGGTGTAGATCTGGGGATGTCGTTACCAGGTGATGAATGAATGATTTAGATAACTACCAAGTATTCTTGGCCGTATACGGAGGCGGGGTATACTTGTTCAGTAACAGAACGGTCCGACGGCTGCGTCATGAAGATATCCTAACCGGATAAGAAAAAAAACCGGCGAACGACACAACTTGGCCATCAGTCACGGCCATATCCCGGCTCAGCACGTTTCCAAGAGTACCGATTTGTAGTGCTATATCTTTCGAAGAACGAGGGAGACTTCCAAATATTCTGGAATAGACCCAAAAGGTACATATAAGCGTCTCCGAACCTGGTCCTCGGCGTTTGTTCACCAACCCTTATAAGGTTGCTCCGGTGCCGGCATCTCTACATACCACTCTTCCTAGACTTACCTAGGTACTTGACTGAACTGGTCGACATCCAACAAACACAACAATTGCTAAGACCCAACACTTTTGAACCCGCTACCACATTCATACAATGGCCTCATCAGGAGGCGGAGGCGAGGTGAGCCTCAAACCCCTCCCGGCTTTCAAGCCCGAGCTCTACCAGCGCGCCTGGGCCTCGATACCGCACCCGACGCTGCCCCTCCTCGCGACCTGCCACTCCAAGGCCGTCACCGTCTACTCGCTCTCGACCCTCTCATCACACAGCACCCTGACAGGCGGCCACGCCCGCTCCGTACGCTCCGCCGCCTGGAAGCCCGCCCAGCCCCCGCACAAGCTATGCCTCTCGACCGGCAGCTTCGACTCGACCGCCGCCCTGTGGCGATGGGACGGCGACAACGTGCCCTTCACCTCCTCCTCTGAGGGACCCACCCCCGCTCAACAGAAGAACACGGGCGACAACCTGGAAGTCGAGATCACCGCCGCGTCGATACCCACCAACGGCAACAACAACGCCGCGAACGGCCGCGACGACGCCTCCGACAAGGACGAGGACTGGGAGTTCTCCCTCGTCCTCGAGGGCCACGAGTCCGAGGTCAAGTCCGTCGCCTTCTCCCCCAGCGCCCAGTACCTGGCCACGTGCAGCCGGGACAAGACGGTGTGGATATGGGAGGACGTCGGCGCGGACGAGGCGGACGACGAGTGGGAGACGGTGGCGGTGCTGAACGAGCACGAGGCCGACGTCAAGTGCGTCGCGTGGTGCCCCGACGTCCCCGGGCGGACGGCCAAGGGGAAGTACGGCGCCGAGGTGCTGGCGAGCAGCAGCTACGACGACACGGTGCGGATATGGCGGGAGGACGGCGACGGCGAGTGGGTGTGCGTCGCCGTGCTCGAGGGCCACGAGGGCACCGTGTGGGGTGTGCAGTGGGAGAGCGACAGGGAGAGGACCAAGTTCCCCCGGCTGATGAGTTTCTCCGCGGATAAGACGATACGGATATGGACGATGAAAGAGGATGACGAGGAGGAGGATGGCGGGGATGGTAGGAATCCCCTGTTCCGTCCGGGCTTGGGCGGCATACCAAACACGATGCGACAGTCGGTGAGGGAGGAGTGGGAGTGCACAGTCATATTACCCGCCGTTCACACGAGAGATGTATACTCAGCTGCATGGAGCGTCACGAGCGGCCTCATCGCCAGCACAGGCAGCGACGGCATCATTACCATCTACAAGGAGGATGGCGACTCGACAGCCGCTACGAACGGGACAGAGGCAGCGGAGACCACAGCAGATGGCGAGTCCGCTGCTTCCTCAGCCGCACCAAGCGACTTTCCAGGACCCGGAAGGTGGCGAGTGTTATCCACCTTGAAGAATGCCCATGGGCCATACGAGATAAACCACATAACATGGTGCCGCAGATTCGACTCGGAGGCAGAGAATCGCGGTATCGAGGAGATGCTGGTCACGACAGGTGACAACGGGGTCGTCAAGCCGTGGCAGGTAATAACCTCCTAGGACGATAACCCCAGAGGATGGTTGTAAGACAAAAGAGACAATAACGATGCTGCGCTCATCACCCCAAACGGCCACCGGCCGAGATCCCGCGCATTCTTCGATACCTCTATTCAGTAGTCGAAGACACCTATCGAATATACCCCAAGATCTGTATGCGACACAATGCAAACGTATTCATGTCCGTCTTTGATTGAATGTATGTCAGCTGGATATGCGAATGTCCTCAAGAACGGCTGACAAATCCAAACGGCCATTGCGCGATGATCAAGAGCCAACCATCAAAGACTGACTTGACGCGACGTCGGATCATGCCCAGATTGTGACAACCGCCCGTGAAAGCCAAGTAGCTGGGAGGCATTGGTCACACCAAAAACAAAATTCAGTCAGGAGGCGGATCGACACGGTGTGAAGTCTTAACCAAAAAGCGCATGTGCATTCATCCATCCCATGGGATATTCCTACACCTGTACAGTACTAAAAGGACTACTTCTACAAATAAAACAGTTCCCGCCCTGAAGACGCTCTTCATCACTGTACCGTATGTATACCGCGGACTAAACCCGTGCGGTTCTTTCCTGTGCCTATCCACGTCCATGCAAATACACCTCCAGTTTACTCTCCCTTCAGCTTATCCTGCGTCACGGTGAAAGCAGCTTCCAACAAATCTTGCTCCTCCTTGATGTGACTTGACTTCAGACCCGTGGCCACCGACGCGCTAGGGTTGCGGCCGGCGTACATAACGTGCTTGTGGTCATGGTGGTCCGTCTCGTTCAACAGCGTCTCCAGACGTGGCTGCAAGAAGCTCCAGGCGCCAGCGTTGAGCGGCTCCTCCTGTGCCCAGACAATCGTCTTGGCGTTGGGGTAGCTGTCCAGGTTCTCCTTGAGTTGTTGCCAGGGGAAGGGGTTGAGCTGCTCGATACGTGTGATGGCGACATTGTTGATCTTGTTGTCGGCGCGGTACTTCTGGAGCGCAGCGTAGACTTGGCCAGAGCAGATGACAACCCGGTCAACCTCCTCGCGGGGCACAAGGTCGCCGCTCTCGTGAGCGGGGTCCTCGATGATCCAGCGGAATTGCGAATCGCCGGTGAGCTCCTCAATGCTGGAGCGGGCGATAGGGTGACGGAGGAGGGACTTGGAGAAGAAGATGATGAGAGCTGCAGGGTGTTAGTAAAAGTGGATCGTCAGAAGGGTCTGGATTCAGAAACTTACGCTTTCGGAATTGCCTGTTCATCTGGCGCCGCAGGACGTGGAACAGGTTGGCTGGGGTGGTCATGTAGGCAATCTGCATGTTGCAGTCCTGGTGCTGGCGCTGCAACTTGTCGCCGACTGGGAAGACCCGAGGGTCCTCGTTGGAAAGTTGCAGGTACCGCTCGATACGGCCAGAGGAGTGCTCTGGGCCTTGTCCGTCATAACCGTGGGGCAGGGACATGACAAGACCGGTCCTCTGCATCCACTTCACCTCACCAGAGGCAATGAACTGGTCGATGATACATTGTGCGTTGTTGGCGAAGTCGCCGAACTGAGCCTCCCACATGACCAGGGCGTTTGGCGAAGAGAGGGAGTAACCGTACTCAAAGCCCAGGGCGCCGAACTCACTCAACGAAGAGTTGGAGATGACGAACTTGCCCTGGTCCTTGCTAACGTGTTGTAGAGGAGTGTAGGTGTCCTCGCTCTCCTGGTCGTGGAAGACCGCGTGACGCTGAGAGAAAGTGCCGCGCTCGACATCCTGTCCAGCAACACGGACATGGTGTCCATCAGTGACGAGGGAGCCGAATGCGAGAGCCTCAGCAGTCGACCAGTCGATGTTCTTGCCCTCAACGACGGACTTGGTCCGGTTGGTTAGGATACGCTTCAGGTTGCGGTGGGCATTAAATGTTTCAGGAGTGGATCCAATGACCTGGCCAATGTGCTCCAAAGTCTCCTTGCTCACAGCGGTAGGGAGGTGAGGCAGGACCTCCGAGGTCAGCTCCTTGGGAGACTTGAAGCCGTTCCACGCGGATGTAGTCCACTCCTTAGAAGTGGGCTGGTAGTCCTTGGATTTGGCGAAGCTCTCCTCGAGCATGCCCCAAACCCACTTCTTGTGCTCCTCGATGTCCTCCTTGCTGAAAGTACCATCCTTCAGCAGCTGCTCCACGTAGATGTTGATCTGGGGGTCGTGGTCCTGGATGCGCTTGTACATGAGCGGCTGGGTGAAAGAAGGCTGGTCGGTCTCGTTGTGGCCGTGCTTGCGGTAGCAGACCATGTCAATGACGACATCCGACTGGAACTCGGCTCTCCAGTCAGCGGCCAGTTGGCAGACATAGTTGACAGCCTCGACATCATCGGCGTTGACGTGGAAGACAGGAGCATCGATGGCTTTGGCAATATCGGTACAGTAGGCGGTCGAGCGAGCGAAACGGGGGTCGGTCGTGAAGCCGATCTGGTTGTTCACGACAAGGTGGATCGTACCGCCAGTCGAGTAGGCCGGGAGAGATTGGAAACCAAGACACTCGTAGACAACACCCTGAGCAGCGAAAGCAGCGTCACCGTGGAGGAGGACGCCCATAGCAGTGCGATGGGTCTTCTCGTCATTGTTGTAGTGCTGAATAGCGCGGGTCTTGCCCAAAACGACGGGGTCCTCGGCCTCCAGATGGGAGGGGTTGGCGACCAGGGACAGCTGCACGCGCTTTCCAGAAGGTGTGGGTCTCTCGAAGTTCATACCGAGATGGTACTTGACATCACCAGAACCCTCGTCCTCGCCGGCAGCGGTACCAGCGAACTCGCTGAAGATGGACTCGTTGGGCTTGCGGACGACGTTGCTGAGCACGTTGAGACGGCCACGGTGGGGCATTCCAATAACAATGTCCTTCACACCATAGTCGACACTGCGGTCAATCAAGGCCTTCATACCTGGCACGAGTGTCTCGCAGCCTTCCAGACCGAAACGCTTATCATTGGGGTATTTGGTGGCCAAGAAAGACTCGAAGCTGGAACTCCAGATAAGGCGGTCCAAGATACGTCTCTTCTCATCATGGGAGTACTTGAAAGGCTGGGGAACCTCGATGCGCTCCCTCAGCCAGTCACACTTTTCCCTGTCGGGGATGTGGATGAACTCAACACCGTAGGATCCGCAGTAGATCTTCTCGCAAGCATCGATGATCTCGCGCAGGGTCATCTTCTCCCTGCCCTCCTTCTTGAAACGAGGCAAGATGCCGGGGCCCAACGAGTACTCGGTATCGAGGTCCTTCTCGGTGAACTGGTAATATTCTATGCTCAACTCCTTGGGCTTGATGTTTCCGAAGCCCTTGGACTCCTGGCGGATGCCCAGGGGGTCGATCCTTGCCTTGTGGTGACCTCTTGCCTGGTATGCGCGCACCAGCAGCTGGACCTTCAAGTGGTTGTTGATATCAGAACCCTCGCCAAGACCTACACCGGCGCCAGCGGCCAGACCGGTGACGACGGCAGAGGAGCTGGGGACCAGGTTTGGAGGCGGCTGAAAAGCTTGCGAAATGGGCATGTTGCCGGACTCCATGTTCTTGAAGTAGACCTGCCATGAGACATGTACGCTCTTGGGGTCCTGCTTGTACTGGACGTACATCTCGTCGATGTAGTTCGCATTCTCGCCTTGGAGGAAGTTGTCGTTTGGATCAGGGGCGTTGAATAGTGCGCTCTTGAATCGTTTTTGCGTCGAGACGGCGAGGGGACGGCGGGTGGCGGAAAGGCCGTAGGAGGGACTTGAGAGGCATTGCGAACGTGTCGCTCGCAGTGCGGCGCTACTGGCCCTACAAAGTCGCTGCATGATGGCGGGCCACTTTGGTGTTGTGGAAGGGAGGGATAGCAAAGAGAGGGGAGAGAGTGGAGAGTGTGTTTGGGAGGAAAGGAGAGGAGAATACCGGTAGCTTCAAGGAAGCTAGTAAGTAAATCGGGCGGACAGGTGGATGTGAATGGAGTCAGGTTTGAAGCAGCCCCCGGGCTTAATTATTGGGCATGTATTATCTGACAATGACAACTGCTTTACCCGAGGATCCAGACATCCGAACCGAATCACGTACCGGGTGTTTCCGCTAATCCAAAAGGAGAGCAGCAGGAGAAAAGATGGTGTAAAAAGAAGGACCTGCTTGAATAGAAAAAGTGGGCTGCCCTTGTCACTCTCTGTCACTGTGAAGACTGGAAAGGAGGCTTTTTGGCTTTTAGAGAATGCCGTGCAGCAGGTCTCGGGCACGATGACGCAAATTTCAACGTAGCGGTCCGTAAGCCGAATGTAAGAACTCTGATTCGGGGAGCTGCAAAAACCCTCACCAAACCAACGCCAGCAAATAATAGTAGATGCCGTGCCTGTATTTCTTTACATAGTAGCACCTATGTAACTGACCACATCCCAACCTCATCATGTCTATTCCATAGCCAATAGTAGTAGTATTCAAATTGACGGATGATTTGGAAGTGAAGGTATTTAGGTTCAGGACATGTATTCTACATTAAGCATCATAGCTTGCCCCTGCATATAGCGGCATCACACCGTCACTTCAAGATCCAATGGATATCCACATGAACAACACGAGGCCAAAATGCATACAGCCCTGCCTAACTGCTGAGCTGTACGAAATAGCTACCGTAGGTGGACAGCTGAACATGTTTTTTCTTAATTTTCCATCCTCATACATCCTGGTCTGCCGAGGCGGGCTGACCAGCTGGACACAAGCGGTGGGGCCGAACGAGCAACCGCATCATCATTGAAAACTCGATCTCAACCCTAACCCTGTCCGTGCCCCTGACACTGGCCCAGTCTGACCCTAACCCTGGGGAAAATCTCGGGACTGGCAGTTGGCAGTTACCTAGGCACCTGCTGAGTAGGCTAGAGCAAGTACCTAGGTACCTACCTAGGTAGGTAAAAGACGCTGTGGAAGTGCCCAAAGGTGAATGAGCCGCGCGGGCGTTGTGAACGAAAGATTCCAGGCACCAGCTTCTGTGGAAGTAACAGCAGGCGTACTATAATAAACTGAGGTCACCACCGTCTGCCACTATCGTATCGCAGTTATTGCCCGTCTCTCAATACTCTCTCTCCAGAGGGCAGAGGGGCCCGTCGTTGCTCGAGGCGGCATGTTGCAGGTCATCTTCACACCGTCAACGAGTCCAGGCCGATGAGCCTGAGTGAGCGAGGGAGACACTCACTTCACCAGTAACACGACCAACCCGCCTTACTGTCGTTTACTCCGCTCTGTCCTTCGCTATTAAGATGGCCGAACTTAGGGCCAGGGCCGTCTACAAAAAGAAAGATGGCATCATTGCCATCTCAGATGACCAGACCACTGTCACCTGGACACCTCTGTCTACCGCTGGGGCCCAGACCGTGTCCCTTGCCATACCCAACATCACAAGTCAGCCCCTTAAAGCCATAGTCTATTCTGATATAAGGGTATGATGCTAACCTTGATGTCCAAGATCTTCAAAAGACCCCAGACACTGCACCGAAGGTGATGCTGAAGATTTTCGAGAAGCCACCAAGCTCAGCCGGCGATCCGGTACCATACACCTTCCAGTTCAATTCTCCCGATGACCCTCGAGCTGAGGCCAATGCAATCAAAGATGTCCTGTCTAGGTTGCTGACTGAGCTTCGGAACAATGATCCCTCGGTGCCAAAGCCAGCTGCTCCAGCTACACCAGCTGCTGCGACTAATGGTGGAGCTGCAAATGCTGCCGGAAATGCCACCGCAAATGCCAAGGCAGCAGCTGCCTATCTCTTTGACAACAATCACCTGAGGCTGGATATTGAGCTGCAGCAAGCGCTGCTGAGGAAGGACGGCGAACTACATAAGACCTACATGGATGCGCGAGCAACGAAACCTGATAGTATTAACGACGCTGCCTTCAACAACCACTTCTGGTTTACTCGTACCAACCTTCTTCGCGCCTTTGCCATCGAAGTCAACCAGAAGCGTGGTGCTTACAACATCCTGCCCACCTTCAAGACCAAAACCACCCAGGATGCAGAGACAGGACAGGAGAAGGTCGAGCTGAACCTTCACCAGGCCGAGATCCTCCAGATCTTTAATCAGCACCCCATAGTCAAGAGGGCCTACAACGAGAATGTTCCAAAGCTCAGCGATGGAGAGTTTTGGTCCAGGTTCTTCTTGTCCAGACTATGCAAGGCGCTGAAGGGCGAACGCGTGGCGGACACAGACAGGCGCGACCCTGTATTTGACAAATATGATGCTTCTGATGATCACGTCGCGTACGCGAGCAAGATCCTTGCCAACCATGTCCCAAAGACTATCGATCTCGAGGGCAACGAGGAGAACACAGGTGGTGTGAAGAGCGGCAACGCCAAGGATGTCGAGATGCGGCCGAGGAGGAAGAACGTGCCCATATTCCAGGTCTTGAACGCCACCAGCGAGAAGCTCCTTTCCAACGTGGCCTCCACAGATCAGGATCCAGAAGAGTCATCGGGTATGGACGATGCTACATGGCGGGAGCTGACGCTGCGTGACCTGGGAGACGCTGCCGAAGAGAACAGGATCAGGCTCAATGTCAAGGAGCAAAGCGAGTTCTTCTCAGAACAGAACGCTGCCGCTTCTACGAGTGACAAGGTCTACGAGAAGCAGGTGCCTTCGCAAGTTCTGATGGAGGTGTCCACGGACATAGAGATGCTGAAGGGCGATGATTCTGGCGGTATCGATTTGCACGGAAGCATCGGAGTGGACGAAGATAGCGACAGTGACGATGATACGCCCAAGAAACCACATGTAGGGTCCCGGGCGGCGAGGAAAGCGGCCCAAAAGCAGATACTTGAAGGGCTGGTGCAGAGCCGCGCAGAGCTGTACGGACACAGCTCTGATGAGATTACGCCTATGGGCATACCGAAGGAACTGAAGGAAAAGGCCAAGCTCACCAACGCTACGACAAATGAGTTTCTCAAACAATTCTGGAACGCATTCCTCTCGGGGGACCCGGACCGCGCACACGAGTTAGGATACCACGTGGATTCGCTCAGGAGATCAACGTTGCGCATCGAGGCGATAGGCGATGAGGCCGAACAGACACGGAATAAGGAGATTGAGGAAGAAAAGAAGAGGATACGAGCTTACTACCAGGAAACGGGCGTCAAGAGGCGGTTCAAGGCGGATGCTGTTGGTGGTGGCAGAGGGGCCGTACTGACACTTATGCGGCCGTCCCTGGCAGCCCTGGATAAGGCACAGAGCCTATACAAGGCTGCTCTGGATCAAGAGGGTATCACCATGTCGACGGAGAATGACTTAGCCGGTTGAGCATCGGGCAAGCTTAATCTGACTCTGTTACCCGGCCGGCCTCTCCTCTATCAGCACCGAAAACAAGAGAGCGTTGCATGAGCATATCGTCTATAGTACAAAATACATGAGAAACTTAATTGGACAACACTTCCCATGAAATATTCCGTGGAAGCTACTAAAGTCGTCTCCGGACAACAGGGTGTTGTATAGGCGCATGAGATAAAGTGACCAAGACCGTGGTACCATGGCGTATAGACGATGAAGTCAAACATATTTATTAGGAGGGGAGCATGCCTACCTAGGTAGTTTGTAAGGCAGAGAACTTGCCTACTAAATAGATAGGTAGCTGACCGAAAATGAGCACCCCAGATGATCAATCAGACTGCCTAGATAGCATAGAATTGCTCCGATTGTACAAGATAATTCATCGTTATCAGTACTTACCTGGTAGGTACGAGTACGTATGTCGAGCAGAAAGTTCCCAGGTTGATATTGAGGCTCAGCAGCCCGGCCGAGCCCTATGGATCGATACGGATCGGTACTGTAGAATACACGGGCGGAACGGAATACAGGGGGTCCCCGCCATGCATGAGCTGACAAACACGCTAAACACGATGACCTCAAAGTCAGATATGCAATCCTTTTGAAGATGCGCCAACCTCAAGCGCACTCCCCGCACAACGATAAAGGCATCCGCTGACCGGAGCCTCTGACGACTTACCCTGACCTCGACCCCTATCGAACGACTCGAGATGGTCACTGGGGTCAACACCTCCTCTCGACCGACCGAATGCATGCTGTAGGGACGAGAGCCCGCCTCCCTGCAGCGCGATGTCTACGGGCACAAGCACAGGCGCAGCTTTTCCGACATGAGACCCTCAGGTCGCCGCGCGTGGTACGAGCCCCGTCAGTAGCCGCGAGGCTCGGTGTCGCCCAGGCTCGATATGTGTCCAGCCAGCCTAATGGCTCCCAACCCCCAGACAAGCCGGACTCCGGCAACGACAACGAGGAGGGGAAAGAGAAGGGCGAACACGCACAACCGCCTGCGAACCCTGAGACCAACGAGACTCCTGCCGAGACAAAGAAGCAACAGCTCTTCACACCTCTCTCTGGTGGGAGGAACCGCTCGAGCAGTGGCGCCGCGACGAACACCGGACTCCCACCCGTCGATTTTCCCCAGTGGTTCTTGGACGAGAACGTACAGATCTTAAGGGCAGAGGATGCCCCGAGGAAAAGGCTATGGAACAAGCTTGGGCGATATTTCCGGTCAGAGCAGAAGGATCCTACCTCTGCACGAGAGCTCGGCGGTATCTGGGCATCCTCCGTGCCCGAAGAAGAAGGCAGCCAAGATACACCAGAACAAGCAGTCGGCCGAGAGCTCTTGTCAACCGTCTCTGCAGAACTGGACGCAAAGCCGCCCCCGACGAGAGCTACCAAAGATCCCAAACGCCGGCCTATATCCTTACTATATGTGCATAACTACAAGGGCAGTCGGGTAGCGAACGATTTAGTCAGCCATATTGGTGATGACCTGGGAGCTGATGTCGTACATCTCGATGCTGCCAGGCTAGCAAGGATAATCGGTCCATACCTTGGCTCAACACTCTACTTCGGTCGCGGCAACATGTCAATGCTGGGCTATACGGCGGCCGAAGCGAACGGCAGATCTCTCTCCGCAGCCTCCGCGCCGGAAAGCGAGGACGAATATCTGGTCCGGGGAATGGGCGTCATGAAGTTCCTGGCCCCGGGAAGAGACGATCGCGCCAGCTGGGATGATCTCAAGTTGAATCATGTCCTCAAGGAGGTTGTCAATTGCCCCAGTGTCAAGAGGACGCAGGGCGGCTCTGAGCCGAGCAAGCCACAGAAGCTCATCCTGCACGTACACAACTATGTCGAGTTGGCAATGACAACCGAGGGCGCGTCCATACTCGACAAGCTACGAACCATTGTCGACCGCCTCTGGCAAGAGGGATCCAGTATCGTCATTGTTGGCTCCGCTTCCAATGACAAGGACGCATCTGCTAGATGGCATGCCAAAATGAAGGAACTGAGCACGGAATGCTACCCTATCGTCTTCTCCCCTAATGCCGACGAGGTAACTGAGCTCAAGGCCTGGGAGAAGCTAGATTGTCTTCAGGATAATATGAACAACATCAACTGGATGCTGTCGTGTCTCAAATCAGAGCCAATATGTGTACAGCTGCCTAATCAGGAAACCAGTGAATCTGATTCCGAACCGATACCAGACATGGAAGCACTCAAAAAAGGTCTATCCAGCGGCATATACTCAAATCACTGGATATACAGGTTGTCCACACAGGCCATCGGGTACTCACGGACCGACAAGGCAGTTCTTGACGCTTCCACGCTGGCCTACGCTTACAAGCAGATGGAAATGGTAGACAAGCTACGATCTGAATTGCTGGAATCCCAGAGCCCAGCGTCTGCTACTGCCCTGCCTTCCAGCTCACCCCTTGAAAGCCTCATATCACTGGGCAACACGATCAACTCCGAGGCTGGACACGCCTCTGGCCGACCAAAGCCCCCTCCTACCAACCTCGACGAGGAAGAGAAGAAGCTCCTCACAGGCCTGGTTAATGTTGATGACATACACACCACATTCAACGAGGTGGTCGCCCCTCCAGAGATCCGCGAATCCCTGATGGCCCTCACCACTCTATCCCTTCAGCACCCCAAGGCCTTCTCCTACGGTGTCCTTGCCCGTGAGCGCATCCACGGCTGTCTGCTGTACGGCCCTCCCGGAACCGGAAAGACCCTCATGGCCAAGGCAGTGGCGAAAGGCAGCGGGGCCAACATGCTCGAGATCAGCGCCGCCTCCATCAACGACATGTGGGTGGGCAACAGCGAGAAGAACGTGAGGGCCGTCTTCTCCCTCGCGCGGAAGATGTCCCCCATGGTCGTCTTCCTCGACGAGGCCGACGCACTGCTCGGCTCGAGGGGCAGGCAGCCCAACCGGGGTGGACAGAGGGAGACCATCAACCAGTTCCTGCGGGAGTGGGACGGCCTCACCAACGCGCTCGACACGCAGCAGATCTTCATCATGGTCTCGACCAACAGGCCGCAGGACCTCGACGAGGCCGTCCTGCGCCGGCTGCCGCGGAGGATCCTGGTCGACCTGCCGCTGCGGGACGGCCGCCTGGCCATCCTGCAGTCCCTCCTCCGGGACGAGCTCCTCGACGCGTCCGTCTCGCTGGACAAGCTCGCCACCGACACGGAGCTCTACAGCGGGTCCGACCTCAAGAACCTCGCCGTGGCGGCGGCGATGGAGGCGGCCAAGGAGGAGCTCGCGGCCGCCAGGGCCAGTAGCGGCGCCGCCGCCGACGAGTCCTCCGGCAATGGTCTCGAGTTCCCTGCGAAACGCACACTCACGCTGGCGCACTTTGACAAGGCCGTCAAGGACATCAGTGCTAGTATCTCGGAGGACATGCAGAGCCTGAAGGCCATCCGGAAGTTCGACGAGCAGTATGGCGACGCGAGGAAGAAGAAGAAGAAGAGTCACATGGGTTTTGAGGTGGTGCCGCATGAGGCTAGGTCGGAAGACGCGAGGGTTAGGAACAACTGAAGGGACATGAAAATATCAGGGACGGATAAAAGACAGATCTACGCAGGGCTGCCTTCATTTTAATGCTTTTCTCGGCAATCCCATGACACCCCATACCATCCCGTCCAAGCTGTTTGTAAATGTCGTCCCAAGAAAGGCGAGGTATACATACTAAGTAGGCTCACTGTAAGTCAAGGCAGGCGACGTATTTTATGCTTGTGACGTTATAACATGAATTCCATCACCAAGACCGATTGCCACTACTTTACTGCCGGAGCAGGTGGGGCCCCCATTTGGTGTGTTGCATCATCAAGCCCATATCATTGAGGGCATTATTGTATGGTACACAGCTCACAAAGGAGAAAAAATCGATTTGAGCTACGATACCATTTCCGTGAACTCGATCCTCACATCTATACACGGGCCCTCCACTTTCCCATGCAAAATGCCCAGTTTTATTCTACATCAGAACCATCTTCCTTTAAGCGTTCTTCTCCAGATCGGCAATGATCTTCTCACCCTTTGCCCGGGCGGAGGCGAAGTCGCCAACCATGTAGAAAGCACCCTCGGGCAGGTCGTCACCCTCTCCGCCCAGAATAGCCTGGAAGGAGGAGATAGTCTCCTTCATGTCGACGAGGGTTCCCTCGATACCGGTGAAAACCTGGGCGACAGTGAAAGGCTGGGACAGGAAACGCTGGATCTTACGAGCACGCTCGACGGTAAGCTTGTCGGCCTCGGAAAGCTCGTCCATACCCAGAATGGCAATGATATCCTGGAGAGACTTGTACTCCTGGAGAATCTGCTGGACACGGGTGGCGGTGTCGTAGTGCTCCTGACCGACGATACGGGGGTCCAGCATACGGGACTTGGAGTCGAGAGGGTCGACAGCGGGGTAAATACCCAGCTCGGAGATACCACGAGACAGCACAGTGGTGGCGTCCAGATGGGCGAAGGTGGTAGCAGGGGCGGGATCCGTCAGATCGTCAGCAGGCACGTAGACGGCCTGGACGGAGGTAATGGAACCCTTGTTGGTGGTGGTAATACGCTCCTGCATCATACCCATGTCCACGGCGAGAGTGGGCTGGTAACCGACGGCAGAGGGGATACGACCCAAAAGGGCAGACACCTCAGAACCGGCTTGGGTGAAACGGAAGATGTTGTCGATGAAGAGAAGCACTAAAGAACATGTGAGTAGGAGAAACCACACAAACATAGGGTGAAGATTATACGCACCATCCTGACCCTCCTGGTCACGGAAATACTCAGCAACAGTCAGACCGGTAAGAGCGACACGAGCACGGGCTCCTGGGGGCTCGTTCATCTGACCGAAGACCAGGGCGACCTTGGACTCGCCATCAAGCTGAATGACGGAGGTCTCCTGCATTTCGTGGTACAGATCGTTACCCTCACGAGTACGCTCGCCGACACCGGTGAAGACGGAGTAACCACCGTGGGCCTTGGCGATGTTGTTGATCAACTCCTGAATGAAGACAGTCTTTCCGACACCAGCACCACCGAACAGACCAATCTTACCACCACGAGCGTAGGGAGCCAGGAGATCGACGACCTTGATACCAGTGACCAGAATCTCAGCGGTAGTGGCCTGCTCGGTGAACTCGGGAGCCTCGGCGTGGATAGGCAGGAACTTGTCGGTCTTGATAGGGCCACGCTCGTCGATGGGGTCACCAGTGACGTTCATGATACGTCCCAGGGTGGCAGGGCCGACGGGAATGGTGATGGGAGCGCCGGTGTCGCTGGCCTTGGCGCCACGGGTAAGACCCTCGGTACCTATTCCTCGTTAGCAACAGGGTGACGTATGAACCGGATGCTGGCAACTCACCGTCCATAGCAATGCAACGGACGACATTCTGACCCAGATGTTGCTGCAGGCGAGTTAGCTTGATGGATTGGTTGGACTATAGTGGACTCGGTGGTGACGTACGGCAACCTCGAGCACGAGCTTGGAGCCGTTGTTGCTGGTCTCAAGGGCGTTCAGAATTGGGGGAAGCTTGGCACCATCGAACTTGACTGTAAAGAAGTTAGTAAAGGGTGGTCGTGGGATCGGAAGCTCGAGTAGAGCTTCAGGTAGCTTTGAAGACTAACCGTCGACGACGGCACCGATAACCTATTGAGGTATTTTGTTAGCCTTGCCATCTGGGAGCTATTTATGGTCGCGTCGCAGGTGCATACCTGGTAGATCTTTCCATCGCCAACGCTGGAAGTGCTTGCAAACCGGCTGGTGATGGGGAATCTGAAGGGAGAAGGCTGGGTAGCGCGCCTTGTGGCCGAGGCGGCCACGAAGGAGGGTCTCGCGCGGGAGAAGTTCCTGATGCCGCTGGTGGTGAAATGCTTGTCAGCTCCGTCTACGTCAATGGCCGAGACAACCGGTAGCTCAATTGGGCTCAATTGAGGGTTGGACCGGGAAAAACATGCAGAAAGGGGCTGCTGCTGACCTCTTGAACATCTTGACAAGATATTAAGAACGACTTCTGATGGGAGTGGAGGTGGGTTGCTGGATGGGGGTTGCGGAGGAAAAGATTGAGAGACAAAACTTGGGCAACAACTACAGAAGCTGGAGTTCCGAGAAGCGCCGACCCACTCTTTCTCGCACGTGATCTCCCGACAACTTCCTAACAAATGGAACTTCGACATTTTCAGACCGAACAACAACAGCTTTTGATTTTCAGAATTCAGTAATTTACGGTTCCGTCTTTGCTGACTTTAACTCAAAACCAAAATCATCGGGTTTTACTACTCACTCCACCGCAAAATGCACCAAATGTAAAACGACAGGTCAAAGGTTGCGCACGGGACTTATGAGCTCATCCCGGAATCTCTATTTAGAGGGCATCAACCAATCTACGGACCTACTAACTGGACCGCCATTGAACTATTCCCCCGCCACCCACCCACCACCTGGGCACTGCCTCCCGTCCGCGCCCCCGAAAAATTTACCCTCCCATTCACCCACTCAACTGTCAAGTCATTGACACCTATGCGTTGTCGACCCACCACTCTTTTCCCCAGTATTACCATTTAGAATACTCCCCTGGGAAAGCCCTCTGCTGTGATCTATGCTGTTCACTGCAGGTTAAGCAGGACGATGAGTGTCGTCGTGCCGCCTCCTGCATAAGTAGGGACGAGCCGGGTGAATATTGGAGAAAGAGGGGGCCGGGAGTGTGATCGGGTTTATGGACCCTGGCTTGCGCGTGTCTGCCAATGAGCAGAGTCAAAGCCTGAATCAATTTGAAAAACAGTACCGCTGTGTTCAATTGTCTAATCTATATGCCGAAAGACTTCACGAGCGTCGGTCTCATGCGCCAGACTCATGCGCACGATATGCGGCAAAGGGTATCCACATAACGACTCCCCAGGGTTGAGTCTATCTCACTTCAGCTTGACTATTTCAACAAACTAGTAATGTTGTGCCCATTGAGCATTCGATAATAGTCGGTGCTGTGGCAAGTATATCCTCCAACCATCCAGGCTGTGGCTCAACACCGGCAGCTCCAACACCTATTGCGAATCCTACGAGGCCTGAGCATCAGTTGACTCTAGGGCGAGAACCTGTTTGCATAGTGTCAGTCTCCGGAATATTGGCAGGCAGTGAAGGTTTGGTGAACTTACAATCGCAGTTCGAGACGGGATGTAGACGTGTGTCCAGTTCCTGCGGTTGTTCCACTCCAACGGAGTCGTGCTTGGTTGGGGTCAGTCTTTGCTTGCCATTTTCTTGCGTCAGGGCATTATGCACTTACAAGAATCTTGTGCTCTCATCGATCGAGCCAAATCCGCCAACGTCTTTGTTATCTGAGTTCAGAACGATCTTATACGTCCCCTCGACGTCAACACCAATTCGATAATCGGTATAGCTGTTGGTAGGATGGAAGTTGAAGATGAACACCAAGCCCCCACGCTCGAAGACAATGACCTTGTCTCCCTCGTGTTTGAGCGAAATGTATGCCTGCGAAGAGTGTAGCCAGCCATGCTTCTCCTCGCACAGGTTCATCAGCCTGTCGAAGTGGTCGAGGTACTGGTACCTCAAAAGCTTGTCCCCAGGCAGGTTCAACTGACGCCGCGCGTACCAGAACGAATTGTTGTTGCCTTCGCGAGGGAAGTCGAGCCATTCAGGGTGACCAAACTCATTACCCTCGAAGTTGAGGTAGCCCTCACCGCCAAGTGCGTGAGTCAACAGTCGAACCATCTTGTGCAAAGCCATACCCCGGGCAATCACTGGAGTCATGGGTGTGACATTTGACATGTTCGTGTACATCTCCGCATCGCAGAGGTGGAAAATCAGGGTCTTGTCTCCAACCAGGCTATCCTCATTGTCAGTGAAAATGCAACCACGGCGTCTCGTTTTCAAGAGCTAAGAAAATGAACTTACGCTTGATCATGGCTCTCGCAGTAAGCTATCGCTTTCTCTCCATGGCGCCTGTTGGTCAAAGTGAAGCAGATATTGGCCATATCCCAGTCCTCATCCTTCTGCTCTTTGAAAATCTTGATCCACATGTCAGGAATCGCCATAGCAAGACGGTAGTCGAATCCTACGCCACCCAAGGATAGAGGTACACCCAGTGCAGGCATGCCGGACACGTCTTCGGCGACGGTAATGCTTTCTGGATACAGGTCATGAAGCATCTCGTTAGCGACCATGAGATAAGTCACGGCTTCCTCATCGACATCAGCACCGAAATATTCGTGGTAACCGCCAGAAAACCCACTGCAGATGTTAGAAGAAGTCACACGTAGCCATCACGAGAGCTGCACTTACGTTCCCATGCCGTGATGGTGGTAGAGCATGCTTGTCACGCCATCAAATCTGAAGCCGTCAAACTGGTACTCGTCCATCCAGAACCGGAGATTGCTTAGAAGGAAACGCATGACCTCATGGTGACCATAGTTGAACAGCCGGCTGTCCCACTGGTCATGCTTTCCTTTGCTACCTGAGTGGAAATACTGGTGATCGGTGCCGTCAAACTCGTTCAGTCCATCAAGAACGTTTTTGGAGGCGTGGCTATGGACGACGTCCAGCAGGACAACGAGGCCCAGACTGTGAGCAGTGTCGATGAGCTCCTTCAGATCTTCCGGAGGACCGTATCGACTGCTCGCTGCAAAGAAGTTGTTGACCTGGTAGCCGAAACTGGCATAATAGGCATGCTCCATGACGGCCATAAGCTGGATAACGTTGTAGCCAAGCCCCTTGATTCTTGGAAGCATGTTCTTGGTGAATTCCTTGTAGGTGGCGACCCTGAGCTCGGGTGACGAGATGCCGACGTGCGCCTCATACACACGAACGCTCTGGGGCTTCTTTGGGCGCTGATGTTTGAAGACATACCTCTCCTCTTTGGGAGGGTTCCAGAACCTCGCATCATATGCTGGTGACACGGATAGATCCTGTGTGACATACTTGATCCAGGCCGGGAGACGGTCAACCCTCTCTCCACTTGGAAGAGCCAGTGAGATCTTGTAAATGTTGTCAGCTTATTCAGGGTCACTGGTCAGCCAAAAGGATGCTCACCTTGATCTTAGAGTTATGAGGTATTGCTACCTGGCCGTTCACAGGCGGAACGACAATCTCAAAGACGCCAAAGCCATTCTTCGTCATGGGGTGAGAGTCACGATTCCAGCCATCTGCCTGCGATCAGCGATCAATGTCCACTATTAGTCGGAATGGGGTGTCGGGAGCTCACTGAAGTCCCCAGTAAGAAAGGCCTGTTGAGCATTGGGGGCCCACTCTCTGTAGATGACATTGTTGTCATCGTCGACGTTGAAGCCATAAATTTCAGCACCCTGTCATGTTATAGACTAGTTAGTGGGGTGGTGTCCTCGAAGACGCGGTCTGTGGGCGAGGGCAACATGCCTTGGTGAACTTGTGGAGGCCACCTTCTGTCTCATCGATTTTGTTAATCCAGTCCTTGGCCCTGGAATATCTTCTTTTCAGAGCATCCTGAAATGGTGACAGCCAGGGATCGATCTGCAGAACGCCTTTTAGATACGTCAGTTGAGTCTCGAGGCAGTATCAGCTATGAACTGCTCCTTACCGGTGCCATCGGCGGGGATGCCATCAGCGGGCTTGCCGCCGTTTGCGACCAACGTGTTGGACGAATGCTCAGCCACGTCGTTCATGGTTTCTGACTTTCTCCTTGGGATACTTGAAGTCACACGTATACTCGGTGGAAGGAACAAGTCGGAACGGGAATTGAGTCAAATGTTGGGAGAGAAATGTAGCCAGGCACGCAGGGTTGAGAAGCCAAGGACGCCGTTGGGTTATATGCAGCTCTCTGAATTTTGGGGGGCGTTGCGTAGCCTCTGCAGCAGCGTACCCTGCCAGTCTGAGTACGGATCCGTACCTATAGTATCACAGACACTGCTCTTGAAGAGGAGACGTCCGACCGATGGAGCCCGTGTATCAAGTAACATCCATGGATAACTTGATCAACGCTTGCCCGCAGGTGGTTATGACGTCGAGGGACATCACTGCGACGGACTCGCCCAGCATCAAATCCCGCCTTAATTCCTGCCAGCCTGCGCCTCAGCCGCTTCTCACTCACTCTCACACTCTCACACTTTCACACTCACACTCTCCCACTCTTCAGAGGGTATGAGGAAGTCGTGCAATCTTCAACGCTTATAGTGTTCCAGCAGTCTAGCTACTCCGCTACTTTGGTATTCTATAACGTCTTTACCTAAGTCAGAACGGACTGACTCGAGGACGGGTGTTTCACATCCTGCTTTTGAGAGACTTTTGATCATCTCGTTCTTGCTCATTGCATTTTCCCCAGACCCCAGGTTTTTTGATAATCCCCTGTCCTTGCTCAAGTGGCGATGCGGGGTATCCGTGAAGTCATACGAATTAGGTAAATGATTGCCTAGACCATACTGCCAAAGGCCCAAAGCTGTCCTCCCCCGCCACTGATGAACCGCCGAAACGCCGACGCCGGCCAAGCATACTCACCCAGTCACCTAGGCATCCTCGCTTTCAACGTCGCCTGCTACATATCCTTGGTAGTCTACGCCTCTACGAACTTTAATCCTATCGAACGATCCGTGCCAGCCCCGCCGTCTCCTTTGCGACCCTTAGTTACATCCATGGATACTACTAGCCTACTGCCTATCTAATACAACAAATCGTATACGATACGATACCTGCGTTCCCCGTCGCCTTGCGTCCATCTCCCCCCGCGGAGTCGTGATGAGCATGATCCCATCTACAATATGATCATGGCCGCCTCACGGCAGCGACTCCATCTGTTGCCGTTGTCCCATGTCCGCCGAAAAGCCCTACCATCTCAACCCTCATATTCCGTGTCCCGGTCCTTCTCTGCTTCCGCAGTATCTCAAACCGCCAAGAGACCGCCATCCAATCTCAACTCCGGCTTCACGAGTAGCTATGACCCCACCCAAGATTCCGGCCGCGGGCCCATGTTTACAAAGCCGAGCTTTGGCGTCCCACAATTCTATCCCCGCGACTTGAAGGCCCGTGTAGACGAATATGTCGTCGGTCAAGACAGGGCGAAAAAGACTATATGCGCGGCCATCTTTAACCACTACCAGAGCCTGAGGAGGCGACGGCATGACCAAGATCAAGACCGGAGAGTGGGCGAGAAGTTGCAACGCCAGAAATGGGCGCGAGAAAGAGACCTTTTCGAGGCGCATCGTAAAGCCCATCCCGTTGAAGGTCAGGCACTCCCAGGCCCTCAAGGCTTGCTGTGATATGTATCGCATACTAATTAATGCCTAATGTCCAGACGAGTTCCCTGGCCATTATGAGTCCATCCAGCAGAGCCACCAAGCCATAGATCCTACTACCGACTTCTACGTCCCTGAAGACCCAAACCTTCCCCATCACACTAGAATAGACAAGAGCAACCTGCTATTGATCGGCCCTACAGGTGTTGGAAAGACTTACATCCTCGAGTATGTGCTGTATCCGTCGTGTCCTTTTCCCTCGTTCTTACACTAAGACTATCCCAGGACCCTAAGCAAAAAACTCAATGTCCCATTTACAATATGCGACTGCAATTCGTTCACACAAGCCGGTTATATAGGCCAAGATGTTGAGAGCTGTATTGAAAGACTTCTGATCGAGGCAAACTACGACACCAAAGCAACTGAGCATGGCATCGTTGTCCTAGACGAGTTCGACAAGATCGCACGCAGAGAAACGACCAACGGCCGAGATGTTGGTGGAGAGGGGGTCCAACAAGCGTTGCTCAAGCTTGTGGAGGGTACAAAGGTTACCATCAATGTTAAAGACAACAGGTCTTCACGGTCAGCTGCTCCCATGACAAGCAATTACGGGCCGGGCGGCTCGGGCTTAAATCCTCCAGCGCCTCCGCCCTCAGGCAAGACGGATCAGTACACTATCGACACAAGAAATGTTCTCTTTGTGTTCTGTGGAGCCTTCGTAGGACTCGAGAAGCACATTTTGGCAAGGGTGGCGAAGCCGTCCTTAGGCTTCGGGGCTGAGATTGGTGCAGGTCGGTCTACTATGGTCAAGGGGGGCAACAAGACCGCCTTGCCCCGAGAAATGTATTCTCACTTGCCGCACCAGCCTATACCAGCGGCCGAGCCGGGAACTACTGGATTCACACCGAGTGAGTGGACTTATATTGAGCCTGACTTTGAGTATTGGAATATACTGACTTTGTACTGAAGTGGACTTGACAACCCCCGAGGACCTCCAAGCTTTCGGGTTCATCCCCGAGCTAATTGGTCGCTTGCACAATGTCATTGCGCTGTCACCGCTCTCACAGGACGAGCTCTTCCGCATCTTGACAGTTCCTCGCAACGGGCTCATGGCACAATACACCGCGTTGTTTGAGACGTATCCGAGCAAGCTCTATTTCACAAGGCGTGCTCTCCTTGCCATTGCCGAGCGGGCTCTCAAGAACGGGACTGGTGCCAGAGGGCTGAAGATGGAGATGGAAAGGGTACTGGCCGAGCCCATGTACGAAGCGCCTGTCCACCACGTTCTTGTCACTGAGGCTTGTGTGAAGGGTCATGAGAAGGCCGGTTACTGGGGCAGAGATGGGTGGTTGGAAGTCGAGAGGCGGATCAGAGAGGAAGATCAGCCCAATGAGGTGGACGACGGCACCGCGGCCACCTTCGAGCAATACCGAGAGGCTGGTCAAAGCGGTGAATAGGGGTGCTGCGAAGTCGCCTTGGCCCCTCCGTCGTTGGAACATCGCCAAAGCACATTTACGAAATGAAAGTATACCCAGGTCGAAGCATGCTTATGCAATATACGATACCGCGGCCGTCCTCCTGATTCATTCATTGATTATCGCTTTGTGGGCAATGTTTTTGCGACCCAAAACCCTCAAGGAACATGTCCTCCGCAAGATATCCTCCGCAAGATATCCTCCGCAAGTAGCTGGCCTCGTCATACCTCTCTTCCAAGTCGGTCTTGAGTTTCCACCAAAGGGATCACCATAATACCTTCTTCAGTCTTGAAGAGGCCATTAAACTCGCGTATCATAATTACTGGTCAGTCGAAACAGATCCCTGGCCAGTTATGCCATGGTTGACGACTTCGCCTTCGAGCCAACCAGCCGTGCACTAACCGTTCATCTCAATCCATGCACGGGGCTGCTATAGTCCATAGATTCCTTCGATCCTTTTCGTCCGGTTCCGGCTACCTGTTGGGGTGAAACACTCCTTTGCATGTGCCGGCATCAGTGACGCTGTCAGTCCCATCCCTGTCGAGTACCTATATACGCAACATGCCCATAGATATTGTATGTCATCAAGTGTTGACTCTATTCGACATCAATATGCCACCCCTCTGCCCTGAATGCGCCTCTCGAATAACAAGGCGCAATTATACAACTCATGGCTCCCAGCTCACGGCGGCAGTTGCCAGGAACCCCCCCCCTCACCTTTCGACCTTTAATAGTCATTGGTGGACTTAGCGATCATGAATCAGATATTTCCATTACGTCCCTAGTGGTCCCATTTGCGATTACGTTCTTCTCGAGCTGGTGATATCAACTCGTTCGGATATGGGAGGAGGGTTCGCCTCTTCCTGGAATTCTTCGCCCTTCAAGCATTCGAAACCTTTAGGAGCTCAGAGAATCCGCACGTATACTGATGGGCGGTAGTGAGACACGTAGTACAGTGCCCACGGACGGGAATACACGAGTGTAGGCAAGCTCGTTTTCATGTCGAAGGAGACGCTTTCTTACGATCACGGTGACTTCACATATCTGCTGCTGGTCTCAGCCCGAAGGGTTACACAAACAAGCAAGGACAACTATAATCGGACGGCAAACGCTCTGCCGAGCTTTCCGAGCAGCGGGTGGGACGCAACTCCGGTGATCGTAGATAAAGTTCACATTTCGGACTTGGGCGTGTCGAGTGTTCAGGAATCTTATGATTTTTGTACACTTTACTACATCCACACACGCAATCGCCATCCAACCCCTCGCCGGACCAATGCTTTCTCTAAATATCACGGAGTACATGGAGCTGGGACCATGAGGTAATGAGTATGTTGCTTCTGCTCTTTCTACCGACAAAAGGAAAGTTTTCCATTTGCTGCCTGAGCCTCTTAAGCTTTCGAGGAGGGGGACTGGACCTGGCCCTTGCCCGCGTAGTTGGGGGAGGCGACACCGGTGAATGGGTCGGATCTTTGCTCCTGTTTTGAAATCAAGGGTCAGCATTGATATTCTGACGAGCCGATCCTTTCGGGATAATGATGGGCCAAAGGCCTGACGGATACGGACCTTGAGGTACTCGTTGGCAGCCTCCTGCCACTCCTTGTTCATGGTGTGTGGTGCGGGCTTGGCGAACATGCGCATGGTGCTGAAGATGGCCAGGGAGGCGAAGAGGGCGGCGAAGACGTAGAGGGTGACCTTCTTGCCCTCATCAGGGGGAGGAAGGGCACGGGGGCCGTGAGGGCCGAACGCAACCCAGTAGGCTGTTGAGGCATTTTGAGTTAGCATTTTGGTCCTCCCATATTATCATGATGACGCAGTGGGCCACTCGAGCGGCACAGCAAGTCAGTGATCAAGTGAGCTCGTCGAGAGGCAAGATCAGACTCCGCGGAGTGCCGGACGCGCCTCGGTGGTTTGCGAAGGGTGCCCGTTGTTGCTCAGGAGCTCCAATGATAAGACTCACCAGCCTTCTTCTCCTTGAGGGTCAGATCGTGCCAGTCCTCCTTCATGCGGTCGCGGAGAGCCATCCACAGCTCAGCCTGCTCCTGAAGGGGCATGCCCTCCCATCGCTTCTCGATGTTGGCCAAGGTCGGGTTGGAGATGGCATGGGTGGAAGCGGCCGTGGAAGCGGCAGCACGGGTGACGAGGGAGGTGGTGGTGGCCTGGCGGCTGGCCTGGGAGATGGAGGCGCGCAGCACCGCTGACGTCGGGAGTCGCATCATTTTGGCGGATTGTGATGTTGGTGATAAGCCGAGGATGGTCGGGGGAAAAAAATGGCGTCGACGGAGAGGAGTTGTACAACTGATGGTCGGGTCGCTGGGAAAGAGTGGAGATGGGTCCAATTGACAAGCTCGCGGGCCGTCAAATGTTGCTCTGCTGTTTTGGTTTTCGTTTCCTGCGAATCGTCCCGGTGGATTTCGAAATCTTCCAAGCTCCTCCAGCCGAGAGCAGGCCATTCAGGATCCGTCGACTGGTCCGTGTCTGGTGGAGACTGTGATGCTTATGTAAGGAAAAGCAGCCAATGTCTTATCGGCAATTTGAATTAGCGTATTTTGAGGATTGGGGGAGGGGGGGTGCACACTTGGGGCAGGGGGATGATGCCTCATGGCCTCATGGCCTCATGGCATCACTGCCTCACTGCCTCACCAACCAGGCCAGCCAACACTACCTAGGTAGTTGGACTGTGTGCCGAGATGGCCATTAAGGCCTTCCTTGAAAGTCTAATTGAATCCATCTTGGTATTCTTGCATGTTGCCAAAAGTCATTGGCCGCCAAAGCCCGAAGGCGTTTTTCAGCATATATAGATCTCGGGCGCTGGTATCTGGTACGTCCGTACGGATATACACATACCATACGTCATACCCGACCTGCAAAAACGAAGGATTGCCCACATACCTAGGTACATACACTGACTGTTGTGCAGGACAACCCTTCATCCTCTTGTTCTCCTCCGGAGAAGTCCTCTATAGAACTATATCAAAGGGGAGTCTCCCACGGGTAAGTTGTGGCCGGTGTTCCTCGGGATAATATAGAACTTGCAGCACATATGCACGTAGGTAATCCGTACACCCTGACAATACACACAGTGACAGAGTATTAGACCACCACCCATATCTCAGTTACATTGTAGAAGGAAATATGTGGAGACTTTGTTCTCGACACTTGTAGGTATAATTCGGACATTTATACGAGCTTGCATATGGCCCAGGTACTACATAGACTGATACTTTGCTGCACAAAGGGGCCTGATATCAATATAATGACCGCATAGCACCGAAATCCCTTCCTCCTTCCTACCATGCTTGCTCAATGATACTGCAGAAGGAGACAACGCTCTTGTATTTGAATCTCCAACATTGTTGACGGGTCTCCAAGGCTGGGCTCGATCCAGTTGCGACCCGAGTCTGCCCAAGAATGGCACGGAAGTGGTTTACTAGAGAGACCAGGCTGATGCTATATGCTGCTCAGTTGCAGTATTATATAGCAACTTTGCCTGATATCTAGCCATGCCCTCAATGGCATTACCGAGTCCAGACGTAATGAACTGGTACAGAGGTCATCTCGAGCGCCGGCCCCTTGGCTTGGAACCCTGAGTGGGAGGTCTTCCCGCGCTGTGCGTTCGTCAAGATCGGAGTTGGTCCCTGTCCCTTGAAAATAGCATTCTTATTCTTCATTTCCCTGGTTCGGAATTCTTTGGCGCCTGGCCACTGCGGACCTGGATCGTTGCCTTGTCATCTGGCAGCACATTTTCTGGCTTGGGTTGGCTTGAAGGAAGTCAATAGAAGACTCAGTGGAAGCAATAGGACACCGGTAGCTCACCCAGGATCGCGCCAAAACTCATTGGACTGCTGCTGTTCCTCAAGAGCCGGGCGAAATATGTAGACACCTGTTTGCATGTTAGCACGTTCTTGCATATGCATATATATGTCTGATAAGCCGAGAACAGCGAAGGATGGCCTACCAGAGACAATGCCGACAGCCACCGAGAGACCGAAAGCAGTTAGGTTGCGAGCTGACATTTCTTATTACAGTGGTATTATTGAAGGAAACACGTAAAGGTTGTGGTTTGATGCTGTATGTATTCAGTTGACGTCGCTTTCTTACTTTGCTGGTCGGCCGAGAAAGAACTCATGCCACACAGCACACGCCATGCAGACCCTTAAGCGGGTCTACGTACAAGCATGCGATGGTTTGCGACCCTGCGACCCGAACCGCTGGTAAATGGAAATTGACGTACATATGTTAAGAGCTCGGGCCACAAACGCGTCTTACCGTATCTTAACGCGTCTCAATAACTCTTGTGGTTATCATCAATGTGTATATTTGTATGGGTATGACAACACCCTAAAAATGTCAACACCATGAACCAGATGCCCCATTCTTCGAGTTACGTTTGTAGCGCTTGAACTGTACCATGCATTCGAGTTCTCATGGGTAACTGGAAGGAACTTGGGGTCGTCCCCGACTCGGACGATGAAGGGTTCGACTCCGAAGACTCGCTGCCTCTACCCCAGCATCCTTCACCACGCCATACTCTCCCGAAGCCACCGTCCGACCAGCGCGACGA
Source organism: Cytospora piceae (assembly GCA_016508685.1). Taxonomy (NCBI): domain Eukaryota; kingdom Fungi; phylum Ascomycota; class Sordariomycetes; order Diaporthales; family Cytosporaceae; genus Cytospora; species Cytospora piceae. The sequence continues at coordinate 72,149 of JADMLE010000010.1, read as the reverse complement.
GGATATCTGGGAGGTCCCTAGCAGCCCGCTCGAGTCGCTTGGAAAGAGGACACCCGGTACTAGGCTCCACAAAAAGCACAACAACCCCCCCGAACCACGGTCGACGACGCCTGAACGGGATGCTCCGATTTCGCTACCGAGACAGCGAAATATACCTGGAAGTAGTATCGAGCTTGGAGATTCCAGTCATCGCAAGCCTGCCAGAAACGACAGCTCTATTCGTCCTGAAGCACATCCTACAAGACGGCTACCGACGGCAGCCCTCCCTGACAAAGACGACATATCACCAAGTGCTGTCCAAATCACTGCACCATCTGCCAATCCCTTTCCCGGCAGCTCACTTGAACAACTCTCGACTCTAAAGCCATTGGAGGAGGATCACGAGGAGAGACACGTGGTCGAGCTTGCCGGGAAGGGCAATGGCTCCGACGACCAATGGAGAACCTCAGCAGAATTGTCTCCACGGGGTCGCCGGTCCCTCAGGCCACGAAAACCCATACAAGAGCACCCATATATCCTCGAGAACGCCCAGTACAGCAAATTCATGAAGTCTCATGGTGTAAAGCCAGTACGCATTTCCCTTGCGGAACAGGAGGCTGCCAAACGTCGCAACGAGGAAGATTCGCAAGGACGTGATTACACGGGCGACGGGTCTCAAGGACTTCAGAAGAATACCGCCAGCGGCCAATCGATTGATGACGTTGACGAATTGGCATTGTCACCATCACCGAGGACCTCCTCGCCTCGCCGCCAGCTCCGAGCGAGTAGTGAGCACACTGGAAGCCAGCAAACGGATGTTACCAGTATCACTGGAGATGAGGATTTTCCAGATATCAGAGACCTGATTGGCAAGCCCAAGACGTTATTGATCAAGAAGTCGAGTCGTCGAACACCAGTGGAACCCACCACGTCAAGGAAGCGCTTGAAAACGAGGCATGAGATCTCAATACATCAATCTCCTTCAAGGGGAACAACGGATGACTGGGATATCCCGCTGTCGCCTGACCCTCTACGGGTAACATCTTCCCTCGGGGATGTTTCATCTCCTGACATTTTTCCACGTCCCTTCTCGCGGCGAAGGGAGAGGCTCAGCTCATTGTCTCTATTCAAGCAGCCTAGCCCTCCTCTTGTATTTGGGTCTTCTAAAGAGCCAGTTGATCTTACTCACGATACGGAAGCAAGCGAATTGGGACATGCAGATGCAACGGAGTCTGGAAGTCATGCGTCTAACAGCGACTCTGACATCGTACGCCGGACGGTGAAGAGGATAAGAGGCGTTCTCCCCGCTTCATGGCTGAGGCTAGACCAACAGCCCAGTAGGGACGCAACCCGAAGTGCGGTAAGATGGCAGAGCCCGCCGAGACCCCACGCTCAACCGCAGAAAGGAGTGGCTGTGGTCAGGCAAGGAGTTTCGAAAACAGCAGCATCTACAAGATTCTTTCTTGATGGGCTGAATGACGATGGCGATGATGACGCGACAGTACCTGTACATGAACGATCTGATTATGACCTGGGAGATACACGGGACCGTGGCATTACTGGCATCGAGGATTTCGACGACAGTTTCTCCGTCATTGAGGAAGACTACGTCGACAGGATGCTGCCCGGTGGAAAACGGAAACGCACTTTGACGGGTCCTAGAAGCAAAAGAAAGAAAACCCAGCAGAGTCTATTTCAAGGGCAAAAGCGTTACCGGCAACCGAAGATTTCAAGCTCTCTCCATGGCTTGGAGCGATCGTCGAGTGGGACTACTGAGGCTCGACGTCCCGGGGCAGGTGTCAAGTCAGCAACTCGGAAGGTTCGAGCTGCCTCCCCCCCTGCACTCGGTATCGTCGACGTCGTGGAGCCCAACGCGCCGCGGTTCATAAAGATCGCAGCTAGAGCAGCAAGCAGGCGCCTAGATATGGGTAGATCAAAGCCCAGACAGAAGAACATCAACCTCGGAAATCGCACAGATAACGTAGATGCTCTCTCCGTTCTCCGCGACTGGAAAGTAGGCAAGATCAAGCGGAAAGCAGCACAGCCGCGGCGTGTCCGAGGTAAGGTTAAGACTCAACAAAAGTTACCAGCTCCCAGAGAACCTCTTCGTCAGCTTCCGTCAAATACCACGAGAAAACCTGTACCGAGTCCCGGGCTTTCATTCACACAGCCCCAAAAACTTGCGCGGCAAGTAAGAATGGATGATTTTGTAGTGTCCAATGAGGAAAGCTCTGATGCTCGGCCTGGGGTGCCTCCTGTCAGGCCGAAGGAGTTGAGGGCCAAGTCGAGCACCCATCACGACAGCTACAACAGCAGGCCAGCGCAGATCGAGGCTGATACACTCTATGGCACGGACGACGTTGCCTTCGATGCCCGAAAGAAGATGCTGGACCTTGTATTTCGCAAAGGCCGCAGGGAGATACTTGCACCAAATTTCCATCTCCGACGACCAGCCCTTGACAGAGACTCAGATCACGAGAAGGTTGAGCCTCCAGCAGCCCAGGTCTACGGATTTGAGCAAGAAGTTCGAGATTCTGAACAACTAGAGGGTTCAACACGCAACGGTGTTAAACCTCGACGCCGCAAGCTTGTCCCGCCGAAGCGGCTAGACCTTGAAGCGCCTCAGTTCAAGCATGCGAATGACCCACTGCCATTCTTCGATGAACCCAGACTTGAGGAACATCCAGAACCGCTCCATCAGGGACAAAGTAAAGTCTTAGGCCTGGGACCATTCGGTACACAGTATACACAGCACTTCGACATCTTCCCTCTACATGACGACGTATACTTCCATCATAGCACTATTATAGGAGATGGCACACTGAAACAGGCATTGGACTACCGAGTTTCGGAAGAGATCGCCCATCGTCGAGGCGTCACTTCCTTCAGTATCTTGCACCATCAATTTCAGTGGAGTCACTGGACCGACACAACATCCTCCGAATTGGGATTGCTTTTCGATCTGCTTGCAGAGAAACTGCCAACGAGCAGTGGCGCTGATGCTGGGTTAAAGGGGCATGAGGCCATTACTTGTGCTGATCAAGTTTTAAAGTACATACTGCACTCGGTCAACATTGAGCAAGAATCAGACTTGAGGTCATTCGCGCAAAGGTTGTCAGATTTGCTTCTCAGTTTTCTGGATCAGACACAACCAAAGGCACTAGACGATTGGCGATGCCGGGCTCTTCTCGAGGTCAATTCGCGATTTCTCATCTGTGCCTTGCTCCTGTTGCGAGTTTGTCAAAGCACAACGGACCTTTTCAGCGAAGCTCTGCAAGCGGAAGAACTTATCAAGCGATTTGGAACGGTCATCACCAAACAGCTTCTGGAGGTCGGCCTCCCAGATGTCCGCGCGACCTACGATGATCTACAGCGCCTCTCTATGAGGGAGCGTGGGATCAGGGGCGATAAGGTAGCCATGACCTGCTGGGTGGTCGTCATGAAGGTACTAGAATCAGCGCATATACCGAGAGCTGGATTCTGGGACCTGATGCAAATATCGATGGCAGCCACTGATGTCTTGCAAACCCTCGACGCTCAGAAGTTCGATGCTTTGTGGAGAGACGTGTTGACACTTCTACCGCTGGGCGAGTTTGACGATGAGGGTGTTCTTATCAAGGGGATGCGACAGATAGCCCCTCTTCAGGGATGGTCTCTGCCCCAGAAACTACTGAAGCGAGTCTTTGAATCCTATCTAGGCAACCCAAGGCAATCTCCCAGTTTCAACGAGTACTTGCGTGCCCTACTGGGTCGCTGTCATTATCTGGTGGAGCAATGGGGCTGGTACAAATGCAGTGGCATCGTCGGCACGATCTTTGACTTCTTTGGACAGCAAAATCTCTCACACCTCAGGAACGAGGAAGTTTACAAGTCGCCACGATTCCTCGACGAGCTGAGCAGCACACCTTTTCTAAAGGTTGAGCCTGAGGACCGTTGCTTCCACGTCTTCCTCAAGATGCTGGCGGTAGCTATCGTAACGCTGAAGAAGCATGGCCTCACAAATGACATTCGAAACCTCATCGCCCGGACTCTTCCCAACCACAATCGACAATACTCAAAGGAGCAGACGATTCACGCACATGACCTTGCTGCCTTGCGGAACCACCACGATCTGTTGTCCACCCTTTTCTGGGCGGCTCCTCCGGAGGAGCGGCCAGCTGTCCACCTGATCGAGAAGTTGGTCTCCCCAGCAACTTCTCACAAGGAAGCATGTCTCGTCAATCTTCGAGCATGGAGCCAGCTTGCGCGATTCATTGTGTCTTCAGGATGCACTGTCGATGTGTACCGGCCGTTCATGATATGGCAGAACAATATCTTCCAGCAGGTGTTGGAGCAATACCTTTCGGCCGCCGCTGAAATCCAGCGACAATTCATGTCGATGCCGAAGGAAGCCAGAAAGGACATTGGCCAGCAGATGCTTGAAAGCTGTGTTTCTGCAAATCAAGCCGCTTCGAAAGACGTCCTCTACTTCAGTGTAACGGCCTCCCGAGACGTGATGAAACACTGCCCTTCACTGGGAATTGCTACGTTCTCGTTCAACGCAAGTCAGCTTAACAGTGTATTTACCAAACTCAGCCAAAATGGCAACGACTTGGACTGGGGGATGTTGCGGGCTTCGTTCGAGACAGTTGACCTCTTCCTGAAGCGTATCGAGCAGTTCGAAGATCAATTGAGGGCGGAGTCTTGTGATTCCCTCGTATCAAATGATAATCGCGAGTTTGAGGACGCTGTCGAGTTCCTTGACGAGAAAGTTGTCCAAGGCTTCTTCGTTGCAGCCCGCCAGGTCCTTTCTTCGTCTGCGGTTGATGCATCATCTCATGCCGCCCCACCTTCACTAATCCGGGAAAAGTCCGTGATTCTCTGCGGCAAAATCGCAGGCCTGTTCATCAAGGGAGGAAAGACGCAGTTGAAACACTTCTTCGGCGGCGGCAAATACGGCCTCTTTGAGGCACTTCCGGGTGAGCTCAGCTTGAAGGACAGGACTTATTTGCCACTATTTGTGGCGACTCTCCTAAAGAATCATGTGTTCGATTTCTCCAGCATCGGCTGCACTCAATTCGACATATGGATGTTGTCACTGGTCAAGCCGTTCCAAGCTCTTAGATACGAAACATACCTTGCTGAGACACTGAAGAGCTTGGAAATGGGATTCATCAAAGGCGCTGTCGTCATGACTGCAGCCAACGCCGACTACAACGCAAACCGCGACTTCTTCGCCCGTGGCCTCTCGTACATGAGAAGGGATTTGCGACAAGCGGACTCGGCGCGGCGCAAACCATTGCGTGCCAAGTACGAGAAGCTCCTCAAGGCGGTGATGCAGCAGATGAGGTCGGACATCAAGTCGCTGGTGTTGAACTCCGACGGGCACAGGAATTACATCTACTTCATCCGTGACATCGTTGCACTCATCAAGTCTCACGGTGCCGACATCTGTCCGGTGGACCCCTTTTACTACCAGTTCAGCACAGAGTACAAGCCCGCTGAAGAGGATCCTCAATTGCATTCGGCCGGGATCATCGCCTACGGCCTAAGGCTTGGAGAGGGTGAGATCACAGCTGTTCCCCAGCTCTTCTACTACCTATACAACCATTTCAAGCTGTCCATCGCCAATAGTCAACTCGACGCCGAGAGCCAGATCATCGAAAACAGTATGACGGACGACAACATCCTGACGTTTGTCCTCGGCCGCATGCTGCCTGCCATAATCCGGACCTGCTTCCAGACACAAAATGTTTGGCCACTTCTGGGCGTCTACTCCAAGGCGCTCCGATGCCTCTTCGGCAGGTCCCACCTACCCAGGGAAATCCCCGAGAGCCTGTTCAATGAAGTTGTCGCCTTGCTCAGCGTTATCCTACTCTGGCTGAGGAACCTCAAGGAGGGGAGCTCATTCGGCACGGCAGCAACACCAGCCCAAGTGCGCATCTTGACGCAGCTCATGGAGATCTGCAATGCCATGCGCCCAACCCTGATATGCTGGCTGATGCAGCCTTCGTTGGATCCAACGGGGAGGCTGTCGGTTTGTGTCGACGGGATCACTCAGCTTGCAGGACAAGCCGTCCCCTTCCTGGACGGGCTCCGCGTCTCAAGCATATCTGTCAGAGATCTCCTGGCCGGTCTAGCAGGGAATGAACCACCGGTCGCTGCCGTGCAGTCCGTCGCCGACGGTCAAGTCGATAGCTTCACGCAACATCTGTTGCGCGAGGTGCAGAGGGACTGGGTTGTCACGGCGGAATACATCACGATCAAGACTGCCGTCATGTCGTCCGCGCAGCCTGGGACGCAGTCAGCGCAAGGGGTCAAGAACGATCTCGACGGGAGGAGACAAGAGAGTTTGCTGGAGCTGTACGGGGAATTGAAGTCTTGGGTCCAAGAGACTGGTACAGGAGATGGGCTTCGGCATGTCCGTCAAAAGAGGCGGAATGTTAGACGTGCCCGGGCTGAGTTGTTTTTGATGTAGAATCGTCATAATCAAATATAGATATCGGGATAGACTGGCTTGGCCTATATAGACGCTATGGCTGTGGCAAACCCATTAGCAAATCAGTAGAAGAAAAAGCCAAAACACCACAATCGTTATGCGCACACGATCGATGTCACTTCCGTCAAAATGTCTTTGACAAGGCGACGTGGTATTGTTCGATTTGCCTTCATTGGCATGGGTCTCCATACCCTCATCTACACGAAATCTGCGAGAAGATCCCACGTATCTTCACCCACAGCCCGGAACTCGACGCCCTCGAAGTATCCGGCATCCTGCCACGCCTTCATTGTCGGGCCATCGTAAGGCCCCTGTACGTTCTCGCCATCCCTCCCATCTGTCCAGCGATATTCCCACATTTTCGCCCCGGCCGCGGAAGATCTGATCTCGGCGGCCGCCTCTTCAGCACGGGGAGGCGAGGGTTCCCTCCACCGCTCACCGGCCTCGTCCTGCCACTCCCTGATGAGCTTCTCCCGTTCCGTCTCGTAGATCTCGGCGTACTCCCTTCCGAGCAGCTTGTCTGCTGCGTCGGTGATGGCGTTGATGGCCTCCTTGATCCTGACCTGCTCGGAGTCCTCAGGCTCCTTGGCGTGGTCCACATCCATGGCGTCTCCCCCAACGCCGCCGTTCTTGTGCTTCTCCTGCTTCTTCAACTTCCACTTTGGTATCTTCTTCTCCTGCTTCTTGACCTTCCCCAGCCTGGCCAGCGCCTCGATGGGGGTCTCCAATTTCTCGAGGTTCACAATCAGCGACCGCAACAAATCCTGCGTGAGGATGCTGTCGTCCTCTTTGCGCTGTCTCCTCAACTCTGCCTCCCTCTTCTCGTGCGCGTCCCTCGCCTTCTTCATGTCCTTCTTGCTCAGCCCCTCCAGCCAGCGGTCATGCACGGCATCCGGGTCCACGCCCTTCCTGATGAAGTTGCCGGCCTCGTCGAACGCGCCCTCTTCCTGCTCGGCCTTCATGTTGAAGGCGTCGATCTTGGGCGCGTTCCGCTTCAGCCCCCCCAGGCCTATCTCCTCGTCGATGCCCTCCTCTTGTATGGCCAGCTCCACGTCCTCCTCGTCGTCGCTGCTGGCGTTCCCCTCGTCCAGGTGGATGTGGCCGCCGGACCTGCTGGCGCCTTCCTGCCCCTCGATCTTGTCGTTGTCGAGGAAGCGGACCTCCTTGGCCTTCTTGTCCCTCCGTGATGTTGTATTGGGCGCGGCGGGGTCGTTTGTCTCTTCCTCGTCCGGGTCGTCGTCCGCGAACATATCCTCATCTTCATCCTCCGCATCTTCCTTCCCCGCACCGCCCGCACCGCCATTGCGGAGGTTCTTATCATAATTATCCAGCTGATCCGCAATATCGACATCAGCATCCCCCTCGACGCCCCCATTGCCCGCCTTGCCCCCTTTCTTCCCCCTCCTCGCCTCGGCGCGGTCATTGAACGTCTCGTTCTCCGAATCGCTGTCGTAACCGTCGATGTTCACGGCGCCGCGCTTGGTCGCCCCGGCGCCCGCCCTGCCGATGACGTCGGCCTCGAGCACGGCGTCGTCCTCGTCGTCGTAGTCGTTCGCGTCGGGCGCGAGGGCCGAGGGGTTGCGCACGTCGAACTTGACGCGCTTGGAGTTGTTGGAGGGGCCGCCTTGGTCCGAGTCGTCGTCGTCGGCGGCGGCGCGGCGCTCGCCGTGGTGGGTGCGCGCGAAGGATTCGGCTTCCCGCTTGGGGCGTGCGGCCGAGTATCTGGAGGACATTGTAGCTTTGTATCTCTCCCCCCCTGTGGTTGTTGGAGAGGGAGGGCTGTGTGGAAAGGGAAAGGAAAAGGAACAGATGTGGGCGTGAGCTGAAGTGGGCTAGGCAGTTTAGATGGCTACTTTGGAAATGGATGAATGATATGTCGTTGGAATAAAGAGAGGCATGTGGTTCGCCTCCAAAATTTGGGGTGATGTGGATGCAGCCCTACGGAGCAGAGGTGACAATGATAATCCCTGGCCTGGAAGCTACAGCCACGCGGGGGAGCGAGTCGGGGGGGGGGGGCTTCCAAGCTTCAGTATTTGCCATTGACTATGAGTGACCCTTGACCCCTGATCTTCGCTTTTAGGCTACAATACTACATACACTACATACAGTACGGGTCCGTAGTATGTACACACTACCTACGTCAGGCGGGGCTCAACTTACACCACCACATACGATACCTATCGTACTGTACTGTTACTGTGTAATATATACCCTCAAAAAGTGCTTGTTTTTAAGAACAATGTTGATTCTTCGACAAATTGACTAGGACGCGCTGGTTGGTCTTCAGCAGCGTCGGGATATCATAGCTATCAAAGGCCCAGCGACGCCATTCTCCTCCAAGATTCGTGTCATGGCCCAATACACTCCTCGTAAAGCCGCCCGTTTTGTGTTTTTTTGTTGACAGTAATATAACTAAAATCGTCTGTTGCCACGACCTCAGAGACTTTGTGACAAATCTAAGACCGGCTTCTCTCATCTCGCTCGTCGCTCTCATCTCCCTGTTTCTCGGGTCCAACCCCCCACCTTAACCCCCCTCATTGGGGACCACAACTTCGGCACGCCAGTTGACATGCTCACGCTCTGCGAATCGAACCAGCACGGACAAAGCCTCTGTGGCCGCTTTGTGCGGTGACGTCCACGGGCCCATTGCAGGAGTCTTTAGATTCTTGTCCGACACCTTGGTCCGCAGCTCGTTGGCCTCGGTCCAGATCCTCGAGTTGCTCCGCAGCGCATGGAACACCCCTTTTGCGACCTCTCTCTCAAGCTTTGGCACCTCACCATTTTGCATGCCCAGGGAGCCGTACGTCCTCACTATTTCGTTGACCACCGTGCCGTGGAGTTGACAAGCCAGTGCCTGCAACGGAACCGAGTGCCGCGTCATCCCCTTCAGCTCCCGCAGATGAGGCTCCAGCGTGAGCCACGCCGGCACATTCATGGGAGTCCCGGACAACTCCGACCTCTGGTCGCCAGAACGGAAGGATATCATGTATGCCAGGATCATCTCAATCGTCAAAACGGCTCGGCGATTCGTGTCGATCTCCGATCGCTTTGCTTGTCCGCCTCCGCTGGGGCCTGTGCCATTCGTCTGGCATTCCCCATCGCGCTTGTGCTTCAGCCTCCTTCCCATTCTACTAAACGTCTCCCAGCGTAGTTTGTACGTCTCTTTTGCCACTTGTGATCCCCCTTCGCGGCCAGGTGGTCCTGCATCCCCGGCGCTTGGGGTCTGGGCGACTCGCTCTCCGGGAGTCTGCATATGTGAGCTACCGTGAGCAGACTGGCTGTTGGCAGTTGGGGGTTTGGGTGGTGTGTATGGCGCTTTGTTCGCCGATATCTCGGCCGTCCTGGGGCGTTTCGCGGATATAGAAACTGCCGGCTCAGGGTCTGCTTCGGAAGGACGTGGGCGCTTCTTCGCCGGTGGGGGGGTGTCCTCCACGCTGACCGATCGCTCCTTGGAGCTCTTGGAAGGGAGTGCGAGGAGGCTCTGTAATCGCTTGCGGTGGCTGCCCTTCTTGATCTTCATCGTCACAATCTTGGACTTTGGTCGACTCTCCTCGTCGACATCATCCGCCCGAGGTCGCGCCTTACGCGCACTGGTTGGTGATTCCGAAGACTGGCTGCCTGGCTGCCTTGCCTCGTCTTTTATAGGCGTCTTTATTCGAGCAAGAGCTTCTTCGATAACAGGCGGCAGAGTGGGTGAGAGCAGCGGTGGCAGGTCCGGGGTGACAGACTTCTGCTTCTTGACCGAAACTTCTGTTCTTTGTGATTTGTTTGACAACTTTCCGGACCCATGACTATCTACCGGCCTCTTCTTCGGGCTAGCAGTCTCCAGCTCCTCGTCAAATGGAAGTCGCCGCAGCGGCGAGAGTAATGGCGGTACAAGATGTTTCCCAGAAGTGTCAGGTCGTGGGGGCAACGAGTTCCGGGATGCAGAGGCTTGAGACTTGGTGCCATTGAGAGTGATCCTGGGTGAGACGGCACGATGGTGGTCTTTCGAGCTCGACTGCCCGGCGCGACTGCCCGGGGTCGGCTGCGCCCCAGACGTCCTGCCGTCCTTACTGGCAGACCTGGCATGTTCTCTATTACTTGGAGTCTCCGGCCGTGGCGGTTTGCGCGGTTGATCTGATAGTGGAGGTTCGCTGGGCTTCGTCTTCTTAAGTGGTCTAGCGCTATCCTCTTGCTCCAAATGTCGCTTCTTGCTTTCTGATGACGGACTCGGCACGTCTTTATGGGCAACTCTGCTGGGTAGTGAGCTCTTAGACCTGCGACAAGTGCCACATGTTAGCATGTAAGCAATGCGACGGCGACCCCAGACCTGCGCACGTACTTCTCTACCTCTCTATTGCTCCGAGACTCTTGCGCGTTTGTTTCCCGTCTTAGGCCATTCTCCTTAGCTTTGTCCAGCTCTTTGCGCGAGCCATCCTTTTCCGGTCTTGAGGCCGCACCTGGGAGTTTCTTCTCGTCCATCTTTCCAGGGGTGCCGTTCTCGGTCGGTGAAGTTGTCGTCTTTTTGTTCTTCCAGTCCTTCAAAGACACCTTGTTCCCGGCCTTTTTGGGGCCAGCCAGAGGCGTAGGCTGCGGAGTAGATAGAGGCGCCGCAGGCTCATCGCATATGTCGAAGTATGGTCGGGTCAGGAGAACACCGCGGTCGGCATCTGACAGGAAGGTAGAGTATTGCAGGGGAGATTGGTGGTGCCAGAAATTAGGAGGAACTGGGTATTTGCTCTCGAGGGAAAGAGCCAGGTGGTGTGGGCGCTCAGGCAGTATGTTCTTGACGGCGGATCTGATTCTCTCCGCCGCAGTCTCCATCTTCCAAGGTGCTTCATGAAAGAAGCCTTGTTTCAATGGCAGACTGCGAGGGTCGAGACGCTTATCGATGTGGTGGTGAGGGTTGCGAGGCAGCCAGTCAGGCGGACAACAGTCAGGATCGCATGCGCGGTCGCGTAGCGCAATCGGACGCCCAGACAATTCGAGGCCGGGGTATCTTTGGAAAGGAGTAGACCCTAAAACGGCGGAGAAAGACTAGACTCGTGTGTATTGTGGCTAGTCAAATGGAAAGACGGTTCGCGATAGGAGGTGGAGTGGCTGTGCGGCTGCAAACAATCAGTGAGAAGCGAATAGGCAAGTAGGTTTAGCGGTACGGTACGGTAGAGGGGGAAGCTGGGCGTTGTTGTGATCACGTCAAAGCAATGCGTCCGTACATAGTACACAAAGCCAATTGCGATGAAGAGTACGACGGGGCAAATGGTCTCAGCAGCCGATAAACCAGGATTTGGGGGGGGGGGGACAAAGAATGGATCATCTTACCTTGGGCCGCGGGCGCTCAATGCAGCAATAGCAATGTTCGACCAGCGCCTTGTTTGGGGTATTTCGAAGGTCCAGATGTCTCGAAGCGAGGTTGTTGTGCAGTGCAGCTGGCGTTTCTTTCTGTCTGCAGTTGCACACACACACACACACCCACCCACACCCATCCATCCACATCAGTCGGCGGACCGTATCTGTCGTCTCTCAGGGCGGCGGCTGTCCACCACATGCACGCGCTGGACCCTCAAGCCAGTCTCCACTTTCCGCCCCACTTAGGAAACACCAGTTGAGTTGATACACGCGCTGTATGGATGATCCTTGGCAAGCCAAAACTTGGGCGTTGTCAGAAAGAAAAGTCCCCAGTTGGAGGAAGCCCTATCGAGTGACTGCATGCGACAAATGTAGAGGTAGAGGTAGAGGTAGAATTGAAGGTGAAGGTAGGGTAGAGGGGAAGAAATGTGGCTGGTGGCTGATGATGCGGTGCGGTGCGGTGCGGTGCGGTGCAGTCGCAGTGGTTGCTGCTATTGTGTATGTTAGGTACCGGACATGGGTTTGGGGGAAACGGCCGATGGGATGGAAACACAGCAGATCCACATAGTCTACCGATTGGCTCACTTCTTGGGAACCTTGAAATATCTACTGTGTATTTAGTATCAATCTGACGACAACTGTCTTCGTGGTGTATCTTTTTATTAATATTAAGGTTTTCGCACAGATTAGAGTGTGTGGCTATTATTCCGCCCCGAGTTCGCCATGCTCGACCGGTACCCTAAGCTTAGCACCCTCCCCCCCTAGGACCAGTGGACGTACTTTGGGTACTTAAGTGCCTCTAGGTCTCTAGGTAGGTTATCAATCATCAGGGTGGAGAGTCGTGTACTCCCTAAAAATGGTCAGTCCACCCGAATGTCGTCGCGTGGCTTTTCCGTGCACATACATATTCTTGGGCCAAGACCCTCGACCCAATAACCCACGACCCCCTTGCATTGCAAGGCCTACGCACCGGGAGCCAAACAATGGTAAAATCGCCGGTGGATTGACTATTGGGCATGTCTCGTACAGGTGATGGTGTCCTGTGTGGGTACAGAGGCTGCTCTCCTCATTTAGAACACAACCACTGATTACGTAGATTATGATATTTCAAGGCCTGTAATCCATCGCCTGGTAGCTTGGTGGAGGCTTGCTTCTATGTGACAATACTGAGAGCCCTTTCTTCCTTCCCCAGATGAACAGTCCGTAAAGTCAATGAGAACGTCTCGCAGCCGAGACTAATGTGAACAATATTGTAAAATAAAATAAAAGCAAACCAGTAAATCCGTCTTGGAGTCTGGGGTATCTATCCGCCAACGCCACATCCTGGTATAACGCCCATTTCCGATCTGGAGGAAAACCGTTACCAAGCATACACATCCGAATCATCGTCTACCTCGCGATCCGATGTCCAGTCATCATCTTCCGACTCGTGGTTTGCCTCGTCAAGGAAGTCCTCGGCGCTGTACTGTATCTCCACCGGCTTCTGGTTGTCGAACCGAATGTTGACAATGTCACAGAAGCCGTGGACGAACGGCTCGTACGGTGACGACGGCAAGTCTGGCGGGGTCGATGGGGGCGAAGGGTCTTGGGGTGTCTCTTCCTCGCTCTCCTCACTCGCCTCTAACTCCAGGTCTTCGTCTGTATCGGGGTCACGATACGAAATATTGGCACGCTTGGGCTGCCGCAAGTCTCGGGTCAAAGTTGCAGACCGCTTCCTCTTCCGCTTGCTGTCCATCTGCTTAGCCTTGGCAGGAGGTGGAGGAGCGACGTTGGATGCAATGCGGGTGCTGCGCCGAGATGGCACATCCGGGTTGGAAACCTCCGCGAATTCAACTTCCTCAGCCTTGGGCTGCGGCTCCTCCTGCCCAGTGATTTGTCCCCTGAGTGCTGGCCACTGGATGAGGGAGTGGTACGGCCGAGGCTTCGTCTGCTTCCGCAAAAAGACTCTCCTCAGCTTGCCCACCCACTTGTCTCGGAACTCGCAACGTTGCCGCCAAGGAACATCCAACATAGCCTTGATAGCCAGATATCGCAATTTGGGCATCTCAGGAGCTTGATCAACGAGGCTTTGGAAGAACATCTCTGCGGTCGCAGCGTCCCATTTGGCAAGCTGCTCAAGGTCCATAATCTCGATCGTCTTTGGCCAAGACGGAATGTCGCTGGGGGTCAAAAGGTAGTCGTAGTTTGGATCGGAATCTTTGTAGTATTCGTGATGCTTGAAGTAGTTGAGGTCCATAGACAATTCGCGCAGCTGTGGGCAGCTGGTACCTAAAGAGGGCAAGAATTCCAGATTGAGGGACTGGTTGTGGTGCAATATCAACTGTTGAATATTCCGGCCATGGGTGAGCAGGTACTCTGACAGCATCTCTGCGCTCAGCTCCCAACAATTGACGATCTCGAGGTGCTCGATCGTCTTGGGCAGCAGTGATAGGAACTGGCCGTCAACAATGGTCGATGACTCCATTACCAGGTGTTTCAGGTTTGCTAGAGGCTTTAGTGACTCCGAAATATAAGTGATGTAGTTCTTGTCCGCCTCGAAGACCTCGGGGTTTTCTGGGTCCTTGTTTTCTCTGAGGGACGGGACTTGGAAGTTGACAAATGAGACCTTGCGCATCTGTGAGAAGGTCACCCATTCGTGGATGTTCTTCAACCCTTCGGGGGGAAGGACATCGCGTTCGATCATCCTCTCACTCCATTTCCAAGACTTCAACCTGACAGCAGACTCAGCTTCGCCTGCGAGTTTCAGGGCATCAAGAAGACCCTGTGAATACGTCCACTTCTTCGTCTTGTAGTCAAGCTGACGATATGGTGGCAGATCAAATTCATGATAGAGCTCGAGGTGAGAGAGACGAGGCAGAGATAGAATAAGTTCTGCGATATCAAAGACCCGTAACTGCGATGGGGAAAGAGAAGCAACGCTAACGACAAGAGACTCGATCATAGTGCGCCTGTGATCCTCACGTGCCAAGGCAGCAGCTGAAGTCGCAGTAAGATGATGAACGAGAGCCGCAAATTTGTTAGCCATGTTCGTTGAGACGATTGGTAGCGGCGGTGGACATCTGTACAATGCCTTGAGCGCCGGACCCAAGAATGATTTGCACACGAGACCAGCCGAAAGAAGCCAGCGAACATTGGTTTTCGTATCAAGCGGATACGAAGCATACTCGAAGATCTGGACGAGCAAAGTCCACTCCAGTTTTTGCCATGGCGGAATGACCTTGGAGGTTGGCCAGTCTGGCTCTTTGCTGGCGGGGCGAGATGCAAGCTGCTTCCTGGCGCTGCCAAGCTTGCCCTGGGTAGCTGACTTCTTCTTTGAAGGTGTCGCGGGTGCTCTTGAAGAGTTTGAACGACTTGGCTGCCCACGGGAGGTTGTTACAGCCGTCGTGCGATTGCTCTGTGAAGAGGTTCCTCCGACATGGCGTCGAAGCCTTGTCGAAGCGGCAGTCTGAAGGTGACCACGTTGCGGTGACCGGCGAGCTTGGTTGGTCAAAGTGCGACGTGGTCGAGACATACGTAGTTCGTCGGCTGATGGGTCATCGGAATCGTCGTCTTCAACATGACTGGGGTTGATTTCACTTGAAGGCGAAATAAGTCTTGCAGTGCTCCGTGTAACACGGCCGTTCGGGTCTCGCGAGCGGGTGGATGCGACGGTTGTGGCCCGGCGAGGGTACCGCCGAACCCCTGCCGCAGGTCCGGTTTGGCTCATATTGTCAGCAAGGACAGGCAGGAATTATGGAAAATGAACAAAGATGGGTCATCTGAAACAATAAATGTCAACAGGTAAAGAGCATGAAGCGTTGCCCGCAAGGCGAGTTTGAGGGCGAATGGAAATGCGGCCAGAAATGACCTGCAATTGC
The DNA here is from genome assembly GCA_016508685.1 of Cytospora piceae. Classification (NCBI taxonomy): domain Eukaryota; kingdom Fungi; phylum Ascomycota; class Sordariomycetes; order Diaporthales; family Cytosporaceae; genus Cytospora; species Cytospora piceae. The sequence continues at coordinate 56,504 of JADMLE010000010.1, read as the reverse complement.
TATGCGATGTTCACTCGACTGGCTGACTTTAAGGGGTGAAGTTGTTGTGGTCGGACAACGGAGTCGGGCGCCCCGGAGTGAGAGTCGACCGAGTACAGGCGTGATGACGGTGGACCGAAAAAAAAGTGTGGGAAAGGGAAGCGACGGCACTTCGAGGTTGAATGTTTTGGGTGGCGACCCCACCCCTGCTTACTGTGTAGCCGCCCCGTGGTGCTGCGAACGCTCGAGGTGCTCTGACACTACTAAGGTACAGCTGCAGGCCCGTGCATCAACACTCAAGCTTCCGGGACGGGTAGGGCAGGGGGGTTTAGAGGTGCCCCACCCCGCAGCCCCGTTCAAGTGAACCTCACAGTCTTGGGTCAGGAGGAGGCTGATTGATGACAGTAGAAACATCAATGACTTGCGTAAAAACAAAAGAAATGTCATTCACAAACAATGGACTGCAAATGTTTGTAAGATTCATGGCTAAAACAATGATTAATGAAGAGTTCATACAGTACCCATTTAACATTCGTACCGTACATACTTTGGCCGTGCTGGTACCGGTACCGTTCCCCACGCAACGTCCACATATTGTTAACCACAGCATATGAAATGTTTTCGATAGGACTACATTGAATGCCAGTGGCTGTTGTGGTATGGCATGGTCTTAAATCGGCTACACCAGCACGTAATTGTTCGGTCGAGTCTGACTCGTCTCGAGCTGGAAAGCCATCCAGCTTCGGAACCTTCCTGAGTGCAAATGTAAACCGTACTCACCTTTTGATCCAGGTCGGGGTTATATAAATGCAAGGAACTAGAAACAATTCCGCATTTCGACCGTGAAATGGCTGTAAGTGTCCGGATTTCGAACCGAGGCTCTCAGCAGGCCCAACCCCAATAGATAACGTTGTAGAGATAACGTATTGTTTGATATATTACTCTGCACATGAAAGATATACCACCATTGACTGGACATATGTTTTAGTCCTCTACCGGTATTCTATATCGACTTCGAGGTTTCCATCGTACTGGAGATAGCCTGCATGTTTTCTTTTCTTTTCCGAGGTGGTTTTATTCCCTTCGTTCCAGGCCTGAATGCAGGAGGAGAGGGCGCTCAGCCGGCTTTGGGCGTACTGAAGCCTCATCATATTAGTTATGAGTATAGGTTAGGTCTTTGTTTCTTAAGTCATGGTCGAAAGAGAGAGGTGAATATTGAAAACACAGCCAGAGCAGTATATTCCAGCGTTGCAACGGTTGTAGGGTTAGGGCTTGACCTAGTTAGCTCGACGGCCCTGAGGCGTTTCGTGACTTTGAAGATAGTTAGCAGATATTGGCTGGGGATCAGGTGGCTGTGGGTTCGGTTCTTGATCAGTTTTTATTTCAGCCTTCTTGAAGTCTCCTTTCGCAGGCAACAATGATCTGCATGGTGAAGAACGGTGTAAGAAGAAGGTCAGATGCATTGCTATGCTAGCCTTGAAATCATACTCTCTTGGCTTGCGACTTTAGGATTCGACGCGGTCAGTATTCAAGCATGCTTTCAGATTTCTCATAAATCTCAAGGTCCTATCTACCTTCATCTCCCGTTCAAGCGCTACTACAAAGGGTGGTTTTGAAGATGTGGATAGAAATCAACTACTGATCTCACCTTGACTCCCGAACACAGTATTTTCAGCATCCTTGAGAGGGGAAGCGCCGAAGAAACAAAATATGTCATCGGCAGAATTTTTGGTTTCTTCAGAACCGAAAATCCTATCAGACGAGAACGCTGCCTTGAAGCATTTCTTGCAGGTGTGGCGAGCTGTCAATCTATATGCAACGAGCCGGAAGTTCGACTATACAAGGCTGAGCCACGCACTTACATGTAGCGACAGTAACAGTACGACGGCCAGTCTTACCTGGATCACCATCCGGAGTATACATGATTACCAATCGGTACTACCGTATATATATAGAATTGAATCCAGGTTCGAGAAGGGTATTGACGTTCTTTTTGTTTTGGTCTTAAATGGTGTACCCGAAGTCCCTCAGCTTTACTAGTATTCGCGAGGCTGATACCACAGCAGAGTTTGGAACGCAATTACGAATCTGCTTTGTAGTGCCCTCTTGAGGTAGTAGCTCATGATATTCACGATCCATTTAGACCGTCCTCAAATGATCGATATCAGTTTTGTATATGCATCGCCCTCTAAAGCTCGTAGCCAGGCACCAATTATCCGACCCGGCATGCGAGGCTAACTCCAGCCCTTCTCATATGCAAACCCGGCAAGGACCGGCCAAGAGTCAATACTGCACCAGCATAAGGCTCGTTCCGTATATCTCCTGTTTAACTCAAGTTCTACGTGCCTATATTTGGGGCACAGGTGGGTTCGGGCATCGGCTAAATGAGACGAAATGCAGTTCTCAATGGCTACGGACACATTCATCTTGGTTGGCTTGCTGGGCCCAATTCTAGTGGTGGGTGCCGGAAACATGAAATCCTTCCCAAATCAAGTTCATGCTTTGCAGTCATCAAACAATGCGTTTCTGCCATGAATAAAAAGAACATTGGAGGCCGTCGTTTCTGCAGTTCGAGCATTCCGCTTCATGATGCTATTAGCCAGAGGTGCCTGGCGAGGCAGAAAACGTTATGATGGAGAAAATGTCTATTTCACATTTAAGCCCCAATTTGAACCTCGGGAACACTCTTGGTGGTTTCCAAGAGGGCGGAATGAGATGTTTATAGGCACAGAATGTAGGAGTAGTCGAAAATCAGGCCCAGGATTGGGCATATGCCCTCGTGTCCTTCAACCTCGCTCGACTCGTCGTGCTTCCAAAAGTTGAGATGACAGTGGAGCACCCCCAGTTAAGCCGAGACATCTGACTTGCAGTCCATATGTTAGTCCCTGTGGGTATTCCTGTAATACGAGGACGCGGCTGTCCACATTCACTCTAGCGGCTTTTCAATTGGTCCAAGCGCTAGCCCGCAGTGGCCGGGCCATTTCCAGCACTGGCAGCCGCGATGGATTCTTTCAGGTTGTTTCTCTACCGGCCAGAGACCAGGCACGCGCCATTACCTCCCGGGTTTTACACAATTCAAGCAACTTCAACGTCTCAATCCTTACTATTGGGCCGTACTGTCTATTGTTCACTTCCCCCTTTCCTTGCAGCAACACCTGATTGATGACAACAAGCACGGGTAGCCCTAGATTGATGATGGGAATCATAGCGGCAGATTGTTCATAACTTGACGGCACTCATCTCACCACCCGTCCAAAGCCGACGGTGCCATCCCTCATATTGCCTTATTGCACATCACAGCAGGTGCATCGAGACCCAGGTCGCTCGCATCCAGTCCCAACTTCATTCGCCACCAGCCAGTCCGTCTTCTTGAGGGCAGCCACAGGGTTGAGTCGACATCGTGGGTGTTATTTAAGCACACACTTTGATTCTCCCCATCCGCATCCTGAGGTCTCATTTTTGTCGACTGCTGCCTTGAGTTTGCGGAGGAGGGCAATCCGTTGAATGAAATTGCACCGATCTCAGGAACGGGAAGCTGGTCACGCCGGGACTGCCCTGCAGACCTCTCGGTCTTGGCGCGACAGAATCTCTCGGTCGCGGGACAGGCGATAACCTCGGTTCCTGCGTGCAGAATCCCCCAAAGCGCTCATTGTTTGGAGTCTCTGGGTTCATATGCCTTCATCCAACCATGACGCAGTCGCCTGCCCGCCCTCGAAATCTTCCATTCCTTCACCGGAATTGGCTGACGGCCGTCAACTTCCTACAATCAGCGACTCTAGGATCTAAACCCGACGACGCCCATTCTAGGTCGACTGACGGCAATGATGATCACTATCAGCGTCCTGCAAAGCGGCGACGCTTCGCGAGCTCACCTGATTCGGGGATAGGTCAGGACATCGATACTATTCTGCTCCCTGATGGGCAGGGTGAGATTCAACGCGCCATACGGATCGAGGTTCTCAAGATTACTCACCAGGATGTCTCACGCGTCAGATCGAACGGCGTACTGAACGGGACTATCCCTCCCGCCGTTAAGGACGTCGCCAGCGTAAACGCTCGTTGCAAGATCACCATCACCACCCCAAGTCACATTGTTGGCGAAAGTCGCACGCTTTACTGTGATAGCCAGATGTGTACTATCAAAACCTTCCAGAATCCCGTGGGATCCTCTCCAATGGCTAGGGTGTACTTGCCCCAGCCATTCCACGTTCCCGAGGAGAAGATCTACGTGGAGCGCGACGATGACGCTGTCTTTGATCTTGCGGACAGTTATACAGTGACAGTGGATCTTGAGTCAGCTGGTGACCGCAATTGGCCACCTCTCAATCTGGCCAACACAAGTTCCGATGAAGACGTCTTCACAGTGCGCTCTGCATCGCGTCATTGGGCGCTTGGGGCCGAGATCTCGAAGATATTCGATCGAGGCAGAAGGTCGGGATTATTAAGATTACGCAAGGGAACTGGACAAGACTTCCGGACCGACTTTGTTCTGGATATCGACGTGAGGGGGACGACTGCTCTTCCCGAGAAGAATGTGTGGATGGGGCGGGAAAAGGCTCCCTTATCATCTGTCGCACTGGTCGACCAACACGAGGAACCTTTGCTACTCAGTAATGGGCATGGTCTTGTCAATGATCATCTGAGTAATGGTTCGACTCTGCTCGAAGATGACATCGAGGAAGTAGCGGAGGGCGAACTAACTCCCAGCCGTTCGCTCAGGATCAGAGGAACCAAGAACTACAACCTCAAGGTTCTGAGCGCTCAAGCACAAGGAAAAGAGTTTCGCAAACGCTCTAGAAATGTGGATTCGAAGAGAGCTGAAGCTGATAGCATCCTCTACCACCTTCCTAGGGAGGCAGTTCCGTTGAAGGAAGTCCTCGTCGACGGCCTTGCTTGTTGCTTTTGCCATGCGTCTCACCGATCTTTGGCTCAACTCCGTGCTCACCTCGACAGCCATGTGAAGTTCAAGTGCGATGTGGCCTTTATCCCTGGGAAGACCGGAGGTCAAATCCACGTGTTTTGCGTCGCTGTCGACTCGGGCCCGTTGTTACGTCCCAAGATATACCAACTGGGCAAACCGACTAAAACCTTCGATATAGACAGATACGTCGAAGGTGATGACTCTTGGGTAAAGTCCCGTTTGGGACCCCACAATGACGATGGTCCAGTCCTTGCTCCCAGGAAAGCCACGCATACTAGGACGGTTCAACCAAGGGCTTTCCAGGTAAGCAAAACCTCGCAGCTCTCGCATTTTATCATTTCATTTGGATTCTAATTCGTTCCTAGAAGATGGGTCCTCGTCGCAAAGAGAAGAAGGTTCTTGTCCCAGCAACCAAGCAGGCACTGTTCCATCCTCTGAGCAAGGCGAGGCTAGAGCCTGGAACAGAGGTTCGACAGCCTGTAGTCGATGATGCTTGGCTTATTCAGAAGCATCGAGATATTGTCCAGGACTTTATTGACGTGGATGCAGAAGAGAAGGACTACATCAAGGAATGGGATGCCTTCATCCAGAAGAAGCATATCAGCTCAGATGCATACATCTCACGTGCAGTCTTGGACTTTGTAACTGAGAAACTCCATTGGCTCCTTGAGTCCAAATCTCGAACTACAGAGTTTGGCAAACATCTGACAGTTCTCATTGCAAGAGGACTTGATGATGATACTGTCAAGCAAGTTCAGTCTCGGCTTCAAGAAGCCCGGGCTCAGAAGCCCCAGGAGAAGGAGAAGGAAAAGAAGGAGCCTCCTGCAGAATCCCCCAAAGAGGCTCAATATCGAAGCTCTCGAGGATGTGCAGTATGCGGGCGGTTTGTGCGTGGCCCACAACTGTTGCTCTGCGCTAACGAGGTAAATAAGTTCCATAAACATCGTTATGGGCCATGGAATGACGGTAACTAACTTTCGAATCCTACAGTGTTGCAAGAAGCCTCTGTACCATGAGGACTGCATTAGGGACAAGGCCAGGATGCCGGTGGAGCATCATCATTGGCGATGTAATGAATGTACACGTTAGGAGGACGTCAGCTGAAACAGGATGATCTGGGTCTTCTTTTCGGTTGAGCTGTGAGTCTTTGGTGTGGGCGATACCAGCCAAAGCGGCAAGAATCCGACTAGATTCCTAGTCCATTGCTTCGAGAATGCCACACGCCTAGATTATGCAAAGATGCGAGCTTGCACACTGAAAACCACGTCCAAGATGCAGCTCCAGGATCTACAGACTTGAAGTTGTGGACGGGGACAGCTTGCCTTGGGTTTGAAGGCTCCAAACGAGCCTATGATTTCTGCTCATTATAGCACTTGGTACTCTCTACTGATCTTGGACGGAAGCAGCCGAGTTTCCATGGAACTATGAAGTCTGTCGGGCTTGGGTCTCGGGCGTTGAAGCAATGATGATTATGGAGTTGATGCAAAGATCTGACACGTCAGTGGGGGCCTGCGGAAGTAATATAGGAGAAAGCAGTAGCCAGGCTGAAGAAGGGAGTCGGTGATGTGTGACCTCGATGAGATTTTTGGATAGCGGATGGTTCTAGGGCGTGCGATGGAGATACCCAGAGACTGAGGCCTGCCGTTGTCTACGTCGATGAAATAATTATGACATGTATTGATGAGTCCGGCATATCATGAAGAGCGTTTTTCACATCAGCGTTGCTATAACATAGAAGGCATTGTCCGGTAGTAAACCCAGTCGATCACACTGAAATATGCTTTTGAGAATGGCCGGTCAATATGATCCCTCGTGGTGTACTGAGCGATGGTACCCGTCGAGATTTGAATTTTACCCTTATGAAAGGATAAATAAAAAGCTGTGTACTCCTCGTGTGGCTTCTGCATAGGGCCATTATGACAGTCAACTGAACCAAGCTTGGCATGCAAATGTTCCGATGGTGAGACGACGTGCCCAAGATGCTAAGACGCCACTGAGGTTGCAGTAGGTTCCGGCGTTGCATCAAAACCGCCAGCCTAGACACACAGGATCAACCAGCTGGGGGCAACTCACACCTTGTGGTAAAATAGATCGTTGTGCTGCAGAATGGAACTACAGACAGAGGCAAACCCACTCTAGAGCAGAATTGACCCGAGGAAAGTTAGCCCATGATACCGTGCGGCCATAGAAGAATCAGGTTTCCCACATGCATACCTACTTACCTCCCCCCCCCTGCTCAACGCCCAGATTCAGCTCTTTCTAGAATAAAAAACTAAGAAGGGAAAGAAAAGGAAAGCAAACCACATTCCCAGGCATGAACGGTCAAGTAAGCGCGGCAACTTCTTGTGCCATTATCGCCGACTTACTCGGATCACATCAGTTCAACGAGATATCCTGTTCCTCTCGGCTTTGAGACGTCTGTGACCACTTGTCAGTAATCAGTGGGCTTGGCTTGGTCTATCCTGGGACTCACCATCATCTTGAAGCACGGGCAAGATTGACAAGTACTTTGAATACGCCCTTCCTCTACCCTGTATACCTAGGTATTCGAGAGACACTGACTGGACCAGAACTGAGCGAGTCCGTTGCTCTTAAGAGACCCCAGATGCCCGTTTCCTAGTATCGTGCGCTACTCATTGTCAATGGGCGTACATGGGAACGAACAAAGTGTCTTTTGCGCAGTTGTTAATGAGCTTTTGTCTTGGGCGGCTGAGAGGCTCCCTGAATCTATGGAACTTTCCATTTATTCTGGGGTATCCCAACCCGGCATATCGTGATTATTTCAAGGAACTTGGAAGTTAAGAATTAATTACAATGACAGGTGCTTCAGTGGAGAAGGCGGGTTCCCATCAACAGCACCAGAATGGGGACGTACTTACATATGTAGCTCGCCGGCCAAGACGAAGCCCGTCATTAAGTTCTGCTTGTTCATACATTCAGAACATGGGATGCCTCTTGCTGTTTGCCAGTATTGGTTCTCACATATTTCCATTGCTCCCGTTCAGTTTTCCCCATTAAACATGGCACATAGGGCGTGCTACCAAAAGTAAGGTACTATTCTGAGATACCTAGGTAAATTACATAGGTGAGAGTAGTGCCTCAAACCCTGACCCATCCAACATTTGAAGGGCGCAATACTTGGTTTGCTACTGCAATATAGCTTCGACTGACTTGGTAAGATCCCTTGTCGGAGCTCGACTAGCTACTTACTAAGTAGGTACTCTGAAGAAACTTCACCGAGTATGCGTCCTCGCCTAGCAGTACTTGATTTCCAGCTAACATTCCATTCATCGTCAGAGCAGCACTGGAACATGCTCTATCGGGGCAATGATCCCAGAAAAAAAGAAAAAGAGTGAAAAAAGAAGAAACACTTGCGGAAGGTTGGTTTTCTCTCGCGAGGTCAGGGGCGACTGCGCCTAGGTCTTAAGTATGTACGCAGAGCAAAAGAGAGCGAGAATAGTATAATCCAGTTCTGGTGATAGAATTCTCGCAAATGGAGCTTTGCATCATTGGAGACTATGATATTTCTATATCGTGGGGCATTCATTCTTATGGTCTCATAGCTTGCATCTGATATGCATAGCATGGCACAGGAGTCTTGTCTCGAAAACAGCGGGCTGCGAAAAGTCCTTGGGACCTCTGGAGCTGAAGGTGCATCTTTCGGGTAATCACGAGGTCAAGGAATCCTGCGCTGATGGTACAAGACACAGTGTTTCTTCATGTTTGTGGAAAATGCTTTCCTGTAGCCAGCGTGCTCTTGGGTAGCACCCAGGTGCCTGGGCACTCCTTATTCACATCTGAAAACCCCCGGTAAAAACACCTTCGTTGAAGAATTACCCTCATGTTCTGCTCCGGCTTAGTCAACTGGTGTTCCACAGTGGCTTTGCATCTTGATTTCTCTTCTTTCGTGGCGCATCTGGGATTCACACTACAGTACAAATTGTATGTTGATCAGCCTTTTCCTCCGCACATGTCCCTTGGAGACCGCTAGCTAGAGTCTCTTACAAAGTTTTGAAGGCGCAACTTGGTTTCGCTTCTGTCCATTTTGGAAGCTCGGTGGTTGGCAGCCGAAGGCGGAGACGCCACGGTTACAGACGTGGGGAACAGTAATCGGGCGAATCTTTGCTACGATGTCGAGGTCATCAAGAACAGAATCTCAAAACATTATAGCTATCCGAAGTATCAAGACCAGGACGGCTATATATACACACGGCTAGCAAATATCTTCTGCGGAATACTCGGAGAGAAGACTTGTTAGTTTGTTTCCAAAACTCAGCCTCGCCTTCAGCCGTATGCCATCTTTCCTCGCCCGCCCTGTTTTGACCCGTACATTGCACGGTCAATGTATTTGATCTGGACAGGACGGAGTTAGACGTTCTAGACTTGAGTACTCTGGGAGTATATTCTCACTCCCTAGCGTAACTACCTAAGTATTAATTGAGTAATTAGTGCATTTATTTCCCTTACGGATGGACCTCTAGCTTGTCAATCACGAGACAGGCTTGCCTATCACTCCCGAGAACGTGAGTTAATTACTTTCATCCGGACGGGCGATAGTTGAGAGACCGGAAGGTTGTACAGGGATTTGGCCCTCAGATATTGAAGCGGTGCGGCACCACGTCTATTTGCCTAAACATCATTAATATCTGAAACTTGACGCAATATCAGCAGCTATTTAGAAGCGGTACTTGGTCTCTTTCTTCTTGTCACCACCGCCACGCTTCTCCTCGTCCCGCTTGATCCTCTTCCGGCTCTCCTGAGCGATCATCTCACTAAGGTCATCATCATACTGCCACTGTTTGCCAACGCCATCTTCCTTGCGGCCCTCGTCGAACTTCTTGCGAAGCTCGTCCTTGCTGATACCGTCGTGGTTTGCCAATGCCTCTGGATCAAGCGCAACATCCACATCACCGGGCTTCTTCCTCTTGCGGCTCTCCTCTTCCTGACCCAGGACAGGCACGCCGCCCTTGTTTTTGGACAGATCGTACACTCTGTCACTGCCGAAGAAGCCCTCTGCGCGGGCCTGTCTCTCGGGAACGACTTGGTATGCTGACCGGGGCCCGGCAACACTCTCTTCCGTCTCGTAGCCACGTCGCTGCTTTCTGAGGTCGAATTCACCTGCCATGCTGGTCTCGACGCCGCTCGGGCCATATTCCGTTGGTACAGAACTGACGAAGCCTCCGGGTGTCTCAAGACCGCCTGGAATATCGGCGTCTTCCTCCTCTTCATCTTCCTCCTCCTCTTCCTCCTCGGATTCTTCCTCTTCAGACTCCTCTGGGGGCTTGAGCTCACCCCAGAGCGTCCGATCAACCGGCTCTGCTTGAGGTTGTGCTGCTTGCAACTGTGTTGGGGCTGCAGGGTTGCCGGCTGTAACACCAAAGATATCACCACCATAAATAGGTCGGTTGTATTCGTCGACAGGAGGCTTGCCCCACTGACCTGGACCGAAGCCCCAGGATGCACCGGCTGGCAGAGGAGCGTTCAGGCCGGGTATTTTCAGGAGGGGGTATGACGGAGGAGGCCCCACGCGCTGTTGTTGCAGAAGCCATGGCGGTGGGAATCCTGGCTGCATACCAAGCGCATCCCTTAGAGAGTCACTAACCTCACCGGGTTTGAAGTACCTGTAATCTGCCTCCCACTCCTTGCCCTCGTGATATATATCTCCGAATCGTGTCATGTCGGGCTTGGTCTGGAAACGGAAGAAGGCGTCGTAGAGCTTTTGGTAATCAATGTCAAGCTTGCCCATCTTGGGTTGCACACGCTCCCGTTGCTTCTGCTTCAGGCTCTGCTCGGCTTGTTTCTCCAGCACTGCATCCCGCATCTCGGTGATACCCGTATCGGCGATAAACTTGGGAAGTTTGAAGGGAGGCTTCTCGATACCCCTCTTGCTTGACAGGTATTCCCGCTTGAGGGACCAGTGACCGGGTACGGGCACGACGTTTCTTTGCGCCTTGATCTGGACGAGGAGACGGGGATCCGACGATGATGGATCTTGCCACTCGACCACCTCGGGATTCCTGACCAGGGCCTTCAACTCGGCAATCGAGAGCTTGTTCAGCTTCTTCCTCTTTTTCTTGGAAAGCTTCGGCTGCCCATCTTGTTCTTCCTCGTCTGGTATATCGTCGTCCTGGTCGAAGAAGACCTCGCCCTTGTTGCCGGCATTCGCCTCTCGTTGGACGTCGCTCTCGTCCGGATCCGGCCCGAACCTCTCAAAAATCCTCTTGTAGTCGGCAAATGCTGGATCTTCGTCGTCGACTGCGGGATTGGAGGGCCCATCGGGTTGTGCGGTCTCCTTGGCATCAGGATCTTTTTTCACCTCCAACTCCTCGGCTTTCACTACAGGCTCTTCGCCATGTGTGCCACTCTCGCCATCCTCCTGGGCTTCGGTGCCCTCGGTTGGTTTCTCGGGTGCCTGTGGCTGATTGTCAGTTCCTGGGACCAAGAACATCTGGGGCTTCCTTCTTCCTATGCTGACCTCTGCGTCCACGTTCTTCTTCTGCTCCTTCTTTTTGGCGCGGCGCATCTGATTCTTGGACATCTTTGGGGCCGCCATGGTGGGCGATTATTTTTGGATGCCGCGATTAAGTTTTAGCCAGGCCTCCAAAAGGATACGAACCAAAAAACAAAGTAGAATGGAAATCGATAAGGCAAGGTTGACGTTTGCGAAGCTTGATGAGCGCAGACAAGTCGCGCCAAGATGCGTCTCGTGCACAAGGTGGATTTGAGCCTTCCCGTCCGGACTTTTAGCAGCAGCAGGGGTGCGGTGTGGTGGAGGTACCTGGGTACTGTATATATGTACTGCAGTAGCGAGCAACCCGTAGGTACCTAGGTACCTCATCAGCACCTGGGCAGGTAAGAACCACCTGGGGCAGTGACGGATTGATTGTCTAGGCCCTGTCGGACCAATCAGAATGCCCCTTTAGCGACAAGGGTCGAGACCTAGGCTAAGGTTTTTTTTTAGACGACACACCTGGCGGGCAGTACTAAGCAGCAGTAGTTCCAGATTCCCATACTGTACTGTATTCGTACTTCCCAACGTCTGTCAGACTTGTCTCCACGATCGCATCATCGCTTTCAGCGTGGCTTGTGACTTTGGTTCCTTCAACCTGCCACACAAGATTGCGAGCCAACATTGAATCCTCCAACGCCCTTCCACCTTCACCTTTCACCTTTACTATCTCTGTCACTACCCATGACTTTCTGAATCGGGTACAGAAAAAGCAATGTTTTGGCAGATTTAACGAGACCCTATCTCCGTGTCTAGTCGCTCTTTATACTACAGTACTCCGTCGCCTCCGTCGCCCCCGCCGCCCCCGCCGCCCCTTGATTCCTCTTGTCCTACGCGATGCCACACTCGATATCCTCCGGTTCCGAGCGGCGCGATGTGTCGCAGAGCCGCCCCAAGGCCAACCGTGACCACAGCGTCGACTCGCGCGAGGCCACCACCGAGAAGTTCCCCGACTTCGAAACCTCCAACTTTCACAATGCCAGCCCAGCTCAGGGACCGCCGGACGGCAGGCAGAACGGTTACCTCAATGGCGTATCTGACGACCGATGGCAGCCACGAGGAGGTAGTTCGGCACTAGGGTTGAAATGGGGTGCCTCGGGACAGCCGGCGCGCGGCCATGGCCGGAAGAAGAGTATCAACGATGCAATCAAGAACATGCGGACTCGCAATGGTAGTGTCAGCCAGAACGCCCATGAGATTGCGGATGCGCTTCGAGCGCCTGTGTCGCCAACACTCATTGTATGCCGCCCTCAAATGCTCCAGAAAGCATTTGCATGTGCATGTTCGCTGATTCAGAACTGTAGATACTGTGCATCATGTGGTACGCGTCGTCAGCCCTGACCAACACATCCGCCAAGTCCATCTTGAATGCCTTCGACAAACCCGCCACCTTGACTCTTATCCAGTTCCTCTTCGTAGCTGGTTACTGCCTCCTCTTTTCGTGGCTTGCGGCGACATTCTCCTTTGTAAGGAACGCTGTGCCGGCATTAAAATACGGAATCCGCCCTCCGAGCATGGAGGTCATCCGGACGACGATGCCACTGGCGCTGTTCCAAATAGGAGGTCATTTGTTGAGCTCCAACGCAACCTCGCTGATACCTGTCTCCCTTGTCCACACCATCAAGGGGCTGTCGCCTCTCTTTACTGTGTTGGCTTACCGTCTCGTTTACGACATTAGATACCCCGTGGCCACCTACTTATCATTGATACCCCTGACCATTGGTGTCATGCTCGCCTGTTCTGGAAAGCATAGCTTTGACGGACAAATGATCGGAATCATATACGCGCTCCTGGCTACGCTCATTTTCGTCACGCAAAACATCTTCTCCAAACGCCTCTTCAACGAAGCGGCAAGGGCCGAGGCTGAAGGGTTGACGGCAAAGTCACGGAAGCTCGACAAGCTTAACCTGCTGTGCTATTGTTCCGGCCTTGCGTTCCTCTTGACGGTGCCCATCTGGTTTTGGACTGAAGGTATTGGAATCATTGGTGACTTCCTTCACGACGGTGCTGTGGACCTCGAGGAAGGGCCCAACACGTTCGACCATGGCCGCCTCTTTGTAGAGTTCGTCTTCAACGGCACCTTTCACTTTGGACAGAATATCCTGGCTTTTGTCCTGCTGTCCCTCGTATCCCCCGTTACCTACTCTGTCGCGAGTCTTATCAAACGGGTCTTCGTGGTCGTCATTGCGATTATTTGGTTTCGAAACCCGACCACAAAAGTCCAGGGAATGGGAATCGCCCTTACCTTCTTCGGCCTCTACCTCTACGACAGAAGTAGCGAGAGGAACAAGGCTGATCGCAAAGCACGGAATATGACCGAGGGCAAAGAGACGCCACTGCTACCGCTCAATACTACAGACGGACTCCGTGGGGATCAGCCAGCACCTGTTTTTGAGAGTCCAGCACCCATCACACCAAACATCAACGGCTATGTGTACGGCAATGGGGACGGCCCCAAGAAGTCGGACGATCCCGGGCCAACAACTGCGAGAACACGCGCCCAGAGCAATGCGCAGTGGTTGCCGCCGGGGACGAAGGCGGAGGAAACCTGGAGGCTGGGTGACCAGGCTGTCAAGATTCAAGCGTAGCTGCAGGGCAGGCTCTCTCTTCGCATGAATACATGCCTCGCTTGGTCGGGACGATGTGAACATGATGGGAACGAAAGAGAACAAGGACAAAGATTTGAGACAATGACAAAAGTAAACCGGGCATGGCGTTTGTTGGATACCTAGGTAGGCGTTCTACGAGTGAAAGGCTTGCACAAGCTGTTTCATTCCGAGCATTACGCTGTACAATATAGCATGACACTCAGGTGCTAGACTTATAAGAATCATCTTCATGGCATTCCTTCGGGTAGATATGCAAAACCACCTTAGCTAATGCTTACTCGATCAACCACTCCTCAACCTCGACATTCATGCTCCGACCCAAGCTCCTGATAACCTCCCATCCAACATTAACCCTCCACTTCCCACCCCTATCAAGCGGATCCCCACCGGAAGCCCCGCCGGCACGCACAAGCAGCCGCAAGGAAGACAGCGTCGCCAGCGCCATGCCAACATCCGCATCCATGGCGTCACCACCACCGCCCCCGATCCCCCATTCCTGACGCACGGCCGTGAAGATGGCCATCATCCGCTCCAGCACGAACGCGTGGGCGCCCAACAGCTTCCGCGCGATCTTGCGGTGCTTGCTCCTCGGCCCCGGCGTCCCCATGCCGCCGCCCCGGCGCTTCCGCCTGTTGTGGTGGTATGTCGAGAAGAGGGTCAGGTCGTGCCGCGTGGCATTGTGTGAGGCCAGGTAGGCGGCGACGAGGAGGACGCGGGCCGTTGAGGGGAGAAGAGCGGCGAGGCTTTTTGTCGTCGCCGTTGCTGGTGGTGGGGTCTTTTGGGCGGGTGCCTTATTGCCGCTGCTGTCCTTGTCTGCAGGGGGCTGTTTCTCGTTGGAACCCGCTGGGGCGTCCCGACGTATGATTCCCGGGTCGAGGAGAGTCTCGTCCTGGAAGTGGACGCGGGAGGCGATGAGGAGCTTGGAGAAGTCCTTGGGCCCGAGGTTGCCCTCGCGTATCGGGGCCGTGAAGCGCCGCCAGAGGGCGTCGCAGGCGAGCCGGAGCGCCGGCAACGTGCGTGCGGCGGATTTGGTCAGGGCGTCGTGGACGGCGCCGCAAAATCGGGCCCACAGGTCAGCGGTCTCGGTTGCGGTTGAGTTTGCCAGAGACTTTGGAGGTGCGGTGGAAAGGATCTTGACGAATTCTGCTTTTTTGTAGTTTGGGAATGGGACGTGGGCGACAAAGGGGGTCCGGAGGCAGTTGGGCGGCGGGCTGGTCATGATGAAGACCGTGGTCAGGAAGGGGATAATCTCTGAGAGCCTCCCCAGGGCAGGTAGTAGAGTTGGCGGTGCTTCTCTCTGGCAATCGATAGCGTCGAAGACGAGGACGAAATGCCGCCTGTCTGGCTGTGGTGGGTACTTGAGCATCTTGGACAGCTCAAATGTCAACTGAGCGAGGTTTTCGCATCGTGGGCTGAAGTCGTCCTTCCCGAGAGCCTCGCCCACTTTCCGCACAGTAGTTTCGAAGAGATGCCTTCCCGTGACACATTCGGCTGAGTTGATGATGGCGTACTGAAATGCAAAGTCATTGTCATTGTTGTGTTGAGCCCCGCTGAGCCCCTGCAGCAAAGCTGTAACTACGGCGCTCTTGCCTGTGGATTCAGTACCATGAACGATACAGTTGCGACATGGTGCGGCATCAGGCTATATGAAAGAGTCAGCCATTCGGAATTGAAGCATTCGTTCCGAGCTCATGAGACTCACTGAGACCAAGGTTGCAAGAGCGCGGGTCTGTTGTTGGCGGCAAGGGAACTTTTGGTCAAGAATTGAGTGAATGAGCTCATCCGGGAGTTGTGCTATATTCGCGGGTGCCATTTTCGTGGCCTGGTTTTGGTTTTGGTGTGGCGTTGTTAATCTTGGGGAGGCATCGTCGTCGCCAAGCCTGACGCGTAAAGTCGGTATGAGAGAGACGCGTCTGCAGGTGTCCAAAAATGTCGAGGTAAGGGTTAGGGTTAGGGTACTAGTAGAATCGAACGACCTCGGCGTTCCGGGGGAAAATACCTAAGGTACTCTCCACTATGAGTTCTACATACGAGGCCAGACTACCAGATTACATAGCGCAGTTTGAAGTTTAAGATGGGCCGTGGTGGCACTGCAGGACTGCTGCACATCGGCATTTGAAGGTTGCCCACACTGGTTGACGAGACCCGGAAAATGGGGAAAATACTGGATCGATGGAGAGATCCGCATCGGCTGAGAGATGGCACGGTACTTCCTACATACTTCCTGATACTCAAGTACATACTCTTTAGTACATACTTTTAGTACATACTTTAGTACACATGCAGCCGAACCTCAGGATAATAATTTAGAGTGTCACTCCGGGGCTGGGGGAATTTCTATAGCCCATGATCATCATCATCATCATCATCCAAGTTCTTGGGTCCAACGATCTACACACTTGAGCACCTGAAGACGACGGAGACGTGACTTGTTGAAGGATAGAGCCGGTCCGTTTAACAGCCACACCGGTCGGCGTCTTTTCTTGTTTATCTATCCCGCTATTAGTTAGCCTCATCGACTATCACGAAATTCATCAACCTGAACCTGTAACACTACTCTTACTCACAGCACTTGAGTTAGCTGCCAACATCTCTTGTAACCCTCATCGGAAACACCGGGCATCATCTCTCCCCCCGAGTCCGACCTTCTGAAGAATATACCATTGACGATTATATCACTTCTCAACTGCCGTCTCCTATCTTCCTATCTTACTGGGCCACGAAGAAACACCCACACTCCACCCATCCTTCTTTCCACCTCTCCGTTGTTCTTTGGTAGTGGCAAAAGCCGACTGCGGACAACCGCTCGCATGCGTCCACCTCCACGCCATGGCCATTCTGGACAGGGACAGGGACAGGGACCGGGACCGTGACGGCGACGGCCGCCTCACTCATCAACCAGATCATCAACCCCAAACCCCAGCGCCGATGGCTCCGGGAGAGAAACCCTACCACGCAAAGCGGCCGCATAGGAAGTCCCGCCTGGGCTGCCGCAATTGCAAAACGCGCAGGGTCAAGTGCGACGAGGCCAAGCCAAGCTGCCGAAATTGCAGCCAGAGGAGGGAGACATGTGCTTATCCGTCATCGTCTCACCTTCCACCGCAGCCCTCCGCGTCCGCATCATCGTCTTCTTCGGCCGCCGCCTTGGCTTCTTCGTCTCTCTCCGATCTACCCGGTGTGGCTACTGCTGCTCCTTTCTCAGCCTTGGCATCCCCCGTCTCTCCACTGTCACTACGCACCGCCGTTTCACCTGCTGTGTCGTCCACCTCGCTCCTCCTCGCCCAGAGATCATCGCCCGCTCCATCGTCCGCCTCCCGCCGCCGCTCCGCTCATGACTCCTACTGTTCCAACAGCAGCGGCAGGACTGAGCTCATCATCGTGGATGAACCCCCCGTGAGGTTCGCGGGTGCGGATGAACATGATATGAGGCTGCTCTGGTTCTATACAACCGAGACCTACGCCTCAGTTTCTGTCGAGACCGGCCGGATTCCCTACGTCGACAGCATATTCAGGTCCGACATCGTTAGGTTCGCTTTCCAGAGCCCTTTCTTGATGGATTGCATACTAGGGCTGTCTGCTATGCATATGCAGTCCCTGCATTTGATGGTCCCCATTTCCAAAGCTATCACATACAGGGTCTGCGCCTTCTCCGGGTACCGCAAGGCCATCGAAAGGGCTCAGCCAAAAGACTTTCCGGCTCTGCTAGCTTGCTCCTTGCTTCTGGGCGCTCTCTCGTCAGAGCTCTTCCGGGAACCGGATATGAAGCCCCTATATGTCATCGACTGGATGGTCGTCTGGCGCGGAACTGGTCTCATCATGGAATACGTTCCCACCGAAGCCTTGTTCTCCTCCGGCTTGGATAAGCTGTTCTCCCGACCTGCCTTCAACCTCAACCAGACAGCACTGTACATTCCCAACAACCTGCTTTTCATGATCACGTCCATCAAGGAAGACGACGAGGACTACCCCCATGTCGATGCGTACCACGGCACACTCAAGTTTCTGGGCGGCCTCTACCTCGAGCTGGAAGCTGGTATCAGCCCAGTGCTCAGCGTACGGATCATGACATTCTTCACTTTCTTGCCGAGGCCGTTCATAGAGCTGGCAAGGAAACATCGCCCGAAAGCCTTGGTCATTATAGCCCACTATTTGGCTTTCTTGAAGATGGCCGAAAACGTCTGGTGGCTGGTCGGAATCGCAGATCGAGGGATCCAAGACATTATAGACCATGTCGGCCCGGAGTGGCAGTCCCTACTGGCCGTCCCACGAGCAGCCGTGGGCCTGTATGACAAGGTCGAGCTCGCTAAGCTGATCAAGGGCAACCAGGCCTGGCAACCTGCCGAGGTCGACCAAATTGTGCTTCATCCCAATAACCTCACCATGGTTAACAACGTTGGCGAGAAGGTCGTGTATGACAAGCAGAAGGGCTGGGTACCTTTGGCAAGGGCCACGGTGGAAGGTGACAGCTCGTCAGGTTCCTTGCATTACCTGTCGCCACCCTACACATGAGGAACGCAAACGGCAGTCGATATCTTTCCAGCTTTAGTCTGGTTGGATGTGGTGTCACGGTTGCGTTCTAAAATTTGAGGCACATATCGTTACTGGACATTCTGATTCCATACAAAAAGTCAACCCTCCGTGGCTCATTATCGTTACCAAGTGCTGGACTCGTATTGATGACGACGATTCCGATGAGAGCTCAAAAGGTTGAACCATTGCCCACTCGCCGTCGAATCCAGCCACCACGGTGGTCTATACTTGCCCAGGGCAATCAGTCCGTAACTGTCCGTCTGGCATACCGTCTAGGGCAAGGGGAGGTTCTCAGCGGAAGAGGTTGGCGTCTGCTGACCGAGAATGTTTGTCCGCTGCTTGATACTCTCTGGCAGCTCTGCGGATTCGCAACCGTTTCCGTCAAGTCGTGTCAGATGTGGGTTATCGGTCAAGTGCCGTTGCATCACATATCACGGGCAATACCGCCTCAGGCGTCTGGCGTGGCGGTGGGTATCTCGCCGCCAATACGTTGGACACCATGGCTAACAGGCACCTTCGACGTCGGCATGCCTGGCTTCAGACTCCAACGTCGACGTTCCAAGGTTATGCCTTGTCTTCAGAACATCTACCCGTCACAAGCAGCCCGTGGTCGACTATGCTGTGTAGTCCGAGACGGCGTATAAAATAATGTTGGGTCTGGCCTGCCTATTGTCGCCGCCAGCATGTTTCAAGTTAGCCATGGTCGAAACGTCGGACGGGTGCCGCTGCCAGACTGCTGGGCCAGACAGTGGTTAGCCCTTGGTATCGGAGCCACCACACTCGGAGACCAGGCCGATTCAAGTGTAGGCCTGGGCTGATGACTCGCACAACTGGATGGCGACGACCAGCAGCGGGTTGAAGACACCATTGTCCTCGGGGTCCCAGTTTGTCAACGCACTGAAGCACTACAAGCGTACTTTGGGTTCTGGGGAATAACTGTCACCCCACGAGAGGTTGTTCCTAGGAGGAAACCCCTCTGGTAAACAACCGTCCCGGCCATTTCATGCCAGAGGAGGGTATTCCAGAGATTACATACCTACTTCGGGGAAAGCATAATCAAGATATTTCATCAGATTGATTGAGTATCTGGCCAAAGCCATTGAGAAAGCCAAGGGCTCGTCAAGAAGTAGCGTAGAACATCATGATAGAAGTAAAGGACGGTGAGAAGCGTTAGAACTCGGTAGGTGGGACGAAGACGGATTGCGCGGCATGAGTGAATCCAGCTGTAAGGTAGAATAGAATGCGTGAATGTCAGCCCTTCTATGCTGAATTATAATTTTCTAATCACAGTCTTCGGGCGAGCATCATCCCAAGCTTCTCAAGTATCATAATTTTACACTATCATAAAACCGTCTCAGTGTTGCTATAATATGGGCTCGTCCTATGGGTTACACCCACCTGGTTATATAACAGACATAGTCTGATCACTGGACTACTGTTCAGAGCTTAGTTCCCGTAGTAAGCTCACAGGGCGATAGTACATCGACACAGATGAGAGGGCGGAAAGTGGAAGTGCAGAGCTAGGACTTGGAATGGAGGTCAGATGGTTTCCACCAAGCAGTTTTGCGAAAGTGAGGATATGGAAGTCATCCTAGCAACAGCATATCAGGGCAGGCATGAGAGACGAACTCTGTGAGCCACATGCATCTTGGTCATGCACGTTGCAACAGTATCACATCACATATTTGGGACAGAGGAAGTGTAACCAAAAGCTTGAAGTCGTTTAGGCCAGCAGGGATATTTGCGATATCCACATTACGCCGTCCAATATGGTACAATAAAAAACATCTATCATGATATCCCACCCTGCCGTCACTTTTCTCCAACCGAAACGCCTGTCCTAATTTCTCCAGTCCGCATTACTTTCTCTCAGTTGGTATCCATCTGATCGCCACCAGCCTGAACTCCATTTCCGTTGGCCAATGTGAAATCAACCGCTCCGTCATTGCCAATGAGCCGCTTCTCGGAAGCCGCCACGAATTGGACACTCCTCGCGGGGTCATAAAACAGCTTGAAACTCCGCTGTACATCGTCGACACTGACAGTCTTCTGGCGTCGCTTCGCAGCCACGAGCTGGGAGGTCGTGATCAAATTGCTGGCGTACCGTAGACCAGCCTCCTGGCCGATCTTGGCCAACAGGGCGAGTGCGTCGGGAGACAAATCAACTTCCTCCTCCGTGGCGCGGATAGCAATGATTTGCCGGATCTCGTCAGGGTTGTAGGACTGTGTCTGGATGATTGAGACTCTATCCAGGAAATCTAGTGGCAGACCGTGGGGGCTCTTGTAGTCGGTGCCTCTGATGCGGGACTGGCCGCGGTTGCTTGCCATGATGACGATAGGGGCGAGGTCGTCCTCCAGTGCACGGTTGATGTACGAGAAGCACTCGATGTCGAGCATGTGCACCTCGTCGATGAACAAGACGCCAGGTACAATCTCGGCCTTGCCCTCTTCTTTCCATTCGCCGACTTTGGTGTTGATCTGGTCCCGGATTTCGCTGCGGATCTCACCTGTATCACCCGAGAAGAGGGCCAAGAAACCTTGCGTCCTCGAGTTGATAACATCGATCTCGTGCAACGTGACAGTGTGAACAACCTCCTTACGCTTTTGCAGCTCTCCGTCCGGGCATTGCAAGAATTTGGTATCAACTCCCATGGCGTCGTAATCGCGTGACCGTGCGTAGGAACGGCCGAGCTTTGTGATCTTGCCGGAGGACTTGTCTATTGAGATGATGTCGCCAGCCATGACACGCTCCTTGGTCATGGCGTCGATCATCTTCGCACCCATGTCGTAGATGGCCTCCATATCCGTCGTCTTGATGGTCAATTTGCCCTGCTTCGCGCCGCCGGTGACGCTCCTGTCGATCTGGATTTCCACCACTTCGCCCTCCATTATCTCGCTCTCCTCCTTGATTCGTACACCGATAGATTTCCGGAAGGCTTGTGTGAGCGCTTCGGTCTTGGACATCTCGAGGGAGAAGATCTCGGAAGACGAGAGGGATGTGAAGGGAACGTCAGGGCCGAGAGATTGTGACATGCCCATAGCAATGGCTGTCTTTCCTGTGCTGTTTGCGCGTCATGTCAGCACCTCAATGTTGATACACTTGCTGACACCAACATACCTCGGTGGTCCAGCGATTAGACATGCGCGACCAGCAATCTTGCCAGCCTTGATCATCTCCAGTATGACAGCGGCAGCCTTGCGCGCCTTCTCCTGGCCAACGAGGCCCTGAGAGGCTGCACGAGGCTCCAACGTGTCGGCATCGACACCCAGACCGCGAATATGGGAGTGGGCAGCTATGAGGTTGATACCCCGTAGCTCCTTGCTCTCGGAGACTGTAACAACGGGCTGTCTCAGCTGTGTTAGCATTGTGCACGGAGATATCTGAGGATGGTGCTGGAAGGGGATAGACGTACGGCAGCCATGTTGTTGACCTTTTTTGTGCAGTCAATTGGGTGAGGCGGTCGCGTCGGAAGGCAGAAGACGAACGGCTGGCTGTTTGCGTAAGGCAGGCTTTTGGTACTTTTCTGGGGAGGTCAGGTCAGATACGGTGGGAGGGACGGTGGCACGGTTGGTAGCTATCTACTTCTAACCGTTTTGACAACCTTTGAACTTTGGAAGCTTCTGCGCCGGAATGGCAGGCGCGTTAGGCAGTGCACGGACACCCATATGGACGGTACTTAGATACCTAGGTACTTAGGTACTCCCATATGCCGTTACTGTGGTAGCGCTATACTTTGTACTGTGTACCCAATTGCAACCCCTGCGGTGCCACTTCAGCACCGCACCCGCGCCGCAGCTACACTAACACGAAACTCGATCCCCTCAGCGAAGGGCTTTTGAAAAGAGGAAAAGCATCACTTCACAATTTCCAGAGGGGCAGTCGCTAAGCGCGCAAGGCACGTACCTGCCCGATTGATCTAGCTTTACCGCGCCGTTCGACCAATACCGGAAGGCACGCCCGCACCTCTCATTTGGACGCTGGAATGTCTCTGGATTGATTGTCTACTAAGTACTTTTAGTACGTCCAAAGTCGAGGTCTCGCAATGTCTTCTCGCGACTTCAGCTCTGGCCAATTTCCCAACTCCTACCGGCAACCCCCATCTGGTCCTCGCGACCGTTCTTCTCATTGGGACCCAGTCAGAGGAGGCTCTTCCCGCGGTCACTCTGGAGATTATGACCGCGATCGCGACAGGGGCTTCCACGACCGTGACCGTGATCGTGACCGCGATCTTCGTGATCGTGACCGCCGCCAGGAGCCCCGCGATCGCGAACTCACCCGCCGTAATTCAGACATAAATCGGCCTCCCCCCGGACCGCAATCACAATCACCCAAGATGCCTTCAGACAAGGCATCGGCCGAGGTTGCAAAGGGCTTCCGTGCCGTTTGCGACATCATGACCCAAAAGGTCCAGTTGTCCTACAAGAGAGACATCGAAACCAAGGCTTCTAAGAAGAGGGAGCAGGACTACAACAATAAAGTTTCTGGCGCCAAGCAGTTTCCCGCTGTAAGGGAACTCTACGCCAAATACAACAAACACCACAAAGATATTGTGGAGCCCATCGACAAGAAGCTTGCCGATCTCGCGACGGATTACCAAAATGTAACCGAAAATTTTGCAGAGTCTCTTGTCAAGGCGTTGCCCGTCAACGAGGTCAAGATTCGCCAAGTCATTGAAGCTGCGAAAGGAGAATTGAGCCGCGAGACGAAATCCTCACAACCAGCGCAGGGTGATCGATTCCAGAAGCTAGAGGAGCTGGTTGGTTCGCTGAAAGAGAAGCATGAAGCGCAAGATCGCGAGTTGGCCAATCTAAAGAAGCTGAACGGCGAGTTGCGCACAGGGGAAAGCAATGCTGAAACCTTGAAGAAAGAGAGGGAACAGCTCCGATCGGAGAACCAGTCATTAAAGACCCAACTCGATGCACTCGCCGAGAGGGTTGGATCAGTCGAAGCATGGAAAGCAGAATACCCCAAGACGGTTGACTCGCGATGGGCGGAATACAGCAAGTCCATGGAGCAAGTCAAAGCCGAATGCAGCTCCATTACGACGCAGATCAACTCGAAGGCAGTGCAGGACAATACCACGCGTGAGCAGATAGCGGCTTTGGGACAGAAAGATGACGCACTGAGCGTAGACATTGCCGCCCTGAAGAAATACGTCGATGGACACGAGGACCTACTGGCCAACGTCGATATCGAAAACCTCGATGATACCATTGCCAAAGTGCAGGAGTACCCGACATACAGTGCATTGAATGATCGAGTCACTCTCCAACAGGCTGATGTTGATAGCCTCAAGGGCTCCCTTCATGCCACAAAGCAAGATCTCGAAAAGGGTCTCGCCCAAACTTTCCAGGGCTTTTCGAATAAGATCATCGATTACTGCGGGCAAAAGTTCGATGGCTTTGAGGGCCGCGTCAAAGTTTTAGAGGCGGCCGACTCGAACGCAGATGTCAACCCAAGCACCAGAGCTCACCCACCGCAAGCTGGCACCTCGACCCCAGGGTCGGCTTCAGCCAGCGGACCAGAGGTGGCGTCGGTGCTCCAAGACCTTTCGTCTCGTCTAGATGCGGCAGAATCTCTCCTGACTGCTGAAGCGTCCAGAGTCAATGCCACCGAAACAGATGTCGGCACTTTGCATAGCGAGACTGAAGCCTTGCAAACCGAGATCGTGGCTATACGAGCCCAGATAGACAATCGGTGTGCGGCTTTGGAAATGATGGTCGAGAGCCTCGATGACCAGTGGAAGAACTTGAACACCACACAGATGGCCCAGTACATGCTCGAGCATCTGAGTCGGCTGCAGCCAAGCCAACTGACGCCCGAACTGCGTCAGCTTCATATGAGGCTGGCTGATGTGGAGAAGAGCGTTCGCGATGAAAAGCAGGAACGCCGGGCTATACGAGATCGTATCCGATCTTCTTACGACGACATGGCGGACCCAGGCGAAAAGCGAGCCTACGCCGAAGATGAGGCATTCCACCGTCAGAAGCGTGCGAGGCATGAGGGCATGGATAGCGTGAACAGCATGAACGGAGTTGTGAATGGCCATCCTCAGCCGTGAGCAGCTATACAGGAGTTTACATCTGACGTTTATCTCGTCAGGGGACGCTTGATCCTAGGTAGTGGGACTAGGGAGGTGGATGGCACTTTACCCGTGAAGCAGCTACCTAGGGAGTGAGGAGAACCTGGTGAAGGCCGCGTTGTGGAGGTTTGACACCAGGTTTGTATGTTGTTTTGTGACAATAGGCTTGCAAGGACATCGCGGGACATGCGTCCTAGGTTTGCTTGGGCTTTCTTACTGGCATTGTCCCATGTCTTGCTTCAAGGCATTGGGACGTTTGATGATTGTTGCTGAAGCATGTTAGAGATACCCTGGGGGGGAATTACCGGTTATAAGGTAGATAGATATTTGTACGTACTTGCAGGCAGTTTCGAGGGCTGCATAGAAGCCACCCCCCCCCCCCCCCCAAAATAATAGGGGGCAATTTGTGAGCCTGGTTTTCTTTATTTACACTAGACCCCCTGGCTGCCTGGTCATCTCAAAATCACAGGGACTCCAGACTGCTTACCTAATTCCAAACGTGGGGAAGCTTGGGGAAACCAGACTGTCGTCATTCACGCTGCCTGCCGCTACTAATATCGGAGGCCGCGTCCTCGCTTTCATACAGTAGAATCAAACTATCCAGGCCATTACGGCACAATACTTCAATTATTCGACTCACTTTTGGCCAGATTTCAAACAGAAACCAACCCGGTGACATACTTTTTCAGCCGTCATCTCTCTTCTTCAACCTGCCTCTCATTCACAATCCTACACCCTGAACATGGTGAGTCGCGCGGACCTGAACTCAACCCTCTCCACGTCCCTCACCCATCGCAGACACGGAACTTCAGGAGCTAACGAATCGTCTTTCCACCTTGCAGTTCAACCCTCCATACGGCGGGATGGATCCGAACAATCCCCAAGACTTCCTCAATATGGCGCGGTCGATGCGCAGGCCCATCACCCAACGATTCGACGAATACTACCGCTGCTATCCCATGGTGATGGCACCCGGCCCCGAACGGACGGACCTGAACTACGGATCTAAGATCTTGCTGCCACCTTCAGCACTAGACAAGGTTTCGAAGCTCCACGTACAGTGGCCGCTCCTCATGGAGCTGGTCAACGGTGAAAAGGGCAGCCACACTCATGCCGGTGTGCTGGAGTTCGTGGCGGAGGAAGGCAGAGCGTACCTGCCGCAGTGGGCAAGTACAACTGCGCCTTCATTATTTACATTCATGTTGTCCAGAGTGGTATTAACATGCTCCACAGATGATGCAAACGCTGCTTCTCGACGTCGGCGACATGATCCAGATTAGGACCACCTCCCTCGAGCTCGCAAGATTGGTTAAGCTCCAGCCACAGTCCGTCAACTTCCTCGACATCAGCGATCCCAAGGCCGTCCTTGAACGCGCCTTCCGGAATTTTGCCACCCTTACCAAGGGCGATGTCTTCAACTTCGAGTACAACGACACGGTATACGATGTCGCAGTGCTAGACGTCAAACCCGAGACAGAGAAGATGGGAGTCTGCATGATCGAGACCGATGTTTCGGTGGACTTTGCGCCTCCTGTGGGCTACGTCGAGCCTAGCAAGCCAGTGGGAAGCGGCACCAGCACGCCAAGGAGTACCAGGGGCGGCTTGCCAGCAGGAGGCCTGTTGCACAACCAAGGTACCATGGCGCAGGCCATCAACTACAACGCCATTGCACCCTCCTCCGCGGCGGCCCAGGCGACGAACTTTCAGGGAGGAGGAAACAAGATTGGCGGGAAGAAAGGCAGTAAGGTGCCTACTCCGCAGCCAACCACCCCCATTGCAGGTGCGTCGGCAAATGATGAACCCGGCCCTACCCGCAGACGGACAAATGGGCCGCTGCCACTACGGCTCCCCCCGAACAAGCTCTTCCTCGGCTACGAGATCAAGCCGTACAAGAGCAAAGAGGAGAAGGAAAAGGAGAACGCGAGTGCCCAGAAGCCACACTTTGCAGGTCAGGGGCAGACGCTGAGAGGAGTGGTCAAGAAGAATGGCGAGAGCGAGGAGGAAACAAAGGCTCCGGAGAAGAAGCCCGACGTTGGCCGTCGCTTGGATGGGAAGAGCATCCAGTAGTGTTGGTGGTGGGGTAAGGCTTCAGAGGCAGGGAGGGGCCTTCGTGTCAAGGGGACGTTCATGCATTTCGGTTTTGGAGCAATGGAGTTCAGGTATCACGACAACGCGGTAGACAGGGCAGGCTTATGAAGGTTGTGATCACTCCGCATGGTGTCCAGGTGCAGTTTTAGACGTGGAAGATCAATGATATTTCGTGGATGACTCCCACTGATACGCGGTTTAGCTGCTATTCTCCTATCCTACACACACCAAAATTTTGCTTCGTCGGTCCAAAACGCAAAACGCGATGTAACGCACCGCACCGCACCGCACCGCACCGAAATATCCGTCAAAAAAGCAAACCTTGCAACACTGCCCAGCCCTCGTCATCAAAAGGGCCAAAAGATGAAATAAAATGGGTCGTCAACGCAAACAATACCACGTCCCCCTAGCTGTTCCCCTCCTATGCCGTGTCGTGTGCCAACAAGCGGGTGCAGATGTCTGCTCGTCCACAAGAGAAAGTCGGCCATCATCCCATGACGGACCGTCAAAACCTAGACGTCGAGCGCGAAGTCATAGTCCTCATCCTTCTCCTCGGGCTTGGGCTGCATTTCGACGCCCTCGTCCTCATCATCCTCGTACTCACCGGCCTCGGCCTCAGCCTCAGCATCAGCATCAGCATCAGCCTCGTGCTTGACCTTCTTTGCAGAGTTGCGAGGAGTCTTGGTCTTCGCAATGGGGTCGGCGACGAAAGCGCCGAGCGGGGAGTCGCCCTCGTCGTCGTCCTCATCGGCGGCCCGCTTCTTGCCCTTGCCCTTGCCAGAGGCTGGGGTCTTGGGGGTCTTTGGGGTCTTCGGGGTCTTGGGGGTACGGACGGCACGGGAACCTCTGGCCTTGTTGGCGGGAGTGGCGGGGGCGCTGCTGCTGTCGCCATTTCCGGCGTTGTCGGGGTGGCGCTGGCGGAACTCCTTGAGGATCTTTTTGGTCCACTGCTGGGCTGTGCGAGTATGAGATGTCAGCTTGGTGAGTTACATGGGGATTAGGTGGGGACGAGGTGGAGATGTAACGTGCTATATGGGAAAGATGGTATCTCAATAAGGGGGGATACTCGATGGGGAGAGCAGTTGAGTTCGACTCAGGAGAGGATTAGGACGCGTAACAGGGTGAACGCGGTCGATCGCATCAAACTGCCGTGGTAAAACTTACACATGGCGCCCTTGGAATAGTCGTGACCCCAAGCCTATGAAAACTAGGTAAGTCGGAGATTACTGCCGAGGGGGTTACAGCGCGACGGCGTACCTTCATGTACTGCTCAACCTTCTCCCAATTGGCCTTGACGTTGACGCTGCCGTCGTTGGAAGACATCAGGACTGCGAAGGTCAAGTCCTTGTTGGACGCGTCATTCCCTGCCAATACAGGTGTCAGTATCAGTCGTAAATGAATGACTAATCGGAGGTTGAGGCCCTTGAGTTGAATGGGTATTACGTAGGCAATGGGGCGTCGAGGGCTGGTTTGATGGAGGAGGGGACGTGTTGATGTTGGTGAAAAACGCTATACGCGTCACGGTTGGGTGAAACTGGGTATGAGAATATGATAACTTACACTTGCTACTCATTGTGGGCTGCTCTTGATTGAAGTAATATTGGTTGGTGATGATTGGTGGTTGTGTGGTTGTGTGGTCGTGGTCGTGGTGGGGCGATTGTAGTAAGTATTCTGAGGTTGGTGTTGATGGAAGAAGCCAGAAGAAATGATGCAGAGGGGAAGGAAGGTAGGTTGGAAAGGCTTAAATATGATAGAACCTCTTGATTTCTTCCTGCAGCTCTCACCCCCCCCCCCGTCCGAGTCCCTCGTCTTTCTTTTGCGTTCCGGCCTCGTTCCTCCACATCCATCGTCCCCGTCACCTGGGACCTCGGAGCTGGGGCGTGCTAGTACCACTGAGAATATACACTCGCCGTCTTTCTCTATGTGCCTTCCTGGCTGGTCGTAAGCTTTACGGGGGCCGACCACAAAGTTGAAGTAATATCAACCCCCTTCGAGCTTCCCACCCACAAACCTAGGTACATGATTTACCTTCCTTCTCACCTACATACGTAGCCACTGGTACCAGACAGGCGACAACCACGTCGCCTACAGCTCTATCAGTCCACACGGACTTCCTTTCTCCTTACTACGCTCTGTCAACAGGCAGGTGATAGTCTTGTCATTGTGACTATGTAGGTCTCTCTACCGTCTTCCTTCCTTCCCACCACATCCAACAGCACCCAAGCAGACAACAATCAATTCCATCTGCTATAGTTCCACCAGTCCACGCCGACTTCCTCTCTTCCCACCCATCCACAATCACCAAGCTAACAGCAACCACGTCGCTCATAGCCGTATCCTTCCAGTCTACACAAACTTCCCTTCCTTCTGCCGAGCTATCATTACGCAGCAGACGACCACCACAGTCCGCGCTTTCACCAGTCCATGTTCTTGGTAATCCCAACCACACAAGGCAAAAGCTCCACAGGTATG
This sequence comes from Cytospora piceae, assembly GCA_016508685.1. NCBI lineage: Eukaryota > Fungi > Ascomycota > Sordariomycetes > Diaporthales > Cytosporaceae > Cytospora > Cytospora piceae. The sequence continues at coordinate 27,314 of JADMLE010000010.1, read as the reverse complement.
TAATCCAAGATGATGGTAGCAGACACAACCATTTCCGCCTCTTTGATTTCATGCATATGTTTGTGTTCTTCCATATCGTCTGGTTCCAATGTCGCCTCTTTCCTATTACAGAAGCTCCAGACTGTACAGGAGGTTACGGGAATTGGCGTTTGCCTTGCTGTGTTGCTGTTCAAAGTCCTTGCATTTATGATATTGTATCACCGAAGCCTATTCCTTCAGGTCTCTCCCCCCCCCCTCCTTCTACACTCGACGTTGTATCTGCCCAACCAAGCCTCTACCTTCCTCCACTCAACGTCAAGTCTTCCTACTGATCTTCATCTCAGCTCACAACCCCACTCACAACAAGTACCTTCCAGAGTGATCAGAATTGAAGATTCAAGGTAAGTTGAGCAAACCCAACTGCGATCCCTGTATAGTGACTGAGCACCTCTTCAGACACCACCATGTCCAGCTACAAGAACAACAAGATTCCTCAGGTGTCGACCCCTACGTCGCTCAAGATTGCTGAGACCAATGTCGATGAAGCCGATTACGACGAGACCATGGTCGACGACAGCACTCATGTCGACAACACCAAGGACCCTGAGAACCATGGTGGAAAGAAGGCGAAAATGTGTCTCCGGCTGACTGAAGTCGAATCCCTCCTATTCTTCAACATAATCCGATTCAACCGCTGCCCTGATCAGGTTGACTGGGACAAGGTTGCTGAGCACTCCGGCCTGAAAAACAAGTCCGTCAGGGTAAGCTCTCTCGTTAAACAACATCATCCTGCTGGTCTGATACTCACTGTAGCTAGGTTCGCTTCCGTCAGATCCTGAACAAACATGGCTTATCGAACCTGATGCCGACCCCTCACAGGAAGGCTGCTGAGGTCGGCGGTCAACGTAAGGGCAGAAGAACCAAGAATAAAGCAGGCGTTGTCGTTGCCGCCAACCAGGACGATGGCGACAGCCAGTCCATTACTGGCCCTGAGCAACAGCGTCCTGATACCCGCGATTTCCAACTCGCTGTTCCTGAGACTCAGATCGCAGTCCCTCAGACTCAATCCGGTACCCCTGACCCTCAATACGCCCTTCCCAATCTTCAGGCACAGTTCCATGCTTCTCAATCCGGCAATGGAGCCGACCCCGAGCCCGCCCGCCCCAGTCCTGTTGTCAACGACTTCGGCTTCTCTCCCCTGTTCGCTCTCCCTGGCCCTCAGCAGCAGCAACAGCAGAAGCAGCAGCAGCAGCAGCAACAACAACAGCCTCCAGCGACTAACCAGGGTGGTCCTGCCAACATTGGTCCATTGGACCCTTTCTTTGACCCGAGTGTGCCCCTGGGTATGACCTCCATCGATGCCAATGCCAATGGCAGAACAAACCTATCAATGGCAGCTACCGCTGAGCAGCCTCAGGAGAGACAGGAGCAAGTCATAAACGAGCAGATGATGCAGTCGTTCAATCAGTTTGACAACGTGGGTGGCTTCCAGCAGATGGGAAACTGGAACAGCGTGGGCAACATGGCTGGCATGGGTGTCAGTCCCATTGATCAATCCGCCAAGACGAACAACCAATACGGAAACAACACCCACGGCACCAAACGCTACATCAAATTCAAATTCGTCGATGACCCCCGACCATACCTTGGAGATCCCAATCTCCAGGTGAACTACAGTGAGGGACATCGCAAGTGGAGGGTGGAAACAACTATGCCCATTGATCATGACCTTGGCAGCGATTATGATATCTGATGCCTGTCTTTGCGGGACTTGATTTGTGCTTGTTTCTGTTTTTTTACACGACTTGGTGAGTACAAGTCTTGCTGGATGGCGACGGCGGCAAGGGCACTCATTGGATGTCCCATAATGGCCTGAAGGGATTTACCGACTGGACTGTGATGTTGATTGGGAGTTAACATGGGGTACTTGCGAGTATACCATGCTTTACCGACAACAAAGTCTAGCCGGACAATTGACGTCGGCTGGGTATCCCATCATGCCAACGAGAATACAGTCTGGATGCTGCTAATTGGTTGAAGAGGAAGCTTATGACAAACTGACTGGATGGCACTGTTTGGTTGATGAAGTTCATGACAAAACGAAAACTAGGAGAGATTCTTGGCCCATCCATAATTACTGCTTGTTTTTGAAAGATAGGAAGGACCCCGGCAAAATCAAAACTTTTCGATTCATTGACTGATTCTATCAGTGCCAGTGCAGGGTATCGTAACATGCCCCAAACCAGGAGTAGTAATATTTTGCGGCCAACTCAAGGTCTGGGTAGAAAGAAATAAAACAGGTCAATTCTCTTAGCTCCGATTGGATATAACATTGGTAAGCCAATCAGAGTGTATGTTCAAGCCAGTTGAAGCGGCTTCGAGGGGCAGGACAAGATTGGAAACTATTGAAAACAAACGAAAAAGAAAAAAGTAAGTACGTGTCAAGACATCTGGGGAGGGTGTTGTAACATCGTGGCCTGGCAACAAAGTGAAAATCCCGTATCACCCGGACGCCCACGCTGCGGGTGAAACAGGGGAACAGGAAGAACACCCCGCATACTGTTGTAACAGTACATAGAAGAGCCCCGAGGCTGAGCTGTATTTGTGTGCTTCCCAGTTGAGTACCTAACTTGTGCTCGAGTATATATGCCCTCTCGCACGGACGAATAATACGAGCGCAGCTAGCTGATCCGGTTGCAAAGACCCCTTTCAATGACTAGTGGATGACTCGCAATGTGCCGACAAAGTAGAAGCAGGATAGACTCGATGAAAACCCTGGTGAGGGCGTATGCAATAATATGCCCACTTGGGCCTTCGATCCGGTCAAGGGAATAGAGCAGTGTGTAGATCAATCATTACAGGAAAAATTTTCAGGGAGAAGCAAACTTGGTAGACTTGTTACGATGACCATTACCAGCTAACGTTCTGGGCCGGCCAACAAGCCATATTGTGGTATCATTCAGTAGTACATTGTTAATTTTCCCCCAAAACCTTCCAGCCCCTTTCTCAGTCAGTTAAAACGTATGACTACCACTGGCACGCGAACAAGATGGGAAGGAAGAAAGAAGGGAAGAAGGGAAGCTACTTACAAATAGCCCGTGTCATAACTCGTTCCAAGGAAAGACATACCAGTAATACATAGCACATTCCACCGTAAATACCCAAAACTCCAACGAAACAACCGTAGTCATAATTCTAGAAGTACAAAATTGTTGGCCTTGGTCCAGCATCGGAATCAAACGAGGCCATCGCAATCGCCATCGCCATCGGCGACGGTGCCAGTTGGTTGTTCAGCAAAAACGTGTGTCCCACTCCTCTTGCTTCACGGGAACGTGACTGTGGTCAGGCCCCATCATCGCACTTGGGGCAATGCCGAAGCCTTCCGGGTGAGCGACCGTGTGGTGGTGGTCACAGAAGGGAGCGGCACCGAAGCCGTCCATTTCGTACGATTGTAGCTGGAAGGGCGAGTACGACGGACTCGGCTGCCAGGACGGCGCCACCTGGTCGGGGGCGACGTGGCAGTGGGAAGCTCCCGTGTAGTCGAAGGGGCTCGGCTCATGGTGGTTGTGAAGCATCTCGTTGACTGGGCTGGCGGCGTACCCGTGAGAAGCGGCGAAGAGGTCGGTGTCGCTGCAGGGTGTCAGGAGTCGGTTGTGATGGAATTGCATCTGGGCTTCGGCCATCGAGACGGGAGGCATTTCGGTCGGTGCGTCGGTGCGAGTCTGTTGAATTTCCTTCTTGATGATGGCCTCATTCTTGATCTTGGGCGATAGGGTCTTGGAATCTTCTTGATGGGCGTCTGGTGTCGCGTTCGGATCTGGTTTGATAAGTTGTTCATCCTCTTCTTTCTCTTTCTTGGTTTTGGTCTTGGTGTCCTTCTTCGACTTGGTGATTTTGGACTTGTTCGCTGCGGTTCGGTTTCGTCGTTGGGGTTCAATGCCTAGAAGGGAAGCCCGGAAGCGAGAGTACCGCATGCGAGCGGCGTGGCCATTGCTAATCTTTTGTGTCAGGTGGTCGTTGTTGGCAACTGCGTTCCAATCGACCTACACAGGGGTCAGCGATAGGAGCCCATGAGGCTCATCCCAAGCTTCGAGGGCTCTTACGTCTTTGAGGTTCTTCTGCTGCAATATGGCGAACAGAAACCGAGCCATGGCATTGTCATTGTTGGAAGACATGCTGACAATGCGAATCGTAGCGGCGGAGGGGCACAGGGGTTACGTGGGCCAGCCGGACGAGGAGCAAGTGGGACTCTGTTCCTGGGCGGTAGAAGAGATGGGGCTCGGGCTCAATTTGAGCTTCACGACGAAGAGGCAGATCCGTTAGATTGACCACCTACCCAGGATCACACACAGTTTGAATAGTAGTAGAAGGATCAAAATAGGGGTAAGTCAACTAAGGTGTGTGTGTGAAGATCAGTGAGGCGAGGCTTGAGGGGGGTGTTATATGCCCTGTTCACCCGAGGAAAAAGCTACATGAAGAATGGGGGATGCTTTGATAGAGTGCCCTGGAAGGGGAGATGCAACTCGGCTGCCCCAGTGCCAACAGCGCTCTGATAGCCAGCACTCCTGCTTGGATGCAATCGGCAACAAGCCGGGATGAACACATTTGACCTCAACAATGGAACTGGGGACGGCAACCCATGTGTATGAAAAGATGGGGATAATAACCGAAAAAGGATATCTTTGCATGAAAAAATGTTTGCTCTTGTTCGAGAGTGTGGACCGATAAAGCGAGACAGCAAAGGAGGGGGGAGGGGAAGAACTCTGGGCTCTTCCCGCTCAGATGTTCTTGCTTTTTGACCGAGGAGCATCTATCTATGTATGTATCTGCTGAAAAAGTTTGCCTTGGTGATGATGCCTGTGGTTGCCTGGTTAGTTGAGAGACCCGACAAATCAGGAGGCCAACAAGATGGTGGTGTGGATTCGACGTGATCTCGCGGGCGGCTCGCGTAAAGTGGTAGTTCCAAGGTTGGCCCGGAAGGGGGTTGCATAGGCTTTCCACCCCTGCCCCTGCTCCATGTACTACTACTTCGAGTACGGACATGATATGGAGCAGAACAGGGCAGTATTGGCAGAGTTTCCGGACCCTCGAGACGTAATTGTGGACTGCATGTGGAATGGCCAAGGACCTTGGACATTCGAGGCAACGGCTTGAGGCGAGCCATGGTTGTCTTCGATGCAAGACAGGTTCAGGTTCAAGAAAAGGTGTGAAGAGAAAGCGCAGAAGTGATGTGACAGTGAGTCATTGCAAACATGCCGAGACAAGTTTTGGAAGCAAATCGTTTGTCCTAGTTCATGATCTTAATTGGAACGCGGCGCAGTGCCTCCTCGACCGAGGATGCGTCTTCCCCGGACGGCCGTATCCTCAGACACTACCAGGCCAGGAACGGATGATAGCCTGTAAATGTTGCTTTTTGCTGCAGGTAACAACTACATGGCATAGAGTTCCATGGCGATAAGCATGAGAGGAGTTCGGTGAGTTCTTTTTGGGTATGGCGAACCACGATGGCTGCAGGAGGCCAGGCACCGTAGAGAGCTTGGCCCACCTTGGTTTCCCCGGAGCTGCAGTGATTGCATTGCATCTTTTCGCAATCCTGACAATTTCCCGCTGAACTCTGCCGATCCGAGTACGAACGGTACTTTGTATGAATCGACAATTCCTGCTGCAGTCGGGGGCCAGACATTGCTGCACTGCAGCCATACTGCCTGCTGAGAGGCTTTGGGGGAGGGGGGGGGGCAAACCAGTGCAACTCTCTCCGACTCCGCCGAGGATCCCAATGAATCATGCGTGATTCGGTTGGGAAAAAATGATTCACTTAGGCTGGGGATTTGTCGGGGCTTGCGACGAACTGAAGTCTCGATTGGCCGGAGACGTGCCGAGGATACGCGTCCAGCTGGCCCAGCGGGGGCTTGTGACTAGAAGGTTGGGAAGGACAGTGCAAGAGGGAACGCGCTAAGGGAGCGAAAGCACGTGAAATATGGGGGCACGGGTGGTGGTTCCGCTAGTCCCGTCGACTGGTACGTTGATCGGCTCAAGAGCTCCGTTTATGATCCGGTGGTCGGATTAACCCTGGCTGCCCAGCTGTCCCAGCTCAGCTGCCCTGGTGCCCAGGCATTAATTAGGTAGACGGCAGCAGTGAACGTAACGAAGCTCTGAACATTTGAAACGGATCAGCCTCCAGCATCCCCGCCCCAGCCCCCGCCCTTGCGCTCTGACTGGCTGGGCCACCCACCCTGCCCTTCCCAGCTCCTTTCCTCACTGCAGTTAGCCAGCTATCAAGAAGTGCTTTCTTTCCTCCCTCTTCCAAGGCATTGAGGTACCAGTCTAACAATTAATCCTCATCTCAACCGATCAATCATATCCACCAGCGCTTTTGAAGCTATTCAGACGTCCGGGTTCGCCTCTCCAGACTCGCCAGAATGAACAGCAAAAACTGGGGCGATAGTCAGTAGCTTCATGTTTCTCAATCTTGTCCTCCCCTCTTTCTCTTCATCGTGCCACCTGCCGGCAATCCATGTTTCCTGAGCTCATCTCGAGCCATGCTGTTCGCCCAACCAGCCAGCCAGCCCCATGAGAGCGCTAGCTTACTGATAATCTATTGTCGCAGAAGCCGACAAGGACCTCTTCTTCACCATCCTGTCCGTTAAGAATATAGGTGTTATCAGCGGCTCAGAATGGACTACGATCGGTGGCCATATGCGGACCCTTGGATATGGCTTCACTAACGAAGGATGCCGGTAAGCTTGGTCCTCCTCTGTTGCCCCCTGACGTCCGCATTTCTTGTAATTCTAATGTGTTGTTCTTTCATTCTTTCATTCTCATTCTTCGTGTCCTGGCGAACTACCTTTATTCCTGTTCCGTAGGCGTATAGTTTGTCGGGTTGTTTCTTCCATGTCGCCAAGCTTGTGTGCACTGCGAGACTACTTGATGTTGGCTGTTGGAATCTCGCACAGAGGCCTAGTTGTCCACGTTTAGGCCCTGTCTCAACGAGCGATCGCTGCTCATCCAAGTCCTTTGGCTAATATCACCACCAGTCAACACTTCCAAGGCCTTCGTCGAGCTCAACAGAAGGCTGAGGCAAACGGTGCCTTGGGCGAGAATCCTCGGAAAATTGACCCTACCCTGAACCCTATCACTCGTCGGCCAGGCCCTGGTCGGGGACGGCCAAGGAAGTCCGCCGGCGGTGGTCCAGATTCAGAGAGTGCCAGTCCGGGCCAGGTACAGGCTCAACTCCAGGACCAACAGCAGCAGTCTCAGCCGGAGCAGCTCCAACAGCAATCCCCCATGCAGCCGCAACCACCCATGGATCCCAATGTTGGGCCTGCACCAACTCCCATGATGGATGCTGCGCCGCCACAGGTGGAGGCTTCGCCGCCGCAGCAGCCCATGGTCATGCAGACAGAGGGTGTGTCTTTCGAAGATGCGAGTGAAGAATCTGATGAGCATGCTGCTAAGCGTCCTAAACTCGAAGAAAACCATGACCCCGCCCTCAACGACGAGGCCATCTTGAGTGCCCTGGCAGCTCACACCCAACCCGGCTCTGTCGAGCACTACAATCCCGAGTAAGTATTGGTCGGGAAGTATAGTATGCCACTGTATGTTTGCTGACATGCGTACAAGCTTTTACGGAGAGGCCTAGTCGCCCCCCCCCCCCCCGCGGAGGCGATCAAACCCATCCAACCTTTTGGGACTTCGGAAATTGAGATTTAAATGCGGTCCGCCAGGCGTTGAGTTAATGGGCGTTTTTTCCCCTTCGTCGATATCACGACAGTATGACAGACTTTGGTCAATTGGTGTTCGGGTATTTCATTGTTTGTCTTGGGACCCTCTATTCTCGGAACGTGATGTTGATGTGTTCGAAGTTCTGTCAACGTTGATTCAACAAATTGGGTTTCGGTGCTCTTGGGACGCGGAGTTGGGCTTATGCGGGAGAATGGAGCTGGCTTCTTTGATGTGCTCAGGGGCAACGATGGAACCGTGGAGAATCGTCTCTGAATCACATATTCATATTTCTGACCCCTAATCCTTTATGTTGTCTTGCACCAGGTTGGTCATTGAGCTTCTTTTGCCTCTGTTCGTCATGGAACGCGGTGGAAATGCTATGACGTTCGATCTGGTATGTACGCTTCTCTCTCAGGGAATTTCATCTTGAGCATATTCAGGTGCTGGCCTGACTATGTTGGCTAGGCCAGTCATCTAGCCTCTTATGTGTGCTGTCTAGGAGGGCGTGAGGGATGCTGTAATTCATGACTTCCCTTTGGTAGATAGCAGGTTGGAGCTGAGTATCACTATCTCACTCTGCTTTCAGCCTGTCACCCAGTCATCTATCTGGGTACAGGCATATTCAAGTTTGGACTTTGTTTTTCTTCTTCAGCCTATCGGTGTTTTCTTTTCCCCGCCATAACTACAGAAACCTGGAACTGATCAACCGTCCTGTGCCTCAGCAACCGATATTCTTTATCAGGTAAACATTCAGCATACCGACCCTCAACCAACAAACACATCAGGAGCTAACGGGAAGTCATCATGGCCAAGAACAACATCAGTGTTGCTGGTTCTGACGAGCCCGCGTCCAGTACCACCAAGGCCGGAGGTGCCAAATGGAACGACGATGCTCACCAGGCCCTGTGTGGTACGCTTCTTGAAGTCATCGAGGGTGCTGGAGCCTCCTGGAGAGCTCATCTTGACCGTATGGTGGAGCTCATGGGCGAGCGTGGGCACAGCTTCACCCGAGAGGGCATTCGGTAAGTGGTTGCTATTGTTCTATCGTATTGGTCCCAGCGGCCAGGCCTGTTGCTGGTTTTCTGGTTGCCTGCCTGCCTACCTGGCAATCTTTCTGCCTTCCCAAAAAAGTCGCGAGTTTGAAAGCTTCCATCTTCTGTTTTTCCACTTTCTCCTCAAATTTACTCACTCTCCACCACCACCACCACCACCACCACATCAACGATCCACCATCAACAAACATCATCCATCATCCACAAAACACCACAAAACACCACAACATGCCTTCTACGTGGGACGAGGCTCACCAGAAGGATCTCATGAAGGAGATCTACTTCCGCACGGTTCCTCAGCTTTCCCAGGATGCCAAGGATGCCATCGTCAAGGGAATGAAGCAACGAGGCCACACGGACCTCACCTGGAACGCGATTCGGTAAGCAGCCTTGTTACGAGCTCTGCCCAGTGGCGCCATCTCCATGTCTGTTGTTTTGCTGCCCTCCAAAGCCAATATATCCTCCACTCGTGACAAGCCGTTTGTTATGCTGTTGCACCTTTGTGTTTCCCAGCGATATCACAGTCCTACCACGAAGAGGAGGAGCGAACCCTTCAACGCCCACAGCCGTTGAGCTCTCCGTTTCAGTCACCTGAGAGCGCTCTGCCGTATGTCTAGTGACTCAAAAGGCTTTCTTTGCGTTGTTTCCACCTCTATATCTACCTCTACGTCCATTTCCACCAAATTCATGAAAGCATAAGTCTTCAGACTCCTTACACGCCTCTATCACAACTGCCTGTTTGATTCACCACAACCAGAACGGAACATGCCTCCCAAGTCGAAGTCGATGTACGAGTCGCCTGGCTTCTGGCGTGATTTCGCCGTTGCCACCTACGAGATCACGGCGCCCTCGTCGGCGATCATGGCTGAAATCATCGAGAAGGCCCATGCTATGGGAGGTTGGGACATCAACCAGAATGGTCTCTAGTACGTGTTACCAGGCTGGCTGCTTCTTTCCCTACTTAGTAATTTCTCCGCACCTGCAAACTTCCCCATTCATCCATCCATCTATCCACCTACCCTGCTATCTATCTAAATTTCAACTTCAACCTCATCACCAAATCCGACACCTTTCAATACAACCGCAACCAGACCAGACAAAAATGGCTCCCTCAAACTATGAAACGCCTGGTTTCTGGCGAGACATCGCTCTGGCCATGTACGAGCATTGGTCGCCGTCAAAGACGGATCTGGGTCAGATCACGGAGGCGGCCAAAGCGATGGGCGGTTGGGAGGTTACGGGTTCTGGTCTCTAGTACGTTGTCAAACAGTTTGCAGCTTCAGGAAGACTCCAAGTGGATGTCTTAACTTCTCTGAACTCGAGCCCAGTAGCTTTAAGCACCTTCTTTCTGCTTCCACTTCCTTCATTCACATCAATTTGACGCGTCCATTACCCCCCCCCCCAATCCACAACAGTACACCGCCATAACGAGTCTATCAGCATCAGATCACGCTCTACACGATGTCTGACCGTACCACTTGGGACGACAAGGCCCATCTTGATCTGCTCATGGCCGTCCTGAACACTGTCACACTCACCAAGGAGGAGTGGGACAAGATCTTGGCCGATTTGCAGGCCAAGGGCTACAGCTACACACCCTCTGCTGCTATGTATGATTCTGCTACTGGTGCCTCCCCGTTCCATTGGTTTTCAACGCGTCTATTGCCTCCTCCCTCCAACCTCCCACCTCTTACCTTTCGAAACTTACTTCCCACCTTCTACCTTCTACCTCCTACCTTCTACCTTCCACCTGACCTTCCCTTTCAAACTTCCAACCCACCGTCCCCAAAATTTGCCCTTTCCCATCAACCACACAATCATCAACACACATCTCATCAAGCTTCTAAGCAATCCGCATTCACCCACAACATCTTTTCTATTACGCTCAACTTGACTTTCCCCTCCCATAATCGTCACCATGGAAACCCCTACCAAGGGCACCCCCTTCAAATGGGACGCCGAGGCCGAGCGTGACCTGTTCGCTGCTTGCCTCGTCGCGGCCGGTGAGCCTAAGGGCCCTACTCTGAAGAAAGCCATGGAGATCCTGAACGACAATTATGGAGAGCGCTTCACCCAGAAAGCCGCTACCCACCGCCTGTAATTCAACACTGAACTGCGCAACACTCACATTGAGGAAACTCCCAAGCGGGAAGCTTCACCTAGCTACAAGCTTACCAACTCTCTACAAACTTGACGTCACTTACGAATTTTGCTAACTCCACTCTCTCTATAGTCAGCATCTTCAGAAGCTGAAGCGCAAGGATGGCGCCGCCGGCAATGGCAATGGCAGTGGCGACGCGACCCCCAAGAAGCCCCGCGCGACTCCCAAGAAGCGCGGCAAGGCTGCTGATGAGGACCCTGACACCGACACTCCCAAGCTCAAGAAGCGTCGTGCTCCCGCGGCCAAGAAGGCCTCTGTTTCTGAGGACCAGGACGACGAGGAGGAGAAGGTCTCCTTCAAGAACGAGTCTGAGTAAGCTGGATCTTCCCTTTTCTCCTACGCGCACCTTGCTAACGTTCAGACAGTGATGCTCAAGACGGAGAGTGCTAAGCGCGATGCTTTCCTCTATCCAACACACCTACAGCTTTGACGACGCTTTCGACAGCTTGGACATGGCTACCTTCGGTGGCTGAGGGAAGTATGGAGGAACGTCTGGTTAGTGCTTTGGAAACTTGTGTTTGGATTGGAACGGCTTGTCGATGCACCTTGGTCTTTGGGGAAGTGAGGGGTCCACACATTGCACAATACAACTGGGGACGTATGGAGGTTTGACTTGAACTTTTAATCTGACCGCATGCCGGGTTGCCATTTACTTGGTGATGAGGCTGAGGCTCAGAATGTTTGATCGTGGACCCCTTATCACATCAATGCAAAACGATGATTTGACTTGAATTCGTGTTGAGATCTCCTAAGTGTCCATGTTGTTCATGATGCTCAACCAGGCATACGATGATATGATGCAAAGATAACTAGCTACCTGAGCACAGTGCTCTCTTGAGGCTTGGTTAGGGCTTTTCCGGTTGGCCAAGGTCGTTATCGCGGCCTGCTCAGGTGGTTGTGGCCGAGGCCGAGATGTGCTTTCCAAATCACAAACATCCACTCCGAGGCCACCACCTCCTCCTTATGAACAGGGCACTCACGCACTCGTCATGAGGAGAAAAAACAACCCGTCTGAATGTAGTAGGCCAGAATATAATCCTACTCCTCACGACGGAAGTCGTATGAACCAAGTTTAAGATTGTGTTGGGGGCAGGGGCTGAGCATATCCGTGATGGGTCATAACAGGTCCTACTGGAGGAAGTATTTACATCAAGTACGGCGGAGCACATCATCGGTGGTGTAAAGTCCTTGCTGGCTTGATTTTCTGTGGTTTGTCTCTATCATGGGGTATGATACTTCGAAAGTCCGCAGTACGGCGCCCATCCATCCAATCGCAAAACCGTAGCAAGTCGACTGGAAACCAAAAGCCGGCAAATGCTAGCAATCTCCTTGTGCATCAAGTCCCACGAATCCTAGATCTCACCCGAAGTGAACGGGTCAGCCGCATCGGCAGCCTCCTCCTTGACCTTGGACCTGCCATCCTCTTGGACCTCCTCGTCGTCGTCAACGGCGGCGCCGGCGGCGGCAGCCGCCTTCTTGCCGCGGGGCTTTCTGGCGGAGCCGACCTTGCCGGTGCTTTTGGTGACCCTGGAGGTCTTGGAGGGCGTGTCGCAGGCGCTTCCGGGGGTGGCGGCAGAGCTGCCGGTCTTTCCCCAGCCGAACTTCTTGCACATCTGACGGTACATCTCCTTGGCGACGCGGTCGTTCTTGAGAGAAGCCTGAGTGGCGACATTCTCCCACTGGGGTTTCCGTGATTGTCAGCCACCGGTTACCTTTTTTGGGTGTGCTTCCAGGTGTCTCCTTGGGGCCTGGGGGAGGGAGGGACAGGTGTGAGCTTACATTGATCTTGGGCTGGTCCTCGATGTTCTGCATGATGATGGCGAGCAGGTTCATCTGCTTCTCGGAGGGCTTGCCCTTGGGGGTTTCGGGAGCGGCGCCACTGCCGTTGCCAGCATCACCCTTCTCGGAGGCCATTTTGTTGTTGCTAATGTTGTTTTAGGTATGTTTGGGTAGAATCTGTTGCAGGAATTGTGAGTGTCGATGCGGGTAACGTGGAGGGGAGAATGAGGTGACGCAACTGCCAAAAAGCGAAGCAGGTGGAAGGAATTCAGAAAGGGGAGCGCAATGGAAAGAGGCATAGCATGGATCATTGGACGGTTGACTTACTGCTTCTCGGCTAGGAGGCACTGTGTTGATAGAGTTCATTCAAAAGGTTGCTTGGGGAGCAGACAGCTGATGGCGATGGTATGCTGTAGTAGTAGTAGTAGTAGTAGTTGTTGTTGTTGACGGATCGGACGTGACCTGCTAGAACACAGGACGAAAGGGCTACTGATGTACTCCTGGACGGTGAAACAGCCGAAAGCACTGGCTAATGGCAGGTAACAGGAATTACCGAAAGAGAAATGGTGTTGGAGGCATTGGGAAGGGGAACTCGTCGAACGGCCGAGTAAATTATGGAAATCTCCTACATAACTGCCATGACTCTAACGAACATCCCAGCCAGGTAACTGTTACAGAGTATAGCCCTTAGAGAGCGAGACACCGTACCAACACAATGCCTTGGTATGTACTATCGGATCACAGGGGTTAATCGCTTAGGGGATGGTTGCCGCCTGCAGCCTCACAGCTTAACAAGGCATGCAGGCGCATCGAAATCAGGCCAACAGTATTAGCGGATTGATCTAAATCAGACTCGAACCGTAGCAATTCTTCACAAAGGCTATACGGGATATCCCGTAAACAAAGGTGGTCACAATGGCAGGCCTGGCACTCAAGGCAACATCGAGCTGACGTTCACCCAGCTTTATCCCACCCTTCTTTCATCCTTTTAGCCCACATATTGGGCTTGATTGGGGGTGTGGAGGGGGTATTTAGTATCAGATCGACTTATCGGCCTGTTGAGGCTATTCAGTTCCAGACAAAAAAGCATACAGATATAGCAAAGAGATATATCTAAGAAAATATGTATGTGAAAGAGAAGGGCTTAATAGCGGTCTGTAACTTCAAGGGCTCTTGGTCTATAGAAAGCCAAAAGCCATCAAACAGATGTGAGACGATGGTATATTGTATTATACATCCAGCATTCAGGGCTATATTGTAAGGCACTTGGTGTGCCCTTGACTAAAATGAGACTCTAGAGAGGTGGATAGGTACATTTGCCTGTCCTGATATATCCATCAGGTAGTGTCCCGGGGACAGGCTCAGACACATCATAGACTTCTGATATCGTGGACCCCTGCGAGCACCTTCCCAGCCAGTAGACTCCCACCGGGGCAACAACAGCGCTTCCACGGAACTAGAGCTTCCAAAATCTGAGGCACATCTTTTAACTTCCAACCTTTCGTTTCGGTTTCCATCTACATCTTCGCAACTTTCCGCATTGACACAAACCCGCATTCATCACCGACAACTGTCTACTTCTTGCCCCGGCGTCTCTATCAAGGTGAGCTCAGAAGCGGAAAGCACGGGAATGAGAAGCACTACCTTTCCGTTACGACGTTTTGATACTTCTGTCAACGATAGCTCGTCGCGTTGATTCCTATGCGGCTGCGCTGACAGTCTTATGTTACTGCAGTAAACCAAGCAAGCCCATCTTCACCGTCCAATCGACCCAGAACCTCAAAATGGCCCCGCTCGATACCGAGGCTCAGTTCAAGTTCCTCATCTGTTGCATCAAGCACACCAATGCTGGCAAGGTAGGCAGTAAAACAGAACCGTGCATTGCTCGATTCCAATTTTACTAAGACATCACGACAGGTTGACTTCGGCGAGGTCGCCAACGAGCTCGAGATCGTCTCCAAGGGCGCTGCGTAAGCCTTCATTGACTTCTCCCCCGCTGGTTATCCATGTTAACCGAAAGCAGTGCCAAGAGATACGAGCGTCTCATGAAGTCCCACGGCATCGCTGGCAACGGCAACAGCGGCAGAGCTGGTGGCTCTCCTGCCCCCTCTGGCCCCAGCAACCCCGCCACCCCCAAGACTCCGGCCAGCGCCCGCAAGACTGCTCCCACCAGCCGCTCCGGTGCCTCGGGCAACAAGAAGCGCAAGCTGGCTGTCCGTGGCAACGACGTCGACGACGATGAAGACATCAAGCCCGAGATCAAGGATGAGGTCAAGCAGGAGCACCAGCAGGAGTCGGACGGTTCGTACACGATTAACCCGAGCGGGCCCCCAACCGAGGCTTCCGCAGCCGCCATGCCTATGAACGTGACCAGCGATGCTTACGGCGAGAACGACGGTGCGAACGACGAGGTCCTCCTGGTCTCGGAGGTCCGCAGAGAGAACGGTGGACCGACCGCACCTGTCGCCTTTGCGCAGCAGCAGCAGATGCTCACACCTCCCCAGGAGAGCTTCTACGGCTTCGTCAGCCCCGCAGCCCAGCTGCACCGTCCGTCCCAACAAGCCATCGCCGTGACATCTATGCCAATCCGATACGAACATGACGCTAACTACCTACCACCACAGACGATTCCACTGGTACCTGCTGAACTGGGCGGCCACTGGCTTCACCATCCGGACCCTGCTTTCTTCTGGGGTGATGTGACACGGCTGGAGGCTTCTCCGGGCCATATTGACCACCACGCTTGAGGTATGCCGCCCACCGCCTGCGAGATGAGGTGAAAGAGCTGACCATGTTTCAGGAACATTTCAAGGAGGGCCGGACGCTCATGATTGATTTGAAACTGGACTACGAATGACGCATCGGTTTCTTTTGTGTTTGGAAGGGGGGTTCTTTTGACGCTCTAGAGCAGTTGAAGAGATCCGAATGAAAACGCGTTGACTTGAGCAAACCGGCTCTGCATAACATTCAAAGAAGTAAACATTTGATGACGAGTTAACGATGTGGTCCAAATTGATGTCGTCAATTCCGGCAAAACGTCGGTTTCCTTCCCCCACACGATGTAAGTTCCCGCGAGCCGCAGAGCCGCTGTTTCTTCAAAACGAAATGACACCCCCCCCCTGTCCGATGAGTCAGTTCCACATACCACACCAAATTTTAGTGCAGACATCGGAAACTCACTATTTTAGCATTATTTTAACTACCGCTGCCACTACAACGCTGTCTAGCTATAAATAAAGCTATCGTAACCTCGTGCCGTACACTATACTAGCGTATAACGATATTATTTCTAGTCTATCTCGTAAAACGGCGCGTGCGTTGCTCTCGCTAGCTAGTAAGATATATAGCCCGTTCGGCATCTCGATAAAGGCTAACAGCAAAATTAGCAGGGAACCCCTATCTACAGCCTAAATTACTTATACGGAAGACCCGATTATAGCGACGATCGGTCTAATTTGCCGACGATTACCTCGCCTCGCTTACGGCCCTATACGAACCTATCGCGATGCCGCCGCGTGCCCGGAAGCCTATAGCTAAAGCGGCAGCAGCAGCTAAACTAGCAGCAGCTAAAGAGCGCTATACTGCTACTGTCACGCAGCGTATAGCAAAGCAGAAGGCTAGGCCTAAGCCGAAGGCATTATTAAAGACAGCTAGTAATAAGGCTAAGGCTGCCGCTATAGTAGCAGCCTATACCGCAGAAAATATAGACGAGGTAGCTACGGCCTCGGAAGATTCCTAGAGCGGCCTAGGCATAGAGGATAGCCGTAAGGACAGCCGTAAAGACAGCTAAAGTAAGGGCTTAGATAATAGCGACGATTAGTCTTTTTCCGAGACGGCTTCTAGCAGTAAGAATAGTAGTAACGATATCGTAGAAACAGACTGCTAGCCTCTACCGCTACCGCTACTACGCTAACTAACGCAGCTATTTCTAACCTCTATCGTAAAGATCGTAGGCTATAGCACCTAGAAGCTACTGCTAGAGAGGCGTAACGTAGAGGTTAACCTAGCAACGCCTATACTAGACCTCCGCTTTATATAGCGGCAGCTTCTCGAGGGTATAGAGGAAAGGGTATTAACAGAGTTATATAATATCGAGGGGGCATCGTAGGCACTACGCAGCATCTTTATAAAGGCTAGGCGGCAGTAGTTATAAGGCAGTCTAGCGTACTAGTCGGCGGCAGCGAGGTTATCTAATAAAACGCAGCCTAAAAGCGTATATAACTGCGATAATCTTATAAGGACGTTATTAGCTAAGGAAGGGCTATACTATTTAGCTATAACGTATACCTATTAGGTAACGATGCCTTAGAAAGAGCCTGCTACGCCTACCTCGAGGTTAACACTAAAGCGCTCTGCGATCGAGTTATTTAGCCTGCTACTAACGGCACGCTCTATACCTAGCCTGTTAGATAGCACGGCGATAGTAAGGGTAATTAAGGGTATCGTAACGCCGAGATCTATACTAAAAAGGTTAGCAATAAGGAGGATACTTTCTGCGATAGAGAATTAGTCTAGTAACCCTAAATAGGACACCTATAAACGCCTAATAGGGCTATAGTAATATAATCTCGGCGTACGTTATAAGGCAAACAGGCGCTATCGTAATAAAGGCGATTCTCTGCAGCAGTAGTGCTACGTTATAGATAACAGTAGCTACGTAAATATAGCTAACGTAGATCTTCGTGCCTAGGCGAAGGCTATTTAGGCCGAGGAAGCCGGCTTTAAGGGCCTACCGGCGATGCTTCTAATAAAGTAGAAAGCAGAGGTTAAGGGCGAGGACAGCGAGAGCGAGGCCTATAGAGATAGCGTTAGTCTTATGCGGCCGCGTAAGAAGGCTAAAAGGGGGAAAGGAACTTATAATAGCATTAAGGTTACTGTTAACCTAGCTATTAACCTATATACTAGTTAGCTAGGGTAGTATATAACGCTACTACCGCCGCTACCGCTAACGCTGCTACTGCCGCCGGCTTCCGTAATGCCTTTAGTTAGTAGGTATAAAGGGCTGCTACCTGCCTTCTCGCCTTCTATAGCAGGATCTGTTACCTCTATACGCCGGCTAGCTACGCCGAGAAGACCGGTAGTAGCTATAATATTATTATCGCCGCCGCGCTTAGAAGGTAACCTGAAGGCGTTAAAGAACGAGTTTATCGTAGACTCGCTGCGTAAGCACTTTAAGGCTTCGGCTAAGAGATCGTAGCTAGTAGTACTAAAGAGGGTGATAGCGCGTAAGGGTATCGACGTAAAGGATCTATAGGTAAAGGAAGATGCCTAGTTCGATTAAAATAGTCTGTTAGCTATAAAGTTAGTTAGATAGCTTATAAAGCTATACCTAAAGGAAAGGGAAGAGTTAAGTATACTGCTAGAAACTAACGAAGAAACCGAGCTATAGGACGTTACCGGTAAGGGTAGTAATAGCCTGCTATAGAAGCCTATATAGCCCCCTCTAGAGCTAGTTACGTAGTTATAAATAACTATATAGGATAACGAGAAAGAGTACCCTAATACCTGCGACTTTACGAGCGATCTCGAGGCTAATAGATAGGTAGCTAGCGGGCTAGATCTCGTAATATTAGGGCGAGGTTATAGTAGTTAAGGTAGTAGTTAAGGTAGTAGTTAAGATGCCGGCTGCCGGCTAGGTAATCGCGATATTAATATAAAATCGGGTAGTATATACAAGGATATAAAACAGGCGTGTTTAGAAAGGTCTTTTAGTATATTTACTATAAGGGGAGCTTTTTCTAGTTTTTCTGCTATTATAGAGGTAACTCTAGCCTTCCCCCTTTAACTTAACACTACGCCCTTAATAGCCTAGCCTTCCCTTCTATTATTATAATACTTTAACCTAATATATTTATCTCGGTTAGCCTTTAACTATAGATTTTCTCTCTAGCACCCGCATATAGCGGAAGTAACCCTCGATTACCTCTATACGCTACCTAACCTCCTCTACGCACTCCCTTAAAAATATAGCAAACTTCTTATTACTATTAAAGTTATCTATTCTGTACTTATAGTGCCTCCGGATATACCTTTTTACGTCTTTAAAAAAAGCCTTAATCGGGTTAAAATCAGGAGAATATAAAGGTAGATATAGGAGCTAGACCCCGGCCGTATCGTATACCGCGTATACCCTTTCGTTATAATGCTACAAGGCGTTATCTATTACGAGAATCGACCGTAGGCCTAAGAATAGCTTTATCTTAGGCAGGGTCTTCTCGATTAGCTACTCTACGAAAAACTCTTTAGTTATATGCCCCTTATATATCGTTATATCGAAAATGCCGCTAACCGTAATAGCAGGCAGTACGTAAAACCTCCCCCCCCTCTTTAATAAGCTCTTAACCTGTAGTGTCTACCCTATAAGTGCCTAGCTAGTTCGCCTCGCGCTATCGCGTTTATCTGTTGCCGATTTATTATAGAACATAAATATATCGGCTATATACTTAGGGTTAGAAACTCTATATAGGTAGTAGGCACGGAGGTTCTCGTTACGTTATCGTATAAGGACGTGGACCTGTTTATTCGACTAGTTGTAGGCTTTTAACGCTATAGAGATTATCGTAATAGCTATATCGATATAGCAGAACTCGGCTAGAAAGACCTATATCTCGTCGAGATACAGATCGGGTTTCTCGAAGAGGTAGTCCTTTAGCTCCTGTATAGTAAAGATTACACGTTAACTAGGCTTAACAGGTACTAGGCTACGAAAACACTACGAACCTCTAAAGCCTACTGCTTAAGAACCAGGGCATTTAATAACGATCGCGACGGCACGGTTAGGTGAATAGTGCCTGTAATAGCGACCTTCTCGCAATATCGCTATATAGTGCGACAGCTACACCGGAACTAACCCTCTAGCTATTTAGTAGGCGGCGAGGGGTCTAACGTAAGGAAATACTGCAGGGCAGCCTTCTCGTACACTGTTAAATAGGGCCGCCTAGGCATTACGATAGCTTTAATTACGATCAGGTTGTTATAGTAGCAGCGGTGGTTAAAATGATGCTAAAATAGTGAGTTTCCGATGTCTGCACTAAAATTTGGTGTGGTATGTGGAACTGACTCATCGGACAGGGGGGGGTGTCATTTCGTTTTGAAGAAACAGCGCATCATATAACCCTAACTTCAAAACATCAATTGTTAATCAACCGCCCAACCTTCGTCTGGTGCTATGTCAGCCCCGAGAGCTTTAGCTAACATATCCGGAGCCTAAATCACGCCTCTGTTGTCTTTGCCACCTTGCAATGGCAATGCCATGGTGGTTCATCATACCTTATCTCAGATACAAGTGGAGCCAAGGGCCCTGGTATCTCCGAACACCTCCGTTCCTGACGACAACTCCTCGCTCCTATTCACTTGCTTTGCGTTGACCTCACTTGAGTTAGTTGTTCAGACGCAATGACGAACGACGGAGAAATACGGCAGCTTCGGCCCCCGCCCGACTTGCAAGTGCATTTCTGGCAATTGTGACTGAGGATCCACAAATACATTAGCGTTCAAGGACCATCCATACAATACAAATATGGCGAGACATCCTTCTCTACTACAGGTTCAAAACAAAAACATGCCAAAAAGGGTGTCATGGTCCCGGAGAGGATCGAACTCGCGACCTTCGCATCACTAATGATTCCCATTCAGGAATTATTAGTACGACGCTCTAACCAGCTGAGCTACGGGACCTGAACGAACAGCGAGTAATGCTGCTGTGTGAGAACGGGCCTGGAAATTGTATACATGTTGGGAAGATCAAAACGCAGCACCTGTTCCATGTCAGGGAGTGCCGCCTACCAATGGCAACTTTGATGCTTTGAAGGGGCCAGTGAAAACTGGATAAGGGTGCTTAGCCATTGTGTTGCTCACTCATTAGCTTGACAGCATCAGAAACTCAAATCTTTGTTGATGACTTCGCGATCGTTGCGGTTTGGAAGCATGTGGGAATCGTTCGCCGAAGGGAAACCTTCAAGGAGGGTTTAACACTGGACGAGCACCAAGGAACGAATACAATAGAACCCGAAGACGATCAGAGGACAATGGTATTGTATCAGTGCTGAAAGGTACAGAGAGATGATGATGAACAAGGATGATTCTGGTGAACAAGGAGCACACTGCACCATATCAAACACCTTCTCTTCCCAGAAGATCCCGAATATGGCATATGGGTGGATTCATCTTCTCCAAAGAACACTTCGATTCTGGTGCTTATAATTTTCCACGCGTTTATCTCTTTTCTATTAATTTGTAAGCAGTTCGAGATATTCGGGTCTGACTTGGGAGTTTGGACAGAGTTCTGATGATCTATCTTCCTTCTTCTTCATGTCCACCACAGGTGATACTAGTACATTTGCAGCAAACACTACGTGCTAACAACTACCACCTTTAGGGCCGATACACTTATCCGCAGCCGCACCATCCCAACTGGACCTCCAAGTACGCACCTCCAGAGACCCCTGTTCTGCTGAGTCGGCATACTACTACCTATGTAGAGCTCTCGCCCTTGTTGTTGAACCTTATAGTGGGGCACGTGACACCCCTCTTGCTAACCACTGCAACGCCACAATCTTCCCCCACTGGTTTTACAGCTTGTTTATGGCAGCCTCATCACCCATACCTTTCTTGCACCATCAACAACCTGCCCAGACACTTTCTTTCCCACACTTCGTGGTTGTGGGCATCCGAGACATCAGCGCAATAGCCAGCCTGCTTCAACCACTCCCTTTGGCTTTCGGTATGTCCTTCTCTTCACGGCCTCTGCTCCTTGATATTGAAGCCGGATGTGAATAGACCACATTGTAGCGAAGAGTCAAGCAACTTGCCCCTCTAGCACTTTTGTCCTTGTCCTCTAGCTCCGGAATAATAGAGAGTTGGCATCAGACACCTGAACCTGCTCTTTCCTTCCTCACCTCCTTCAACAGCACATACCTTCCACTCCAGCCCCTCTCATTGTCTGACCATCTTTCACCGTCCTCGAGTCTTTGATCCCTCTGGGCAACCTATTCGCGTCCAAGCTGGCGGATGTCGACTTACACACAATAATCTTGTCCGTCTAAGTCAATTCCGTCTTCATCATCAGTCAACATGGATCCATCCAAGCTTTCTCCCCAGATCCACAAGAAGCGTATGGCTTCGGGTGCCGCCACATCGGACTTCGTCAATGAGACGAGGTATCACAACCGCGTTGCTGGCCCCAGTCGAAGTTGGGACAGCTGCACTCGTGATCCTGCCGTCGGGAAGAAGGGACAGGAGAACCACAACGCTTGTAATCGTAAGTCAATCCCCACCAAGATGTTGTGTAATATCTCGCAAGGGTACACAGCCTCTGGGGTGCGACTGCTGATAATGCAACAATTTCTCGTATGGCTGAGAAGCTCCTTTTGGATATCCAGTATGAATGCGCACGCAACAACGTCGATCTGCCTTGGGATCGCATCGCCCAGCGTCTGAGTAAGTCCCCTTTCACACACTCTCCTCCATCACCGCCATCTTCTGCAGTGGTTGCCGTGCAAATAGGCTTTTGCGCGCTCGCTGTTTTGGCATCATCTCCAACGTTTCAGATGAATGCTGACAGGGTTAATGAAGAACTTGGCTCATCTTCCGACGCCATACACCAGTTCCTGTGGCAAACGCGTCAGCAGCTCATTGCAGAGGGCTATGTTGTTCCACCCCATGTCGGTCTTGGTGGAAGTCGCATTGCAAACAACGATCCCGATGTTCGAGGCTTTGTCCACAATCCTGAGGACTGGTACGTTGTCTTCAAGCTGCTATACCTGATGAAGAATCCTCACGAACTCGGTGGCTGACTGTTCGTAGTGCTGATTTCTCAACCGCCCGTGCTGTGGGTCGGAATGGCTTTCATGATGGCCGCAGGCTCAATCTCCCTGATGCCGTCAACGCTCCCTGTACCGAGACTCCCAAGCGCAAGAAGGCCAACAGAACCGAGTTTTCTGACGACTCCTCCTCTCCCGATGTTGATGACGGCACAACGGTGGCTCTTCGACCTCGTCGCGGTGCTACCAAGAAGAACCCTTATGCCAATCCTAAGAGCGGTGGTGACAACGACGAGGCAAATGTTGATGAAGATGACCCCTTCTCGGACTTTTACGAGTACAAGGAGAAGGCTGCCGAAGATGATGGCGATGTTATCATCGATGAGATGGAAGGCATTATCTGCGATCGGATGCAGCATGGCGATGTAAGCCATCTTGAAACCATCGAGACTGCGCTGCGCCATATGCTAACAACGATCACAGATCGTGTCCCAGGTGGACAACTACGCCGCTGACAACGCCGCCGATACTACGGCCCATGTCCAGCAGACAAATTCCCACCCCTACGGCTCTTCCTTCGAAGAATTCGAGCCTCACGATGTTTCCATGCACGGCCCGATGCTGGTAAGCTATGACGGTGGCTTGTCATTCAACCCTGTCCCTACCCGCAGGACCACTCGATGGTTATCATTCAACAGCGTGTACACTGGTGCCGCCGCCGCTCAAATCGCTGCCGACCTAGGCTACGGTGAAACTGTTCAGTCGCTGTTCAGCCAAGCCTTCGACAACCCTCCTGCTTCTGGTTCAGTCGCCCCGTTCCAGGCGTTGCGCAGCGAGGTTTCCCCCACTGGGGTCGAGCATGGATCTCCAACCCCCACCACCAAGAATTCCAGGAACGGTGCCGCCCAGAAGATGTGCGCAGCTCTGCCCACGACGCCCACTCCCAAGCGCAAACAACGGTCAGGCACTTGCCGTAGCGTCATGCCTTCATACATAGATCCCGACGACGAGGCTAGCCCGACGCCCAGAGCAACGGCGAGAAGCTTGAGTCTAGGTGCTTCCAGCACTACCACCACTTCGTCCATTGAAGCTTGCCGTGCACTTGGTCACACACTGTGGCTTCGGCGGCCATGCGAGATGTAAGTGTTTCCCTGAGGAGGAAGCTGCTCCGAGTGTGCATCAATTGACCCTTCTGCAGATTTCGAACCGCTGGAGCGATGATGACGACCTCTCCAACTCTTTCGCTGACATGGGATTTCGAGGCCCAGGATAAGAGCAGTTCAGAGCCCGAGGATATGCCCTGAGTATGCGGTGGATACTCGCTGTTTCAAGACCAGGCGTTTTCGCAAATTTGCGCTCTCAGAGCCTAATATCGACCGTATCTTTGTTTGAGTTCAGCAGGCTTGAAGGGGGGGGGGTTCCGGCGTGGAACCTTGGTATGCAGAGCGTCTGTCACCTTGACAGCAATGTATTTCTAGGGCCCGTCTTAGAAGATGTATACTATGTACTGTGTAGATCACCGAGGCAAATACAGACCACTCGGTTGCTATTGAATATTTGCCACCATTCTCAATGCATATAAAGCTGTAGAAGCCAGGCCACTGGGATTGGTGCTTCCATTATAGCCCAAGTTTTAAAGAGATGAAGGCTGATTCCCAACTTCTGTTGTCATAAAGTGCGAGGTGCTGTCATCTGGCTAATGGGCATCTACAACTGAGCAGAGGCACAGGAAAGGGATCAGGGCGCTGCGCTCGTTAACCGTCCATCAGACAGGGGTCGAATATGACCCTTGGGTTGCCTATGAGATGTGGGATGTGGGATGTGGGAAATATGTGTAATATCCGCAAGCCATTGAGCTTAGTTGGGGGCAGAAAGGCAGTATATTATATTTAAGAGGTGACAAGAAGATATAGTGAGAAAACATAACTTGTGAAGGTGAAGATGAAGGGCTGGTCTAGATAGTAACATGCACGGCAATGGTACTGGAGTTGCACCGGGAGTTGACTTACAAAGCACTCGGCTTTCTGCAGTGATCTGGACTTTCTTTGGCCCACAATAGAATGGCGTGGAAACCAATCATACCAAGTTTGGCTTAGCGCATCAAGCTTCCGGCTATGCTCGCGGCTGGCCGGCAACTCCAATTTTTTTCGAGCTTTGAGTCCCATCTTGACTTCAAATCGTCGTCCTCGTACTCACCTCGGCGAACATCCACTCACCTCTTTCTCTCCTTCCCACCTCACTCTCTCACAACTCGATACCCGCCCTTTGACGAGTCTCTTTTGTTCTTGTTTGATTCCTGGATTTCTCGTCTTAGATCAGTCAAAATGCAGCGCGCATTTACCAGCCGAACAGCGACTTCGGTCCTGTCCCCTTCTGCAGCTTCCAGATTCCGTTCCAGCAATGCTCTGTCACAACAGCTCCGCTTCGCCCACAAGGTTCGTACACTTGAACTCACCCCCCTCTTTGCTCTTCGTATCCCATAATTCTCAAGCTCTGGAACTAACAATGACCTAAACAGGAGCTGAAGTTCGGTGTTGAGGGCCGTGCTGCTCTTCTGGCTGGTGTCGACACCCTCGCCAGGGCCGTCGCCACTACCCTCGGTCCCAAGGGCCGAAACGTTCTGATTGAGTCCAGCTATGGCTCTCCCAAGATCACCAAGGGTATGCCATCTCTATCATATGCGTCCTTGACTGTGTTACTGACTGGGTATCCTCTGTAGATGGTGTGACCGTTGCCCGGGCTATTACCCTGCAGGACAAGTTCGAGAACCTCGGCGCCAAGCTGCTGCAAGACGTTGCCTCCAAGACCAACGAGATTGCCGGTGACGGTACCACGACTGCCACCGTCCTCGCCCGCGCCATCTTCTCCGAGACCGTTAAGAATGTCGCCGCTGGTTGCAACCCCATGGACCTGCGCCGCGGTATCCAGGCTGCTGTCGACGCCGTCGTCGAGTTCCTGCAAAAGAACAAGAGGGATATTACCACGAGCGAGGAGGTTGCCCAGGTCGCCACCATCTCTGCCAACGGCGACATCCACATTGGAAAGCTGATTGCCAACGCCATGGAGAAGGTTGGCAAGGAGGGTGTCATCACCGTCAAGGAGGGCAAGACCATGAACGACGAGCTTGAGGTCACCGAGGGTATGCGGTTTGACCGTGGATTCATCTCTCCCTACTTCATCACCGATGCCAAGTCCCAGAAGGTCGAGTTCGAGAACCCCCTCATCCTTCTGTCCGAGAAGAAGATCTCCGCTGTCCAGGACATCATCCCTGCCCTCGAGATTTCCACCCAGACCCGCCGACCCCTGATCATCATTGCTGAGGACATCGAGGGTGAGGCCCTGGCTGTTTGCATTTTGAACAAGCTGCGCGGTCAGCTCCAAGTCGCTGCCGTCAAGGCTCCTGGCTTCGGTGACAACCGCAAGTCCATCCTTGGCGACATTGCTGTCCTGACCAACGGCACTGTCTTCACTGAGGAGCTCGACGTCAAGCTCGAGAAGGCTACCATCGACATGCTCGGAACAACCGGCTCCATCACCATCACAAAGGAGGACACCATCATGCTCAACGGCGACGGTACCAAGGACTCCATCGCTCAGCGATGTGAACAGATCCGTGGCGTCATGGCTGACCCCACCACCTCGGACTACGAGAAGGAGAAGCTCCAGGAGCGTCTTGCCAAGCTCTCCGGTGGTGTTGCCGTCATCAAGGTCGGCGGCTCCTCCGAGGTTGAGGTCGGCGAGAAGAAGGACCGCTTTGTGGATGCCCTGAACGCCACCCGGGCCGCCGTCGAGGAGGGTATCCTGCCCGGTGGTGGTACCGCCCTGCTGAAGGCCTCTAGCCAGGCTCTGGGCAACATCAAGACTGTCAACTTCGACCAGCAGCTTGGTGTAACTATCGTTAAGAACGCCATCACCCGCCCCGCACGGACAATCGTCGAGAACGCTGGTCTTGAGGGCTCCGTTGTTGTTGGCAAGCTGACGGACGAGTTCGGCAGCGACTTCCACAAGGGCTTCGACAGCGCCAAGGGCGAGTACGTCGACATGATCCAGGCTGGTATCCTCGACCCCCTCAAGGTCGTCCGGACTGGCCTCATTGATGCCAGTGGTGTCGCCTCCCTGCTGGGCACAACCGAGGTGGCCATTGTTGAGGCCGCTGAGGAGAAGCCCGCCATGGGTGGTGGTGGCGGCATGGGTGGCATGGGCGGTATGGGTGGTATGGGTGGCATGATGTAGAATGGATCATGTCGGGAAAAAGGGAGACTCAAAAAACCCTGTTTTGTATTAAAGCGATTTTGACTTGTTTGGGCATTTTGGTTCCTGGTGTTCTGATGGGGCGGATTCATGGCGGTCATCATCTCCCCTCTATCTCCTCTCTGTCGGTGTTGATACCTCGCATATTGCACACGATGCCTTCGGGATGCCCGGGGCTTGTACATTACGAACTGAGATAGGGCGAGAGAAGAAGTAGAAAATCCTACAGTTCCACCAAAACCAAGTTTCTCTTCCCTTGGCTTCTGCCTGTCTGGGCTGGGCAGAAGGGAACAACGTGATGTTATCTCCCTATTACTGTATAAGCATCTCCCATCCAAGGTTGTCGGCCCAGGCATCAACATAAATCCAGGCATCCTGTAAAAAAAAAATTGTTGGTAAGCTGCAAGGGGCGCGGCGTCAACGACGTCTCCCGACTGCCAGTATAGTAAGACTATCTAGGTGGCCGCCTAGGTGGCCGCCGTTCAAGTTCTTCCAAGATTAGATGGATGGTCACTGGATGTGGCTGCGGTGTAGGTAATATGTAATATCGCTGCCCCAAAACTGCCAGAGTGCCAGGCTGCAGGTGGGTGGCAGGGTGGCACGGGCTGC